>QCXZ01000138.1:35812995-36560364 GCA_025024175.1 Rhyzopertha dominica
CCGAGCAACTTATTCATTTTTGTAGGCCCTAAACAAGAAATAATTTAAAAGGCTTGACATTTTAAAAGAGTACTCTTCTAATTAGCTCTTTGCGGTTGCTAATATTTTAACATATTAATAGTTTTGCTATACATTATTGTTATTAAAATAATAATGTATAGCAAAAATTAAATAATTTTTTAAAGCAAAATTTAATACAATACCCATAATAATTAAAAAAAAATAATCAAAGTATCACATCAATTAACTGTGTTAAATAGAAATATAAATAATATTTCTAGAAAAGCCTAGGAGTTTAAGCGATCATTATGAAAATCTGATCGAATATTTTGATATTTCAATATCTATTTCTGTTTCATACGTTTGGCGATAGGAACACGAATTATATAAAGAATATATATATTTAGGTAATTCGCAACATTTAAGTTTGTTGATTTTATATGTTGAGTTATTTTTTATATTCATCAACTTTATCAATTTTTAAATAATGTGATTGCTGAATTTAAAAGATTGTTTCATTTTTACTCATGCTTTGTTTTTGATTAACCCTGTTATTATATTTAAACTTGGTTGAATTTTTTAGACTGTTGAATTAAAACTATCGTTTTAAGTATAATAACGTATCATTGCAACAAACTCTACCTTTTAAATCTTTCGATTTTTTGCGACGGAGTTACACGAAGCCGAAACAATCTTTTAAATTCAGCAATAGCAAGGAAACAAAAACATTTAAAGATTTAATAAGAATATTTTTAAAGCAAACTGAAACATTATTTTAAATTCAACTATCGCTTAAATTATACATTTTAGAGCGAAAAAATGTAAACGATCAAAAATATAACAAACGTAGAAGTTAACAAACAAAACGTTGTGAATTAAATGGATACTTCTTTAATTTAAAGGCCATTTCGAATATCTTTCAATTTGTGTGCCTCTCTATAAAAATATGAGCAAGAGGATACTAAAGTATTTAAAATATACTGCCAGAGTTTTAGAACAATAATTTATTTTCAATATTTTCTTAGAAACGTTATTTATATTCCGTATATTTAAGACGGTAGGTAAGGGTTTTCCATAGTTTAATATGTTTAGGATACATTGGGCAGCGTCTAATGCAAATTTAAACAGGTTTGAATTCTATTCCAAAGTACTGACACGTATTATTGAAATAAATGACTTACAAAATTGAATGCTGAAAACCTCTACGGATGAAAATTGCTTCAGAACTTATGAAATTTTATATTTCGCAATTCAAATATTTTCATTTTTCTTGCTGAATTAGAACCATCCTTTATAATTATGACCAACAGCGCAAATTTTCTTAAGGCCAGCTTCTTCATTTATGTTGCGCTGCACCGCAAAATTATCTCGCCGTCATAATGAAAATGTACACGGCTGTTTGTAACTATAAGTATAATGTGCTGGCATGAAAAAGGAAACATTTCTTCTGCCGCCGCGGAAAGTTATATAAATGCAACATACAAGGATTAGTACAAAATAACTGATGGGTCCAGTAACAGGGTTTAACATTTGTCAGTGTCAGTGGAGAATTCCTAATCCCCAGAAGTCACAGACGTACGTGATTACACAACGTTCTTTAGGATATAAGAGGTATATACAAGCCGCTTCTACCAATGACATTCATTTTACAATGTTTTACTAACAAATAAATTAGAAACCGCAAAACGTGCTGTGTGAAAAGGGAACATTTTCAATGGATACATTTCGAATCCATTTAGAAGCCGCATTAAACTTGTTTAGGAAACATATCAGTATTATTATGTAATATATCGGTGCTTGTTACAGAGATATGCAAACGTCACTCTACAATGAACTTTAAATGCTAAGACCGGTGTAAATACTATGGGAAGCAGATTTAGAGAAATCACGCTGTACCGCAAAATGAGTGGCCACCGACTTGTATTATCAAGCTTAACATTTTCTGCCTTATAATTATGTTTATAGGTAAATGGTAATAATTATTATGTGGTGTATAATCTAATAAGAGAATATCATCCTCAACATTTTAAGTAAAAAAACCTACTTCTAGTCTTTTTGTGGTTCTTAGAAAAATTGCAAAATTTGTTTTCATAAAACCACTAGACATTCAAATAAAAGGTCCAATTTGTACGATGAAATATATAGGGCCGCTACAAAGTATGGAAACAGCAGGATAATTGCGTTTCTGTTTGACCCATTTTTCTGAAATTGTAGATGGGCCTATATGTAATTAAAATGCATTTTATGGAATTTTTTCAACTCCGTGTCAGCTCTGGTTTCCGAGATATGGGCTCAAGTTGCATTTTTGTAAATAGAAAGGGGGGTCAAAAGTCACATCATTGAAAGGGATATTTTTTCCTGATTTCAAAAATGTATCACACTTGTACAATTTATTGCTTTTGAGTTGAGAAAAGTGTGATAACAAACCTTGCAAAAAACTTCGGGATAAAAACCATATGCCTTATCGCTAAGTAAGGACAAAAACTCCAGGTGTCTCCACTTTCCTCGTGACTGGTGAAAATTTTTATTCACGTTGTTGTTTGCAATCGCAATGCCTCAGTTAATAGAACATGATCGCATCGAAATTTTGATGATGGTTGGTTATGGAGATAGAAGTAAAAGTTATTCGGAAGTAGTTGCACTCTACAATGCAATTCATGAAGATCGTGAACCAATTGCCAGACCAGCAGTTATTAAAACATTGCAACGTTTTGACGCAACCGGCGGTGTTAAAAATCGTCAAAAACCAGGACGACCAAAGGTTGCTACGAGTGAGGAAAGTAGCTTGATGTCCTTTTAGATATGCAAGAGAATCCCAAGTGTTCCGTACAACAGCGTGCTATCACTCGCCATATTAGCAGAAGATCTGTTCAAAAAATTTTGAAAAAGGAGAGGTTTCATCCGTAGAAAATTCACTGATTACAAGAACTGAGCGACAATGATTTCGATCGTAGGATAGAATTTTGCGAAACTGCTATGAACATGATAGATGAAGATAAAAACTTTTTAAATTGGAATATGTTTTCTGATGAAGCGACCTTTTACCTCAATGAATAGACATAATTGCAGATATTAGTCGGACACAAATCCACATTTGATTGAACAAGTCTAAACACAACACCCTCAGAAAGTGAATATCTGGTGTGGTATTATCGGTGAATACATTATTGGGGCCTTTTTCAGCGATGGAAATTTGAATGCGATCAAGTATTTACAGCTCTTGCGCGAACACATTACACCCATCCCGGAAACGATAGATATCATCAAATCCAAGCTTAATAGCGATCCCCTAGGTGAGACGATAACCAGATTATCTGAACATTGTTTAAAATCTACTTATTTTTTATTGAATGATAATTTTTATGAACAAAAATCAGGTTGTGCAATGGGTTCACCTCTAAGTCCTGTAGTAGCCAATTTGTTTATGGAAAATTTTGAACAGGTAGCGATAAACAGTTTTCAGTTTAAGCCAAAATTTTGATATAGGTACGTAGATTACACTTTTGTTATTTGGCACCACAGTACAGTAGAGTTGGGTATGTTTCTAAATCGTTTGAACAGTCAAAATCCTGACATAAAATTTACTATGGAATTAGAAAGCAATGGTAGTTTACCTTTCTTGGATGTCCAAATTTACAGAATAAACGTTGGACAGTTAGGACACAAAGTTTACAGAAAACCAACACATACAGAGAGATATTTACATCCCTCTCAAAACAATAGTCTCGTAAGGACGTCATTTGTTAGAGTACAAAGGGTCTCAGACGAAAGTATTTACAAAAAGAAATATATCGTCTTAAATCAGCGCTAGTGAGAAATGGTTATAGCAATAAGAATATTTGTTTAGTTTTTAATAAACGTGCTCATCCAAATCAAGTAAATTCTCAGCCAGGACAAGGTAAATTGATGTTGAGTTTGTCTTATACAAGGCCTTTCGGAAAAATTAAAGAGGATGCTTAGAAAACACGATATTTTAGTTGTTGATAGTACATAAAATAATTTTGATAAAATTTTAAGTTCTATTAAAATTAAGTACATTTAGAGAGTGAAGGTGTTTACAAAATTATTTGTTTTTGCGGCAAGTGTTACATAGGTCAAACTAAAAGAAAAGTAGGTACGCGTTTGAAAGAACACATAGGAGCTACTAGGTTGCAACATATAGATAAATCTTCCGTAGCTGAACACTCATATTTGACTAAACACATGATTGACTTTGATAAAACAAAAATTTTACATAGAGAAAAATATTCACAAACGTAATAAAAGAAGCTGTAAAAACTTGTAGAAATACTAATAATTTTTATAGGGATTGTAGAGTTKTGTGAGTTAGGTGACATTTGGAAGGCTATTTTGTAGTTATCTTTTACCAAGTGGTTCGTGTATATCTAGTAGGTAGGTAGTTCCTTTTTCGTCGTTAGGTTCTTTTAATCAGGTTGGCACGTTGTTTGTATGACGTCTCGCTTCCTTGGTGATTTGTTTATTTACTTTCAAAATTTTGTTTGAACTTGTGTCAGGCAAATTTTAAGGTTCTTCGTCTTTCACAAACATTACAGGTGTAATCGAACCGTGAAAATCGTGAAAATGCTGCGCGTCGTTCTGAATAGATATGGTTTCAGCAAAGTTGGTGCACCGCCCCATTCAACGTCAACGTTCGTGGATATTTGAACGCGATATTTGGTAGGCGCGGAGCGATAGAATGCCCAGTACGTTCCCCTGATCTGACGCCGCTTGATTTTTTCCTGTGGGGGTATCTGAAAAATCGTATTTATGCTGATCGGCCGCATAATGCAGAAGATTTAAAAGGACGAATCAGGGCAGGAATTCAGAACTTACCTCCAAATTGCTACAAATAACATTAGAAAACTTTTACTCGAGGCTGCATTACTGCCAGGAAGTAAATGGGGAACATTTTGAGCATCTTCTGTAATGTAAATCTGAAAAAATACAGCATTTTTCACGGAATCATGTTTTTCTTTTTTACTTTTTATGTAACAGATTTGCAATAAATTATCACTAGTCAAGGAAAAATGATAATACCCGGCTTTTTTGTCCATTTTGGCGATAAAGAAAATTGTTTTCATTCTTTTCGATTTTGTCAGGCTCAATTATTGTGTTTACATTTTTCTCAACTCAGAAGCAATAAATTGTACAAGTGTGATACATTTTTGAAATCAGGAGAAGATATCCTTATTAATGATGAGCCTTTTGACCCCCTTTCCCATTTAAAAAAAATGCAGCTTGCGCCCATATCTCGGAGTTGAAAAAATTCCAGAAAATGGATTTTAATTACCCCTAGGCCCATGCACAATTTCAGAAATATCGGTCAAACAGAACCTGAAATATCTTGGTGGTTCCATACTCTGTAGCGACCTATGACGTATGGCCATAAACCCGTTAATATTTATTCCCATTTCTACTTCAGTCAGTAGATTCGCTTGATGAATTATAGTTTTTAATGCTAAATTTATTGGGATCTCAAATACGTAAGTTTCAAACTTGAAAAAAAGGTGAAATCTGTACACGTGGCACACTGATAAAATGGGAAAGATGTTGACGCAGAGACATGCTTTTCTAAAGGAAAGCTTTCCATGGGCAAGGATTTATTACTTCTCAACTTTCTTTAATATACGATTAAGTGAGAGAGGGCTGGCTAATCTTACAAAATTAATTATAATTAATTTTAAGGATCAAAGCATTTCTCATAGCGGAATTCCCTCATTGAATATTTCTAAGTCTCCGCGGAATTGTATACTACATTCGTAATGCTAAATTGCCTTTAAAACACTGGAGTAGTTAGGGTAAACTGGGGAGAGACGAATCAACAGGAGGGAGGTTCCACCTGCAGCATCTCACAAAGTCGGCTGCTATTGGTTAGTAATGGGTTTTCATTCATCATTTACCGACAGCTCACAATACAAGCAAGTTCGTGAACTGTTTATAACGTAACAAAAATTTCGTTTTTAATTGGTTGAGTATTGTCGAGGTTGTACAGATCAGTTGCAATTGGATGAAGTGTGCATTTGCTCCTTTGCTAAAGAAGTATAACTCCAAAGTAATTACTTTTGTAAATTCTATTAATTCTGAACTTGTGATTAATTTCTTCCCTTTTTTGAGTATAAATGGAATCAGTTGGGTCTAGCAATACTTAATTATCAAAAATGTCTAGCATATAGATTCACCATAAAAAACCGTAGCCAGAGGAACACGAAATGCCGGAAATTTAACTCACTGTAAATTCCGTAACTTGAAATCAATGTTAATTCTAGAACTACCAACAAGAATTTTCGTTTTAACTTAGCAGAGTACTTATTCATGTAGATCTGAGACGAGACAAACATTTAAAGAAGAAGATAACCAGAGTCAACCGACCAAGCGGTGGGGTAAAGTAATATAATCAGACATTATTTGTTGTTAGACTAAGGACAAATTTTAAATGGAATCTTAAACATGGCTGAATATCAATGTGTTGCTATACTACACATAGTGCCCTTATTAAATGGGCACTGGGGTCATATAATTTGATTTAAGGGCAACTCTTATTCTTTGTATGTTTGCTCGTAGAAATTGGAATATTATTTATTCTAAAGTCGGTGTTTCAATCTGAAAGTATTTCTACGCATCATGATTCCCACTACCATCCTAATTTTTGAACGCGTTACGGGAGTTCACAAGAAAAATGAATTTTTTGAATTTGATATGTTTTGATCAAAATACGAGTCACTACAGTCGCTATCAACTAAAAATAATTAAGTAGTAAGGGGGTCATGCTATACTGGAATTGAAAGCTATGATCAACATATAATTTTATAATTCGACCTGCTGGTAGAATTCAGTGAAAACTCTTTATTTCTGCCAAGCTTTCAACTGCTTTATTTCAGTCCTCTTCAGGGTTTACTACAGTACCAATCCAGTTACATTAAGTTTAAAAGAAGTGGAACATGTTACTTACAAATTTGATATTTAAATATGTAGCTCTATTAGGATACTAATCATAAATATTTAACCAGTTTGTGTTATTTACTCATGTGGGTTGTAGTTCTGGCATAACGCAGAAAAGATTGACCTTCTGCTTATTTGTGGCAAATTGGGGATTATTATTTTGTTATTTTAAATACTGCACAAAAAAAACAAGGTTAATTTTATGTTACATTATKAATAATATCTTTCAAATCAGTAAAGCTGCATAACAGAGGAAATGGTTTTATTCTGGTTGTCATTTTTTTGGTGCAGGGAAAACACTTTAATTATTAAATTACCGCATTTCGCTCTGTCAAATATAGACAGGCGTATATCGTTATAATGTTTTATATTTATATTAAACACTTTGTTTTATTACTTACCGGATTATATATCTGAAATAAAACTGTTCTGATGATGTTTAACGAAGCTAAGATTGTTTGCAATATAACTTAAAAGTCAATAATGGAAACTTTTCCCGTCCGTATTTTCCATATTTCTATTAGGTATTTATATATTGTCGAAAAAAATTGTTGCGTTTAAAATACTTGTCACAACTAACTCCTATTTGCTGTTAAGGGAAATAAAATAATTCAAATTAATTAACGCCTAATTAAATTGAGAAAAGTTACGATATTTCGTTATTCACGTATTCCACACATAGATTATTACTGAATACAGGTATCTTCTGGTCGTAACAAGGTTATCTATCGCGATACATTTCATTGAAGTAATTAACAAGCAACGAAAGTGATGAGTAAATTAAATTCTTTCTAAAATTATTAGTGCCTTAATTTATTGCGTTTGGGGGCAATTACTAGATGTAATTTATTACTATATATAAGTAATTCATACAGCTTTTTACATCAAATTCACCAATTCAGGTTTTGATAAACGCCTAATTTCATGTATCTTATAATGTACCGGACACCAGAACATTACTAGAACAAAAATGGTCCAAGTAATACTTAAATAGTAAAATTACTGCCATAGTATTGGAGTACCTATATACCTTTTTGCAATAATATTTCAGAAAATACCTCGACAATTCCTGCAGTAACTGAAACAAAATCCCTATTGTCTGACCCTTGTTTAGGTCACAGCATCCGGGTAACATAATAGGAATCAAAACTAATTAAATGGAGCTGCTGCGGCAATTCCATTAGGTGCGGTTTTTTCTCCCAATGTTAATTTTGAATCTACACATGTTGGTTTAAATTGTTCGGTCTAGATATTTCAGTAGTAATTGAAAACAAACGTTTTATAGGTCCGGTGGTTGATTTTCAAGAGCTGGCTACCCATCATCTCGACATGTCGGCTCACATAGTTCGCAAGGAAATACCAAGGGACTCGCCTGTCCTTCGAGTCTTGTTCCACACGGGTACGGATCCAGGAGGTAGAAGACAAATCTTGTTGGCCAGACACCACCAAAAGGTAAGATTGTACTAAATTTTGATTAAGTGCTCATTTTGACAAAGATTGTACCCAAGAACTACGTAAATCGTTAACATAATGTAGCAGTTGTTCCAGGAAGATTATTTTCTTGTTTTATTTAACTGTGTTAGAAGTTGCTCAATTTCCAAGCAAAATAGCATTACTTAATTGAGTTTAATACAAATAAAACGTTATACTGCAACGCATACCTACAGTAATTTGTGAAAACCACGGACCAACTGTAATATATGGTGCATATATAGAAACTTTTCTATAATATTTTAATGGCATATATGCTGCTTTAATTCCTATTGTAGTTACAGTTTGAATTGTCCAAAACTAGGATCGGCAGAAAAATATGTAAAAGGGAGTCTATGAATTTTACAATGGAAAAAGAAGAATACGAATGTTTTCCTTTTTTAGACGTACTGGTTTCAAGAAAGAGCAACAACGAAAATAAAATTTGACTTGTACAGGAAAAATGAAATTACAAATAKACAGGGTCTGCCACTTAAAACACCCCAGGCTCGTATTTTCGCTATTTTTTTAGGTACAACCTTAAGTTATATATGAAATTGTAGGTCTTTTTAAACTCTTTAAAMATAGAATATTGGGTGTCCAAATTTTTTTTGTGGGTTATCATATTTTGCAAATAAAGTTAAATTTTGTAAATATATTTTAACCTTACCCCGTATAATAAATATTGGTTTATAGTTGGATGCCGCCTTTTATTTTCTTCAATTTGTGTTTTTATCATGTATGCGTAATTTTTACTCCTTCTTAGTGGAAAACAAGAAAAACTATTCGCCGCCATTTTTGTTAATAGGGTTGTTCAGAATTTTTTTAATGTTATTTTAGTAGCTTATCACGGTACAAATTATGCCTACATACCCATCGCTGCACACAAAACCCCAAAATTTGGAGTAACTTTTTAATAAATAAAGTACAAAGTTCGTTCTACAGAGAGAGAGGCTAGAAAACGAAATCCTGCGATGAGGCTAGTCTGGTTTTCTACATCACGCACTAGCCTCATCGCAGGGTTTCGTTTTCTAGCCTCTCTCTCTGTAGAACGAACTTTGTACTTTATTTATTAAAAAGTTACTCTAAATTTTGGGGTTTTGTGTGCAGCGATGGGTATGTAGGCATAATTTGTACCGTAATAAGCTACTAAAATAACGCTTAAAAAATTCTGAACAACCCTACGAGTATTAACAAAAATGGCGGCGACTAGTTTTTCTTGTTTTTCACTAAGAAGGAGTAAAAATTACGCTTTCATAGTAATGACACAAATTGGAGAAGACAAAAATCGGCATCAAACTATAAAGCAATATTTATTATACGGGGTAAGGTTAAAAAATATTTACAAATATTAACTTTATTTGCAAAATACGATAATCTTCAAAAAAAATTTTTGGACACCCAATATTCTATTTTTAAAGAGTTTAAAAAGACCTACAATTTGACATTTAACTTAATGTTGTACCTAAAAAAATAAAGAAAATACGAGCCTGGGGAGTTTTRGGTGGCGGACCCTGTAGTTATAAATGAATGAATCGCTGAACTGCTTAGTAAACAGATTAGCTGATTTCTCTTCATCAAAAGCTAACTTAACGGTAGAAAGCTAACTTAGGAAAATACAGCTGAAGAATCATATTTTAAACACCACCACGTTGTTTTTATCAGCTACGTTAGGATATAAATTCAAGTGTAAGGTTGAAGAAAACGACTACAATGTAGTAGCTGTAATCTCAAATACACTGCTCAAAAAATTAGGCGACCGCGATTCTGGTAATGTGTAATTATTTTTCTAACTGACACATTGGAGTTTTACACTTTTTATTATTCTTTAGAGTTCTAGTTTCAAATATTAAATATAACTTTGGTTATTATTCAGCATATTTGTCATATATAGGTCAAAATGTAAAAGAAGTCATAAAAACAAAGTATGCTTAGACCACTTAACACATTGGAATAAACTACCGAGGTGTAGGTAATGTAAATGTACTTTTGATTAAATTTGTGTCTGCAAGCGTAAAACCAAAGTAGCAAAAGCTGCTTGAGTATAGACGTTCTATGCGTTATGTAGCAAATGCACTCAGAACTAGTACATGGCAAGGGTACCAAGCAACTGGTAGCTATTCCAGAAGAGCTGGGAAAGGCAGAAAACGTAAAACAACCATTGGAGATGCTAGGTATATTATTACATCTTGTCTTGCCGACGCACTGCTACTCCTCTTGAGCAACAAAACCTTCTTCGGAATGCCACTGGCGTGGACATTTTTGACCAAACGGTCAGGAACAGACTGAAAGAAGCTAATTTAACACCCTGTAGACCTGTCGTGGATCTTGGGTTTACTAGAAACCATAAAAGTGCACTTTTAACATTTGCTCGTGAACATCAGCAACGGCTTGTTCGACAATGGAGGACTTGTGCTCTTTACTGATGAGTCGCGATTTTCTCTTACTCGTCGCGATGGTCATGTTAGAGTGTACAGACGTCCCTGTGAGCGTTATAGTAATGATGGTTTGGGGTAGCATATGTAGGTATAGACGATCGCACAGACTTGGTCGTTGTTCCGCAAAGTTTAAATGCAAGAATTTATGTAGATATCATTCTGCAAGGTTATGTTTTGTAATTCGTAAACAATTTCGGCAATAGATTTATACTGGAGCAGGACAATTGTACAGGGTTTCTATAAATGATTCATGCAACGCGGGCGGCGCGGCGTTGATATCTCAAGTTTTGTGCCACCTTTTTGTATCTGTTGCCAAGCTACAATATGCACGGCGATGGTAGTTGAAGAATACACACAATGTTACAAAAAACTTTCYTAATGAAAATGGAATCCAGGCGACGCGACGGAGTGATTTGCTATGAGTCCAGCCCTAAATTTCATTGTGCATGCCTGGGATATGCTTGATAGGCATATTAGAAAACGTCCTGTTGCMCCGTAGACTGCAACAACTGACAACAAGCTGGCTCTTGTCGAAAAATGGCAAAGCATTGCAGAGGATGAAATAAGCAATCTTGTCTGAAGCATGCCGGGACGCCGCCAGGCTGTAAAAGGTGCTCATGGAGGACATACATGATGCTAGGAATTGATATACTAAGTATGATTGACCTTCATCAGCAAAAGCAGTGATACTTAAATTTTCTGTAGTCAGCACATTTAGTTTTTGGTACCGCTTTCAAGTTTTTGACCTTAATCATGTTCAGCTATTCATTAAGACTTAATATGCTGTTACATGTTATTAAGTAATGTTTAAACAATATAATAAGCAACAATAAAGCATGAAGTCTGCTAATCAGAGAGTAAATTACAAGCTGTCAAAAAGTGTTCCTTTAATTGTTTTGAGCAGTGTTGAGAAGTTACTTACTTTAATATCTACTGAAGATCTTAGCTGCCGATATACACACTTGGACTTTCTAAATTATTGCGTTAAGGGTTTTTCTATTTATTTTAATTGGAATCAAACTACAATCAAATTCTAGTTTATTCAATGAAAAAGTTTAGCGTAGATCAATTGCACATAGTAGGTGTTGATCATTGAACCTATTTGAGAATACGTGAAAAAGTAATTCTGTAGCCCATTGAAAAAAAGACCAGCTGAGTTTGTGGCTGCCTCACTTTATAAAATAATAAATGCTCGAACACATCAACTTTATATTCGAGGGGGGCATTTGAATGTGTACTTTGCGTTTATATCATTTCAAGACTTAAAGAGAGCAGCACACAATTATTTTTTTTTAATTTCGTGCGATAGTTATCAAGAAAGCAAGTTCGAAATGGTCATCGCCAGCTTCCATGCAACAGTATAGCTGCTGCATAAAATATTCTCGAACGTTCCTAAGAACATCTGGCAGATAATCTGACGCCATTAGTCAACGTTACCTCGCCTTCAATCTTGTAGAGAATCCAGTTGTGTAGCATAAACATTTTTTTTAGTTTGTTTTAGTCTACATGTTTTTGGTATATTAATGAAGGGTAAATAACAAATTGGTCATAGGACATTGGCAGTATTCATAATACCAATGTTTTGAATATCCCTGCTTTTAGTGTAGAAACTGTTTTCTTTCTGCGTGAATATACAAATTTCAGATATCTTTTCGTAAACAAGGAAATTTTACAACAATCGGAAAAGCATTTATTCCAAATCTGAACAGTTTAAAATGGAAGCTTACAAACATACAATTTAACATTCCCTCAGCACTTCTAGCAGTTTTTTTAAGTAATTTTACCCGCTTTCTAGGTGTGTATCGTGCTGCACGCCACGTTGGGGACTCGAACCCCATTGCATGCAGCTTGCACTCCTGACGGGGAGGACGGGGTGTGTCTAGCCCAAATCACGATACCCTCGTCGTGGTGGCCAGCGTTACCAACCCCCACCAAGGATGGGAGACTGGGAAAGGTGAGATAGATGTATATTTTGTTATTCATGAACACGAAGCTTTACGAGGTTAAAAAGGGGTTAATTTCGATTATTCAGTTTCCCATTAATAAACAATGAATTACTTCCACATCCAACGGATGGGAAGTATTGTATCGCGAAAAAAAATTTTCAAAAATTTTTATATGCTCATTCGCTTTTAAACTTATTCACAGGATATTAATTCTTATTATTCAAGATCAAATATATTTTTAGTGGTTAAAATTAGTTATATTATTGCTGTTATGTTCACCATTTTACCAGGTTAGTTCGGAATAAAGCAATAGGTCATGATCTGCGACTATCAAGACAAATGTCAATGCGTTAATGGCATTCTTTGTATTTTGGCCTTTGTGACCGCTTTTTTAAAAAATATTAATCTATTAAAATATTTACAAGTGTGAGTCATTAAAGGTGCCAGTTAAACTAAATTAGTATTGAATAAATTAGGAAATTAGTTCGGTTATATATGTTATGTATGTGTATACTTACTACTTTACTAGTAACTTCAAACAAAGGAAAGCTATCAACTTCGGGATTTCACCACAGTTTTTGCTAAATAATGGCATACAAAACTAAGCTAAAAAGTATCCTTTTTTGTAATTTTGTGTGCGTGTCGTGTGTACTATTTTACTATAACTTTAAAACGAGAAAAGCAATCAACCTCAAGTTTTTACCAAAGTTTTTCTTAAATGATCCGAAGTGTGAAAAGTATGTCGTCCTATTTAGTTTATTTTTTGAAATCAAGGAGAACATCCTTTTCTTTATGTTGAGTATTGTGTGTACTATTTTAACAAAAGCTTCAAAACAAAAAATGACACTCGCAAGCCATTTTCATGAAAAAAATGTACGGTTTTATTTTTTTTTTTGAGAAATCGGGGAAAATATGACAATTTTCCAAATGGCGTCCTCTACTGCTATTAAAAGAAACCAGTTTCGGAACAACTTACGATGAATATTAATCCTCTTGCAACTCCCTCTAAAAAATGAGTCCTAAACCGTTAAATTTGGTTGTGGCGTTTAAAAGATATAGATCTAGAAGTTTTGAGTTTATTTTGTTTCGTGGTGTCGTTCTCAAGCAACTAGAGAAAAAAAATGTTGTTAAGAGATCCTATTTCCCACCTATATTTATTTATTATATTGAACTGGTATTTTTGTTTATTTGTACCATGATGTCTCTAATTCGCCTCCTGGCGGGAACTTCAGAATATCAAAATATTTTTTGTGAATTAAGTTTTTATTAAAAAAATATGTTTTTAATAAAGATAGCATGAGTTGCTTTCAAAATACAGGTTCTCGGTACCCTTAGTGAATCATAGGTCCAAGTAATTAGGAATATGCCGACTTGGAAGTCTATACACAAGGAGTACCTACTCGTTTCATTTTATTTCATATTCTTCGTCAGAGGATAGAATTTGAGACTATACGTGTAAATGATGATACAAGTGCCACAGTGTTTTTTTGTAAACAAAACTTCTAAAAGGAAAATCATAAATGACTGATAATTTATGCTTTTTAGTAGTCTACTGCTGTTTTATCCGCCCACTTTAAGATCAAAATCACACCATGTGCACCAATGGAATTATTGAATTTTAATTGCCGGGATGTTTATTCGGAATATTTGACGTGTATCTTTACGATGTTGAAACTAAAGATTTTTGTTAGCCTTCTTTAGATTCTTGGAAATTCGAATCCCGGAAATCTCCGTTTATTAGCATGCTTGACCATGCACAGGCTCGTTAGGGCAGTGTTTGTAGTCCGGTATTGCATTCAACTAGAATTGCTTTCCCGAGGTGGCGCAAACCTGTACCGTCCACCAGGGGCTTAAATTGCTTTCCTGCGGTATGCGATTCGAAATCAAATCAAGTCTGTACGTGAAATTATAAGATCGATAATGTTAAAATTACTGTGGAGTTTGCTGCAGGAAAATACCGGGATACTTGGGAATTCACTGTGGGCTTGTTTATTGTTAGCAAACAGTAAAGTTTGCGGTCGTTTCTCGAAGTTGTTTTGCAGCTGTTGCTAGCCGTGCTCGATATTTTATGATGCACTTTGTGGGAGAACTTAGCTTGTTAAACTTCTAATCACTGCAAATTTGTTTCGAGTTTATATAAGGTTTCAGCCTAAATATATCCCGACGTGGTGTAATTTTATAAACTTTGCCGATTTAATAAACATAGTTTGAAAGTAAATTGAGATATCTTAATTATTAAAACTTACGATGCCGATGTATGTATGCTGTTTTGTGTGAAACTGAAGTCTGGTTGTACATCACTTTTATTTTCTAATGGGTAACTTTTTATATAAGCCAGGATTATATTACGGACGACAAACCTGGGATCCCGGTATAATACCTATATCGAGTAATTCATTTAGATACCTTTTTCTTTGGTTATTTTATGACAGTCGACGACGTGTGAGTTGTGTGATTTTTTTAGTATTATTTGACATATCATCATGGAAAGACTTAGCCCGGCATGATTTTGAACCATTTTCACTGTTTCGTTAAACAGCGAACTGAATTTAGAACTGATTCAAAGTTTTGAGGATAGGATAGAAAGTAATATCTGATGTCAAGCGTGAATGTTAAACTCGTCAAATTATTTATCAGCTGGCTTCCGAAGTCCGAAAACCTATTAATATTTTTACCTAATGGATGATAGTGATTCCTCTAATTTGTGATCACTTTCAAATGAGAGTGACGACGAAGCAATGTTKGTGATAATAGAAGTGAGACAAAATAATGAAAATTATTTACATGAGATAGTGCCTCGTTACACTGAGCAATATTTTAAGAACACTTTAGAGGAAGTCGAAATGTGGTACAAGACTTAACTGAAAAGTTTAAAGACAGACAATATTTCACTCCTCATGTAGGGCAAAACGACAGTGGCGGACTAACATCCTCGTAGGCCCGGTACGGCATCTACTACTGGGCCCCTACCCGGGCCCTGTGTACGATGTAAAAAAAATAAATTTCCCCATTTTGAAAATCAATAAAAATTAGATGGTATCCATTATCAAGGTCCTCATGGTATCTCAGTGTGAAAACGATCCTCATGTACATACCCACCTGGGCTTTGAGGTAGTCTTCCCATAAGGGAGCGATTACCTGGGAAGCTGCTGCTATTTGTCGCGAATTCATAGGATTATTGAACATTATGGAAAGAGGTTTCAATCAATTTATCAATAATGTAAGCTATTAGGCTATTACCTGCTTACTCCATTTAAGCTTTAAAACTCAACGACTTTAAATGGCATCATGTACAGTATTCAGAAATATTATTAACGTGCTTATAGTTTGACTTCATTAGTATCCCATCTGCCGCGTTCTGCCGTGGTTTCTGGTTTCGGAATAATGTAATACAACGCAAAAATAATTAAAGGCATGTGTAACAAAAATATTACTCATAATCACTGCGGTTATTTATAATTCTTAGAATCATTGCATTGCGCAATGTAAAGATTAAAGCCGCCCTTAGCGGGATGCAACTACCTTACTGCTCATCTGTGATAATTTTTCTCTTCTTTTGGAACTACACTATGACTGGTTTACTAATCTAATATCAATTAATACAGGGCTTCCATGAATGATTCATGCAGCGCGGGCGGCGTTGATTTCTGAATTCTTTGTGCCGCCTTTTTGTAACTGCTGCCATGCTACAATATGCACGGCGATAGTACTGAAGGTTGCTGATCAGCGTCACCGTACAGCTCCAAAATGTGAGCTTTCTGCAACCTCAAAGTTAATTATCCCACAAAACACTACAGAATATGTTGAAGATACATACTCCCAGGTATTTTCTCATATTAAAATATATATAATCATACAAAAATCGACAGGTGACGAGTATACGTCGCTTTACTGAGAGGCGGCAAATTGATTTAATCGAAAATTCCCATAAGCGCTCTGGATGCATGAATCATTTATAGGAACCTTGTATAATGTATGTATTGGGTACTTACTTTTTCCTATAGGCCTAGGGTTACCATCTTAGGGTTACCATCTTTTTACATTTTTAAGTAAGGACATGAACGATGATGAAATAGGTATGCGGTGAAAAAAAATTTTTGCCCATGTCAAGGTCAAACGTCTTATATGAAAAGTAGAAAATTACCTATGTTGAAAAAAGGCCAATCATTGTTTTGGCAAATTCAGAAGACACTGCATCATTTTTTCTGACATTTAACTACAACTACCTAGACGTTTGACGAATCAAGTATATTTTATATTATCGATTCTGTTGCATTCAAACTTGGACGAAAATTTTATTGCTTTTGAATGCGATAAATTTAAATTGATGAAAGGTAATGATCATAGACCAGGTCTTTATTACAATTTAAAAAACGGGTGGAGTGCCATAAAAAATTGTTGTTGAACGTGTGCGCGATGCAGATGTGAATATCTGAAAAATTTGGGAGATTGTTTATATCGGCAAGTAGGTACCTACAAAACACAAGGTTATTTTAAGTGTTTTAAGTGAACGAATCGCATTTTTTTAGAATCAGCTGTAATATATAGCTACTTATGCAATAATGGCATAATATTGGTGTGCCATTGATGATTGACAAACATAAAAGTATCACTTGCTTGCATAGCAGTTATCTATTTGTCTTTAACAACAACTGTTTTGATTGCAGTTGTATTACTATTATTATTATTAATGAAGTTATTAATTATCGTAGTATTTACAAATTTAAATATATTACATAACGCCTGTTCATGAACAGTTACAGTTAAACGGCAATCAGCTGTTGTATGTCATATGACACAAGTCCGCAAGTACATAATATGTACTAATATGTAATGTAATATGTATATACTGCAAGACTACGAAGTACGACATGGGAAGTGGCCAGCGAATTCGAATTACAGTTCATTTTGAACGATAAAATTGAACTAATTCAGCATAAACTATTCACCAAAATGAACTAGAACGCCCATCTCTAATATGCCCACAGCCGGGGTCACGTGGTTTGGAATGCCTAATATGTTCCTTTTATAAATGATTTTCAGTATACCACTGGCCATGCGATAAACACAATGAAACACTTGGGCAATGGAAAATGGACGGTACCTCCAGACCCTGAAATTGCACTTGACCCGCTTCTTGATAATCTTTTGGTTTATGAAAATGTTGGTGGTTCGCCGTTGTAGTTATTCGACGGTCGTTTTTACCGCCAAGCTGTTGAACTGCCGAATTGCATCTGACATCGTCATGAGAATACCGGGCAAACCAACAATTTTTCGTTTGTGATTCTCTTAAAAACACACATTAATGTAGCCACAGAAAGAGTTTTTTTGTGACACTGTTATACCTAACAAAGTAATTATGTATTATTACGCCTTCTGTTCGGTACAAATTGACAGTATAAGAGCCAAAGAGACCAAAACCAAACTATTGAGGGTTTTCAGTTTTAGGTTGTTATTCAAAGAATCTTTTCTTACAAGTCTAATACGAAAATATGAGATATAATCTAAAAATGTTTTAACATATTTAACAAGCCAAATTTGTCCAGTCGGTTTTATATGTACAACATTAATTTTTATAGGTACCAAAAAGCCCTCCACGTCTGGTCCAAGTTGCCTACAGTGTCCTAGAACCCAGGCCAGACGAGAGCGAAGGATGTCAACCGAGGGTTCAGGTGCAGCCATCGACAGTCCTGGGGATGATTCCTTTAGTGCCAGCCAAGGCCGCCTACAAGGAGCTGCACATAGCGGACTCGCTGATGGCTTTGGTACCACATCCTCCTCTATTTCCGTTGTCTAGGATACACGTGCCTGTTTTCATCGACAAACAAAAAGCGAAGATGCTAACTGCTATCGTTGTACGGTAAGTGATGTTAAATATTTATACGTATTATACTGGGTTGAAAAATCTTATTGTATAGGTGCTTTGCACAATTTATAATTAGTTTGCTATTGAACATCTTTTGATTTTATAAAAGTATTGTACAAGACTGCTTTTATTCAATTTGAATAAGAAACATTAGACATAATTAGAAATAACTCAAATTGCGCAAATAAAGAAGAAGTGAATGTCTGAAGAAACATCCATAATAGCAGGAATTGGGTATTAACAGTTTTTTTGAAAATTACGTAAAATGAATCTTGAAGTGCATATATATCGTATGCCATGTTAAAAAAACAAAAAAAATATTTGTAGGTAGAGAATTTCAGGTCTGAAATTCGAATCTTAGGAGTCACCGCCAAAACGCTTCTATCCAAGGTTATTCAACTCGTGACGCCAAGTGTCATGTAAACATTACCGAGGAGCGTGCTGTTTAATGGTGTAGTATCATTCTTGTATTGGAAATGCTTTTGTGTGGTATTTATTGAAAGAACCTGGGTAAGAGGTCGCACCAAAACGTAACTTGTGTAGTTTTACAAGCATCAATTATGTATGGAAAACAAAACAAGTGTTGTTTTGTACATGGCTATAAAAGTACTTCAGTCAGTACACCTAACATAATTTTTGTAACCGTTCCTCGAGATTATCAATGTATGAAAAAGGCCCCTAGACGTGATATGCCGAAATCGCAAAGTTTGTTTTTCTGTTGTGAATCTGAATTCTTACTGTAAGTTTCATTATTCTTTTTGGGGTTATAAGTGTTTACCATTCAGTTTCCATTTTGTTATAGCTTGAAGAGGATATGAAAAATTATATGCGTTTTAAGTTGATAGAGGGAAATGTTATAATAAAGAACGACATTGTTCCCCATATATTCGACTGTTAGCCAGACCGGAAACGAGCCGCAAGAGCCCCGAAAATAAATGGCAATTTATATTTATTCTGATCTCTAAAATAAATGTCAAGTTTAGGGTACATTTTTGATTCTTACATTTTTGTTTACAAATAGTATGTTTCCAACAACCCACCGTGATCAAATTATCAATACTGCGTTAGTTTGATAAAAAGTTAACTTATGCTCTTGCTTTTGCTTTTACATTCCTCATCTCCGCCGCGTTGAACCGCTCGTCGCTGTACAGAAATTCCATAACAATGAACATGCCTTGAGAAGTCGTAACTCATAAGTATTTCACTTTTTCGTGGCTTATTTTAATTCGCTTGTCACAAAATGAACGCAAACAACAAACTGATAATTTGACGGGCTGAGGCTGAGGCGTGACGCGCTGACCCCAGATGTAAACAAGCGGCCATTTACAAGACACCTGACGTCACGGCCAATATGTTCGAATTTATAAGCTGTCACAGCTGTTTTGTGGATAAGATGCTACCTATTAGTATGCAATTTAATAAAATATAAATACATGGCAAATACCCAATTGCAGCAAGAAAATTTATATTAGCATTTGCTTACCCTATGTTATTGCAAAAAGCATTACACAAATTTAAAAGACGATTATTATGTTAAATTTTTTAATGCACACCTGGTCCTCTCTTATTTCAATCACATTTTTGTTTAATAATATGTATTATACAAATTATGTACAGCTCTTGGTTTTAGAGGCTTGTTCACCTTAACATGTGTGTACTAAAATAACATTTAGAGTTTATAGGTAAAACATAAATCAATGCTTTAAAAATTATTTGCTATATCAAAGCATAAAAAAATATTTTTCAAGAGCACCTATTCTATTTACGTTACAAAAATGTATTGTTACGAGTACGGGTTCGAAAAATGCTGATTTCTGGCTTAAACTATTATATTTACGCACTAGTAGTGAAATACACTAAATTCGAAAACCACCACTACACTACTACTTCAACACTATGCATTTTAATTAATCGCTATTTAAAGCACTACACCTCACTAATATAGTCAATATAAAACAGTTTGTAACGACTGCTTGACCGCTTTTTAAATCAGACTTCCCGCGTAATCGTCGCGCTGTAATATGGGAGGCTCCGAGCTTCACGATTGGCCTAGAGCCATCGAATACCTTCGAGAACCTTTGACCTATAGATAATTCGATTAAGGGTACGTAAGTATCGATACATATGGATACATACTTGTATGTTTCACTTGTTTTCTAGCTGTTAAATGTAAGAACATCACCTTCAGTCAGTTTAGAATGCAGAACTTCGCCACTTCAGCGATGTTATTTTATGTACCTATAATTTAAAATAGTTTTTTTGCAAATAACACTTCGAACTCCAGTATATATGCAAACAATATAATTTATGTGTTCCCATAAATATAATCATATCTTGTCAATCATTGTGTTAAAATGGTTTTAAACAAATCTTGTTGTACTGCAACTACATCCTGTCTTTATTCTCGACAGTTGGAAATGTGGTGTTCCATTTGATTGCAAACTACAGGAATATTACTATCTAATGACCAGATAACGGCATTTAAATACGTAGCAGTTCTTGATGATATGTTTTATACTTTTTATGTCTCAGTTATAAAATCCTGAATTCCTTGATTGATTTTAGCCCATTCTATCTGTTCTGACCATATGATTTTAGCGTTTTGAAATAATCTAATTAAGGTTAAATTAAGATTCAGTTATGGCATTAAACAAAGAAAATGTATTACTGCTTCGATAAGAAAAAAAGTGATAATGGAAACTGAATTCTCGCAAAGAAAATATGAACGGTGTTCGTCGTCGAACTATAAAAGCTTATAGTTGCTCTTGATTTAGTGGAATTTCTATCTCTTATTTTGTATGTGTATTTTGAATTTTGTGGGAGTTAGTTTCATCAATAAACGATTTATGTATTTTGCGACGTTTCGGCCCTCTTATTGGGCCTTCTTCACGCTAGTCAATTTTTTTCTGCTTTCCTGCTTCTATATAACCATGTGGTTATTTTTCAGTTAGATAGAATGTTGTAATTTGTATTCTCTTTTGATCCTCTATATCAGGATCACAATTTTTCTAAGGCTAATAAGTGAAATTGTACCATATAAAACCTATTTCCGCAAAATGTGTTTTGGAAAACGTTACTCAAGAACACAGCGAAAATGTGCTTATGGTATACAATTTACAGTCTACGATTTACGTTCTACTTCATATTATACCATCAAGCTACCACATAACTTATACTGTAATACCATCAACAATCAGAATTTTAATCTGTTAGCGGACTACGAAAAGAAAACGTATTTAGACGTATCTTAACGCGTAAAAGCGACATTCGCATTCCCAGAAAAAAAAGAAACAAATAACGTTATCCGGCACACTTTCGAGACAAAATTTTTAAAATTATGACTGTCCCAATGAATTTGGAATGGCATACTTGTAAGAGTACTTAGTCTCGCTAGTAATGCTTATGCCGAAATAATTATGATTGCTTGGGTGACTCTTCTTAGTTTACCATTTCTAAAGCAACGTTTGGTGTCCTTCGGTAAACTTCTTATATTTGATGCAGCTTAAMCGYAGTTTTCTTTTGTGTTCATTCCTTTGAAGAGTTCCCCTTCACCGTCAGACAAAAGGCCAAGATGCTGACCGCCGTCGTTATATGTAAGGGTTATTGATTTTCTGGTTTACGCAGGCGAGAGGCGTAAAAAAGGCAATTTTTGTGCATTAAGACGTATAGCGGAAGGGTGTAAAGACATGAGCGTGCAATTTTAGCGACGGCAAAGTGAATTGACTTCATTGATTTCGTTTCCAAATTACCGCGAAACTAAACTCTAAACTATTGCTGAAAGAGTTGTAATAAATAACTCAGGTGTTCTCACTTACTATAGAAGTTACTTGAAAATGGTTTAAATTAATACCATCGTAATATAGTTTTTCTATAGCCCCAAATCTTAACCGCACTTGATTTAGTCAAACCATGTAAATATACAATTAGTGTCTATTTTTTATTCACAGAAATTAAAGTTGTTTGGAATTGTTTTTATAGAGTAAAATCTACATGTAGTTTACTACTCTAACATAACCAAATTACAGAAAATATTAATACAACAGTACATTAATTTGTTTCAATGTCTCTCCTGTTACACGTCACTGGCTAAGGGGATGAGGTTTATTATCCTATTTGATTTTATACACCCGAAGTATATTGTTAGAGCCTAGTTATAAAGCGCCGTTTGGGACAAAAATGATATTACATAAGGAAACAAATTTTTGTGCACCTATTCAATGTATTTGATATTATTTAAAACTTTATTCTATAAAAATATTTTTAAARGTAAGACTTTTTATAATAAAACTTTTAAACGTAAAACTTTTAAAAATAAAACTTTTAAACATAAAACTTTTAAACGTAAAACTTTTAAAATAAAACTTTTAAACGTAAAACTTTTAAAATAAAACTTTTAAACATAAAACTTTTAAACGTAAAACTTTAAAAACTAAAGCTTTGGAAATAAAAAAAAAACTTTTAAAAGTAAAGCTTAAAAAAAACTTTTAAACGCAAAACTTTTAAACACAAAACTTTAAAAAACCACGTTCCTTTTTAGTTCTAATGATACAAAGATGGCGTTCGAAACTCATATCTGTACCGCGGCTAAAACAAAAACTGCATAGGTAGAAACAGTTAACAGATGTCGCAATTTGTGTAGTAGAACTACAGCGACTTTATTAAGTCACTGTAAAGATAACTACATAGAGCTGCACCTGCGCCTACGAACGTATGAACTACGATTTTATGAATTTTGTCTATTATACCGCGCCAACGGCAAGTTGAGTATGAAACCAACTTTTTTCCTACTTGCATATAGGACATATAGAGAATAATAAATGAAAATATTCCTGCTATCCTGAGGCAAACAATTCACTTTGTTTAGAAGCGGAAAAAATCCGGAACCTTTTTTTGGGGCATCATGGTGCAAAAAATATTGTAAAGAAAGCAACTAGTAGTACTGAAATACCCTAAACTATAACACCCCTAATTTAGTATATGTACTACTGTTTCAATACTAGTAATTCAGTTAACCACTATATAAAACACTATGCTTTTTTACAGTCATTGTAAAACACTTTAGAACCGACAATATGGTCGAATGTCTAAAGCTCCTTCTAGAAAGGAAGTTGCGAGAACAAGGCACCTTAGACAACTGCACGAACGTCAGTCTGGTTGCTTAAGCCGGAAGCGCTGGTTTCCCCACATCGTAACACTGTTTGGGATTATAACATTTTCTAGGAGGATCCTTTAATTTCTCCTCAATCAGGACGTTTTTTACGTACATTATTAGTTGCCGCTAGATACCTAATATTTAGTCTTACTTAATAGAGCACGTGTATGTAAGTCTGTATACTGCGTTTGAAGCATTAGATTAGCTGGGAATGATACTCGTTCTAATTTTTACATTAGATATTTTGATAAGTGTTGTAATCCCAGTTTCCTAACATTATAATGCATTAATCGAATTATGAAGGGAGGTTCGTTGAGGAAATACCGACAATTTTATTGCCACGATAGGCGGGTGTGTTTAATGAACTTTTAGTATTGTGTAGTTACCGTAACAGTTTCCTTATTTCTGTGCCCAAGTTTTTACTGAATTTTGTAAATATTTATCTGTCGGATGAACAAGGTACTTCTGTTAGTTCGCGTGCAACATTATCCTGTTATACAGTCACCACAATTTCTTGAGCATCTGAACGCACGTAGCGTTTACAGATTCTGTTTGCTTGATTATTAGGTAGAAGGAGCTTCTTCTTGTATATTTTCAATGCTCAAAACTTGTCCAAAAAACAGTTTACTTCCAAATTAGCACAAAAGTAACACACCTGGCACTAGAAACTAACGGTTGTCAACTAAATGATCAATAGTTTTTAAAACAAATTGAGTTGTTCTTATTATTATACTTACTTTTCTTAGAAAGTAAAAGACACATTTCAAGAAGTGAGCGCTACACTAATATTAGATGCTTATTTACTTATTTTAAGGCTTACACGCTCTTTTACACATTTTTAGTAAATACTAATATGCAGGACATGCCTTTTATAAAGACAACAGTCATATGTGCATGAATATTAACCAAATTAACTAAAATAACATATTTCAAATGGTGACATATTTTCGATTTCTAAATAAGATGGTACTTTCCAATACGACACTACTAAAAGGAGAAGACGACAACTACAAATAGAAATTTATGGTGGTTGGAATGGGTCAGATACAAAATAATGTTAGTACACGTGGAAAATTATACAACACAGAGCAAATCATTCTTAGAAATTAAAAAATCAGTAGGTACATTCGGGTTTTGCCCGTACACGTTGTATATGGCTCCTACAATTAAGCAGAACTGATAGTATGATGGGATAGTAAAGCAAGATTTTTTGCAAGGGTCGCATATATATAATTGTTTATTACAGTATTAATGAACAAGTATATTTTTGCCAAAATATTGGAACTAAATGCCCTATTCCTTTTTTCATGCCCGATCCAATGATATAAGTATTATCACATTATTAGTCTGTTTTACTGCGTACACA
The DNA here is from genome assembly GCA_025024175.1 of Rhyzopertha dominica. NCBI lineage: Eukaryota > Metazoa > Arthropoda > Insecta > Coleoptera > Bostrichidae > Rhyzopertha > Rhyzopertha dominica. The sequence goes on from QCXZ01000138.1 coordinate 35,838,173, forward strand.
AGATCATTCTTAACAACTCGTCAAAAGACTGTACATCAAGAGAGTGGTCGAACAACGTCTTTCATTTGTTCTGAGAAACATAATAAAGACTATAATGTAATTTTAGTTAGCGCTGAATAGTACACAAATACAGCTTTGTTTTCACCTTCTGTAGTGTGGCAAACTAAATGAAACACTGATATTTAGCAAATACTGCATGTGAACCGATTAACATCTGAACGATTAATTAGCATAGCCACTGATTTCTCATTTAGCCTTCTTTGCATACAATGTACCAAAAACAGTTACAAATACCTCTCCGAAAATAAACAATATTCGACTGACTGATAAACCGTCTTATTCTACCAAAAAAATAAACAAACTACCCTACTTTTGTGAAATCTTCATTTTGCAATATTATAATTCAGATTTTTAAGTATCATTCCTAGAATGTGTTGCTTGACCGATACCTTTTTTACTGAAGATCCATTAGAAGATTTTCAATAAATAAAGTGTAATGTACATACTCTTCAGTCTTTGCTTTTGCGGATCGTGCACTATAATTGCCATTAATCATAAAAGTACGAACAAATCCTTATATCTAAGCACTCTTGCGCTGTCATATATTTTGTTATCTCATATTTTGGGCTTCTTTCCACAAGAAAAGTAGCAACACCATATTACTGCTTGTATCCCAGTAGCGACATATCGGCCTTATGAAAACCTGCGACCTCCGGATATTGAAAATGAGGTGAAACAAAAACAGAAGAAAACGCAATAAAGTTTGGCGAGGACGTGGTGAAACAACGGAAGCAAGAACTATCCGGAGACAGAGGGAAGGAATTTAATTTTCCGTGTTCGCACGACCTAGAAAAGTAAATTTCCAGCTAGTGTTTGCAATTTATCAGCACCGCCCCGCCGGCCGCCTGCTTTTCTGCCTTCCGAACTCGCCTTTAATTTTTCACGTACAGAGAGCTTCGTTAGCATCTACGTTGCTGTCGGTTTGCTCTCTCAAACGCAACATAAATAAAGTGTTTACCTAGAAACGTCAGGCTTTTAAGCTAGTGGATCAGAGGAGCCTTTCAGCTGTGTTCTGAAAGGAAATAATTAAACGGCGCTGGATGTTCATGCTGAAAAGTGCCCCAATTTAAATTTATAGCTGTTCTTCTAAAATTGCGCCGCCTTAGATGTATAGGCTTTTATGTGCGTTTCTTTCAACGACGCGACGCAGCGAATTCAGCAGATAAAGGAACGTTAAATTCTTTAATAATTCATAAAGCGGCTTATTAAGATGTTTTCCGCGTTATTTTTCAGGCTTTTTCTGAAAAGGCTTATAAAGTGGGTCGAGTGTTTTATATTTTAAAGTAAATTTACATAGTCATTCAAACGCAGATAATATATACTAATGTAGGCCATGTACGAGCTGAGCATCGTTTTGCGTTGTTAGGGCCATCCTTCTAAGGTTGTCGTTTGTAAGGTATAATTTCAGTAGTTTGAATCTGAACATCACTGATCAGTGTGTGGCTTAATAGTTCAGAAATTGAATTAAAAACTGTTAATTTCAAATAAATATTGACGATCCTTGTACGTATATTAATATGTAGTAATGCGGTAGCGTATTGTGATGAAATAGTCGCCGTGGACCGGCGTTGTTTGGCTGTTTTATTTTCTTCATTTCTTTATGAAAATTGTGTTTTTTGATTTCTAAAGCACTGAATTTTGGCGCATCGCAAAGGCATATCCATGCACATCGCAATGAAATTCGCTATACCCATAGAGGAAGCACTCCTAATTCAGCCACTATGGGACAGCAGAAAGTATCTCAATTTTTTCATCCTGTGGTTGTACCCAGCATTCACGTTGTATATAAAAAAATTCCTAATTTATTCTGAAGGGATCGAATACACACCTTTTGTGTTATTTTGGGGTTTAAAAATGGGGAGCATCTTCAAATTAGGAAAGTCTAAGTATCTCGTTTAATTTTTCTTGCAAGAAAATAGGATCGCTAACCCTACCTAGAGACGCTGGTAGTAAAGTGGATATCTTAATCGCGATCCTTTATAGTAGGTACTGGTATAAAGATGAATTTTTGTGTAACCACTTGACTTATGTCTCAAAAGTTTTGGCATAAATTATTACAATTTGGCTTTGCAAATAAAGGTCATTCAACAATTTGTCATTTTAATGGCAGTTTAGTTACCGAAATGGATTGCGTCGTAATGATTTATAAATTAGAATACACAAATGAAATCGAGATGACAGAGTACACAGGCCACATGAACAGTTAAGACAAAGCAAATAAAAACAACACGCCTGAAGAAGGCCCAAAAAGAAGGGCCGAAACCTAAGTCATCATTTAGGGATAAATTTTTAGTTTGATTGCGATATCGACTGGCGGGATTCCCGGCCATGGTTGTGGAACGAGTTAGAGATGGAGTTTGGACAATTAAAGTTATATTATATTCGAAACTGCTTAATTGATTAATTTTATTCACCAAAATGACACCCAAGATGATATTATGTTTAAGCCAAACTTCGTATCATTATGTACATGAAATTAAAAATTAGCTGAATGCTTGCTTACTATTATTTACCTTCTGTGCCGACAAACGAAACACCTCCAAATTTACTGCAGGCTGAAAAAGTTGAAGATTTCTGGGCTATTTTGTCTCGAAAACTGTAAAATGGAGGTTAGAAGGCCGAAAAAGAGCAACAATTGAGATATTCCAAACTTGATGGGAGATGTTCGTTGGAAGGGTACGTATACTTGAAGACTACGGACGTTTGTATTTAATTTAAAATAATAATTCTGTTGTTTACAAAGGTATTAATTTAATCCATTTTAATCTTCATGATCTCCATGGTACTGAATTAAGCGATTTGCATAGATGTACTCTTCATTTTAGATCATAGGCCGCGCTGGGTTCTTTAAATTACGTCCTTCTTTGCGAGTTGTAAAACCACACCAAATCTTCTTCATATAGGCATCATAATGAGATTTCTCGTAATCACTGGCAATCTTTTCAAATGGCTGCGCAAATTGCCCGCTTGGATCACTAATTCTCCACACCTCGACAATCCACCCAGTAGAATCGTTCATGTACCTTTACTAACGCCTCCAATGGGGCCCTATGCTTCTCCAATATCCGTGGAACATACTCTTTGGGTACTACTAACAACTTGCTTCCCATCGGTGCTTTCCCATGCTCTTTTCATCTTGCAAAGAGTCCCACTGTACGCGCATCGCCTTTACGGCCGGAATTTTTGGGGACACCTCATCTCATTCAGGCCTATTSTCTCCTTTCCMCCTAGGTATAAGACCAATATCCTAGTCTTTTATACCGGATAACGAACTTCGAGGATAGTCTAAACTTTAGAGCCACTTCATGTCTAGCATGGAAGCTTTGAGTACATACAAGCACAAGAAACTTTAGGCAACTGCTCGAACGTTAGCCTAATTGCCTAATCTACAGGAGCTGGTTTCCTACATCATAACATTAATATAAATATAGTTAATAGATTGGAGAGTATTTGTAAGTAGTAGAATATTACAGAACGTAACAACATTCTTTACATTCATTGCGCATGGTACATCACTATTCCAAACAAAGAATCATCTTGGAGAACTACTTGAAGACTACAGCATCACTGCTTCAACATCATGCAAAGCGTCTACGATCGATCACGACGATTTGTGTTCCATTATTTTATTCTTGTTCCATTTGGGATAATAATGTTACTCCACGGTTGATAGGCACGGTCCGATCAGTGTGACGTGAGAAAGCCGGTTGATATTCTTTGGCGCCGAGCCAGCTTCAGTTTACTTAAATCTTCTTATTAGTGTTTTCTACTTACTTCCACTTACTCTAGCAAATTTGCTGTATACGTAAAAATTACATATTTTTACTTTTTAAGAGACCTTTTTTAAGCTAACTAACTTATGTTTAAGTGAGAGCTAAACAGGGATGTTACTCTACGTGTCGACTTTGTATTGTTTACATCTACGTGTAGACTATTGTAGACAATGTATACTATGCGTAAATAATGTAGACTATACTATATAATGCGTATACAATGTAGAGAATGCGATATTGGTGGTTATTATTATCAGTTGACACTTCTTGTGTGTCTGTGATATTCCACGTAAACTGTGGAAAATCAATGGACGCAAGCTTAACATTTACTGCATTTAGGATTATTTTACAGAAACTGTTTAAATTTAAACAAAGTTCAACTGCAGGTAATTGCTTAGCAACTGAATCCGCTCATTTGATTGTTATTGCTATAGCTACAACCTGAAATTAAACTTATAATCGGGTCTGAAGAGAATTTCTTTTGTTTTTATGGTATTAAAATCTATCACTTCTTCGTTTTAATGTTTCAGAATATGGTTTTTGTTCGTTATTTGTCTGATAAGTTAATAGAAACATTTTATTCTGAGAATGTTTCTGTTCCTTTGAGTTGTCTATATTATCAACATTGATTACATATTTCAAGTGCTCTACGTCTAAATTACGTTGTCTACACCACCCATCCCTGCAGTTAAGGCTTTTAGCATCATCTAGGGGGAACACTGCATACTAGGTTGGTTACAACTATGGTAAGATGGTAACCACGACTAAGTGCATCGGAGAAGATTTTCCGTGAGAGATGTGTACAATTTAATGAACATATTCTCTGGTCATTTCACTCTAACCCCACGTCTAGAGTTTCTCGTTTTGCCCTCGTTCGGGTTCTTCAGGTAGGGATAGCGAGTAAATTGGCCTAAGCAGACTGTCACCTTAAACCGCAGCCTGCGGAATAGATGTGAGGAACCTGCACAACGTCATAAGTGGTTACCATAGCTGTGACCCACTTAGTATGCAGTTTCCGCCTAGACGGCGCTGAGGGCCTTAGCTCTCTCTTAGCGGTTAAGACGGCAATCTACTTTGGTCAATATACTCGGTTCCCTACCTGTGAATCCCCAACAAGAGCGAAACTAGTTGTGGCGTTCGAGTTGATTGATCAGAGCAGAGGTTTTGCAAAGTAACTACTTAGTGACGGAAAAACAAATTAGTTCAATTTGGCTGAACTAAGCATGAGCTAAGCCTGCCACCAAGATTCCGATGCATTGTCAGATGTTAAATATGTGACATCTATCTTGGTTAGTAAGTTGTAAATCTGATATCGTTATACTCTTTGACAAGGAAAAGAGATGGACACCGCATATGTCAATTGGTCAATTGGCACATATCGGCAGTGGTGTACTAGCATGTGTCTACGGTATTTAGCTAGCAAAAATAAGGAAAATTGACCTACGCCACTGATGGCATGCCGTGAATTAAATTTTATTCTTTAACTTTAACTTTTGCAATTCTTTTTAATTTAACTTCTGCACTTACAAACTGCATAGAAAGCCATGTTGCACCACTGCTTTTGTTTGAGAAAAAAATATTAATGTTGCAGAATCTGAGCAATTTGACAGTTGCTGTCAGGCTTCGCTAAAATGGCAACCTTCGTTTTCGGTAACATCAAATGTAATAATTTAGTTAGGTGTCCCTAATATTTCCTTATCTAAGGTTTTAACCAATGAATTTTTAGTTCATCAAACCGCATTAAAATAAAATTCCACTTAAATGGAGTAAAATGTGTACGCTACTATAGTCGTAACTAATTCAAATTCTGTTCTGTATACAAGCGGTGTTACCGTGAAAGAATAGGCAGAAGTTAATAAGCAAATACTGGCCAGAGTGGTTTATATTCCACTAAAGGAAAGTACTTTATAATCCTCGAAAGAAACTTGTGCAATAGCAAAGTATTGTGTAAATGCCTGTATCTAAATCCAGTGGCTGTAACTGTAGTGCTGTAGCATTCGGGGTCTCCTGTTATCATTATCAAAACCCCCAACCGCTGCATTTGCAACACTGTATTTCACCAACTTTGACAGTGCACCCTCTGATCCATATGCCCCAGAAGCTTTCAGAGCCGTGCATTGTCGAACAGTTGAAACTTTATAAATTGTTTGTCCCAGCCGGGTTTGAAGTTTCGGCATTCTGGAAAGTTTCTTAATAAGACCCTGCTTTTGAACTTTGCCACTTTAATACCGGTAATCTTGCATTCACGAGTTGTCATAGGAAATTATTCGGTCGCGCTCATTTTCCAATACTCAAGGAAAATTTTTAAAACTTTGCAACGTACCTGTAGTAATTTAAGATAGATAAATTTTGACTCAAGTGTTCAGGCCTTGCCATATAGCATAAATAAAGTGTATCCTGAAATAGAAACGGGGATAATAAAATATGGTGTGTATGTAATTACATAAGTACAAAAGCAGAAATTGTCCAAGAAACGGTGACAACAGATTATACGGAATGCTTTTGAAATACCATATAAATAGTTTTGTCAATTTAGCCCGAGAATTTTGGGAATTTAAGGTAATGTTTATTCAACATTACTAGCTTTCAACACAAGCAAAAGCTGGCAAATGCTGATGTTCCAAAGGGAGGCGCTTGGAAAATAAAGTTTTTATAAATAAGTAACTTTTCGCGGTGAACAATTTGATGCAGTGCAGGAAAATTATGTAAATATCCTAAATAAGGGTCCGAAAGTGTTTGTAAAATGCTGGCCAATGCCTATTGCTTGAGAAAAAATTCTGGGTAAATACACCATTTTCGCACCTCTCATATCGTTCAGTGTACCCAGTAGAAGGTTCACAATTAAAAAGAGGTAATCGTAGATCATTTTGTGTTTGTTTATAAGAGTGAATTAAACTTGTTTTGATCTTATTTGCTATAGCGCTAACTTTCGCATTGTTATAATTCATTAACACCTTATTCGGCAAGTTAAGACCACTTTGACATTTCTTACAACAAGGGGTTTGTCAATTCTTAAGTGGAAATAATATTTTGAAATTTGAATAGCACACAAAAAATTTAATAAGAAGATTTTTTTTGCTAATCTCCATTCTCCATTAAATCAGTATTTATGTTCCTAGATTGTATGGTATTTCTGTGATGTTTTATTACGACGTGCCGGATACATGCCATCACTATAATAGCCCAGTGCTAACTAGTTTTCAACTATATGGCTACCTACCAAGTAAGCAATGAATTTGGCATTTTTTACGCTAATCCATTCAGTGCTTGTCAGAGTTAGGTTACTAAGTTTTGACAATAATGGTAAATTAGTAATTATGCAATGATGCATTTAACATTTTTTTTTAATTTAATGTATATGCAATTTGGTGTTTGTTTCCACCATAGATGTAAAGTCTGTCGGGAAAAGATTCCTGGAAGCTTGATGCATCCATAAGTTTGATGAGAACACGTCCATCTACAATACGTGATAAGGATATGCCACATGACAAAGATTAATCTTTAGAAGTAAGTTTTTCGCTTGGGTTTTCTAATGAACTCAAAGCTCTTTGGACAAATGAAGGTCTCTGTACTTACCAACCATGCCAACCTTACATCGCAGTTTGTAAAACCACCGCTAGATGGTTCATTAGTGATTTTTCCAAAGCATAAGTAAAGTAAGAAGTGTCCACGTCAAAAATAAACATACCAAAACTCTTTGGATGTAGCAGATTCGTACGGACGTAGTACGGATACTGAATTGCATTGTTGAATGTTAAATCCATACACAGTGCTAGCTGGCGAACTGAATAATCTTGGTAACAAAAATCTAAGCAAAATTTGAATAGTATACAACAGAACCTTACTGAAATTTTAAATTACACCACGTGAAAGTCTTGACCATTACTGCAGCCAGCGCAAGTGCTTTCTCTCGGTTGTACTCTTAGAAATAAAACACCTCTTTAAAGTTCTAATCTTATACTGCTTGCAGCATTCATCGAATTCTAAATTTTTAAGAATTTCGAATATGTGATTTAGTGGGCCTGCATCAGGTGTTAGATAAAGATTTGCGGGAAACAGCGTTTTGCCCAACACTATGTTTCTTCACCCCTAATTAATAACAGTGTTATGTATAGAAATAACAGTTATTTGCCAGAAAAAGAACGAGGTCATTCTGGTGGTCTGGTTATTCGGTTAGATCTGTCATTTACCATGTCATCTTTAGTATTCTGACTTACCTTCCTCATAGGAACTTGCAGTGTTAGTGCTTTTTACATTATTCCTTTTTCACAGTCCTGTAAAATATCTTGTTAATACAACCGTCGGAATAATATTAAAAGAGACAGTAAAAATGAAATACCTATTATACCATTTTATTTTTTAAATGAATAGTCTATAGAATATGTATTCTACAAAATGCATAATAGGTAGTCGTTGCTTTTTAGTGTTGTTTGAAAACGCGCTAAAAGGGTTTTAGGTGGGATTAAAAGCATGTCCAATAAACAATAATCTGTAACACCGACGATTGTTTTTCGGGAACGCATCGGACTTTCATCCCCAGTTCGGCTTCCATCTATATCGATTCATTTTTCACGTATCTAAACAACTTCCGGTACTGAGTGGGAGTTCACGTATGGATTTAAACCGTAGCTCTACGTCAGACAGTGAAAACAAACCCAACATATATTACTAGTATAAAAGAAACTTTAAAACGTTTTATTGTAAATTAAAAAATATATTTGCATTTCCTAGAATGTTTCAGAATCGGCATGAAATATGTTTTCGACGCATAAAGCCGGATTGAAAAAATATATTACGGTAATATAATCTTGTGCTGATAATGTGTTGTATGAATGTTGTTTACTGGGAATTTCTATGTGAAAACTCAGTGCTAACAGTTTCTAACGTAGGTTTCCAAGGAGTTGGAGTACATAATTTATTTACCCTTAGAGAGAACCACAACAGTAATCCGAAGTTCCTGCTTCCGACAAGGGTTCCTGTTTACTGTTGTTCTCTGACTTCTAGATTTACAATATTTTTAAATACTCAACCACAAGAAGAACATGTAACGTTCACATGATGATTTTCTAACCAAAAACAAAAACAGGTACAGTGCTATACTGAAGACCTTGGTTTGATTGTATATTAAGCTGTCACCATTTTTCCGAAAAATTTCGAAAAATTCGTTGTTGTCGACGCGTTGTATCCGACCGGTAGGTATCTAAGAGTTTATGTTTATTTGTTTAGCCAATAGTTTTTTTTTGACTTGTGCATATAAGCATATTTCTGCGTACTCTTGATGACCGTGAAGACGGCACACGGAGTATTATTCGACTGTTGAAACGCATCTGCTGGCTCATTGACCAAATACAAATACATGTGCAAGGAAGCATGCGAAGATTGAGCTATAATCAGGATGTCTGAACTGGATATCGCAATAATTTAAATACACGTAATTATTATGTTGTTTTAATTTGATCTTGGGTACTTTCAGTACAAAAAGCAAGCATTCCGTGGAAAGCTGGGATATTATTTAAAACATTTCATAATTTGGATTGTTAATGCAATTGATTTGTCAATATATAAGTTAAGAAATATATTTGTGTTTGCAGTTCTCTTTCTTTTAAGATCTTAAACAGAAGCTTAAAGTGACATATTGATATAAACATTCCCCGAGGAGCTTTTAGTTGTTTTACGAATTGTGTTGTTTGGTTATTTAATTCGTCATGTGCATACCTTTGTATGTATACTGCGGTCCAAAAGATTTGTTTTAAGAATGTCGTGTTCTTGTTCAATTATTTATGTGTTAATTAATTGTACGTGTTTCCAGTGAGTACCGAGAATTTCGCTATATAATTGCTAAGACGCCTTGATAGTTGAAGTTCTATAAGCACAACTTATGCGACCGCCCACCTAATTTTTTATTTACTTAATTTAAGGATTGATAGAAACTAGAATTTTAGCTGAAAAGAAGCAAGAAGCTAACCTTTAGAATAACAACGGATTACTTTATGAAAGTTTGGAGTTTAAATCTCTAAGCATGTAGCGTTGAGTTTTGAAGTTATTTTTCAGGATAATTCTAATAAGATTATATGGCTATCAAAATTAATAGTGTTACTTATTGTAGTGTCTGTTGTTATTGTGGATAACGCATATTTTTTTCTGTCAAATGAAGTTATATTTTTAACGATGGTTTATTTGTAAATATAATCTATTATATAATGGTATTCAGCATTACTAAAAAAGAGTTGCATTTGGTATTTTCCGAGACATAAATAGAGTACACACCTGGGTAAATCAATCCGCACAAATTAGTACTTATCCAACCGCCAGTATGCGTTCAAAATTAATCGAATATTTTTTTTCAAATTATAAGATGTCATTTGATGGAATTGCAAATATAAATATATCACGTGATCGCAAGCGCATTGTGACGTTCAAATTCACTAGTGCTATTTCATTCTTTTCACTCAACAATTCACTTCGATGAGCAAATATCTTTTATATCTTCAAGGGATACCACAAATACCAGTATAATTCATTCCTTTCTAGGTTTGTATATGAATTCAATTAATCCTAGCAGACAGTAAAATGGATTAATCAAATCGTAGCTAAAGTGTAGACTGTAGACTATATTCGTTACTGTTTTATTTTTGTTATGGTTTATTTTAACATTAAAGTCTTTGCATATGTAGAAAAGACATAAAAGTTTTCAGCAATAGTGGATTTGTGCATTTCTGAAGCAAAATCTCAATTTCCATTGTGCTGCCTTACAGTGCAGATTTTAAATCAGTGGTAACATCCAGACCAATAACTGAACGTGGTCGTTATAAATTCTATCAGGATCTTAGCGGCGTGGATTGGTCTTTCATTGACGAACCACAAAAAAAATGTTGATTATAAATTTGATAGATTCCTAAGTATCCTTGTTAGCGGGATAAAAGCAGCTTTCCCTCTGAAGTCCAAATCAATATCTAACAAGTCAAATAGAGTTAACTGGTTCAACAGTAGATTGCTTCAAATGAGACAAAATCTCACATTTTTACATGAATTAAAACAGTCAAATCCTGGCCGTAAGGAATTTGCGTCTTATCATTCTGCATATCGGAAATATTATCGAGCTGAAATATCTAAAGCCAAAAATTTTGCTAATGATAAATTCTTATCTGAAAGCTCTAACTTTATGAAAAGTGCCTGGTCTCTTATAAACTCCAAACGAGCAAATTCCAAGTCGCAGATAATTTCTAAAAACTTAAAACCAAATGACCTAAACAATTATTTTGCCTCGGTAGCAGAAATCATAACAGAAAATATTCCACCAAGTAATAAAACCTTGCCAATTTGTAGCAGAAAACAAAATGGGGTCTCATTTGATTTTGAGGAAATTACTTATAATCAAATGCGTGACGTAATTTTTGAGATGAAGAAAAATACTTCCAAAGATTATTACGATATAAATATCGATCTTATCAAATGTATCAAGAACCTGATCATCATTCCATTGACAAAATTAATAAACTTAGCAATAAAAGACGGATCATTTCCTAAATGCTTAAAAATAGCTACAGTAATACCCCTGTTTAAGAAAGGGAGCCAGAACATGCCAGAAAACTATCGTCCGATATCGATTGTGCCTACTATTGGCAAAATAATAGAAAAGATCCTATTTAAGCAACTTATATATTTTGCGGAACATCATAACATTTTACATAAAAATCAATTTGGCTTTAGAAAGGGTAAATCTACCGAAATAGCTATCCATGAACTAGTTCAGGGAATCATTGAAGGAATGGAAAATAACAAATATACTTGGGGAATTTTTTTTTGACCTAACCAAAGCGTTTGACTGTGTTATTCCTGATAGACTCATTAAAAAGTTGGAAGCGTATGGAATAAAAGCCTTATCTTTAAAATTGATTGAAAGTTATTTAACTCAGAGAAAACAGGTTACTTACTACAATGGCAGTAGATCTGATCAAAAGTCAATGAAATACGGTGTACCTCAGGGATCTGTACTGGGCCCGTTATTGTTTTTGTTTTATATAAATGACATTTGACAATGTCACATCCGGTAATTTGATATTATTTGCGGACGACACGAGCATTTTTAATACAACATCCAGCTTGGATACTTTATTCTCATCTATGAGTAGGGCGCACATGGAAATTAAAAATTGGTTTGACGATAATAAGTTACATCAAATGAAGAGGAGCTCATATTTTCAACAAAAAATCTAGAATTTCAATCGCAAACAAATGTAAAGTTCTTGGGCGTGAATGTTGACTATAGGTAATTTAACATTTGAAAAACATGTAACAGAACTTTGTGGAAAATTGTCAAAAACCGCTTATTTGATGCGCATGCTGGTTAATGAAGTGTCACATACGGTGCTATTGACGGCGTACTAACTACTCTTTATTTCAAAGTGTGATGTCTTATGGTTTGCTGATTTGGGGTCATAGTAGTCACGCTAAAAGGATTTTTTCCCTGCAAAGAAAGGTAGTTAGAGTTATAGCTGGTCTCGGATATCGAGATGACGCTAAAGATGCATTTATAAATGAACGAATTTTTACTTTTCCATCATTATATATATACTACAGCTTAATGTATGTAAAAAATAATTTAACAAACTTCGTGAGGTGTTCGAAGAGACATCACTTCAATACACGCGGCATGGAAAAACTAATATTAAATCCTCTCAGACTTGAAAGAAGTAGGAACGCATACAATTACTATGGTCCGAAGTGTTTCAATAGACTTGGTCATGAAATTACGAACTTGCCCATTAAAAAGTTTTCTGCCAAAATAAAAGCTATACTCTTGAAGGGAGCTTATTATACTTGTGTCAAGCTAATGTAACTCATATTAATTATAGATAGGTAATGTGTGTGAACTCTTGTTTATTCGTAAATGCTTATATTTGTTGTTTTGCTCTAAATGTATATTTACTGGCGTGTATAAACCTCCGGTAGCCTACAAAGAAATATTATTATTATTATTATTATTATTAGTATTATTATTATTATTATTATTATTATTATTATTATTATTATTATTATTATTATTATTATTATTATTATTATTATTATTATTATTATTATTATTATTATTATTATTAATTACCATTTTGTGCTTGCATGTTTACATTTGCATGCTGCTTGATAAGCATTTGTGTGCTACAAATTGGTTCAATACTATACACCCTTATTTGTCACAGACAAATTTAACGATCAACGTAAGTTTAATATTCTGTTTGGAATCTTTACAATGACCTTCCACAACAAAGATGGCTGTCTTTACTATATTACGTGCTCGGATCTGTAAACTAAGGACCAGGAGTTTGCGCGTGCGTTTTGGATTTTTAAACTTAAACTTTTTTTGCACAGTTATATAACATTTTCGATAAAAAATGTTTTCACGTATGAATCCTGAAGACAATAACGATGTTATGGTGCAGTAAAAAGTCATCTGCCATGCTGGTGTAAAACATTGTCTGCTGATTGTAATTGAACCCTCGCCACCATTATCGTGCATCTACTTATATCACATTTATTTTAAATGCTTTCTGTTTTGGATTGTTTTAATTTTAAACAGTTTAGTTTGTATATGATTTAGTATTAGCAGAGTATTATTTTAAGTTAAAATTTTTATCGCGATAATGTCTGAGACAATGTTTATTTTTAAGAAAGACGTCGTTCCGTTTTTTAATTTAAGTTTAATTTTATATAGTACTGTTAGGACAATTGTATATTAGGTATTTGAGTTAAGTTTTATTTGGATTAATAAGATACCTAATTTTCTGCTTTTAAGAAACTTGTTAAAATAGCTTTTTTTCCTTATTAATTCAAATTTGTTCGTCAGTTAAATCGTAATGTACAGGGTGTCTCATTTTCGTTGTAATTGTAGGGTATCTCGGTAACTATTAATGCTAGAGCGTTGCGGTTTCAACATTACTGTATTACTTTTTTATTGTGAGTTGAGCTGTATCATCGCAATTTTTGTATCGTCTTTTGTTTTAAAGCTATAGCCAACTTTTGAAAAATGTAACATTTCTTCAGTTCTCAATATCGCGATTGGCTATGTAGACACAAAAAAAACTGTTGAGACATTTTTTATAGATATTTTTATTCTGAATCCATTGGCGTCTTCATATTTTTTAGAGGGTCACATTTTAAAGATACAAAACCAACATACATTTTTTTAAATGGAGACCATAGTTGGCTTTGCTATGGTTCGAAAGAACTATTTTTTCTGATTAAGAAAATGTCTTAGGAGTATTATGTATGTATTCAAATATGCATATATTATTTTTAAAGGATTAAAATTTTTACTTAATAATATAAAGTATATCGTGTGTTTTCTTATTCCATTGCCTCCTGGATGTTAACATAAAATATGATTAAATTATTTTAAAAAATTTGAATAAGATTTCAAAATTACTAAAAATAAACCTAACAATGTATACATTTTTAATCAGAAGAAAATAGGTCTATTCAGTCCTAGCAAAGCCAACTATGGTTTCCATTAAAAGAAAATGCAAGTTTGTGTTATATCTCAAAAGTCTGACCTCCAAGAAAATTACAGGCTACGCCACTGGATGCAAAATAAAAATATCTATAAAAAATGTCTATACAGTTTTTCTGTTCTATATACCCAAGCGAGAAATTGAAAGCTGGAGAATTGTTACATTTTCAAAAAGTGGGCTATGACTGAAACAAAAGACGATACAAAAATGGCGACGGTACAGCTGAACTCAGAACAAAAAATAGGACACCCTGTACAAGGTGTCCCATTTTCGTTGTAATTGTAGGTAATCGGTAACTATTAATGCTAGAGTTCTGTTCTGAGTTCAGCTGTACCGTCGCCATTTTTGTATCGTCTTTTGTTTTAAAGCCATAGCCCACTTTTGGAAAATGTAACATTTCTCCAGCTCTCAATTTCTCGCTTGGGTATGTAGATACAAAAAACTGTAAAGATATTTTTTATAGATATTATTATTTTGAAACCAGTGGTGCACCCCGCAATTTTTTGGAGGTCACTTTTTTGAGATATAACACAAACTTGCATTTTTTAAATGGAAACCATAGTTGGCTTTGCTACGGTTGAAAAGGCTTATTTTTTCTGATTAAAAAATGTATACATTGATAGGTTTATTTTTACTAATTTTGGAATTATTCAATTTTTTTTTAATAATTTTATCATATTTTACGCATACATCCAGGAGACTATGGAATAAGAAAATATACGACATAATTTATATTATTAAGTAAAAATTTTAAACCTTTAAAAATAATATATGCATATTGATTACTTACATAAGACTTCTAAGAGCGCTAATGCATTTTTATCGATAAACTAGGAAACCATGTAACTAATGAAAATGATTGTTTATTTGGAGATAAGTACCTATGCATAACCAAAATTAATAAAGATAAACCTAACAATGTATACATTTTCGTAATCAGAAAAAATAGTTCATTTCAACCATAGCAAAGTCAACTACGGTTTCCATTTTAAAAAATGCAAGTTTGTGTTATATTTCAAAAATGTGACCCTTAAAAAAATTCTGAGTACGCCACTGGATTCAGAATAAAAATATCTATAAAAAATGTTTCTACGTTTTTTGTATCTATATAGCCAATCGAGATATTGAGAACTGAAAAAATATTACATTTTTCAAAAGTTGGCTATGACTTTATTAATTTAAATAAAATAGTGTTTATTTTTACTGATTCTGTTGGCGTCATTTGGGACTGCATGATCTGGTGCATACACATATATAATATACCCCAAACAGTTTATAAAAAACACACGCTTTCACCTTGCTTTCTTTTACTTGACACGTTGACTTTATGATATGTTTCACTCTGTTTCCTAACTTTAATATATTCTTGCATATATTTTTGGTGCTTCGGTTAATTTGCATTTACTCCAGCATAAGACGCCGTCAGTTTTCATCATCGCTAGGGCGCGGTGACATAAGCTCTTAAGAATCTCTAATATCTGCTGCTTCCCCTTCGCCACACCGATTTCACCGTAATACCTGCTGAATTTCTTAAAAACCTCCAGAGACTTGTGGAATTTTCCCATAAATAAAGTTTCAGCCTGGGTTTCCGCCCGACCTGGATAATCCGTTGTAAAATACTACAAAATTGCAAGCGTCGTATCCACGACGCCGGAGTTCTGTTCTGTTTTATTGTTCCGATGAGCAGGACCGTAGCAGGAGCTTGTTGGAGGTACGGATGACCTAGATTTTTGAAGGAATAAATTTGTACAGATCCAAACTATATCGCAATGGTTTGTCTATTTTAATATTGCCTGGCTTTATAAGGAGCCCGATTTAACGAAATAGTCACAATTTATCGTTGCTTATTGCTACTATTTTTGACGTGGATACGTTTTACGCTGCACTTTGGGGTGTCAAATTGTCAAAATCGCTAATGAGTCATCTAGAGGTTGATTTAGCAACTACTGTGTATGTTATTTCGATTACACCTACATTGCCGATTATTTGGTAGAATTCGGTAATGCATCGTCTAGTAGTGGGTTTGCAGACTACGATGTATTATTATTACTATATGTGTTTAAAAAATTAAAAGCTCAGAAGTGGCTTTGCTTCCGATAATTCAGCTTTGTAAATTTATAAAGACGTCGTGTAATGTTTCGCATTTTTCTGAATATCTTCTATCACTACTTTGACCTCTTCAGTAGTTATTGTAACCTCCGCGTTTGTTTCTATTATTATGATTATTGTGCTTATGTGAGAAGTTATTCTGATAGTTTCTGTCTCAATTATTATTGTTGCAGTACCCGCGGTTAAAATTTCTTCGACCTCGAAAACTAAAAACGAAAATTTTTATTTCTAGAAGGTTCTTCTCCACGTGTATTGCCTCGCTTAATTTTGAGTAATTCCTTGCCTAAATAACCGTTCCCAACTATCTGTTTTGAAGCCAATTTGCGAAAACATTTATTGCAATTTTCTCGTTTACACCTTTTAAAATTTTGATTGCATCATGCTGTCCGTCAGCATGAGAAATTGTCAAATTTACTAAAAGTTCATCTATGTTTTACCGAATTCGTCTATTGACCTTGTTTTGAATTATTTAATTTAATAGATAGCGCGATTGACGAAAATTTTGTTTGTTTTGTATCCTCAGCATCTATTAATGTGAATCGTACAATTCGATGGAGTCAATAAGTTGTTTGGTCGTATATTCCGTGTCGTCCATAACTGGCAACAAACTTGCTGCTGTTTTTAAATCAAATTTTTCCCCGATTGTTAAATTTGTATTTTGACGAATTGATTTTAGACTTTCAGTGATTGTACCATCAACGACTTCACTTGTTGCTAGCTGTTGCGTCCTCAGAAAGGTTTTTTTGTTTATTTGTTTCCCTTATTTTGGATCTCATTATAACAGGTAGCACTGACTGTTTGGCCCGCTTTTTTATTTTTTTTTATTTAAATGCCCGTGTATTAAATGCAAGTGGCGGTGTTTTTTTTGCGGTGGTTGTCCCCTCGTGCTTCTGTTTTTGGAGCCGGCAGTATAATAGATACTATAGGTTGTGGCGAACGCGCGTGCCAGGAACGCGCTTGCCAGAGGTTCCCATTGCAATCGTTACAAACCCAGCCTCCCAGGGAGCTGAAGCCACACACCAAGGGAAGCATAGCAGCAGAAGAAGCTGAGGGTATGCACTGTCACTTCTTCAAAAATTAAAATATATGAAATACAGTCCACTGGCTCTTCTCGAGCCCTCTAATCAAAATACACTAGCCTAAAATTTAAAATATCCCGGATTGAACTGAAATACTCATTTATTAAATCTACTATTTTAACAACCTTTATAAATACATTTTCTTCAATACGTTCTCTATTAAAAGCTACTTTTCATTTTTCACATTCTACGTATAACGGATCTAATTCTTTGGACCTACCGATAGTTTTATTTCGATTATTGTGCACCGCACTATTATCCTTGTTGAGGATCCTCTGAAAAACCCTTAGCTCTTCTAGTAGTCTTTCGAAGGATCCTGACATCGGACGAACATTTGGAGCTAGGAGCCAGTCAGAAAACTCACTTTTTACACAGCTTACAATATACGCACATTCCTGAGGTTGTACACCAATCAGCTTGCTACGCCTCCAAACGGTCTGTCCTTTGCTGCAGGTCACTCCGTAAAACCTCTTTGCGGATCATCCTTCGGATGGTTTCTTTACAATATTTCACTAAAATGATTGTGAAAACTAACTTGACGGCCACAGTTACCACTATCCACTCGGTTCTGGTTAGAGGGTCCGATGTTACTGTGGTAGCTACATTTTGCCAAGTTCCAGCTGCTTGCACAATAATTTCTTGTTTTGATTGCGTGGTTCATATCTATTTCACTGTTTATAGCTACCTCAACCTAAGCATTATGATTTTCAGTATGTTTTATTCATGTTAATGCAGTACAACACCTATTTTGATATAATTAACTATAGGAAGTGTTCAGTATTCATATATGAAGTTGACGTGAAATTAAAATGAATAATAGTCCGGTACTCTACGATTGAAAATTGGAAATGTTTGTATTGCCGCAAATTTATACCGATAAGGATATTGGTAGGACTTAAGTCGCCTTAATTATTTATTTACTAAGTAATGAGAAAAACAACAGATAATTCATTATTGATTAGTTGCAATTGGTACTAAAATAATATGTCATAGATATCGCATAACGCGTAAATAGCTGAGTTTTTTCTTTCACGAACCGCATGAAGTGCAATGAACATTAAAATGCCGTTTTAAAGCCAACAGTGAACTTTATGCAGAATTACTATTTTATGCGGGTGAATTTTGAATATATTGATTGTTTCCCATTCATATGGAATTAACAGAAACTTCCTATGCTACTCAGCATAACTTGGCTGACAAACAGGTTAAGGACCTTATACTCCCTGTAATTTGACGACGTTGATGTGGTCAAATCCCAAAGATAGAAAATCAGATTATGTGATATATTTTCTTTAATATTATCTTGTAGCAAAAAAAACGTTTTTATTAAACATCCCTTGAACTAGTGATCGAAATTACCCTGCATTAGATTTTTTATCTTTATGTAAACGCATTAATAAAATATTTATATATATATAAGCTGATTTTATAGGCATTTATTCTTTAAACATGGTGTTTTTTTGACGTTTAGCATGGGGATCGCGAAAACTACCAGCTACAGAATGAGGAAAGGTTTGCAGTTTCTGAGCCTAACTTAATGCACCTTKTGGATTTTTKAAAAAAGTTTATGCCTTACTAGGTATTTTGAAAAAAAAGGCGACATTTTGTTATTCCTCCAATGTCGCTATTTTTAATTTCACATAAAAAGTAGATATAAACACAAAAGTTGTAGAAAATTAATTCAATTTTGCAAGTAAGCTGTCATTTCGAAATACGACATAAACATACCTTTTTAAATGCAAACCACAGTTGACTAGGGTTTCAAAAATCGCTATTTGTTAAGCATCCCAACGATATAAAACTTGGTATGATTGTTTAAAAATGTGTAACAGTTAAGGCCATTTTTCGGTTTTATTCTGATTTTATCGTAATTAGCCATAGACAGATGAATTAAATGTCAATCCATCAATCATCTATACTGTGACATTTAGTTAGAAAAGAAGCTTTTTCGGTGAATTATTTAAAGTTGGAAAAGAGCGATATTGTCGAGTGTTACATACGGTGTAATTTAAAAGCTATTATTATATCAATATATATAATATTTTAAATCTCACTTTGATCGCCGCCAGCCTCTTTGTCTGCGAGTACATTTAAAGAGATTGTATGACAATTTGGAAACTATGGAACTAAAGAACTCTTCAAGCAAAATAGAGGAAGTTGCAGAAACATATGATTTAGCTATCAATCGGTTTTGAACAAGGCAAGCTGTGGCTGATGTAGGTACATCGCAGCGTGCTGTTGTAAGGATGTTAAAAAAGAACGCGTTTTATAGACACAAATTATCAGTGTTCTAACATGTGCATGCCAAAAGTTGTTTGGAGTGATGAACATGGTTCACAAACTGCGGTATGTTCAACAGGCACAATGAACATCTGTGGATGAAGGAAATCCTCATCATATTGAACAGCGGAGGTTCCAATTGAAATTCGGATTTAATGTATGGCGTGGCAACATCTTGGTCATCATCTAATTTTTGCTGGTGCACGTTCTCTCAGTTTCCTCTAAAACAAATTCCAAGATATGTTGGTTGACAATGGTTTCAACAAGAGTGATAACCTCTTTTTCCCAACTCCTGGTTTGGAAGAAGCAGACTAGTTCCAAAGAACAAAGTTTACTCATGAAGTTATGAAAGGTGAAAAATATTGCAGAGGCCGTTGAATAAGATTTCATCGGAATGTATAGGTATTGTATTAGAACAGTTTCACTCTGTTTTGAAGCTATGAAATACATGCATTGTGGTGGTCTTGTCGATCGTTATTTGTAATTAATTATTATGTGCCTTGTTTTAGTCTTTAAACATGTATAAATACTTACAGAAATAAGATTCAATCAGTTCACCAAATTTTTTGGGGACCAAAATATTTCATTTTTTATGGCTAACTAGATTAAAATCAGAACACAATAGAAAAATGGGTATAACTCTTACATTTTATTAAATAAATCATCGATGGGTAGCCTAAACATGACCGATTATTTAAAACCTTAGAGGTAAGTTTATATCGTATTTCAAAAATGACAGCTCGTTTGACGAAACGGAATGATTAGAAGTCTTCTTTCTACAACATTTATGCTGTAAAATTCAAAATAGCGACTTTAGAGGAATAAGAATATATCGGCAAAATTAGTTTGCTTTTCCAAAAATTCTATACCTTACATTTTACTATGTTCTCCAACTCTCTAGTAAACAGCTCACTGCTCATTTAACTACTGTAGACGTTGATAGATTTTGATTGATAAGGGATTCGTTTTTTCTTACGTGAAAAGGCGATCTAATATATCCTGAAAGAGATATTTTTTCCAATCATTACATACAGGGATGTTACGGTCGTACCTTGGATGGTCTACAAGCATCTGAGCACTATATCACTATTGATTGCATTTAGGATTACCGAAAAGGGAATAGATATTTATGGCGCATCTGCCTTGCGTACTGATTACTGAAAGCCCGAAGAACATCTCTTATGTGTTTAAAGACATGTTTCACGAAACGATGTTACTCCGTTCGTGTCTTGTTTGTCTTGCAACGTAAAGCCATTCCTCTCGCGAAATTATACCAGCTCAATTAATTTCTCCGAATAGATTACAAAGCATCCTCATCCAATTGCAATTGTTCCCCGCGGGAATATCCCAGCAGACACCCTTCTCTATCTCGATACGTCCCTGCATAAAGTCTGCCTGAGGCTATAATTCAAGTGGTTTTTGTTCCTTTTGTGTTCTTTTTTGTTCACCATAGCCTGTTTTATTGCAGGGCTCGCGTGAAGAGTGGATTGAGGTTACTGAGTGCAGCATCGTCGGAAGTGCCAACGTGGAACATGACTGTCGAATTCAATCCTAGGCATACTGGGGCCACTGTCACCTTCGTGCGGAAGGAACCACCTGATTCTGAGAACCCTAGCGATGGAGAGTAAGTAACATTAATAATTTGTCTTAAGAAATGTGCGAAACGAAATTTAAGAACATCGATTGGCACCAATTTTCAGTGGGCATATCCTTTCAAACATAATAAAATATGCATATGTACACACCCGTATCG
Source organism: Rhyzopertha dominica (assembly GCA_025024175.1). Taxonomy (NCBI): domain Eukaryota; kingdom Metazoa; phylum Arthropoda; class Insecta; order Coleoptera; family Bostrichidae; genus Rhyzopertha; species Rhyzopertha dominica. Next base: position 35,859,732 of record QCXZ01000138.1, read on the forward strand.
TGAATGAGTTTCTTCCTTACTGTCATACCAAAGAAGATAATTATATATAATATTATATAATTATTATATAAAGGCGAAGCAATGTGTCACTGTCGCAGCCTTCTGGTGTAATTAGCTGCCAGAAAAAACTTTATTTGTTAAGAAACTTTTAACTTATCACTTTTACTGAACAATAAATTAATTCTTTATGCTTTCCTCCAAGGAAAATCTCGAGATGCTAAGTACTTATATTACAACACGGATTAACTTAACTCTATTAATGAATGTAGGTAATGCATTTCCTTTCACATTATTGAGTGTCCTTTGCGAGATTACGACTAGCATTTCAGGTTCGTTTTACAAGTGTAGTCCTTTGATTTAGAATAAAATACGGTAAATTCTTTAAATCTCTTTATGTACTCTGATAGAGTAGAAAAGAATAAAAATTAAAACAGTTTTAATGAACACTACCTACCATCATTAGTGCACGTAGAAATACTTAAAACTTTACAAACAACTCATTAAAAGCAATATTGCATTGATTTATATATTTTTAATTTATTAAGGGCACATGACGCTCACCTCAGGTTGACGTATAATGGTGATCACGAATAAAATGAAATAAAAACATACTGTTGTGGTCATTACCAATTGATATTATTCAAATTTCACTAAACCAAACTGTAATTATTTATGTAAATAATAACATTTTTTACTAGAAACATAACTGCGATAAAAATGCATGTCTATGCTGTGCTGTCTACACCTCAACCAACTGCAGATAGTACTATTTCGCTGTCATTACAGCTCGTCAGTGCAGTTTAGGTCTAGTGTAGACAACACGGCACAGAACTGGTTTTGCTTATATACCAAAGCAATGGTATGATGAAAGTAAGAATTTAGGATGGCAATGCCATCTGTCAGCATTACACTGACTTGATGACAAAGCCACCTAGCTGCCATAATGGGATTTACTTCCTAAACGAAGTGACCTGTAGCCTGATAAATTGATATGCACTTGCATACTTCAATTTGACACGGCACTTATTTCATATAGGAGTTACCAAATCATCTTCTGTGCGCTATAAATATTTAAGTATCACAACCTACCTGTATATGTATATATCCGAAATATTCAAGACATGTTTGAATAAAAAGTTGTACCTCATCAATTTGTCTAAGTCATAAAATTATTTTCAGTTTCCATCGTATTAAGGCATGTTATTGTCTATTTTTAACGGTTTTTGGTAGTTGCTAATTTGCGACTTTTTGGTTGAATCGCACAATAATAAATCTTAAGAGGCTATGGAAAAGTGTTTGTGTGTCTTTATGACGAACGTTAGGTGTTAGGCGTAGTAGGTTAGCGTTTACAGTTCGTTGTATTACAATTTTTCAAAAAATTATTTGATACGTACAGCAGCGCTAATTTTATGCTCTGTTCAATGGGGAAAACAAGAACTCCTTATCTTTTTTACCTTCGGATATATTAATATTTCTCTACCGCACTAAATTGCCTATCCCTGATGAATGATAGTGATAGTTATCGGGTTAACAAGCCAATAATGTTATTGAAATCGGGATCGATTCCCGGTCAAAGCTGGCAACACTTTTTCAATAACATTCCTATATAGACCTGCTAACCTGATAAGTTTATATATCACTTACCTATATTGTAAATATAATATATATAAATCAATGCAATATTGTTTTTAATACGTTGTTTGCAAAGTTTTATGTATTTTAACCTGCACTGATGATGACTACTTGAGTAGCTGAAAGCGCTTTGCACGTTATACCAACAAAGAAGTGTTTTTCTTTCAACTATTTCAATTAAGTTACATTCCACTTAAAGATAGATCAAATTATCTCTCTGAAGAATAAAAGCGACTAGCAGAAGAGGTTTTCTTGTTTACCTGAAGCTGGTAATCGTTTGCATCTGTCTTATCATATGAAACATTAAAACACGATTTCGGGAACTGTTTAGAGACTTCAACATTAATACCGAACGTGCGTGGTTTACTTGCCAACCAGAATACTGTATCTTGAGATTGTCTAATTTCTTCTAACTTTTCAACATGTTACACAAAAACAATTACGCGATATATCTAAACAATAAATATCGCAAAATAAATAATAGACCTTTATTAAAAGAGAAACACACTGATTGTCAATTGATATTTAACAGTGTCAGTAACCGGTTAAAAGTTGTCCAGTCACCGGTAGTTCCTGAACAGAAAACGTTAGAAAAGTTATCCACCTTTGGTCGTTTAACTAAAAGTCCAACGTTCGTTTGCATATTTGTGATAGCACAAATATAGGTACAATGTATGCTGATTCTAAAGAACGCTTAGCATTCATTTCTAACCACCCCCAGTCAAGCAGCCATTGGGTGAAGGATATTCAAGATTTATTGGAACAATAGGTGCACAACTGTTGGCTGACTACTTTAAGTCGTTCGCAAGTACCAGTTTTTCACAACGGCGTACATATGTATACATTTGCAAACATTATAGGTCGCCTAAAATGTGGAATAAATGAAATAGATATGGCACCCACTGCTGTTTCTCATTTAAGTAAGAATAAGATTAAAACAGTGGTGATAAGCTGTACCACTGCAGCTTCCATGACCAAATTAATTGAATAGCTTAGATCCACAGCTTCTGCTAGGTACATATTAAATGAAACATGCTATATTTATTTTAGCTGAACTCTAATAGGCATAACCCCGTTCTGAAATTCAGTTTAGAGCAAAGGCTATAAGTACGATAAGATAGTTAAAAGTTGGGTGAAAAGTGCCCGCGCTTGAATTTTGTTCGATTTAACATAATATTTGGTTTATAATTGAAGACTTTGGTGCAAAAACCGACCAAGTCCACTTTCGTACGAAATTGATTTTTTGTACAGCTTATGTATTTTTAACTGTCTCCGACCGTTTAATGCAAAAATTAGACAAATGCGAAGTAAGCCAATGATATCTATTTATTTAAAAACAAAAAAATTCAAATGCGTTTTGCCTGGTTTTCTCATAAGTGTTGACTTAGGACTTGACCAGCTTTTGTACCAAGGTCTACAATTTTAAAAGTATATTTGCACATCTAATTTCCCAATTTCACCCCATTTTCAGAATTTTGTCTCTCACCACTAAACTTCTAATATTCTTTTTTGCATATTATCAAAGATAGATATGTCAAGAAATTGGAGTAATGTCGCTTGATAAGGTCGAGGATAAGGTTTGTTTCCAGAAAGATTACCAACCCTCTACAATATCACCCTTAGTGTTATAAGGGATGGGCTACATTCTTTCCGCAACTAAAATAATTACTCAGTCATGTACTTTTCACAGTATCTCTTTTTGTTTATGTAAAAATGTTAGTAAGGGGTAAAACGGTAAAAATAATATGTTGTTATCCTAGGACGGCTTTGACCACCAGAGGTATTCATATATAGAAGTTACCTGCATTTTTTACAGACTTAAAACGGCGAGATAATGCTTAAAAAAAGTTGGATCAAATGTGTGAAAACAACGATCACCGTGAAGTATATACAGAGTGTGTCACCTAAGACTGAATCACTGAGTATTAAGAGGAACTAACTCCGAGAAACTACAAATTGCGGGAAAGTGGAAGAAACGTTGTTTGTATTTTGCACAATATATTGTTGTCGTAAATTCGGAAGTGAGGTATTACCGATGTTGTTAAGAACATTTTGGATTGATTCGTTTCTTCACAGATCGAACGGCAATACCAAAAAATGTTGTTTCACTTTAAAATATCAAAATGTCCAGTTTTGGAATTAGTTCCCTTTAATTCTCAGTGATTTAATTGTACCAAATCTTTACGCTATAAAATTATTTTGAAATGACCTATCTGTTGATATAGGGAAGTATGTGGATGTCACCATCAGTTTTTTTTTTTTAGAAATCTGTATAAAGAACATAAATTTTCTGTTTTTTTTATATAAATGTCACGCCAGCTTCGCTTGCTGATTTTTAGTTGTTTCGTTCCTTTTTGTGGAAGTAAGTCTTATGAGACGTACTCTGTATATATCTCACGATAACCGTTGGCGTATTACACATTTGATCCATAAACAATTTTTGAACATGATCTCACTATTTGAAAAGTTTTCGAATAATGCAGATTAACAACTATGTTTCCTCCATCCTAGAGTGTGATTGTTGTGAGTAGACAAAATAATTATTTTACCCCCTTATAGTATCTTTTTTTGCAGCAACAAAAAATACTGTGATTATTTTAATAGAGATAAGAAAATAGTCTCACTTACCAGGACAGATGATTTTTATTTTCACCCCTTTATGGGTTTATACTTCACAATTTTAAGAGTGGTAATGATAGAGGATTATTATTTTTCTGAGAATAAATTTTATCAAGCTTTATTAGCCCAATTCTTGCATCTCTGATAATATTCGAGAAAAAAATGTTAAAGATTTAGGGGCAATTGGCAAAAACTTGAAAACTGGGTATGCTACATATGCTCTTAATTAGGAATAATATGTGTTAATTAAGTAGCTCCATAACTCGATAGGACACGCTACAGCATTCGAACGTCAAATTTGATGTTTTTAAATTTTATAAATATTGTATAGTAGTTTGTATACAAGCTTTAGTACAACGTTAGGGACCCATCTATTAAAATTTGACATTATGAGGAATATATAGCTTTGAATTTAATTGAGCGCGTTTTCCATTCCCTGATAAGAGAAGCAGTTAGTTTATGTGGAAAATTTATTAAAAACCATGTTTCAGTGGAGCAGATTCTTGCATCCCTTTTTATCAACGTATTCAACGTCTCCATATATGCATTCCGAGCTTAGCAAAAATTATCTTGGATTTCTGTAAGCTACAATAAAATCAAGAAGCATCAGAAGAGAAGCATTCTAAAGAAGTGCCCCAAAAGCAGTAATATATTATAGAATCCAATAAATGTAACATATTCAAAAATCAAATACAGAAAGTCAGCTACTTCTAGCTAGGAAGAAACTGAGGAAATGCTCATTTGAACTTGAAGCTCCCACCACTTTCAAGAACCGGCGCCAATGTTAATAGGATCTAGTTGTTAATATTCATCGGTTTAGCTCCATATGCGGCAATGGCATGCGTACTTATTCCAAACTCGACACACTTTTGTTAAAGTGCTGGTATTCCTGTTTTTATTGCAGCATAAATCATGGTAAACATGAACAGTCTACGCATTGATAGATGGAAAACTTGACATAATTAATAAGTGCTACAGGTTTCCAAGCCGTTTTGTGGGTACGTCAAGATCATTTATTAAAACTAGCAAAGTTACAACTGAATTATTTAAGGGCGAGAGCAAACTAACAACTCACGTCGAAAAGAAATACCATCACGTAACGGCCGTCAGAGAACAAAATCGTGCTTGTTGAAGTGAAAAATAAACGCCCTGCTGGCTGGGCTGTGTACTAAAGCACGCATTTATATCAGCCTTCGACGACGGTAACTGCCGAACTACAAACTTTTAGAATCAATAAAGTGTATGAAGCACGACTTTAAACAGGGTAATTGTCTGCGCTGCATTGACCAGCTGGACATTAATATGATTGTTTATGTACAACGTATTACCTTGCGGCCGTTTATGTGATTTTTGTAACTGGCGTTGCTGATGCAGGTCTGATCGATCTCACCTTGCCTCTGTAATAAAATACTGATACTTGAGAACATGGATGTGTGGAACAGCATTACTGCTACTGTGGACTTTCGGATGCGACTATATCTGTTCCTTTCCATTTATATTTATGTATTTGTTTCTGTAATCTGCAAAAACATTAAAAAAATAACTTACACTTGAAATAGTTACCTTTTTTCTGAGTTTGAAATATAGTTTTTCAGTCCAATTCTGTAAAGTATTTATTTTTATATTTAAGTATTAATTTGTTGTACATAATAATGACAATGTTTAGTTCTTAACAAATATTATATCATATATATGAATAAACACGTACAATGCTGGCGAGTGCTCGGCCTCTACAAGGGATTTGGCTTCTTGCCGACAGAACTATTATAAAGGAAAACAGAATGAATACCCAAGCAACTATCCTTAATCAGGACAATCAATATCTAGTGATAAACAAGATATCACATGCTCAATCTACATGATCGTACAACTAATAATCTACTTCGTATTGCTACACATTCATTTATTCTTGTATCTACTAAAAACTAGTGTACAAAATACAAATTAACACTACAGACAACGGCATGTCAATAGCATGCAGCTGCTCAATACATACGTTATCACGGAAGTCAACGTATACTGTTTGAATACTCCATTAAAGACATATATAACTAGAAGAAAGCTCGGAAAAACTACTTGCTCAATATTGTTATCAACTACCAATAACTGTAGTAACACAATAGTTTAATATCGTCACTTCTTTATTTCTAGTAGTTTATTTATCAAACTGACTGTTGTGCAGAACACATAGAGCCTACTACCTCTGCAGGAAATATGTCCAACTACACCAATGTAGTATATGACTGCACCGAAGTGTTAGCTAGCTTCCCTATCTGACAATAACTTTTAATCCTTGTCATTACTCTTCAGCTGAATATTGTCATCTCATTGACGTCCTCCTTATCTCGCAATAACTTTTAATTTATATCTTTACCTTTGAGCTCAATATTGTCATCTCATCAACGTCCTAATAGTTTTACACACTGCAGCAAGAAACAAAGCAGGACTAAGCAGGTATAGGTAACAGTGAACATCCACATCGCACCACAGAGCTAAACAGCATCACTAAAAGTATCAGTAATGCTCAGATACAGCATCCATTATTCTACATGTAAGGACCACAATGCTACATATAATCTCTAAAACTATAAGTAATACTCAGATATATCATCCTCTAGTTTCATACCAAGCCAGCCAATATACTACATGCAAGGATATTCAGTAATTACTCATATTGCTCTGTAATTCTGGGAAACCCTTCTAAAACTATCAGAAAAACTTTTGTGATGCCATTAATATATTATGTGCCAGGAAAATGAGAACACCCAGTAATACTTGCTTTATTTCAATAGATTTTGGCCCACACGTTTGTTCTTACTAAGACAAATATTGATCGGTTTTTGAGCATCATAGACACAATAGTTTTTGTGCTGTCGCTTTTGGAGTCTTTTCATTTAACAAAATAGTCAAAAATTACACTTCTGGTTGGCTGCTATTTGTATTTGTAAAAGCTTCTTTTCATCAACTTAGCGAATGTGATGGAGGCAAATAATTGGATTTGCGAGAGATGTATTTGGCCCACTCAATGGTTTATCCTTTAGATATATTAGTACTAACACGAACACGATAGTGTGTCAGGAATAGTTCCACAAAATTCACCATACCAGAAGCATGAGGTGCAGGGCCCGGCCGAAGAACGGCATAAAGACAATATCGTCATCTTAGACTTTTGGTTCTAAAGCTATTGCTCTTGGTAGTAGACCACTTTTAGTCTTGATCAGAGATATGACCATACAACGCCACGATATATTCAGGAAGTAGTAAAACCGCTGCTCGGAGCTCACTTATCCACTTTTTCAGTAAAATAATGAATGACCCCCATCCAACATTATGGGTAGAAGATTGCAAAATTTACCCCATCCTCTAGAGACTAGCTACATTTTATGATGGTGTACAGGACAGCAATTGAGTAGATGAGACCAGACCCACTAATGACTGCATGCATTGCTGTGAAGGCTTCAGTCATTATTTTTTTAGATTAACAATGTCTGATTTTCGTCTGTTTTTTTAATGGGTGACTTAATTTACCCCAATAAATATGTATATCAAACTTTTTACATGGTCACCAATTTAAACCTAAAAAGAAAGACTTTCATTTTATTTTCTAATATATGATTCTGCTTCTATAACTTGTCCCTTTGTTAATAATAATGTTAATAACACTTTACATTAAATTTCTGATTGTTACAGAGTAATCGAATTATTTACTTGGTTAATCGAGGTTACGGAAGATGCTGCTGAACTTTACGACGGTGCTAGAGTTGTCTGGTCTGCACGTTTCGAACCACATCAAGAGGAACCTCAAGCAGATGCAGAAGCACACCGTGCTGAAACGAGGAAACCCATGACGAAGCTGGACATACAAAAGGATGACATACAGGCGGTCGTTCCTATCAGTAAGGTAAGGGTTTTTCATATCCTTCTTTGGCGCGTTTGTTCCCAGGAATGATAGTTCGATGTCATTAATCGTTAGAAGAAAAAAAATATTCCCAAATAATATGTGCTTCACGGAGAAAGTACTGTACAGGATTCAATTGTTCTAGTTAAGGTCTCTTATCTAAAATATAAACATATTGGCGATGGCTGGCAACGCTACTAAAAACACAGCATAGACAAACAAGCAACATCTTAAGTTATGTTTCTGTCATATTCTGTGAATGCAGAGCGTCAATATCGGTCTTACAGATCCGCGTAAGCGTCGATATTCCAGGGCTGGAATGCGGAAATTTTATTCGTAGTTTAAACACAGCATTTTTATGCTGAGGTCCAACGTGTAGTGCAATGAATGAATATGGGAGGACGGGAAATCAGAAGATGCGCTGCAAAATATTGTATAAACAATTCAAAAAACAGTGGTGTTAGTTTTTTCAGATTTCCGAGAGCAAACATAAAGGTAAAGTGACACAATATAATAATAATTTTCTGTCAATTTATGTGGCCCAGGATAATATATCTATAAAATATTAATATGTTATATGCAAAAGTTGATTCAAGAAGATAATTTCATTACACCTACCACACCACACCACCCTGCCGACGAATGGCCACATGCAAATTGGGGAGGATATACAGGTGCATGAAAAAACCAAAACGTAAAGAACGGGAACCGTCCCCATTACTGAACTACCTTCGATACATCGAAGAAGTCGATCATCAATCCACCAACTAACGCTGGATGACCTGACTCATTTACCAATTCGCTTGCAAGCTGCAGAAGCAGACGACCTACGTAGTAAACCACATCTAATGGGGTCGTTCACCCAATTTCTTTTAATTCGGAATGTCAATCTACATCGAAAATAAAGGAACCCGTATTTTTGCGCCCACCAGTCACACATCGCGCGCTTTGCACTAATCCACTGCAACTTCACGATGATATGTGCGCCATATTTATTCTTTACTTCTTGGAGGTTGAAGGAAGTGTTGTCAGCTATTCGTTCTTTATGTATACAAACATACAGAAGATTACACCAAAAATTGCATACAGGACACACACACAACAAAATGTTAACCGGATATGTTATTAAGCAAGCGCGCACGCCATAAAACAGTGTACCTTCTCTTCGAACAAGAGGTACACCGTTAAAGTCTTCACGGTTCAAATATATAATATTTCTGATTTATCTCAGATAACTAGCTCTCTTAAACTAATATAGATCATAAATACCCAAATAGCGATATGCTCGTTTGGAACAGTGGACGCAAATTTTGTGTCAAAAAACACTTCAATACAACGCACAATCTGGCTACACTGCACAGAAAAATAATTGTTTCTGTGTGAATATAGGAACAGGAACTTCAGGGCTGGTTCAAAATGACAACACGATGACTTAAAACATCTGCTAGCTTCAACCAATCGTGCTTTTGATTGGCTCGCGGGCTATGACTATTCTAATAATTTATTTTGACGTAACAAAAATACGTTATACGAAACCAAATGTTGTGTGATGCATAAACAGTGGGAAAGACTCGGAGTTTTGCGTCGATACGCGTTGCTTCTACAGATGTGAAGTGTGAACGACCCCATTATGATATGATATCCAATTAGTGGCAATATGAGGTGTCCCGGCAACAACGCCGGATGTAATATATTCGAAAAACGTTACTTTTCTTTTTAGAAAATTGAGCAATTTTACATTCTTACAGTAGGTGAATGTTCCGATTGAAGAATATCGAATTAGATTTGACCTGATAACAGAATTAAACAAACCATATGATGAGGCTATAACGGAAAAATGAAGATTTTTTAAGAAACATAATATTTAGTGAAGAAGCATATTTTATTTGGACGGTGTTGTTGCATTTGGGCAAGTATTGTCCTATAAAATTTAAAGGGACCGTTATAATTTTGTATCAGTAAAGTGTAGGGTCTTATTTCTTTCAAGACCAGAATAGAAAAATGGGGGACGGTATTATCAGTTTTTGTAATCACTTCTGCAATTTGATACTGAACGCATGTCGATAAAGTGATTGCCAATCATTCAATAACACAAAAGTTTTTCTTCTTGAGAAATTCTAAGACCGACGCCGACGACTCTGTCGCAATGGTGATCAAAACCGAAATTATGTAAGCTTACTCCTTGAGAGTATTTCTTGGGAATTCTTGAAATCATGGGTGGTTTTAAACAAACTAAGCAGTCCAGGATATAAACGGTTCATTAGCTACATCGTTAGTTACCTATATGTGTGAAAAAGCGATTACTAATTTCATCAAGATGCTGCAGCGCTGCAGAGCAAGTCGTGGATGACCATACGAGTATGTCAGACATCAGACATCACTTTGCATTCTTGAATCGCAGAACATTTACTTCATGCGAGTATGTAAAAATATTTTCTATTTTCGAAAAATTAAGTACATTTCCGGCACATTAAATCCGGCATTCTTGTTGGAAAACCCTATAGGAACATATAAGGAGCAATACACCCATTGGAAAACCAACACATTCCGATAAAAAATCCACAAGTGGTGAGAAATTACACCCACCAGTCCTTATGAAGGATGTTATAAAAATCACGAGTTTGTATTTTATATCATTAGACATTTAAATTTCGCAATTTGTGAAAGGATTTGCCTTGTTAGGAATGGTCTACTTGCACAAAAAAGTGTGCTTAATTTAATCAATAAGGTCATATAATTACGTGTGCAAAGTATTTTTGATTCGTCTTTGTTAATGCGCTATTTATTTTGTGTTAAAGTTCGAACCTATCATCTGCGCGCCAAAACGATCACTGAATCGCTGTAACGTCAGAAAAGTCCAAATAAACAAAAGTTAAAGGGAACGGCGCGCGCCCCTCTGCTTTTACAGGTCATTGCCACTCGTCACTGGTTGGTCCAGCATTTATACGTTTGTTTACGTTTTGCGGGCGTCGAGTATGCGTATAACTGACTCGACTATAGTGACATGGACATCCTTTTGATGTCACGTGAAATTTACAGGACCAAATGCAATTTTTAATTAATAATTTTATGCATTTGCATATTTTTACAAGTGCCAATTTAATAACGACCATTGAATTTTGCCAGATTTATCCAAAAATAAAATTAGTGCAGTAGCCAGCCCATTTTATAAGTAGCACCTAAAGCTAAAACAAGTTAAGATTTTAACGTTTATTGCCATGTTGGAAAGCATTACGCCTGTTAAGGTTCGTTTCCGATAGAAAATAGAAGCGTTTTTACAAACAAAGTGTTTTCATGTGGGAACGTAACTTGCAGAACAAACACGATTCCTACGTTTGTTATTCTCTCGATCTGTATGTGATTCTTTTAGATTTAGATGCGGCACAAGAATCCAATGTCTACCTACGTATTTCCTGCGAAAAGATACGCATTACGACTAACAATATCGATGTCGCGACATCCCCCTAAAGCGCCGCAMCGAATCAGCTTTCAGCATACAACATCCTGTCGTCCTTCATATCAGMGATGACCCGTTCCTTCCCAACGAGAMAACTTAAACAAGTTAMTTTGGGAAGTTGGTAAGCGTGGGATTTCGCCGGGAAACATAGCGGAACAAGTTGTGGTCTGTTGTTGCATTGTGTCGTTGGCCATTTACATATTGTTTTGTGTGGTTGGCAGCTATACCAGCAGATCGCGGTTTAACAGGGGACAGTCATTCAGGGCAAACGATGTTTACGGACCTCTTCGATCCTGTTTATACATCAGGGTGCGGTTTTATAGAGTCAACACGCTTGGGGTGCTGAGTGGGATGAAAAAAAGGTGTGGGTCTGGTAATATATCATTTGCAGGGGTTGTAAAGGTGGACCCGGGATGAAGTACCGTTTCGAGTTTTAGTTTGGTAATATTCTCGAAATGGAACTTTTATATACTTAGTCCTAGTGGTAAAAAGAAACTTTTATTGTTTTCACAGGAGCTCAAAAGCAGGCAGTCTCTACCAGAACAGGTCAAGTTCTATTCAAAAAACTAATTTGTATAGTTCGAAGCGGAATCATTTAAATTAGTATTGTTCTTTCTTTGTGCAAATAGGTAATAGTTTGTTCAAGCACGAATATATTTTAAGCTGACCGAAAATGTGTGTTTTGTAGTCTAGTCTCAAACTAATTAGTAGAAAACGAGCTAATAACAAATGTATCGTTATTTACATAATAAGAGGAGTAAGCACTGTTTACAAGAGCCGACAAACAAAATCCGAACTCTTTATCTCTAATTTAGGTTGAAAAGTCATAGATGTTTATAATCGTTAAACTAACTAAAGCATTGTATAGCCTAGTAGACCTGCAGTTCTATAAATATAAAGTAGTTCATAACTTATAAAAAGCATTTGGCGCAATTTTGTTAGTACAGTATAGTACACTTTGAAAAATCGCTTAAATAAGCGGTTATTTAATGTAAGCCCAAAAGCATACTGTTTCCGATCATTAAAAAAATATTAAAATTTTTGCTCCGTATTTATATATCGTATGCCTATGTACCAACATTTGAAGGTATGAAATTTACTATTGATGTGTTTTTATTCTGTATATGATCATTTAAAAATAGTCTCAAATTTTACACCGGTTGGTCAAAGAAAAACAATCTTGCACTCCTGCGGTCGGTATGCTATTTTGTAGCGTAAATGTTGCACTATCAAAATGGCATTGGATTATAAAAACATTGCAATTTTCTACAGAGCTGTAGGGCAAATTATGCCCTTAGGACCTATGCTGCACGTCAGCCTTTGGCTTTCCGCTGCATTTTTCCCATCAAATTTCATTTGTTGTGAATGGCATACTGTATATTAACACTCAAAAATTCATGCAAATTTGAATTTACAGGGTTTCTATAAATTATTCATGCATCCAGGCACTAATGGAAATTATCGATTAAATCAGTTTGCCGCCTCTCAGCATAGTGAACACAACTAATTGCTTTAGCAGATACTTGTTATCTGTCGAATTATTTGATATGTTTTAATATGAGGAAACACGTGGGACTATATTTTCAACACATGCTGTAGTGTTTTGTATAATAATTAACTTTAAGATTGATTGGAGCAAGCTCAGTTTTTGGAACTGTGGAGTGACGGGGTTTCATATAGCTTTTAGGTTATGTATCGCAGTTGTGACGCTTTGAGGTTGTGACTACAGTAATCCTGTTAAATGGTACTGTGATGAACTAAAAGACGTTTCTAACCTTCCGCAATGGTAAAATTCAGTTAGGTCAGGTGGCAGTAACGTTAACTACACTACCAGGATACTAGTTATTTTGCGCTTTACGCGGACGTTTTCTAACTTAGTAAACAGATAAATTGTGGTGATGCAACGCTAATTACAGGACGAGTGCAAACATTAAAATAGGAAAAAGACTGAGATTGACTGTGTAGACTTTCAAATATGCAGAAAATAGTTAGATTTATAAAGCCTTGTTTGAAAGGCGGTGACCGCAACAAAAGGGGCTTATAACGCACGTAGTTGTATATATTAAAGTATGTCGTGTGGATTCGTACAAGCGAATTTTGTTATTACTTACCTTTGAAAGGAAATATAACCGTAAATTGTTAGAATATCTTCATAAAACCATCAGTTTCTTGGTTATAACTTTATCTACAACCTTCAGTACAGTAAATGACAGTTGACAGTATATTGTGCATTGAGCTGATTGTAACATGGCAGCAGTTACAAAAAGGCGGCACAAAAACTCTAGAATGCAACGCCGCCATCGTTGCATGAATCATTTATTTACTTCTATTTCTAATTGTAACCAGCATTATTATCAAACGTTCATTACCATATCCTTCAGTATCTCACTGCCCTACCAACAATTCGTGCGATTCGCTTCCATACTTACCTTGACCATTCTTTGGCAGCTCTTCATCTAGTACGGCTGTAGCCAGATCAATTGCCATTTTTTTCTCCTCGAACAGTCGTTGAAGAGATTCAAATTCTGTGCTGCTGTAATTTTCATCTATCCCCTCACGCCAAAGAGAGGTATGTTTCGGAAATTTCACCCTCCGTATCTTTTACGGGACTTAGCCCGTACGTACATGCATTGTATATCATCCAAGGTCTCGAACGTTGCCATTTTGGTTCCAACGCAGCCAGAGTTATCACATCAACTACCGTGCGAAGAACTTCTAGAAAATCGGAACTGAGGCTTTCCTATTGAGCCAAATCAACACCGAGTACTGCTATATCAGGCTCCATAGGGCGGCGGAGAAAGCGAAAAACACTCAAGATAAGTGTTGAAATTTAAAGCGGGTACGTTTTTGATTAACAGTCGGCACCGTGACCCACAGACTTATTATATATATTCAAGTTTGTTTATTAATCTAAAGTTTAAAACTTATAAAATTTATAAACTTATCGTAATTTGTGAGATCTTAGTAAAGCTTTACGAAGGTTACCTGTTCAAACACTTGTCTCTACCTTATATTAATTACCGTCGGACGTATTGACGTGTAATATACTTAAATCTTATTATACACTCAATTCTTTAAAGCTGTTTTTCTTTTTGTAATTGGTCTTAATCTTCCAGGTTTAGAAAGATTCAGTGGCGCCCCTTCGTAATAACAATATCAATATGCATATTTCAAAGTAAAACAATACTATTTAAAAAGCACCCACGACAGTCCACTGCGCGAAGCCGGATAACTAAATTTCACAGGGTGTTATAACCCCATAAGGGTTAAAATGGAAGGCCCCGGCGGCACTCTTTAATTTTTACTTTACATCAATCAGCCCCTACTAAATGAGCAAAACTATAAACGGCATGCTACAAATTACTTGTTTTATTTTAATAGAACGCCACGCTTCTCACCATACCATTAGACTTAGAATAATTACTCTTGCTTTCTGCTATTGGTACCTATTACTAGCAGTATCATATTACCGGATTAGTTGTGGTCGCAGTTATATAAGGTTTTAGTTTGCTGTTAAAATCATATGGTTGTTTTTTTTTKAGATTTAGSACCAAATTGATAAGGATATCGATTTTAGTGTAAAAGTGTTTTCACAAGAAAAACCACTTCACATGACTTCTTTTTTGAGCGAAATGAAGAAACTGACTTCAAAAATTAGCCAATTGCACCATGCTATCATGAACATCAGCATCCAAATGCGTAAAGTGGTGGTTTACAAGAGATATTTGAATTACTTTACCACGAAAAAAAAAACAAGTTAAAATTTGCACTCGTTCAGAGTGAAAGCTTACCAAGGAAGGAGGAATGAAGAATATGGGCGGAAAGATGCAATATATAGATAA
The DNA here is from genome assembly GCA_025024175.1 of Rhyzopertha dominica. Lineage (NCBI taxonomy): Eukaryota > Metazoa > Arthropoda > Insecta > Coleoptera > Bostrichidae > Rhyzopertha > Rhyzopertha dominica. Next base: position 35,875,180 of record QCXZ01000138.1, read on the forward strand.
TGTTATATTAAAGTTTGCATTTAACACTTATTGCACGCAATTTACCCAACTCTGTTTATTTTAGTATAGTCGACAAGTCACTTGTAAAATTTTCTGTGAAGTTGACAAAAAATGTTGGGAAATTAGCACAGATCCACTTAACCAGCGGATGAACTTTCAACAGAAAGAAATCAGTGTTTTTTATTTAGCTGTGAGTTTACTGTAGTCTTGATTACGAAATTTTAGTTTTGTGTCAGATGTACTCACACTGCTTGTGGAAACCCAGTGGCACAACGAAAAGATTTCAATAGATTGTAAATTATTCTATTAGTTTTTTTAGTACTAGTTTGCATGCCAAGCAGAGGCTAGAAGACGCCCCCTCTCAAAGAGGATATGTGAGTTCAAAGGATGACATAAGTAATTCGTATTAGAAATATAAAATTATTTATATTTAGGACATTCAAACATGCAACATCTGCTTCTTAGCTTATTTAATGGAACGACGATGGTCAATTTTATCCGATTTTATACTTCAAGAAGCCCCTTGAAAGTTGTTAATAATTCCTTTATAACATAGCAATTAGGTTTTGTCTTGATAAGCGGAGAAAGTATACGCATTATGAATTTATATTATGCCATTATTCGAAAACCTAGTTAACGTTCAAAGTTTCTTCTTTCATTATTATTCGTGCTGTAAGTTTATTTTCTTGTCCAAGTATCTCATYGTTGTTATYATCAAAGTTGTGTCGTTCTCTCCTTCTGCTTGTATATGTTTTGCAATTTCAGATATGCTTAGTATTTGTCTCGGTCKTTCAAATCTTTTTTTTTTTCAATAAGGCATTTTTTTTGTAATTTATCAACTGGTGATTTTAATTTTGAGAAAAGATATTAAATTTAACTGTTCTGTGCATCTGCGATATCCTGGTTTTATTTTATGTGTCAGTCAGTACCAAACCTAAATCGCGCATTATAAGGAAGTTGTTGACCACTTCCAAGTGAGCTTCTTGATATTCTTCCATTTGACGCTTTTTTATCACTTTTAATCTACGTTTTTAAGGAAGAAGGCTTCAAACGGAAACCGAAATGTATCAATAAAAAGATTAATTCAGTTGGGCTCCTAAATGCTCGGAAAATAAAGACTATGCTGGAAACAATTGAGTTTTATACACCCATTCATTATGGTAGCCCTACCATATAAGTAAGATGATAATAACAAATAGATGTTATGTTGTTTTACACTCGAATTGTAAGGGTTTATAAAATTTTGTTAATTATGAAATTGAGGATGTTCCTTGCACTAAGTAATATAAATGAGAAAATGGACGGCGCATGTGTAATTAGTTCCACGGGGTGTAAATAGCGTACTTTCTATAAATGGGAAGAAACGACTCTGAGGCCGTGGTAGGTTTCGTCCAATCAAACCGAAAACATAAGAGTAATGGACTTACTCATACGTAATGTAAATGTACTTTCATCAACGAGGTAACTCGACGGAGGGTTGTGTTGACCCCAGGTTAGTGGCAACGCCTCTTCTCATCTCTCCCCCCTTTTCTGATCTTCCCTAAATCGTCTCAAACATGGGATATACCTCTGAGGGTTGAATCTTCACTTTCTGATCTCCTTTTCTACATTCTATTTTCAACTTTTACTTTCTATTTTATACTTTTCGTAATAAGCTCCTAGCTAGCACATGYGGTGTGAGTTTCTGAATTCTGACCAACAAAGGGCTACCTCTGGGGTGCTACCCAGAAGTCAGCGCTACGAGTGATCAATTACCCGTACGTGTCAATGCGGAACACCTTCGCAGTTATTCGTATATACTTATTTCCAACGTTGCCGGAAGAACCTTAATCCCAAGAGAATCAAACAATAACACACCTTATGGAAAGAATATCAATCTTCCTCCTAAATGAGTCTGAGCTCAAGAAACATGGTTACTGAGTACTGCTTCTCATCAATTAGGTAGCTTGGAAACAAGCTGATTGAACTTATGTGCTTTGTCTCACTTGATTTATTAGATAACTCTGACGATCGTTTCGACCACAACGGTCATAGTCAAAGAGATAACAGCGTTATATTAAACTCAGATGTGCAGAATTTTGTTTAGTCCACTTTTTTTACAGGGGTTGTAAAGTACAGTTGTAAAATCTCGCCTGGGTTTTGAAGGCCGACTTTATAATTTCGGCAATATCAAAGGCGTACTGGACGTGGAAATTTCTTCTATTTATGTATTTGCTAAATGTTTTTTCTGATGCTGGGCTTTTTTAATTTCGAAAAGTTCTAAAAGGTTCATTTTTTTACCTTTCCTTTCGTAATGTAAAACTTTGACGTCGTTTTCATCTAAGTGATGGTTATTTCTTATGCAGTGTCAGCAAAACCTGTTGTGCCTTTGTTTGAATTTATATTCGCAACATGTTCTTTAATTCTGTTTTTAATAGCTCTACCTGATTGTCCTATGTATATCATGTCACATGGCATGCATTTTATTTGGTAAATGCCGTTTTTGTTCAATTGGATTTTGGCTTATTGTTATCTAGAAGACCTCCCAAATTGCACGTATTAACCTCTACTGCTTTTATTCCGAGTCTATTCAGCCTATTTTTAACACAAACACTAACTCCTTTGACATAATTTACTTCGGTAAAAATATGTTCTTTTTCATTGATATTATGTCAAAGGAGTTAGTGTTTGTGTTAAAAATAGGCTGAATAGACTCGGAATAAAAGCAATAGAGACAATCAGGTAGAGCTATTAAAAACAGAATTAAAGAACATGTTGCGAATATAAATTCAAACAAAAGCACAACAGGTTTTGCTGACCATGTGACCATTGCATAAGAAATAACCATCACTTAGATGAAAAAGACGTCAAAGCTTTACATTGCGAAAGGAAAGCAAAAAACTGAACTTTTACAACTTTTCGAAATTAAAACACAAATTATATATAAATTATAAAGTCGGCCTTCAAAATCCAAGCGAGAGATTTTGCAACTGTACTTTACAACCCCTGTAAAAAAGGGGACGTAAACAAAATTCTGCACATCTGAGCTTAGTATAAAGCTGTTATCTCTTTGACAATGATCGTTTTGGTCGAAACGATCGTCAGAGTTATCTGATAAATCAAGTGAGACAAAGCACATGCGTTCAATCAGCTTGTTTCCAAGCTACCTACCTAATTGATTCAGGATGTTTCACAATGAATGCACCTTTGAATCCATTCAACTGCTTCTCATGTTCAAACCTCGTTGGCCAGGCGACAAAGTAATTTATTACCCTTAATGTTCACAACCACTGTCACGTACCGTCACACATGGATACTGTTTTGGGGACGTCCCCCCCCTACCGCTCTAGATTTTGAAAATATACACAATCTTTTGTCAATAGGATTTAGAAAAAGCGTTATTTCAGGTCTTACATCGATAGCTAAACATAAAAACTGAAAATATAGAAACTCGATTTTTCAGGATATATTTTAACATTGGTTGTTTCAATGTGTTTTTATTATTAATTAATCCATGCTTCTTTCATTTTAAAAGTCCGCAATTTCTGGTAAAACATTAAATGGTGTCTTTACGAACTTCTATGAAGGTTGGTACGTTCTATAAGTACAGAGACCTACATTGCCGATTGCCCGGTCATTGTATGATAAACAGTGTGCTTCATCTAGCGATGGTTTTAGGAACTACGACGTGTTACGGTCGGTAGGTACAGAAAAAACCCAGCGAAAAAGAGTCCAAGGAAATAAAATTATTTTGAATTATTAATCTTTGTCATATTCATTTTAGCTTAGTTAACTGTCTCCTCTACCAAGTATTTAAGATACACGTGTCCACGTCAAACTTGGGGGTGTATCAAAGATGCAGCCAACTTTTTTAAGTAATCAACGGTTTGGTCTAACGTTTTAAATACTTTTTCTCGGGTTGAGACTGTCACAGCTTTATTACTGACAGATGTTCCAGCTTGTGAGATCTGACAATTAACTGCTCTTTCACGGCCAGTGAGGTATCTAGGTTTTCTTTCCACTGAGCTTGAATAATGAAGTTTTAATTACAGATTTAAGTTTCAGGATAAGCAAATAATTTTTCCTTTACAGTCTCTAGTAAACTCAATCCGGTGACATCATGTAGATAAAAATAAAAGCAAACGAATTAATTTTCTTCCTCAATCCAGTATATTAGCCTGCTTACCCAATTAAAAAAAATATCGTAATATGTAATAAAATATGCAGCGTCCTGTGATAGCTGATTCGCCCCTAATTCAGTTTTGAATATAGCACGCATACAAACACATACCTACCTACATATCCGTTCAGGGTTAAAATCCTCGTAAGTGCCTTTCCCAAACCCCATTTCCCAGAAATGACGGATAACTTTGCCGCTGCTCCACGTTCGACTAACTCTTTAATGGAACCCCTGACCACACCGGGCTTTGAAACCGCCAGTGACGCTTTGAAACTCCGATCGCTTTCCTGGCCATTTCCGTAAAATTCCTGCACTTCAAATGTTCCGGGCTACCCGACTCCTCAGACATGATGTTAGGCAAACAACCTGTCATGTTCAGTCGTGTTTGATCTCGCATACGCAGCAGAATAAATTAGGCGCCCGAGAACTTGTAATTAGTTTCGCTTGCGGCCCGATTGTGAATTAGGAGGATTAATCTTCAACGATAAGTTAAAATGTCAGGTGTGATAGATATACGCGAATTGTGAAAGCTTGTAATCGCTAAGTGCGATGATGGTGTCGGATGGAACTTGAAAGGGTTGATGGTTTCTGATTAAATTATGTTTGAAAGATGGAGTTGTCTTTGTATCCACTAGTTGTGCGCCTCGCTTTTCTCGGATGCGGTGTTTGCTGTTTGCCACACCCTAAGTAGATTATAACTTTAAACAAATTGGTACCACAGCACTTCCTGTGGTGATTTGTAAAGTATGTTTATTCTCTAAAAAAGCCAGTAGTATTTACAGCTTGAATCTTCTGATACTGATACAATAGTTGGCTCAAAAAAAGGAATGTGACAATTGCTTTTTTAGCTGTAATAATATTAACAATAATAGGTAATAAAAAGTGCCTGAAATATTTATCTATTTATTTATAGAAGGAATACTAACGACACGAACCTATAACAGTATTCACTAATAGATACAGTTAATTCAAAGTTAGATCAGATTAAATTAAATTAAAATTAAACTAAAGAGTCTCTATATGCCAATTTAATGGAAAAAAGTGTAGGGGTGAAATTTGGTAGTAGATATAGAAGTAAAACAGATTTTTTTTTAAATAGGAACTGAGAGTGATATAAGCTTAAAGTAAAGCAAAACAATCTAAAGAGTATTAGGTAATGAGAATATAAAGTAATTTTATCGGCAATTATAATAAGGCTAATGTCTTTAGATACTTGGTTCAAAATGTAGTGTAGCTATCGTGGAAAATGTCAGTGAGACATTTATGAGAATTAAGACGATTGTAAGTTAGTGAGGATTGTAAGATAGGGAAATTGGGTATTTCAGTGAAGTAAAAATTACGGAATTCAATATAGTTTCGTTGCTAATTGTAACATATGCAAGTAATTCCCTATGTTGGTTAGTACAAAAATGTATTTAAGTGCGTGAATATTCAAGTTAAAATTGAACTATTTTAAAACGGCCTTCAAAGGATGCGATGCCTTAACTGAAAATGGAAATACACAACTTGGCAACAGTTATAGTATGCATTCTTTTGTGGCTGTCAAATCACTAGAGGTGGGCGTTCTATTTCATTTTGGTGAATATTTCATACTGACTTAGTTCAATTAAATGAATATTTCAATTTTATCGTTCAAAATGAACTATAGTTCGAATTCGCTGACCGCTTCCCATTTCGTAGTCCTGCTTCCTGCAGTTGATGTTGATATAAGTTCTTGCGGACTTGTGCCGTACGACATACAACTTACAATAGCTGATTACCGTTTAGTTCTGGGATAGCTACACGCCGTATGTATTTGAGATATTAAATATAATAGCTGCTTTAATTGTTAATAAAACTGGCATTATGAAATATATTTAAATTTGTAATTAACTTAATGGCTTTGGAAATACAATAGGTATAGCGAAAGTAATAATTAATAAGTTCACTAATAATAATAATACAACTACGATCAAAATAATTGCTATTAAAAACAAATAGATATGTAACCTGCGTGCAAGCGAGCGGGACTTTGATCTTTATCAATCATCATCCGCATATTAATAATTATTCATTAAAAAATAAACGTTTGTAAGGTATAACCTATTATGTATTCTAATGTTTGTTAAATTTAACATTATTTTTGTATATTTTAAAATTGCGCTACCTACTTCAACTGGTTCTGATTTTAAACATACCGTGATACGTATTACTGAAATGCTTAAGGCCATTTCAAAAGACCAGCAATATTTAGGTATTGATATAATAATTACATATTTGGTATATGAATGTCTTATTCCAACATTCTGGCTTGCAACACAATGTTAAATAAAAATGCCAAACAGCAAACAGCGAAACAGGGACTGCGAGACTGCGACGCCATTGTACTCTCTACATTGCGAAATAGCTTTATTATATCGTTCACCCGGCCGCAGATCGTAATTCGTGTGTTCGTTCACGACAAGATACATATTCGGTCGTTCGTCCTTTCCATAGGTCATAATTCGCTCGCGGTTGTTCAATCGTTCAATGCGAATTGCGCATCTGTTTCAGTCCAGTATCATACAAGTCCCTTGCATCGTTCAAAACGATCTAGTTCATTTTATCCTGACGAACTAGTTCGTTMATTGTGGCGCARCTGAATGGTACCTTTCGTTCATTCGTTCACGAACTKCCCACCTCTACAAATCACGGTCAAACGTCAGACAAGCTGATTGTAAACACACGTGGTTTTGTAAACGTTATCATTTTGTGCCGGTGTTGGATTTGATGTGTTTGATGATGCTCAATTAGCGCAAGAACAACAAACAATAAACAAAAGAATCCAACACAACAAATAAAAAAACGCGTATACAGATGATTCAGCTCAGCTGTCACTGTACTATCGGTGGTCAGCTGTACACGATATTGCTACTTCGATTGTTGTTTATCCATCTCTTTTTAACACGGTACAACCAGATTGTTCACTTATGACGTTACAACTGAATTCTTTAATTTTTATTAATTAATATCTCAAGTTATACGCAGTATTGAAAGAAATAAAAAAAACATGACAACTTATTTCAATTAAAAATAAAAAAGCTGAAATACCCAATTGGAGTGAGAGTTTGTGTTGTCACCTTGGGCATTCCACATGCTCACTGTGCAGTAATCGAACAACGTTTAATGATCTCTTTTCGAGAGGATATTAATTCTGTCACTACTAAAGCTTTAGGTACTACAGGTTTAGCTATATATTCGGTGTTACACAATCAAACGGTTTCGACAAACTAAGCAACAAAAGTAAAGTTTTTAAGTTAAAATCCTGCAAGTATGTTCTGACTGAGCGTACTGAACGGCGACGTAGTACTTATTTATTTAGTTTTTTAGCAGTTTTTCAAATATCTTGCTGAACGGAGTCAAATGAATAGGTCGATACTTATGTATATCACCGCATTATCCTTTTCTAAAAATAGTTATTATTTTTGAAATTTTTAATGATGTGGGATATGTTGATTCGCGAATGCAAATATCGATGATTTGAGTTAAAGAAATCAAAATAATGTTCAGTCAGAGAGAAGGATCCCTTATCTTGGGTTCAGTAGTGTTTTTTTTTACTTTAGCGTGTACCCCATGCGCATCTGTGCTTTTATACTTTTCAACTGACTAACGATGTTTTATAATAGCTTAAAATCAAATTCATTGTCGCTTCTCAGGTTTGTATGGTTATTGCCAAAAAACGGATGAATCTGGACATGTTTTTGGTAACGATTCATTTAAATTTGCAATTGTAATTTTGTTAATCATAAAGTATTTTTTCAGATGGTATAAATTTCTGTCTATCTATAAGAGTGTATGCTTCTATTAAATTTTCCGTTTTAAAATTACACGTTAAACCAAGAATATGAAGCACTGGTTGCTTAACATAATATACTGCAAAAGAGCTAAGTAAACCTACTTTTTGGACCATCGCTAATATTCTCTCCCACTTTTTATCAAATTTGCCAAAACAAGATATCAGCATGGCACGTCTGTATATCCAGATTGGAGTTCTGAAACCATTGCGCCTTATATAGAAACATCCTATCACGCGACATGGGTACCTGCAACAAAAGCAACAGGAGTTACTTTTATATAGCCGCCCTATTACTACCCTCTAACTTACGTCAAACTCAAATGAATTTATTTGATACTTTGTGTCTGTTGTTTCGTTTGAAAAAGAGAACTTGGCTAATGAGATATATTACTTATGCAGCTTTCTCACTTTGTGATGTAATAGCTTTAGAGAACATTCTTTTAATAACATTTATCATACACCGGCTTTATAACCGACAACAATGTATTTTTCTTCTCAGTCCAAGCACCAGTGTCTCTCGGCTCTTTTGAATATGCAAGGTAATGCGACTTGAGTAATGAGGTAAAATTTAGCAAGCCGAAAATACAGTGCACGGCTGCAAGGAGCAAATTTTGACAACGCGATAGCCTCAAGATAAACGACGTCGTTGTGGAAAKGAGAGTTGCCGTTTATACTTTAGGGCGATTTGAATATTGCGGGGTTCCTTCGGCTTTCAGAGTAAACAGGTCGATTTTGTTTGTTTTGACTACTATGGACTCTTGGCAAGTTTGTTTAACAGGGTCGGATTTAAGTCTGTCGTGTTTTATCCATAACTTCATATTGAATTGATATTGAAAAATTTGCTTCACCTATGTTTTGTTATATTTAAAATTGCCTACTGAGACGAAAAGATTACTTGTGATCAAAAAATATACAAGGTGTCCAACTATTAGTGCGTGGACGGTACACTATGCAATTGTTATCATGGTATTTTAAATTTTGCGAATGCAGTTAGGTGAGAGCTACCTAAGTGCACGAAATAAAAATATTTTTACTTCTCCCCTCCATATTTACAGGAGTATTCGATGTATTCTTACAGATTTCTTAATTGATCACCCTTTATATTATTGCATATATTGATTCCTACTTGTAACTTGTAAATATTGTCTCAAAAACTGTTATTCCTGGAGGGATGTGATTGTCGCAGACGTGTTGGTAACAAAATGCTCATCATGTGCAAATATAATAGTTTAATTACACATGTATATAGTTAGTAGTATTGAAATCTGTCATTGAAAATGGACCATATTTAGTCGCAGCCAACTCGATTCTATTTAAACAGCTTTATTTAAATTAATTTCCTTTGATATTTTATACAACTGTATGAGTTCCTATCTCTGTAGCTAGTTGCTTTTGTATTATTTGTATCTAATAGATCTATAACTGAAACTACACAGCTATCTACTTTCTTTATGTATCTGTAACTCATACTAGGATACAATTATTTGTATGAAGTCCTGTTCGTATCATGTATGTTCGTGAAAAGTAAATGAAGAGGAGCGAAACTTTTCTATCTGATTCACATGTATCAACTTGACTGTTAAACATATTACGCAACAAAAGAGTACAACAAAAATGTAGCCAAAAGTTAAATTATAAATATAGTAGAACAGTAGTATTCGATTGCCACCTATTGTGCACCTTGGTTTAGGTTATTATTTATTAAAACTAATAGGTATTTGCTTTGGAAAGTTAGCCTATCGAAAAAATAAATATTTGGAAAAATAAATATAATGAAAACTTTATTAGTGATAATAATTATAAGCTTTACTGCTTTCGTAATGTTGCTGAAAAATGGTTCGTAAAATTTAGGAATGATATTACTTTCTGGATTAAACTTAGTATATCACCTGTGCATACAACAATAGGCCATTGTACCACGGATAGAGTGATTATTTCTAACACATTGACATAATTAACTAAAAAATTTCAAAATTTGCACTTGCATCATTGTTCTTCTGAAGGTGCGATATATGTATATACACGGTGAGTCACAAAGTTGTCAACACTGTATGGGAAACCCAATCTTCTTTTACAATATTAAGCTATGACAGCCCGATACACCGTTGAGGAGCGAAGGAAGGTGGCTGCTGGATTCAGGTATTTCAGTGTCCAGTGATCGTACAATTTACATTAAACTTCTAATTTACAGTGATCAAACTGCTATAATAATTTTTTTGTAATAATTTGCTGCAGTATTTTCGTATTAGAGTTAAATTTATGTTTGTTCATATGTCTCATATGCATAAAGATTAAGAATTTAATTATACTTAACTATATAATATGATTCCGAGTGCACAAATACCCATCTTTCGAGTAGTCCTGGTGACAAACTCTTCCTATGAACTATCTAATTAAAAATTCCATACGGCTGCCATGAGAAAAACAAAAGATACCGCTAATAACTGCAAAACAAAAAAATAAAAACCGGGGTTCCGTTTACTCCAAATACTTTGTCTTAAAAACTGTCTTAACAATATAAAAAAGTGGTAGACATTATCGAGTTATCCCCAAATTTTATTTGTTTCAAAATATCTCAAAACCGAAAAAAGAATAAATTTGAAATGAGATTTATTAAGAAACATTGAATCCCGTAAAACATTTCCCGTTTAAGAATTGCTCTGTTTCTTTTAATAACAAGTATGTACACCAAAGGTGGGCATCGAAATGTCGACACACTGTTGGCATCCTTCTGTAGTATTTTTGTCAAGCCATTTTCGGAGTCTTATTTATGCTAGTCTAGTTCAAAACTGATACTACTACAAAGTGCTGCCGCAAATTGAACCCTCCTCTGTCTGCAAAGGCCTTTGGCATGAATTTCAATATACTCCGTGATATATGGAAACTGCGAGGGGAATCGTAAATATCATTTAAAAAAAACTCAAAGTTAAGATTGTTTCTAGAACATATCTAAGCAAGGCTTTACTAGAAATTTCGTTATTTTTTGTTTTGAGTAGCTTGACAATAATTGCAGATTAACAAAGCTATGTTACATTTCTCTCTCTCTCACACAGGAGTATTTCACCATCTATTTGTTATAACCCGTTCTACATATTAGGCACATAACTGATTCATACATCATTTATGAACAACAAGCGTAGGTTCTCCTTAATAGTGATAAATTAAGTACGAGCACTTCTCTAGTTGCTAATTATTTATTAAATGGATTATATGCATACTACATTATCAGTAAAGTAACCTCTGTCCTTTCATGTACATAATTTTTTAAAAGGGATATCCGCAAMCTATTTGTCAAAATAAGCTGTGCCTTGGTAATTTTCCGCGGTTGATAAGTCTCATGAATGACAAAAACATACTATATTACTACGACTCGCTGTACACGATATCCCCGCTCTGTCACAAATAGCAATTTAACTGACCAATTAATTGGGTCGAATTTTAACTGTGACCCAAATTTATCTCAAACTAAGGCACAGAAAAACAAAACGCTAATCGTAGAGTCAGTCTAGCCGTAGCTGTCGCCAAAGATGTTCGCCAAAATTCTGCTGCTGGTGGGTTTAACAAGTTCAGTGCTTTCGTGCGATAGACGGCCCCTTGCTAGTATCAAAGCTTATATTACAGTAGTCCGCCGCCTTGATCGACCTGTAATCCGTTATGTGGAAGGCGTCAGATTTGAGAATTTAATGGATTACCGATCAATAGACGTGACCAACACCACAATCCCAGAGCTATGCGAGTCGTCGGTTAGGAATCTCGAAAATTTGGAAACTCTTTCGATGATCAGCGTGGGAATAACCAATATCTATCAGAGGGCCTTCAGGAACGTTCCGAGACTGAAGTATCTTTCGTTGTCATTGAACAAAATCTCCTATATACAAGAAGGAGTTTTCAACGAGCTTCCTTTGCATTCTCTATACTTATCCGCCAACAAAATCGAAGAGATCCACGCTGCAGCTTTCGACAACATGCCGTATCTCAGAGTCATCCATTTGGACAGGAACAAGATACGTCGGATTGATGGAAGATGGTTTGCTAACAGTCCCAGCTTGAGAATAGTCGACTTCAACTTTAACGGTATATCCGAGGTTCCTAGGAGGGCGTTCGAAAACCTTCATCCCGATCATGGTGACCTGGTCATGATTAAACTTCAACACAACGCTATCACGAGGGTTCATCACAAATCCTTCCGCGGGGACGAACATAACTGGGTGCTGCAGCTAACTAAAAACAACATAAGTGGATTCCTGTCTGAGGATTTGTATGAAGCGGTGCGTCATTTGAGGGAGGTCGATTTAAGGGGGAATCAAATTGATTGCGTGCCGGACGAAGTCAACAATCGCATCAGCAACACTATGCTTAGGATAAACATTCGCGATAACCCTATCAGCTGTGTGTGCCTGCGAAGGTTAAGACAGTATTTTAGGATACAGAGAAACGTCGTTTTTTCGACAACCATCAACTGTTTTTCGTTGTAAAAGTCTTACACATATCCAGTGTGCAAGTTTTTGTATAGTAGCTACATCAGGGTGGAAGTAATAGGTGGCAATTTTTATCATGGCTATGATCGTAGACGGATGAAACTGTATGAGTTATAGATGGTTTCAGTGCGAATGTTTTGTGTCGGCCTTGGTGAAATGAAATTCGGGAACAGATAATGTAAACGTATCCTAAGTAAATTCTTGCTATGACTTGTTATATCGACATTTTTTTTGTATAAGTTTTCATTGTAAATAAAGGAGAGTATATATTTCACTACATTTATCATTTAAGATTTACATTATTCATATGACGACACATGACAAGGATACATACCGCCAGATCTAGTTTTTTATAGAAGGTCACGAACTTTTTCGTAGCAACGTTTTTTAAGAATAGATGAGGAAAACTTACCTTGAAGAAAAAATGTTGTTCATAAATCCTTCTTTTAGAAATAAACAACCTGTTCCTTTTTAGCAATTAATAACAGGTGGAAATATTTAACCAAAATTGTCATGGCCAAGTTTTTGGTTTTCACTATTGTTAAACATAACAAATATCTAAGGCGAGCAAAAATATTTTTTTTAACTTTATCAAGAAAGCAAGTTAATAAAATTGCTGTAAGTAGTTAATGTGAAACTGTATTCGGATAAAAAGTTTAATCCACTATTAAAATTGTTGACATTTTTTGTTCGAAATTCGAAGATAGCGCATCAAAATCGTTTGTGAAATAAATAATAGGGTTCGAATGCGCAAAGGGACTGTGTATGAAAGTAACTTAATGTTGCAATTAATTTAAGAATTATTCATTGAAAATCCACAACTTCGTTATTAATTGCGCAAGAGTCTAGGTATTTTCAATCGACATGGTAATCTAATATCTAGGTAGCATAAAGGTACAAGTGTGCCTCGAATATTTTCACTGATTGGGAAACTGTAAAACAATCGATTTTTCGAAGCGTTTGTGCTCTGTACAGGAAATATTTCTTACTAAGGTACCTACTCTAAAGCCTTATAATTTAATAATTTCAGTGTACAAAATTCACACTACAGATTTATGAAATTTTAGAGTGCAATAGAAAGAATGAAAAAATTTTTTGTACACTAATTATTGAGGAATAATAATGGTACATCTTAATTTATTACGTATCTTGCAAAAAAAACAAAATAAGTTTATTATATAAAACTTAAGCCACGGCAGATCAAAAAACGAAATATAATTTATCTTTATTTTAAATTTTGTTTATTACACTCCTTCTTCTAAAGCAGTTCCTTCTTTGTCAGTGAACAGATATCATCTTCCCTCATTCTAGGAACTAAACTAGCTAAAATAATATTTTACTAATAGTAACAGTAGGTATTATAAGAAGGAGTTTTTAGAAAAAGTGGTTTTCATGTACAGGGTTTCTATAAATAATTCATGCAAAGTGGGCGGCGTTGATATCTGAATCCTTTGTGCCGCCTTTTTGTAAGTGCTGCCTAGCTACAATATGCACGACGATAGTAGTTGAAGGTTGCAGATCAATGTCACACCACAGCTCCGAAATGTGAGCTTTCTGCAACCTTAAAGTTAATTATCTCATAAAGCACTACAGATTATGTTGAAAATACATACTCCCAGGCATTTTCTCATATTAAAATATATCAAATAACTTAAAAATTGACGGATGACAAGTATACGTCATTTGCCTGGGAGGCGGCAAATTGATTTAATCGATAATTTCTATAAGCGCCCTGGATGCATGAATCATTTATAGAAACCCTGTATAAGTGTTAAAACCACTAAAATGCTAACAAAAAGTGCGCCTTTAAAGTATTTCCCTCTCAATTTAACTTCTGTGTATATTGTCGTAATCGTCGTAAATTATAATTATATGCTTTCTCCTAAATCCAAGATAGCTAATTACTCAAAATTTTAAATAGCAAGGTGGTCATGTTACACTTTATTAACTTTGAAGGCTACCATACTATCTAAATAATCGCGTTTAGTAGACTGAAATCAGACAATCCATTCTAATGCAAAATTCATTTTGAATTGAAAGTTTATATCATATGTGTCTCCAGTTTGTAGCGATTATGGCACCATCCTGGATGGTGATGACAACTCTATAAAGAAAAGTCATATTTGAATTATCTTTTTCTAAACCTTCTAACCTAGCGTGTTCAAAATTTAACTGGGGAAAATACTTCTTAGACACGCACTGTATAGTTTCTTTTAATGCTATTTTACTCTTACGTTTTCACATAAAAATGAATAAAATTTACATATTTAACTATAGTAGGCAGAATTTATTTATCAAGTTGAACAACGTCTTCATATGTGATGTCATCATTTACCTTTACCATGTTGTTCAAATTAATATGATTTATATTATATTTATATGTGAATACTTGTAACCATACTGTTTTTTGTGATCTATATTGTGATGCGGTCATTAAGAGATATAGAAAAAACTAACTAATGTCTAAACTAAGTTGTAAGTATTTCTTTCTTTCTTAAAACTCTGCGACCGCAAGAAACTCCTAAAATTTTTGTTGAAGCTATACTAAGCAGCGAAATTGAAGATTCGGTTTCATCATTAAGTAACTGTTCTTTCTTCTTTCTTTTTATAAATTCTTAAGTAAACCATCTGTTATTGTAGGTATTTATAGCTCAGTCATTGTTAACAGCAGAATCAACCATGTTAATATAACAAATGCATACATACATATCTGTCCAAAAAATAAAATAAACATGTAATTCATCCGTTGCACCGTGTACTCTGTAGCCTGTGCTGTTGGACTAAAAACTTGCACCACAATGGAGGCAGATGTGACTTTTCAAGGTTAATGGGAAGAATCATACTATACATAGTACATACATAATGTACCAAATTTTACTCTGAACAAAGTATACATCTGACATACGAGTTTTAAACTAATCTCTACTTGATGATATATCAATTATTCATATAGGGATGGAGTTATTTTTTCCTTTTGTTTGAATGCGAATACTGAAATTTAAGACAACCGACAATGCAGTGATATTTTTATCTGGATAAAATGTAGTATAAGAAATAGTCAAGTACACTAAATATGCAATCTATATGTTCTACTAGGAACTCTAAAGCTTTTACACTTCATAATATTTTACTGTGATGTTATATTAAAAATTATTATCGTATTTCAAGTAGAAATAAATTTGCCATCCTGTATTTGAAATTGAAAAACCAAGGACACTGGATTCTCAAAATAAATTAATGAGTGAACATTTCTCTTACACTGTTTTTTGTACAAGATAAACAAATAAACGTGCTCAAAATTAAAAATCAAACACATAATTTAACAGAAATAGTACAAAGTACGAACATCCTTAAATAATACAAAAGACTCACAAAAAGCAATAAAGAAATGCTACGTGCTCATTGTGCACAATATATAATGTTTAGTTTATCTGGGAATTATAAGAATTCTTAAAAAGAGGCAGTGTATTGTGTTTGTAGCGTTATTTATTAAGTATCAATTGCGTCCACAGGGTTATGTAAATCACATTATTATTTAAAATAATATATTCAAGCGGAAAAATATCCCAACTAATGTCTAGAAATAACACGTTGCTTTTTATTTATTTATAAAGGTTAAGGAAGTGTATTTTGTTTATTAGTACACTAACATCCGTTGCCTTTCAGTGCAAAGCTAAAGCATTTAAAACTATTACGAACAGAATGAGTGCAAGCTATCCTTAAAAACAAATTTTAGTTCAACTATGAAATATTTTAGAGGTTTTAAGTACAAATCAGGTACCATGTGACGAATTTATTCAATAATAACTTGTTTGAACTAAGTTGGCTCTGTAATGATATGAAAGACTTTGAGCCATTAATCCATATACTAATCATGCCGAAATGTTTTGTACTTGATAGAAATATTAAATATTAAAAAAGCAGGATGTTATTACTTTTAAATAATTGTAATCAGTTACTGGTTTTGCTAATAATTGATATCTGAAGAATTATAATTTTACGACAAAATAAATTATTGATGATCGACTTCTTACGTGGTGAGCTATTACAGTGAAACATAAGTAAAATAGTAATTTACCACAAAATATAATAAAAAATTTGAAAGAACAAGGTAGAAAAAAAGAGATACAATTTATACAAGATATCTAAGCTTCAGTTCCGAGCATAAAATATCTCGTAGCCGAATATTTCGTATTAAAAAAATAAATTACTCCACCAATCCACATTTTTAATAGCCAGTTTCATTTATTCAATTTGTTAAACTGCTGCTCTTCCGCGTTCTGATCTAGGCTATGCCGTAGATTTGGTCGGACGTGAGGAGCAATTCAGTCCGATGTCATTTTCTGGTTAACTGAATACGAACTGATTTATTTCTGTCTGTACACATTTTGGAAACGAGTACGGACGGCAATCGCTTTACTTCCAGTTCGGTGCTTGGGAAATTGATAATTTTTTGTTCGGTCGCAGAATTACGTAGAGCGCTTTCGAGAGAAGATGAATGCGAGTAGTAGAGGGGGTAAATCGGTAGAAAAGGAAGAAGTCAAACTTTTCGATAGAACTAATATCTATATCTATAAAGTTTGGGATGGCTTCGCATCAAAAGGAAAACAAATATAAGAATATATCGGTTATATCTGTTCCACACTGTGATCTATGCTCCCATCGTTTGGACATAAGAAACTGTGTACTTTGCAGATCACAGCGCATGCAACATTTGTCATTAATGGTCACAAAGGTAAAGCAAAGAAAATAGTGCTGAAAAAGTTATTTAAAAAGTCTTGAATTTCTGATTTTAAGTTTAAGAACTTAATTTAAAAAACTTATGCCTTACAACGTAGTTCAAACTGAGCAAAATACAGGGTGTCCCTCTCCCTTTGTTAACTCTGTGATTTGAGAGCTACAAAGCTGGAGGCAATGTTGCTAAAGATGTTTCACAATAATACATTTTCAAACTTAAGTGATCTGCAACATTTTTTGAGATATAAAAACAAATATTTAAGTTTCGTATTACAATCTGCAAAATACATGTTGAAGAAAAAGTTGACGTAATTATTTAATTCGAAAAAAATCAGCAACAGTTTTTGCTGAATAGGTTAGGAAACTTATGTACAAAGTATTTTTCAAGAAAATGGCAGTGTGAAAACATCAGATCTGATATGAAAATAATCTGCAGTTACTAAAATAATCATTCAAGAGAAAAGCACAGTAATTTTCTTATATTGTTAGTTGCGTGTTGGATGTCACTACCACATAAATTTCTACAGTCAACTGGAACAGTTTGCCTTAAATTGACAATGTTGCCTGACCTTGTTTTATAAGCTTTAGTTTTTAAAACTTCCCAAAGAAAAACATTATAACGCTCAAATCTGGTGAGTGAGCTGGGCATGCTACAGGTCCCTTTGTCCCAGTCTATTGTCCGTTAATAACTTTTTTTAAATGATTCTTGCTAGAACCACATTTTTTGTAAAACCTTGAATGAAATTCATCCATATAGTTATGAAATTCTGTTTCCAAAGAAATGTGAATGTGCGTTGCCCTTTGCCCTCATTATTCCGCACCACACATTAAAAAAATCTGACCTGTAGTCGGGCTTAATGATTTATTATTGTATTTTCAGTTGACCAACACGTGTTCGTTTTTTCAGTTGAAKTTTCCACAATTAGTAAAATTTGATTGGTCTGTCTAAATGATTTTATTTATAAAATGGTTGTGCCMTGTTTGTCACATCCGAAAGCCATCTGCAGAATTKCTGCCGCCAAGCAGCGTCATCTCCATGTAAGTACCGTTTGACCCACACCTATAACGCTGTACACAGAACTTTACAAGTTACTTCATCAATGACGTATYTCCGTTACCATCATAAGATACCCGTGMGCAMGGTCTATTCTACTACCACTCTGGTGAACATGATTTTTCGTTTTCGATTTTTTGACTGTACCGTTTTTTCGCGAGCCAGGAATAGAGGAAATAAAGCATTTTTTGTCTTCGTCGGCACCGGATTTATTAGTTCGAAAAAGACTTATTTATAATAAGTAACAAGTCATTAGGTACTCAGCAATTTAGTTTGTTTACAAAAAGAGAGTAAAATTAAATTAATATTTATTTTTAACACAGATCTGAAAAACCGCTGCAAATTGAATCAATACTTCCACATTCAATTGTCAAAATGACATTTACGTTTCTACTTCTTATACTATACGATTAGTAATCAGGTTTTGAGCATTTTTTCTCTCTACACATTTTTTCTAAGATAAACGGACCACGTGATATTGGCAAAAATACATCAATTTTTAAAATCTGTTTTTTCCAAATAACTCGAAAAGTATTAACTTAACAAAAAATTACAACAGTGCTTTCCGATCAGAAATTTGATTTCCTATATAATACCAAAATTAAAAAAAAAAATCGTACAAAGAGGGACCAAAATACGGTTTTTTTTTTGGAAATATGTCGAAAATGTCAAAATTTTTGATAAATTTTCTAAGACACTTTTTGTGAGAAATTTTATTTCCTATCTGATGGTATTTTCATTTATTGAATATATTAAATATATTCTGAGATATTTAGGAAAAACCGTTTTTTTAAGTGACGCTTTTTTGCTAATATATTCTAAACAATTTGCTGCACCGAAAATTTATAAGAGCGAATAATACTCGCAGTTATACTACTAATCACATACTAAAACGAAAAAAATAAAAATTTGCAAAAAGGGTAGTTGCCCCCCATTTCGCCCCATTCCTGATGCCCTATTTACCCCAAAAACAATAGGTCGCTTTGGGTAGTTGAAATCTATACTTTTGCCAAATTTTAAGTTCACATATTAAGTCTTTCGAAAGTTATCGTGTCCTCAAACAAAACCATAGACACACAGACGAGAATTTTTTTTTGCTCAAATTTTGTTTTTTCACGTTTTCGACCATTTTAAAGCGAACGAGCAAATAAAAATTTTTGAAAATTTTTTTCGCGATACAATACCCATCCGTCGGATGTGGAAGTAAAATGTAGGCAGCAAACAGTCGAATTATGATCATTTATCATTTTCCATTACTCTACGACCAACTAACGCCAAGTTGTTCCTTGCTATGTCTTAATTGAAATAAATCATACATATTACATAATACCACTATCTTTAGATCCATAATTTTCATGTCCCAAACAATAATGCCTCACGTCTCTGTGCTTGACCCGTGACTTTACTCTGTAGAGTTAATTACATGAAACTGAGTCACAACTTGTTCTTGCATTGCTGATTTCCTGATTAAGTATACAGTGGGAGTTTACGCGTCAACGCTTTGCATGTTTCAAACTATTAGTTTCTTAATATAAAAGGGAATTTTCAACTCGGGAAAGTTCATTATGGAACAAGGCCGACTACGAAGCAGCCCGGAATGTATTTTACAGGCGGCTTTGAAAACTAGTTGCTAGCGAAGTCAAAGGGAAACACTCGACTATCAACAAATAAACTAAATCAAGTTTTCAGTGCCTCTTTCATTATTGTAATTAGTACTGCCGGATCTTTCTGCTGATGGGTATTAAAAATAAGAAAAGGCATTGTAATTGGTTGCTTCCTTCTCCTTGGAATAGAACTGGTTTTGTACAATTTTAAGATAATGGTAAATATAAAATAATTTGGACGAAATCTAAAATTTTCAGCAGACTTGTGCTTTAGTCTATATGACTTAGTCTAGGTAGATACAAGTACATAATTCAGTTGAGCAAATTGCTACCGATATCACTCATTGAAGTGGAATAATAGATACGTAATGAGACACAGTGTTCGGGGTTAAAACTGTCGACATCTACGAAAACAATTTTCTAGAGGCCTAGAGGCAAATTGTTTCTGAGCCACTTAACCCGAAGCGCCCACTATTCATCTTCCTTCCCACCTTTATCTGTAGCAAAAACGCAAATCCCTTTCCTTCAGCTGTTTCAAGGAGCGATTTGTTTCAGAATTGGGAAGTGCTGAACACAGCCGTCCTGACTGGCAAGCAGGTGTCCCAGGCCATGAAAATATTCATTGTTTCTCAAGCAGGAAAAGCTGCCGACGTCACGTTTCAGGCCTCCTGTCATTCAGAGGACGACAGCGTGCTGAAGGTGAGGAAAACACAACTTGTCACGACGCAAGATATTGTTTCTTGCCGCTGATTAAATAAATATATATAGGTGTATATTATTTTCAAATTAAGTCAAAAGTTCCTGCATGTTCTTAAGCAACTTAAATATTTCCTTCGTTTACGTACTTATATATAAAATGGTTTCCTTTGTCGTAAAAGATACATTCAATATACATAATGTTAATGTTAGTACGTTTTACACTAATCCTAATTTTCGATAATAATTTTGTTAGTCTTCAGGACGTAATTTTTGAAATCAAAACTATACTATAAAAACATTATCTCATTCCCCCGAGTAGAAATGTTGAAACAGTTAGGTAATCAGCACGATACAGAAGCGAGCTTTTCATTAAATTGCGAATGTTCATGATCATTTTTTGTTAGTTATCTTGTGTTTTAGTAAAAAAATAATTGTTGAACGTAAGTACATTTAAGAACAGAATTATTTGTAAAAAGTTACCATAATTCCTCCAAAAATATGAATATTTTTATAACGCAACGAAACTTTTTACGCCACTTACAATTTTTTGAATGTGTGAAGTAGAAATCGAAACAGCTACAGAACTAACGTTTTTGTAAACGATTCGATAAATATAATGGTATGTTTTCCTGATATATTATTACTCTTCAAACGACTCACAGAGGCAAACTTTTTGGGTCTACACAGCTTAACGTTTAAGCCAAAAGTAGACAGAGACATGGCCTGCAATATTATTTCACCCAAAAACATTTTCTTGTAGGAATACTTGGAGTAAAACATTTACAGTAAATGTATGCAAGCGTTTATCTTAAATAAAGGAAAAAAAGATGAACTACCGTCTGATACAATGCAAAAAAACTTGGAGTTTTTCTTTCTAATTTAGAAAACCTACTATATTTACTCTTTGAATGTTTTTGCAATGTGCATCCTTTATATCATTAAATAAGGCAATGATATTGATATCTAATTCTTTGAAATGTTCCTCTTAAATGTTTTGACCAATATCAAGTTAAAATATGCATCATAAACTGTTGTCATTCAGTGTTCACTGTTGTCTATATTATTTATATAAAATTAAGGTGTAACAAAATTTTTATAAAGGTGATAGAACTTCATCTGTAATGATTAAATAGAGTGATCAGTTGAGGCTGGATAGCGGCAGTATTTTGGAAATTAATCGTGCTAGAATCTTGCAGTAAATTTATTTTAAACAAATATGGCCAGACAGATTTTATTTAAAATATTATGAAGTACGTAACTTTGCTGCTAGGTGACGCATTTAATATAATATATCAGAGGATGGTTTATTACTTCAAAAAGTTGCAATACAATGTTGTTCTAAAATAAACTAATTACAATCTATGTATGTTTACTTCTTAACAAATTTTGTTGGAACATTTTTTCTAGTCGCTACGTCAACGCCAACAAGAGGGATAGAAGTTTCAAATCTTCAAAATAGCATAACTCAAGTAATGTTTTAGCGAATTCATTGAACTATGCTTGGTTAGTTTTAAAGTTAATTTTATGGTATTCAATATAATCATATAAATAACTTATAATTTGTTGCAAATGCTTGACTTTTTTTGTTAGTTGCTATAGCTCATTAGTCAAGTAAGATAAACGTTGATATATTTTGTCGTTTCTTGGCTATAGTAAAAAAACTGCGAACCTGTCTTTGGGTATAAATAAAATTAGGTTATATTAAAAAACAAAGTCGAGGGTTTACTCATAAATTATGACTTATTAGGTTAGCTTAGATCAATGTTTTGCCAACCACGCTGGACACGGTGACATTTTGAGAGTCAATGATAATTTTTCTGATACAGTAATTGCAGCATTGTTATGTTGTTTTGCACTGTTAGGTTGTTGTTGACTGTATTGATTTTTAATATATTATAAGTAATTTATCGACTACGATATAGTGCGTCTTGTTTTCTATATCACTAGCTTGAATAGCTTTCTTATTAACAACAATAAGCAATTATAATACTAATACTTAATACAAGAACAGGTCAGTGTGACACTCTAAGAATGACGCCGTCTGATCTGTCTATGTAGGTACGGCAAGCAAAAGTGATATTTGTAGGATGAAAGTTATTATCCGATAAGGTTACAAATAACAAGGAACAGTCAGTAGCTACTGAGTTACTTAAAAAGAAATACAAAACCTCACCGTCAGTTAGTTCCAATAAGAATTTAGTATTATATATTTTTTTATATTGGACACATCAGAGAAAAGTCGTAAATGAGTAAACGTGTGGCTTTTAATATATAATTTGTTTTTCAATGAAAATAATAATAATGACATAGGTTCATTTTTTACTATAACCAAGAAACGTAGAAATATATCAACCTCCGATGATCAAATTAACCTTGCTTGAGCTATAACAGAAAGTTGCGTTTAATTTTTTAAGAAATTTTAGAGAAAATTGCAACAAATTATAAGTTATATATAATTATAATGAAAACCATAAAATTTTAGCAAATTTTTTTATGAAATAAACTTAGTTTATAATGGACCATTGCAACTTTTAATAAGGCACTTGGCTTGATTTAAGTCTACTGGAGCGTACAAATAAAGCCAGGAAAGTTACAAGGGACGAAAGTCGTATTATCTTAAAACTTGTTTGTTCAAAGTGTGCAAAAAATCAACCTAAACGAATAACTGGAATGCGTATATCTGAAAGAAAAATTAAGCTACAGGTGTATGGTTAACGAAATGTGAATTATCCTAAATAACACGAGAAATCAGGTAACCATGTGCAAATATTCTGTCACGGACAATTTTAAAGCCGCATAACTTATCTGCAATGTCCATTATTACAAGATTTTACAGATTAAACAGGTTCGAAATATCTTCAAAAACAGTTTGAAATTAGCACGCGTTTCTTTTATTTCCAGGTTTTGAAAGGGGTGAGTGGTCGAGTGGATAAAGTGTAATTTTTATCAATTAGAGATTCTTGTCCATTGAGTGGTCAGGATAAAGCGGAACGTATTTTCAGAACCTGATATATAACTAAAACGATGCATGCTAAATACAAAAGTCCAAAGATATTTCAAAATTGTTGTGTCCACTTAAAAAAAAATGAATACAATTTCCTAGAAAAGAGCACAGTGGATATCTGTATGGTTTAAAAATTATGTAGAAATGTCCGTAAGAGATGATATTTAAAAACATTTGGACGAATCACGTTCTACGCCACACACGCTTTTTTATGTGTTTATAGCAGTATGGATAAGAGAGACAATATTCAGGTCTTCTTCGGAGATACTTTTCTGCTGATATAGCACGGGCGATGACATGGCCACACATTAGCGTGTTAAATGGAATCCTTTTAAAAACAGAGTTATTACGGCACGTATAAATAGCAAACAGTATATCTTGCAGGAAATAAAACATATTTATGACATACAGAAATCATATAAAAGTTACCCCAGTTACAGCATTTTCTTTCTCATAAACTGTACAGGAATTATTGTTATGAAATTACCTTATTTGAAAACATTTTTCGTACCACACAACAGGTACTGCCTTGCTTGTTCGAAATAATTTTATTTTATTTTTGTTACTTATAAAAAAACGCATTTGGATGTACCTTAGTTATAATACATTGCTTGTGCTTGACCTGTATAATTGGAAAAGTCTGAATCATGTTCCGTATCGATTTATTATTCCATATTCAGCAATAATGGGGTCTATAACGTCGCTCCTGCTTAAGAAGAATTTTTAATAATGGAACTGGGAGGAGGGCTTTTAGGGAATGAACGGGAACGTGATGTATTATTATATACCTCTACCAGTAGTTAAAAAAATGTCGAATAAACGGCATCCAGACATATTACTAATTTGTACTTAGCATACTTAAGATTATACAGATGCGACTTCAAACTACATCTTTGGGDAAGGTAACAGTAAAGCATATTATACTTACGTACTGAATATGTGCGAAAACGATGTCGTTTTTAAATATAAGATTATTTGATTCAATTAACGTACCATAGGCATTTCTGCCACTCCCAGATATACCTCCGCGCCGGATACGACTACGCTGTGTTTGAAGAGTGACATACTTATTGTTACTGACTATGGACGAAAAAAAATTATTTGTTTGCAAATGAGTGTTCAGTAAAAATATCAAGTAAATTTAAGATCTAAGGCAAAACAGCAGAAGATAACTATATAACAGGGTCGTCGCGCACATTAAAATTTGATAGTTTTAACGTACGCCTTTTATTGCTTACATCATGAATACTAGTGCCAGGCATCTATTTTGCTTTCAGATTAATTCAACTCGTAACAAACGGCGGTAGAAAAATTACCCTGTTTCAAACATTTTCTTAAATCCGCCAACAACTACGCAAAAGGTTCCGTCATGCGCACTGTTACAGCTCCCTAGGTAACTAGGTGCTCACTGTTGTCAGTTTTATAAATAAGCAGAGAAATACAAATATTGCAATGGGAGTGAGAGAGAGGGGCGAAGGTATAAGTATAACCGTCAACGTCAATATTATAATGTAAACATAGGAATAACCTGTAACACGGAACAAAACACTTCTTAACGTAAGCCATCCTGACATTAAAAAAAAACAACAGATTACCCAAATACTTCGACAACATCTTGCTCCACCACTTAATCTGACAAATACGAAACTCGAAAGTTTTACCAAACTATGTAAACAAAAACGCATAGCTAGAGCTGTTAGAGTTATTCGTTACACATGTGACACATACAGCACGTGCGAACGTGCGATGTTGTTCTAACGACGGCCAGAGATCGTCCTGACAGTTTCAAAATTTATTATATTGTTGTCATACGAAAGTATACAAACTAAACATTATCAGGCTTCAAGCGTCGTTTAATTCCTCATAATAAAAACATTAGTTCTAAAACAGATTCGATGGTTAAAGTGCTTTCGTATTTCAGCAAAAGGCCAGTGATTGCGCTTATTATATTGAACTGTTCATTATAGAATAAACTGACTGAGGGATGATTTAAGTTATTTTCACAAATACGCCTTAAGTTGACCTAATTATCAATGTCAACAATGCGAGTTTACGAGTACATTCCTTACGGTATCGCGAAAATTTGCCCACATTGGCAACGCGGCGCAGCTCAAAAAAATGTAAACAAATATTACTTGCAACGCCGCTAGAGCACTAGCTATTATTGGTGTTTCTCGCTTTCGTCAGCATGCGAACCTTTTACGCCATCTCCGTGGCGGAATATCGTGGTATTTGAAACTTGTATTGAAAAATCCATACTTTCACATTTTTTTCTTGGCAAAGAAGAACCGGAAAAAATCGCAAAAAAATGTCTTTGTGCTTCCATTTTTATGTACATTTCCAATGTAAAATAAAAAAAAAATGTGGGACAACCCCATTCTTTGTGTGAATTAGATTAACACCATGCCGTCTACTGATAATTTAACGGCATTGTCCACTCGTCTCTGCGTTGTTATTAAATAATTCTTTGTTGTAAATACCTAATAGCACACGAAACATTCGTTTTTTCTCGAAATTATATTTATAATTTATACAATCACTGTCGTCTACAACAGCAAAAGTAAATGAATCGGTACGATATGAAATAGTTCTATTTTATTATTCGTCACGAACTAGCTCTCGGGTGTATACACGCTTGCCCCTATTCCAGACTGCTCCCCTTTATCCATTTCGACTGTCTCATATCTCCCTTCATTTTTCACATCACAGGTGTCGTCTTCGTGCAGTTCTGTATACGTTGACGGCAGCGAGGCCTGGGGTTCAGTAAATGGTTCCATTCTTGTGAAATATGGCACATATACTGGACTGGCTTGCTTTACTGTTTGGATGCCTGAATTTCCACTGGACTTACAAGTGCCAGATACCCGACTGTCGCAGCTTAAAATGTGGAAGGTGCCTGACTATAGCCCTAGGTAAGTTTCAGTTCACTTTATTTAAAACTTTATAGGTATGTCAAGTATCTACGAAACATTAAAAATTTGTTAGTGAAAAATAACGGAATTCTAATGTATTATATAAATTATATAGTTTACTAAGTCACAGTTGCTTATATTATTTATGCTATAAACTTTCAAAAACAACAGGAACAAATGCCTGCCAACAGAATGATACGATTGTGCTGCTGCTATGGGCGTACCCAGCTTTTGCCTTGGCGAGGGCAAAAAAGGAATTTTCTGCAGTGAATAATTAAACATAAATAAAAGCCTGTGTGTATCAGATCGGGTAATGCAAAACAGATTAATGATGGCGAGCGGTGGGGATGAGACGCGTTGGCGCCAGCCTCAGATCGCGCCGACCATGGATGTATAAAAGAGGGGATCCAGCTTTTCACATTCTAAACTGATGCCAACATGTGATCACAGTCTAAGCGTTTATTTGTAGAAGACATTGGATCCAGTTGACCAGTTGTGTATGTCCAATGACTAAGCTTCATGTTCACGGTCACACACCATTTGGGCGTTTGCGTGTTTGTTTTTATTTGGTTTTATGATGTGCAAGACGCAGGGAATGATTTCCATATAATTGTTAACGGTAGCAGTGATAAGATGATCAGGCAGTGTCAAATGTGCAGAAAGATTGATATACGTTAACCCAATGTTTCATTTCACAGGTATATGTTAACACTCAAGTAGTATTTAAGGTTAAGATTCATAGGCGTGCGGTGTTTAAATTGCTTATTATGCCGATATTTTACAACACTACTACTGAAAGATGAATTGTTTATTAGTGTACAACAAAAAAATGAGTTTTATATGCGTGCATAAATCATATTCATACAATATTTTTTCCTATCTATTATTTTTAGGTTTCCGAAGCATACTGAAAAATGCAAATTACGGCACGCCGATGCCGCGGAAAGAAAACAAAGTTTGTTATTGCGCTAACTTCACGCCATTTAGATGTTGGCTTCACAACAATGCGCTTTCTGTCAATGAGATGCGGTATCCCCTCTTTTATACATCCATGGCGCCGACCATCGTATATCTACCAGTGGCGGCTCAAAAGAAATTTTTTTGGTTTGCACGCAAAGTGGTGTTTGGGAAAAAGAAATACAGGAAACACTATTATTGTGTAATTAAGTAAACAAAATAACGTAGGTAGTACAAAAAAAACGAAACCTAAAAATAATATCAATAATACATACGCATACACGTAAGTTGTCAAATTACTATCGGAACCAAAAAACGAATGAAAAAGAAAACATACTTAGAAGAAACAATAAGACTGTACAATAAAGAGAACTAATTACTAAGTACAAGCAAGAGAAACAAAAATAATAAATCACACATTCGAGTGGGTTGTCAAGTTACTACCAGAAGTAGAAGGCAAATAAAAATGAAAACAAACGAAACAACATTATACAATGAAGAGAATTAATACATAGGTACATATGCACTATCTAATCACTATCACAGTCACTGTCACTACTATCTTGTAAGTTAATAATTACAGGTTCACTTCACTGAGATTATCAACAAACAATTCATACCCCAATATTTGTCCTCTACTTTAATCACGTGGTCACAGCGCTTCTTCCAATCTTCGGGTGTTATCTTGCTGAATTCTTCTTCGGCTATCATCCTTGCGTCATCCAATTTGAACGTGACATTTCTTGCACCAACGTTGTTTTACTGTGGCCCAAATTAACTCGATGGGATTCAAATCCGGGTGGTAGGGTGGTAAGCGTAAAACGGTATGTCCATGACTTCGTAACAAGTTGTTAAACTTGTAAGTTACCTGGCGCTTTTTGTTTTTTTTTAATAAAATCGTACAGTTTTGGTTTCAAACTGTTTGGATCGAAATTACTGTTACGATCCGTAAGCCATCGCACCATATCTGCTTTCTTGGAATTCGACGACGCGACGGTGCTGGATTGGTTTGCACATTATGGTACGGCGCATTATTAGTAACAGTGATCGAATTCTTTGGCCAATTGGTGATTAACGTGYTTTCCAGCCACTTTCCGTAATTACCAGAATTCCTTTCTGAATGGTAATCACCACTTTTTGTTCCCGACTTGAACATTAATAGGCATCCAGGTAAGAACTCCTTTCCCCATCCTGCGTGTATGATTATTATAAGCCTCTGACCTTTGAAGATATTTGCAAATAACCCTTTTGTCGAATCATTCGTCCAGTTTTTCGACGAAGTGTGTCCACTATGCAGGTAAGTTTCGTCCAAATATACAATTGGTGTATGCTGGCTTCGGAAATATTTTATTTTCTCCAAATAAGAAATTCGAAGTGATCCGATGTCGTGCCTTTCGATTAGCACTTTTCGATTATTTTGAGTTCTCCTCCACCTGAATCCCATGTTGTGCAGTAAAACCCTCAAAGTCTCGTTCGATCCATGCCAATCCAAGTCAGTTCGTATCTTCTGGTTTAATTGTTGTACTGTCACACGACTTCCTTCGGTCTTGTGAAATTCGTGCACAATATGAGGAAAATCAGTCTTCTTGTATTCCGGAAAATCAGCAGTCAAGCTATTATTTCTCGGTCTCTTCTTTCCAGGAGTACTGAACTGTCGTTTTCTATTATTTTCCGATGCACTGCAATCACCTTCACGAACAATTCTCTCGATGGTTCTGACAGAGATTCCCGTAGCAATAGATGTCTTACATTTCACACTTTCAAGAGTATCTGAGGCACCGTTTTCATTAAAATAGTAAATCACACGGTACACTACTTCCCTCGTTTGACTCCGACATCATGCACAATTTCCAGTTACTACACTATCACGCGCGATTAGAAGTACTACCGTTACGCTGGCACTGGTTCTGAGTTGCAAATGCGTTTGTGTGCGGCCCCCCCGTCATCATTCATCTGTTTTGCAGTACTTATGTAATTAATTTGGTATATATTTGAAGAGCAATCTTCGTAGATTTTCTGTAAAACTGACTCAAATTATTTACATGTTTTCTTTGTACACTGACGATATAGCCCGTTTATTCCCTCTTCAATCATTGTTGATCTCTTTCAGGTGATATCTATCCCATTCAATGGAATCGCCCTCACTTAAAGAAAATGATGAATTCATATATTATTTTATGAGGAACAATAAAAATCCCTGATCCATTAAAATTATATTATAGAGGTTTAGTAAAACATTACAGCTATTCCGGTGTCAAGCAAAAACAACTACGAAATAGAATTTGACGTATACAGAAAAGATACAAATAGGTTTATAATCAATTTTAAACGCCACCACATTGTCTTTTCCACCCACCTTAGAATATTAGTTCATTAAAATTCCTTTTGACTTCATTTACAATTCCGTAAATAAAACAGTTTTTAGGTGCAGGCACATAATTAACAAGCTAAATGTTTGGGAGGTAGGAAGGGGCCAGAATTGGCAGCCAATTTCCAAGGGAGCTTCTGCCCCTCTCTTACCACTTTTCGGTACGCCCATGGCTGCTGCCCAGACCATTATGACTGTCTTGTTTTTAATTACCTTGCCCTCACTGTGATTTTCATTTCTGTGTGCAGTACCTCCAAGCTTAGACGAAGAAGATCTTTTGGAAGTAGTTGGGGAGCAGCTGTCCCAGATGATTTGGGCAACGTGATAGACAAAACAACCTGTAGGCTACGATACCAACAGAGTCCTGTGGATGTATATGCACACTTCATGGCTAGTGATCATAATTCTGGAAGAGTTATCAATTTAATTAATAGAAAAACTTGGCTTAGAGTCACTGATCTAGTGCTTCCACTTCTGCGAGTTAGTGATCCAAGGATTGCCACCCTGAATGGAAGGATTTTGCAAGGAAGAAGTATGGGAAGAACTGAAGTGCAGGTATGCAACGGTTTACTTTGATTTGTGTTATGATCCATTTACTCCAAGTGGATTAATTTTATTATCTTTTCGGAAATTGCCTCAAAGTTTGTAGCCACTTTTTATTGTCTTTTAAATGGTAATCGGCTAATAGGCCCTCAATACCGTAGATATACAAATATGTATTAAGAAATGGAAAAAACTCATTGACCTCCAAACCACCAAACAGAAGCAAACTAGAGATCTTTTTGTTTGTCCAACAAAAACTGAATTACAACTATTAATTCAAAAACTATATAACCTATAAGTTTTACTATGGACAATAAATACTGTCATTAAAAAGACAAACTGATACTTAACCAGTAAATAAGAGATACTTCTACATTACAAATGGTGCTGTTAAACGAAAACTTGAATTTTGTTAAGTATTTTAAGAAACAACTTTTTCATTTTGAAATTTGGGTCACTCTTATTAAAAACAAATTACACCCAGTTCTGTTCCAAAGAAGTTTAATAAAGCAGAAGTTGGAAAAAATGTTTTACTAAAACAAGCTCTAAATACATACAACCAAGTCATTTTTATGTAATACTGATTAATTACAATTTTGAAGTAGTAGGTTACTTTGAAGAAATGGAAGGAAATAAATTGTTTACATCAAAAGAAACAAGGTAAGAATCTTTTGGAATTTTGAAATAAGTTTGTTGCTCAAGTCCAATTTACTCCCAGAGAAAAGCAAATGCTTAAAGCCTAGAATTTCACAGAAGATTAAAATAAATTATCTTTTGCTAATTTGTACTCGTAAAATGGAGAATTAACATAACAAATAAAAGATCTAATAAGACAGCCACCTTTGTGCATTTAAGGCAGTGCATGGAGCCTTAAGAGTCAAAGACTTTAAGGATGAAATTTGTGATTTAGAACAATTAAAAATATTTTAAAATTGTTTCAATTCTGTTCAGAAGACCTTTTAAGTTGTTATTAAATTTTTAAATCTCTCTTAAAAACGTTATTTATATAGTCCATTTTGTCCAGAAAATTTCATTTGTCAGCTTTCAAAAATATTTTGCTTTTATTAATTTTTTTGGTATCTCTATTGTCAATGAAGTTGTTAGAATGTTATATTTTTTGTTGAATTTGGAGGAACCGTTATTAATGTTATCAATAGATTTTTGTTATATTGAATTTAAAATTAGTATCAAAGATTTTAATTCAGGGTTTAAGTTATTGTCCAAAATTGCTTGACTGTCAACAGTGAGTAAATGAATAATATCTTTCGTCAAAATTATTGTGTTGAGTAAACAGTAATCTTTGATTCAGGAATTTAGGTTATTAATCAGAAAATTTTGTTTTAGATAAATTTAAGACTGTTTTTTTTTGTTAGCTAATCAGTTATTATCATTTAATACACTACCACGATGGACAATTTAAACTTTGTTTTTTTAACAAATCGTAAAAATTAAAATATTTAGAAATTCAATTTATTAATTTCATTTTTTATTTGCTTGTGTTGCAGGTTTCTAGTCATATTGGCTTGTTTACTAATTTTGTTATTGATGTCAACATTTTTTTCTATTTCCCTTTACCATTTGAAAATAATAATGTGGTAATAAAGTTTGAGTTATTCATTTCCGAATTGATATGTAGCTGATAGTATAATTATTAACAACAGAATTGGACACTAATGTATTTTACAGGTTCTTTCCCCTATTACTGGCAGAGTGATTGGTGCAAAAGAAATTCGAGTAGGAAATGATAAAGTAGGCTTAACTAAACTGATCGTTCAAGTTGCGTCTGGTCTTCAGTTGAACATCTCTCCAGATACAAGCATAGAAAATGGATATGTCGCAGAGACGAGCGTTACAAGGAAGTTAACTGCCCAATATCAGGTAAGCTCTTAAAAATTACTGCTTTACAGTAGACTGCATGCTATAGGAATATAAATTAGTTAGCAGGTTTATACTGCTTTTATAAATAATCACATTGAATTTAAGTATATAATAATTGTAACTGCTCATAATGTAATGCTTTCAGTATAATCAGGAGATGAGGATGGATTTGAAGATCATTCATAACTTTCCTCATACAAACTCTCCAATAAAGTTAAGAAACTACCATTAGCTATACAGTATTTCAAATTTTAATAAAGAAATTGAAACCAATCAGATTTTAAGATTTGCTACAATAACAATATTAAACAACACAAAATTAAAAAAATATTTTTATTATTTTTTAATGTTATGAACTTTTAGTTTTCTATTTTGCACTTAACTGGTTTAAAACTGCAACAGAAGTTATTTTATTTTCCAGTATGTATTTCAATTTCTATATGCAGCAAAGACATATGTGAAAAATGATTTTGTAAAAGGAAGTAAAAAGATTTCTTTTACCTACAGTATTACACCATTTGGCTCTTAGTCCCCAATCCAGTGACTTTAACTGTGGCTATGGCCACAATACTGTAGTAGAGTGGGCATAACAGTAAACATATCATCATCTATTGAGCGTTCAGAAATTAGCACTATTATTAATGTGCCAAATGGTAATACTGCATTGAACAAAATGCATATATAATTCTAATTTGTGATGATGATTGCTGCTGAAATTTGTCAAACTAAATATTTTATAGAGATATATTTTTAAGTGAAAAAACAGTAGATCTTGTATTAAAACAGGAGATCTGGTAATATTKGTGGTGAAGCCTTTAATAGCCAGTAGTATACTCAGTGTGTCCCAAAAATAACTGAACTTTATATTTAAATCATACAACACACTTCGCCATCTATCAAAAATTTGCTGCATTAAAAAGATACATCATCCCCTTTCAAACGCACCTAGGTTCATGTAAATCGGATGACAGATGCCAAATTCAAATTCAGTAAAAAAAGTGTGCTAATTTTACAAAAAAAATGGAGCAAAGAGCAAATATAAAATTTTGCGTTAAACTTGAAAACAAATTCGCTGAGACATACGAATTAATGAAAAAGGTTATGGTGGTGATTGTATGAGTCGTACTCAAGTTTATATGTGGTTTACACAATTTAAAAATGGTCGTGGCGATTTAAATGATGACCTAAGGCCAAGTCGTCCACAAGCTAGTAATCGTGCTGCATTGGTGGAAAAAGTCTGTGAAACCATTGGTATCGATGAAAATTTTACTGTCAGAATGTTGGCTGAGGAATTAAATATGAGTAAAAACACTATTAGGAGAATTTTAACTGAAGATTTGGGTAAAAGAAAGGTCCATACACGTTTTATTCCACATAAATTAAATGAAGACCAAAAAATCGCTTGTCCTTGTACATACATACTACTCATTTCTACATTGATAACTAGCAGTTTTTGGCATGAACTTGTGCATAATGCAATTAAAAAAAGTCCTAAACCTTTAAGTTTAAGTTTAGCTTGGTTAAATATTTGCAAAAGAAACATTGCAGAAACATTGTTGAAAATGCTGGAAACGATACAGATTTTCTTGATTCGATCATAACTTGGGATGAGACATGGTGCATTAAATATGACCCTGAAACTTACTGTCAATCTGCTGAGTGGAAGTTCAATGGCGAGCCTAAACCAAAAAAATTGTGTTTTTAGAAGTCTTGAATCAAGACAATGTTGATTACTTTTTATGATTCAAAGGGTTCCATAAGATCAAACTATTAATGGAGAATATTATTCAGGCGTTTTACATCGTTTGTGGAAAAGAATTGGTCATGTTAGGCGTGAATATCCAGCAGGAAAACAGCTGTTTTTATTGCACAATAATGCACGACCTCCCAAGACCAAAAAAAGTGAACGAATTTTTTTATGAAAAAACGGATTTCTCTCATTTATTACCCTCCGTATTCGCCTGATCTATCACATTGAGGCTATTTTCTATTCCCAAAACTGAAAACCAAGATGAAAGGAGCATTTTATTATGATATCCCAGCCGTTCAAGCAGCCGTAATCGAGGTGCTGAAGAACATTCCTATAAATGACAAAAAAATCTATGCATGCGCTGGTTGATCATTTCAAACGATGTATTGAGTCAAATGGAACCTATTTTGAATAAATAATAACTTTCAAAGATAATATAAGTGTATTTTATTCGCTATTAAAAAAATTCGGTTATTTTTGGGACACACTGTGTATGTAGTTTTTGGGGATTTTACAAGGAGTCTTTTTTCCAAAATCATAATGAAGACGTTATACTTTCGATATTTTTAGTGTGCGCTATGCGGTTTGTAAGGTAGGTACATCCAATTCCTGCTCCCCACTAGCTACACCCATATTATAATGATCATTATAATGCTTTAAGTTACTGAAATTTCTTTTCAGTGTCATCTACAATATAGTTTTGATTATAATTATAGGAGGGCCTCCTCGATATCGAACTCGAGTTTTCCGATGGTCACAGAACTGCCCTTCGGGATGTCTCTGACAAGGATTACCATTTGGTGGTCGAAAGCACCGACCCAGAAGTAGTGGCCTTTGCCCCTATGGTAGCTTCCCACCATCCCCGTGTAATAGCTGTGGGAGAAGGCAGTGGTGATCTTCTGCATGTTACTCTATTGCTTTCTGAAGAATGCAGAGGTGCTTCAAGGCCGAAGGGCAAGGGAAGTGGTGCTCTGGCATCTGCAGATGCTTCAGTTATAGTCGATTTTAGCTCCAGTGATTTACCATACAGGCCAGACATTCTGCAGAATGATGGAGGTTCATACAGTAGCAGCAAAGGAGGGAGGGAATACCAAGGATTACAAGATATTCTAAAAGGTATGTTGTATAAAGGTAGAATTTAGAGTGTACTGATAGAAGATAAAAGGTATTCGCACCACCGGGTGGTAACTGCATATAACTGAGATCCAAATTTGTAGTCAGTGTGGGAGAGGGAGGTGTAGTAAGAGATTGAATATAGTATGATACAGAGCACTCCAGTGGCATGCACATATCTCAGAGTAATGTTTGTATGAAGTTTTGCAAACTATCTAGAATGGTAGAGTATTGTGTGGGCCGAACTATAAAAGTGGTTCTGGTTAAACAAGCCTCGCTACGTTTAATCCACAATATTATATTAACGGGTAAAGCGCTTTCGGCTAATAAGCCATCGTCAATTTACAAAAGGGAAAGATTATGATGTTGTTAAATTAATATTGTGAATCTAAAAATCTAAACAAGCAATCTTGACTAAAAATGGAAAGCAACCAATCAAACCAGCAGCATAAAAATTAGCATTTAAATAAAAAATTTAGAATGGAACAAATAAAATTGCAAGAATCATTTGAAGTTGTTCAATTCTGGCCATTTACTAATTCATATATCTCTGAAATTTCTAAATATATTAATTTTGATGATTTCTTACAAAAATGTAAACTCTTCATCTTGTCCAAACTGGAAGTATGTTTAAATGATAATAAATGATATGCTAACGAAGAATTTGAAGTTGCAATGTCTGTATTGTTATACTTATTAAATTGTTTTAAATGTTTATTTTCTCTAATAAGAAATGATCTTCCCATTTGTCCAATGTAAACAGAATTAAGTACAGTTGGTACATGCAAAGTATATACACTTAAATGATTTAAAACTGAAATTTTATTATGGACAAAATAGGAACAGATATTGCCTACAGTAGAAAACGCAATATTTATATCATTAGATGAAAATAATTTAGAAAGGTAAATTTAGACTTGACTAATAAACCTAAGGGGGTACCAATTTTTAACTTTTTTATCACATGTGATGGTGTTAAAAAA
Source organism: Rhyzopertha dominica (assembly GCA_025024175.1). Lineage (NCBI taxonomy): Eukaryota > Metazoa > Arthropoda > Insecta > Coleoptera > Bostrichidae > Rhyzopertha > Rhyzopertha dominica. The sequence goes on from QCXZ01000138.1 coordinate 35,911,233, forward strand.
AATTATATTTTGTCAGGTATTTACAGTACAATTTTTCTATTAAGTAATTTGACAAACCATTATTATAAGCAATTTGGAGAATTACACCACGTTCGTTTTTGAAGGCATTTAAAGAAAGGGGAATTTTAAAAAGTTGTGAAAAAGAGATTAAAAAACGGCTATTCTATGGGTATGAGGGTGCACAGAAGAATAAGGGCTAAAGTTGTCTGTACAAGTTGGTTTTCTGAAAATTTCAAAAGAAAGATATGGAGAAGACTGGTTGTGCAATATTAATAAATCTAAAAAGGAAATTTTATTAACTTCTGTTTCATAACTAAAACATAGAATTCTGTATTGTGCTTATAAATGTAAGAAAGTTATATAGATTTTGTTAATTTCCTAAGAAAAGACATAAAACATAATTTACATAATGGTACCAAAAAATAACATAAAGTGAGAAGGTAGTATTTTTGAACATTACTTTTTCTAAAATATTCACGAAAATTTCCGCTAAAAGTGGAATTGTTTTAATATAAAAGTGAGGATTTTCTACACCTGAAGTTTTCTTTTCGATATGTAATGTTAGAAGTTTACTACTCACTCTCATGCTATTATATCACTGAACCCCGCCGTCTCCACTGAGCTAGCAGTGTCTCAGACGGGAAGCACTTTAAAAAATTGTGTGACGGTTCKCATTGCTAATTGCCTCGTCTAAACGTCGTCCTTACGTCGTACATATAAAGGTGTAACTTAAAGTAAACAACAAAACAAAATTATTTATATTATGTCATAACGATAAATTAGGATTTTGGAGTAGTAGGTTATTTAAAATATTTCAACAGTCTTGTGGAGGAATCGATGGAAATAAATTGTTCACGCCAAAGGAAACAAGGAAAGAGTATTCTTAATAGCAAAAGAGTTGTCAAAATTGAAAACTTCACGTGGGACTGAATTTAACCACTTTGCTAATTTATAACATGGAGAATTTATATAACAAACAACACGGCTGCTCGAAGCAAAAACACAGTAACCAACATTTTTTGTAAGATTGAGCTTTATGCATATATACCTACATATATTCTGTGTCTATGCGCAACTTTTGCGCTGGCAATTGCAGTTTTATTGTTTCTACTAACTGTTTTAGCCCATACACAAACACAGCATCTACAATCTAGCTGGGTTGGTCTCCCAAAATCAAGCACAGTATCTGTATATTCTTATTCTTACATTTTTGCACTTACTGTGTTTTTGTTTGAAGCAGCCGAACAGGTCCAATAGGACAGTCATCTTTATGTTTTTAAAGAAAAAAATAGTACATCAATTTACTATGACCAAATTATTAGCCTTACAAAGGCAAAATATTGTGTATCATATTGCTGTAACACATTTAATAGTTTAATATTTAACACGTAATATGATGTAATAGCGTAAAAAATAAAACCAATCATTCTATTATTTATATATTTTGAAAAACCGAAACATTTAGAAAAGCAAAATACAGAACCTTGATTGCTGCCAGTATTTAGTGTATATAGGATGTTCCATTTAAAAAAATATAACTTATCCACAACTTTTTGGACGAAAGTGTATATTCCAATTTATTATGCATTTGTAGATTTTTAAAATGCTTACAACTTTTATATAAATTTTTTTTTTGTAAGTAGTAGTCTGGTTCAAGATATTTTTTCTTGTTGTTTTTGGTTCCCAATTAGAATTAATTAAAATTACAGTGAGGCAAATGTTTGTTTTGCACTCCTAACTTACTAATAAAAACAGATTATTTTATAGACATTTTTGGGTAACAACATTTCATTATAGTTCAATAATAAAACGTAATTATCTAGGTTTTGTATAAGAAAATAATAAACATGTGTTCCACCGTTTTTGAATATTTCAGGCTTTAGGGGTGAATTGGAGATAAAGTTTGTATAGCAGTTCTGTCATCTTTGGAGCTAATTGAAGTAAAAACCACGAAATATTATTTCGACTTTTGATTAAAAAACAATTAGTATGTGATTTAGCATTTTTAAAAGGCTATCTTTTTTTAGAATTTAATACACAGTTATTTAACTGTTTTGGAAATCCCACCCCCAAATGAACATGAAGTTTTATGTTCAGGTGAAAGTATATGTGTTTCACTGTTTTTAGCAATACCTCCCTTGAGGGGGTGAGAAGGGGATGGATATGGGCTTTAGATTGTTAATAATAATATTTAAAAATTTTAGTTTTTAGTTAAAAGTTGAATATACACAACATCTGGTTAGAAATTACACCACCATTTGATATTTAGTTTGGTTATTTTGGTATTTGATATTTTCTATATAGTATACATATACAATTACCTTAATCTACGTGAGCAAAGCCACAGGTGTTAGACAGTAATTAAAAAAAAATGACAGTAATCTAATCTAATCTATGCTCTTATTTGAGACACCGATTTGCCAGGTTTTAGCATAGAAAAAGTAAAAATATCCAAATTTGCTAGGAAATTTCAACCACAATGAAATGTTTATTTGTTGGAATGCTTCACTATATGAACAGATAGGAAATACCAAGCTACCTAACAGATAAAGTTAGGTACCAAATTCATATTTCTGCAAAAACTGAGTTACTAGATTTTTCTTTGCTCAGGAGTGCTCTAATGGAAGAGTTGCTAGACTCAAAGATATTTACAATTTACGGACTGGAATGGTTGAAATTAACTTATAACGAACCGAAACGATTTAGGAAGATATTACAGGTTCCGGTCCATTTCGAGCTTTGCTTATATTTGTATACTTTATACAGTACAAATTATGTTGTTATTTTATTTTATGTATCTTGCTAGGAATTCCTTCAAAGTCTGGGGACAAGCAAGAACCAAATGTGCAGGCACGTCAGTATCATAACGGCAAAGGTGTCACTCGTCATTACAACTCCATGCATATGACTCCCTTAGAAATCAGTATGTATGTACTGCTCGCTGCCTTCTGCTTTGCAATAGTTGTAAGTGGAGCATAGGTTACTGAATAACTTTGCACTTAACAATTTCCATTTTCAGGTATTTGTGGTATCTTGTGTGGTATATGCATCTAAATATAAGCCATCAGAAGCCAATATCGGTGGAATGAGAGCTGTTCCTGTTAGTTTAAACAGCAATGGTATATTGAGAGAACATAGGAAGCCTCGTGAAACCACAACAAATGCCCACGATTGGGTTTGGCTGGGTAAGAGAAGAAATTCTTAATTTCGAAAAAGAAACAATCATGTGTCTCATAAATTGCATTGTTTATGTCCACCGTAGCTTCTAGCAAACTGTTAATATTTACAGGACGAGCAACACTAGAGCATGGCTCAAAGCGTAGTTCTGCCATAAACAACAACACTAACGAGATTCGTATCACTACAAACCCATTGAATGCTAACTACTGTGAACCAGAAGACACTTTGGCAACCAGCTTCAGCAATCCAACACACATTGAGTTACCTAGTGCACAGCCAGAGCCTAACAATCGGCATATCAATAGTGCCACTTACAGTAAAAGTGCAAAAAGAGAAGAAATTAATGCGAATGTGGTCAATACCGATGAGGATCTACAAGTTTGGTAAGTGTAGAGATTACCATTTTCTGGAAGCACGGGGAATAAAATTGCATACTCACAAAATTCGGACCGGACCACACCAATTTCATGTTGAATGGTTTTAAAGGTGCATTCATAGTGAAACATTCTAAATCAATAGGTGCCGTATTTATAGTCCGGAAGCCCGCCTCAGCTTGAGACGATCTTAGGTAAGGCGGTCTCAGATCTCAAGCAACCGTCTGTTTTATAGTCCGGTCCTCGGGTAATCTCATAAAAGAATGTGTTTTGTCCCAAATGAACAGGGAATTTGTAGCGGATGCAGTTGTTGAAATATTTTGATATTTGTCATTCACAACTACTGTCAATATCCAATGTCCGTGTACGTCATATATAATTTGTCTGTTCTTGTTTATAATTTTTATCATTCGGGATTCGTATATATCCTTTTGGTTTCTATATAACGACAGAAGGTACAAATTGATAACGTTACAAGGTACTGAAATTAACTTTCTGCAGTATGGAAAAGAAAGTTTACACTGAGCAAGAAAAAATCTTTTTGGCCACTTTGATACGTGGCAGAGGAGAATTAGTAGAATCAAAATTGGAAGTCCCCGACTACACTGTGTTTGTAAATGTTCATTAACTATTGGCAAAATCACATTGGTAACTGTATCAATTCTGAAATGATATCTCTGCATATATTCAGTTTTAGAATAGCTTTGCACGGATTTTGCGTGTTCCTTATACCTATATCTTTTTGCTAATCGCGGCCGAATTTAGACATTATCTTCCTCAATAATTTCATCCATGTAGTGAAAGAAGTCTTCCATTGCACTGCGAATGGTAATACAGACAGCTAGCAAACATACCTTTATCGGCAATTCCAATTTTTGAACATTTGCTTTGCACATGTTCGATTATGGCGTGCCCAATTGGGCTCGTAAATCTCTGTGTGGGATTACAACGTCAACCGACCATTGTTAAGACCATCTCAAGACACCCTCCGACCTACCTCAGAACTAAGCTCATCTTAAGACGGTGCTAGGTCCCAAGACTGGTTTATAAAACGCTTTTTCGTTGCTCGAGACGATCTTGGTCCGAGATGAGCTTAAGACCGGTCTATAAATATGGGCATAGGTAGCTTGGAAACAAACTGATTGAATGTATGTGCTCGGTCTCACTTGATTTATCAGATAACTCTGCATAAAATTAAATTGCATTAAAAATAGGCTGAATAGATTCATAATAAAAGCTATAGAGGTAAATAAGTGCAATTTGGGAGGTCTTCTAGTTAAGAATTAGTCAAAATCCAACAGTTTGAACAAAAGCGGTATTTACCAACTAAAATGCATGCTGTGTGACATGGTATACATAGAACAAACAGGTAGAGTTTTTAAAAATAGAAGTAAGGATCATGTTGCGAATATAAATTGAAATAAAAGCACAACCGGTTTTGCTGACCAATGCATAAAAAAATTACTTGGGTAAAAGCAACTTTGCGAAAGGAAAGGTAAAAAATTAAACCATTTAGAGCTTTTGGAAATTGAAAAGACTCAGCATCAGAAAAAACATTTGACAAACACGCAAATAGAAATTCCCATGTCCAGTACGCCTTTCATATTGTCAAAATTTTTATTTTACAGCTTTACCTTATAACCCGGGTAAAGAAAAGGGACATAAATTTCTGCATACCTCTTTGACAATGACTCTTAGGTCGAAACAATTGTCAAAGTTATCTGATAAATTAAGTGAGACAAAGCACATACATTCCATCAGCTTGTTTCAAAGCTACCTAATTGATTTGTTAATGTAGTGGTGGTCAGTCATTCTTGTGATATTTTAGGAATGAACCTGTTAATGCTGGTAACCCCACAGAGTTGCCAAATTTTAACAGGAGATTTGCTGTTCGTACGCTGAATAGACTGTTTCTTGTTTTCACTGTAAATCTTCTGTTTGACAAAATTAGCTGCAATGGCTGCAATTTTTTCGTTTTTCTACCATCCCATTCCAAAGAAACAGGATGTCAATAACATAACGGAATCTAAATTTTATAAATCTTACATATTCCGAGTTTTGTATTGAGAAAATTAGTTGTGTTTCAAAGTGATTCATAAAAATTACAGCTAGAAGTGGAGGTAATATTGAGCCCATCGCTAAACCATCAACTTGCTTATATTATTTCTCATTAAACACAAGGAAGTTTTATTTCGAACATTCTCAATAGTTCTACAAATTTCAAGATATCATCTTCATCAAAGTTAGTGTTATGTAAAGGGTCCTGAACTAACTGATTAACTTTATCTATAGGTGCATTTGTAAATAGATTTGGTACTTCAAAGAATACCAAAAAGCTACCTTTTGGGACCACTAAGTGTTTAAGTTTTATAACTAAATCGATGTTATTTTTACTCTATACATGGATCTAAAATTTGTTACACTTTTAATGAAAATATCAACAATTTTGCTAGTTTGATTGGTGAACTGATAAAGCTGAGTACTAGTCGAACAGGCAAACCCTATTTACATAGTTTTATCAGACCATATGGTTTTAGGTATCATAAGATTTATGGATATATAATTCCTACTTTTAAATTTTTGCAGTGTTTCCTTTACATCTTTTAGCGTCCTTTTTAGCTTATACAAATAATTTGTCATTGGATCTTTATCTAGAGTGGCACTATTTTCAATTTTAAATATTTACAGAGTATTTGAGTGTTTTATGTTGTAACCTTGGATCAAGGGTTGAATGCAGCAGATTGCTCAATTTTTCCTGAAGTTTCTAAATTTTGATTAATCACATGTGCCTATTGTACGCTACTGCATTGTCATTGTGCCTTCTCGCCAATAGTTGTATATCATATTAGCCTTAGCTGGTAATGGATTGTTAACAATATATGTCTCTATTATTATTGTAATAACTATAACAGGTAGACATTCATGCCTCTAATTTTGAAAACTCATTATTGCCATAAGCATACAAACACTGCACTATACAAATGTTATGCCGCTACTGATTGAACTAACTGCACAGCTCGGTATGCCCATCTCTTCTAGAATTTGACAAACTTTACCATTTTATTTTGCAGTAGAGGCAGATTGTAAGATTATCTGAACATTGTGATCTCTAATTTTTAGGAACAAACCAACTCCACCCCCTCCTCTGCCTCCTCATGGCACCAACGTGCCCTTAACAGAACGACCAAAACGTGATGTGACTGAGGATTATCGTCCCCCAGTTCCACCACATCGTAATATTGGTGTAAGTCCAGCTGCTTCCAGCCCAGTTGATGCTGTTCCTCCAAGAAAACACCACCATCATCACCATCACAATAGCAAGCACCAAGAAAAGGAAGGAAGACATAGTCAAATTGTAAGACCAACAATTGAGTTTGACAGTCCAAAAAAGGAATTTGAAGATGCCCCTCCTAGTGGAGTTGTTCAAGTAAGCACAGTCATATCATTATTGTTGATTATATTCTATAGTAATGTAAAATTGTATTATTGTTTTTTAGGAGGGAATGAGAAGTGTATTTGAATTTGATGATGAACCTCAAGAACCTGTAAAAGTTGTTTCTCCTACAAATGCTGTTAAATTAAGGCATAAATCTGCAAAACCAGAGACTGATGAAGGATTGTACTTTGTGCAGTTTCCAAAATCACCAAACTGCAATGGAAATGGTATGTATAAATTAAAATGAATGCTAATAAAAGTTAATATGGGAAACATCCTTGTTGACCACACAATTTGCAGGACGTAGCAGTGCTGAGGTCAAGAGAGCAACCATCGTTGGCAATCCAATGTTCAGTGCTGAGGAAAATTCTGACAAAAATACATCTGGTGATCTAGCTGGATTGGACGATCTGCAGTTAGACATGGACTATGATCAAATTATGCATTATTTTGAAAATCTCAAGGTATTTTATTATGTCCTACATATAATGGGTTTCATTTAATTGGCTAGAAAGAAATTATAATTTGAGATAAAAAGATCAAGATTTKTCTAATAATTKTGAGTAWTTCACTGAATAGACTACAAAAATATGTGAAATATAAATATTGAATCAATGAATTATCTTCAAGCAAGATACACTAKAATGTAAGTTTCGATTACTCATCTCATCTTTGTCAAAGATGAAAACCTCAAAATAACGTCTGTACGAGGTCAAACAAAATTTTGTCAGTGTTTTATAGTGACAGTGATCCATCCGAAAACATTATCTTAATATCCATGGTTTTTTATCTTTCCATAGCAAATATCATTTCTGTCCTGACTTCGAGACTTGGTAGTGAGATTATGCACTGTAATATAAGTAGCTTTTACTGCTATTGTTGCTACAAAATAAATCACTCATCGCAACTCTCAACCGTGGAGTAGCAGAAGCCTTACTTTATGATTGATTGATTGATTGAACYACAGKWCGGTAGGCATTTCTGCCGCTCCCGGATATACAGCCGGGCCGGCTACGTCTACACTGGGTTGGAGGAGTTACACGCTTGTTGCTAGTGGGCTCTCACGTAGTGCAAGTTACAGGAGTTTGGGGAGTGGACTGGGGAGGTTTTTAGGGCATCCAACCCGCAGATACTTTTTTATAAGCATCCGTGTTGAATGATAGCTTAGTTTGGCTGCWTTGTTCTTGTTCTTCTTCGGACGAGCTGCTGCCTGAGTTTGTTTACAACTTTAGGACTTCTTTATTTATTGGTTTCTTGTCTTTTGCGATTTCTGACCACTGTTTTTTCTTCAGTTACTTTGATTTTGCCATGATTCTCTCCACTGTTGTTGGTTTTTTACTCTTTTCTGTTGTTGTCGATATGATTTCTACTCCTTCTCTGATTTGTATTTTGTTTGTGGTTCTTGAACAGTTTCTTCCAAGGTCCCTCTGAGCATATGTTTCGTCTGTGATTTGTAGTTTTTCTTCATATCGACATTACATTACAAGGTGGTTGGTAATGTTCTCAACATATATTTGGTAGTTTCAGTCTTGCTGGATTTTTTTTTCCACGATCACGTGATTTCTTGTGTATACACTTGTCTAGATACACAGAACTACTTCAATGTAACGATAATCACAATAACAATGTAAACTCAAGAACGTAGCACTAGAACACTTTATGAACTTAAAATCTTAGAATTTAAAATAATTGTTTGATTCCTGTTTATGTTGCTGTTTCTTGATGGTAAGTCGATACTTTGAGTGATTTCGTATGTGCTTATCCATTTGCTTGTTGGATCTCTAGACGGGATGATATTACTCCACCGAAATCTTTCTCGCCTTGTGTATTAGTTTCTTTTCTTTTCTATACATTGGAGCTTCTTTAGGACTATCCCAATTTTTTGTGGCTAGACTTCTTTCCATGTTTTCCTGGTTTCTGTACAATGCTTTCTTACTTACTGCTTCTTTCTGTTCTTGTCACTATGATTTCTTCTTTCCGCTTTCTTGGGTGGCTTTTGTGTTCTTGTTGGGTAGTGTTCTCCCTGTACATCTGTACATTTCGTGACTCAATGGTCTTCGACAATTGTGTGATTCCTTGAATACACTTGAGCTGTATTAATATTTGGGCTTATATACGTTGCCAGCATATTCTATTTTCCTTAGACATCTATCTTATTGTTTTCTTTCTTTGATTCGTTGTTACTGTTAAGAGATTTTTTTGTTGGTTTTTTCTGAAAGAACGCCTGAAAAAACGAAAGTAGTTTTTATTATTTTGCTGGTTAGTTGTTCCTTCTACTTGTTCCTACTATGGTATGTATTTGTTTTTTAAGTTTCCTTAATGCTATGTGAGTTTTCTAGAGATCGTTATCGCGCTTGAAACAAGTCGATACAATTACATTTTGACCTATTTTTGAACATGCCCATTTCTCTGCATATTACCCTCTAAAACATAAACAACTTGCTATCTCCTGTCCAGGCTATTTCCCAGAATCAGAGCCTTTTTGCCGACTTTATACCTGTTAAGGGTGTGCTATTTGCCATCCGACACCGTAAGAGGCAAAATTTTGTAGGATACTGCTACATTTATTCTAAAGGAAAAAAACATATCTGATACTGAATTTGGGAAGTTGTTATTGTTTATGAGACAATTATGTGCCTGTTATATACAATAATCGTATAATTATTATACTAAGACTTAGCTGCTTATCAAAACACTGGCTAATGTTGGCGTGATCGGCATTGAATCACTCTCCTTTCTTGCTGGCCAGCCCAACAAACGACACACGGCACATAAGTACACCTAATTACCGTTCACTTTTAATTAATGTGTGCCGATTGTAGTCCTTTTTAATCACAAATTAAAACAAACACACAGATCTTAGGTAGTCACTTCATAGCGCTCAAAAACACGTCCTCTCGGGTTGAATGCCATCACTCGAGTCTCTAGGACCAGAAGCCTTACTTTAGATACTAATTCTTAGCTTTTTTCATATTTTCATCTTCAGGGTGCTGTATTTCAGGCATCCAGGCATGTATCAACTACCATAAAATTTGAGTGATCACAAGTGTGTTATCTATTTAAATAGCAATGTACTTACTTGCACTACTTGATTAGTTATAAGAATATTCCTCATGAGCACTTCCAACATCTTTTCAGTACAATATCGAAGTAAGGTCACTAAATATTTAGTTGACTTACATTTAAAATATTAATATTAATATTTAGTGGATTTACATTGAAAATTCTAGAGGTGCCATCTTCATGTGGTTATCGAAACTTCGAGTATATTTGTGTGATAAAAATTTACTGGAGAGTGTCGACATTCCCGCCCTCTATCTGTTGCTAGGGTCACCATCTGCAGTGTCCCACAACACAGCATCTACGTGCCTGCAACTCCAGACGGCACTGATTCCACCAGCATGCAATATTTTAAATTTGAGTAAAGCAGTTAAAGATTTTTCACTTAAATATATAGGCTTTGTCAAAAGCATACATCTATGCTTTATGTTTCAAGGTCAATAAATACCTAGAAAAGATAAATTGTATTCATGAAAACAAATGATACTAGTTGGACCTAATTTTTGGTATAATAATAAAACTAACTGTATTTCCAAGTTTCCAATATTTTTCTAGCAAAAATTAAAAAAAATCTCAACCCAGTGTTAACCATACAGACCATTATACTATAAGGTGAAAGACATAAACAAATGTTAAAGCTTAAGACCTAAAATTTGATGAAAAATTGTTGAATATGTCCATCGTGCTGTCAACATATTAATAATCATTCATTTAAAGTGGAAATAGTCTTGTTACCTTCAAAAGTGAAAGATTTTTTTGTTAAAGCAGGTAAACATATATACAACTATATTTTCGCTCAAAATAAGTTATTATTTCATTAAATTGTATTTATTTCTTCTTTGTTAGGTACACAATAAACATCAGTAAATCCAATTAAATGAAAATATGTTTATTTCAAATTTCAACAGCTATCTATACTATACTTTTATTTATGCTTTAATTAGCTGACCCAACAAACTGACTTTGTTCTGTCCAAATTTCAGTAAATTTGTTCTTGATCTTTTTTTTTTAATTTTTGAAAACCTATTTGAAATATATATTAACGATCGTGACCATGCACATTTAATTGTTCAAGTATCTGGTCAACGAGATTTTCTGAAATATTACATGCTAGATGACTTCTATTGGCAATACAATGCAAAAATGCCAGTAATTTGTGATGTGCATGGATTGTGATTTTAGGATTCAGGGCCTTCGGCTCGTTATAATAATAATGGCGAGCATCCTATATTAAACTATGTTTTTCAGAAATTACATTCGATTTTTTTACCAACTGACAACTTCAAAAACAATGACAATAACTAACTAGAAAGAATGCTAAATGTAGAAAGATGCGACGGAGCTTTCACAGTCGACTCATCTATTAATGTRTCGGCCTTGCGCTTCAGTTACTTCAGGCTGTGAAACTCTCAGCACGCCACAGTGATCAACTTGGAATGGTTTAGTTGCATAATTTAAGTCACAATTGAATTAGAGTTGATAAAACAATGAATCTTTATGAAATGATTGTGATGAAATTATAACAGAATCACATTTCAATTGAAAATGGGCAACCGACTCATCACTGTGTAACCCACTGGCACTTCCGAACTTACAGTATTTTGTTCATTTGACAGTGACAGACTGATGAATTATTGTGAAAATATACTAAACTTTATTCACTTTATGAAATGAAACTTGATTCCTAATTTGAAATTAGGTCTAAACAAATTACAAGCGATAAAATTTGTGGAATGCGTTGCCCGAATTAAATATATGTGGAACAAAGATTCCAAGTGATATTTGAGTACCTATCACCATTTAATGAGTTACTTCCATAGATAGTATCCAATTTAATGGTTTTCAAAATTTTCCCATTTAAGAAAGTTGCCCAGGAGCATAATGAACAAAACAAGAAAAGAATCAATCAAATGTGTTGTTCCCATCGTCAGCTGTGATGGAGGGAGCATATAAAAATTTAGATTTTCTCACATTTCATGAATCTCAAATTTTTTTTTACTAAAAACTTTCCCAGAAGCACAACGAATGAAACAAAAAAAGGAATTTATGTGGATTGTAAGTTATGGTCACGAGTTCAAACAAAAATCCCACGGAAAGCAGTACTTTAATTTTTTTTTCTAAATTTTCCCATTTTTCTGTTCATAAAAAAATAATTCAATTACAGACACAAAAAAATCCAGCTGCTTTAATTTGGATTATAGAAAAACAGATTTCAATCTCTCACCAAGAACTCTCATTTCAGGAATCCAATGCCTGAGTAGAGGAGATCATTGCAAAGATCCGAGACATTCTTTTGTCGTTCAGCGAACAGTACAGAATGAACGCCCTAAATGGCAACGCACCCAGCCAACTTCCAACTACAAACAGCCAACGACTGGATTACATGTTCGACTACATGAGCGAATCGTACGCTTAACCGCAAGTCAATAGTGCAACAGGCCCTCGCTTTATAATTTGGTAAGCGTACGCTGCGGCCCAAAGACTGAGGGATGGAAAACCTTCTGAATGAGTGGATGTTTGCAGTGATCAGAGAAAAATCATCTAGTCAAACTATTGTTAGCTTTATTTTATACAGACATTAGTATTTCCGCCATATTAGCAGATAGATGTTTGTACTTTGCACAACATGTTGTTCCTGATGCTTTAATAATCTGTAGAATCGTATTTATGGTCTGCTCACTGAAAACAAAGTGTAGGTGTTTATTTATTGCTTATGGTTTGTATAAATTTGTATAGTTGTATATATTAGTAGTATTAAGCATATTAAGTGGCTTATGCTGGTTTTCATGTTTAGTTTCTTTTGGAACGTCTATTGAGTACAAAGGCTTTAATTTCACGTAGTTTAATACTTAAGTAATTTGTGTAATGTAATCCAAAATATTTGGAGTTATTCATTTGCTGTAAATAAATTTTAGTGGCTGGAATGAAATGTAAGATCTTGTATGGAGATATTATATCATATTTACGATATTTATTGTACTGATCTTTGCACTCTTATTTTCTGTAAACTATGTTGTTTCTAGTCTTTACTATTATGACGAGAAAGCTGTAAGTTATTATTTAGGAGCAAAATTCTTGTTAGTCGGCTTTCAGGTTATTATAAACTGTAGAAAATAGCACTGCGATGTGTATGGTGAAGCTTCAATTCTGCCACAAACCTTTTCTATTTATACGGGTGTACTACTAATTTACCAAATATTATGAACTGAGTTTTGCATTTGAATATGAAAAATTTTCACCTCAAACCAACTGAACAAGATACTTTGGTGTATAGAATGCTTACAGTGTTCAGTGACAATAATTTTACCCAGTTTCCAGTTAAATTTTGATCATTTGATTAAAAAGTTTAACTGTAAGTGAGGGCAGTGGAAAAGACATACATCATTTTACTAAAATTACCCAAAATGTGTTAGTAACAAATCTACAGCTGTATAATCATGTGGATAATATAGGTTTAAACTGAGGTGAACTTTTTATTTATTAAATGCTCTAAACATTATGGTGTGTTCTTCAGATTTTGCTCACATTCTTTTTACTCTATCGATAACAATGTAATGTCACATGAATGTATATATGAGTTAAGGTTGTAAAATAATTATCCTTGTTAATGGGTACTGAAATTTGACGGTATTATTGTGCTTGATAGATCACTACAAACTTAATATGTTTTTATAAAACATTCCTTTTTGAGGGAACTGTCATTGTATGTTACGGTGACTCTTCCCACAATTGTATTTAATATTATGCTATATTGTAAGTTTTATTTTTTGAATATTTGCAAACATATCAGCAAAATAACATTAGCATTTATGTCACTGTATCACCTGTTCACATCATTTCATGTTATGTTTACATATTTATGATAGCACGCAGCCTACCAAATTGATCATTGTTGCTGTGAGTCAACCGATATATGTACAAGTACAATATACAAGTTACCATGTCAATCCGTAAAAAATAAACTATTTGTAACTGTCTGTGGTGTCTACCTCACCTTTCTGCTTTTTCAGATGTTTTCAACAATATGGAAAGGAAAGCTATATGTACATATAGTAATGGATACAATAGCGCTAACTGCGGCTGTGCACAAAATTATTCATAATGTAGCAGGAAATTTAAGAACCAGAATTTAGTATAGATATTACTTTTACTTCAAATTTTAAAAGGACATACCTATTTTTTGCTACAAATAACACCTGCAAATCCTTCCATGGTCCATCATTAAATTTATTATGTTTTTCACAAACTGCTGTCACTTATCAAACATGGACGAAAAATTATTGATCTGACGTTTTACACATTTTGGGGATCTACTGTGCATGTCATCACCTTGAGAGCAAAATGCAAAAGTGGCATTTGCCTTGGGTTGCTGGACAGTTTTGAATCCACACTTTTGTTGGTTGTTAGTGCCTTTGACATTATTTGTGATGCCGAATGCRGTGTTAAAGTGCACCAATTATAACAGGAAAACAAAAAGAAGGTGTCATTAAATATTACAGTTTTCTTTTATAGATATTATTTAAATATAATGGGATTCATTCTTCTAAATACGAATAAAACTTGACTTAACTTAAGCTACCAGTAAGGTAAAGTATTGTACTGCCTAGGCAGGTAAAGAGCCACTTTCGTATGTTTCGAATGTAGTAGCCGAAAAATATTTATTTTATTTTGGGCACAGCTTGTGTATTTCTAATGTATTTGCTTTTTGTATTGATCTGATGGCAAATTAAAAATGATAAGACACCAGTAATTTAAATAAGAACTTACATTAAGCTACTGGGTGCTTAAGCCACAACCATAGATCCAGCCTACAAAATTCTACAGTAAGATAAAAGTTTTCTTAAAGAAATAGACGCAGCTTTATAAATTCGAAGCATACATGAGAGCCGTGAAAGAAGAAACTAAAAACTAATACTTCAATATGTTTGGCAGGCTAAACATTTTATGGTAGGTCAAATAATCATCAACGATTAAAATAGATGGTGTTATTTTAGGAAGGAATAAGATATTGTATTAAGTTAATAGAAACACATTTAATTGGATATACACATCAAAGAAAACTGTCTGTTCTCCATTAGATATTCATTTGCTTTACTAAATTAATAAGCCTAGCGAAGTTCCCTACAAGGTAGGAGAATTAGGTACTAAATGTTTTAGTTAGGATCCGACTGCTTTTTTCTTGATCGTCAGCTGTTAGGAGTAATAAATATTTATGAACATTAAAAGTAATGAAATAAACAAGTTCATTAGTTGTTAGGTGGTCAGAAATTGTTTTGTACAACATATATGCCTACTAAACATCAGTTAGCTGCTGATGACAAACCTTGCCTGTTTGCATTTTACTGCTTATATACAATAAAGCTATATATTGTGTATAATGGTGCTCAATAATAGATGAGTATTATTAAACTGCATTTTTGATTTAGTGTTTCAGCATATTGGTATAGTCAGTGTATCATTTTGCTACTTTTGTCACAGCAGCAAATTCATAGTGAAGGAGAAAATAATTTTGTTGACCTGTTTTTCGATGTTTTGTGGTGGTTTCAATTTTTGGAAGAAAAAAAGGTAAGTATACAAACTTGAAGTAATAATATATCACAAGACAATGGAACTAAATAAATAGTATAAGGTAAAAGTGGCTGAAGTATAAAAAAAGTGACATGCTTGCTCATCAATACCTCCTTTATCTATGGTTTATTCAAAATATGTGTAGTAGTCACCTTTAGGTACTTCATTTACGTTTATTGCTAATAATGGTAATGAATACATTTAATTTAAGAAATGCAGATTTATTTAAATCTGCATTCCTTAAATTGTTTGTTTTCTTTTATCACAATGCTGGATATTGGTTCGAGAAATTCTGTAAACAATTTGCAGTTACATCAGTTTTATTTTAAAGCTCATATGACGCTCCTTCATAAAATTTTAATAAACACACCATTCCATTTGAAAATTTTAAAGTAACAACAAAAATAATCAGAGAATAGTGCCATGTTGCTAAAAGGCGTTGAGATAAAACAATAATTTTTCAATATAATTTTGTTTAAAGTTGACACCGCTAGAATGTGATTAACCAAACTGGTTCAGCAGTTATTTGTTTAAACCAAAGACATGTTCATCCACACCCATCCGTGAGGAAATTTTTGTCACATTCCATTTGCACCGCATCTGAGAAATTCAATAACAGGTGTTTGAACATTTGCCAGAAATTGCATTTTATAATAAATGTTACTAAAGAAATCTATATTATTATTGTTCTGTTTAATTTAAATTTTTCAGTAATTTATCACAATCATCACTTAATTCAGGCATCAAGTGAATTTTGAAAGCATGTGGAGAACCCCTCCCATTTGGTAAGAGACCTGACCTGACCTGACCTGACCGAAGACAACAGTAGTAGTTCATCAACAATGATTTGGGTGGTTCAGAATAGGAAACGTAACTAGTTCGGGTGATGCAATAGCTCGAGCTGTTAATGTAAAATAAACTCACAATCATTTTGTACCGATAACTTTCAACATCAGGAAGTAATAAATTACAAAATTGAAACCTGTGTTGTAAATAATTCAGTATATATGATATTATACAATAAAAACCTGAAGACCGATTAAGTTGTATCCATTTTTAATGCATTAAAGATCCAAGTTGTTTTTCTTAAAACAACAAAATTAAATAAAACAATAAATAGTCATTTTGAGCCTTTAAGAAAGTTGAAATTTAAAAAAATTTAATGTTTTCTTGTACATTTTGGAAGGCTTTCAAAAGATTATTATGGGTGAGAGCTGCCAAGGGTAAACAATTACTGTGGCAGCTTGAAATGTTATATCACAATCTGCCATAGAAATTATTGAGTGGCTCATTTTCAATTATACTTATTGCATAACTTAGTAGTCATTTAACTCAAACTGCAAAAAAATGACTAGCGGCTAAATTTATCCTTCCATATGTATTTACCGTAAGTACATTTAGATGGGTGTCACATTTCTCACGAAGCCACTAGAAAACTCAAAAAAATGATTTAAGAAAGTTGAACTCACATTCCATTTATATTATATTATATCCCTAAAATTGAGCTTATTAAAATTATCACTTTTTCTTTTTGGTCTTATTTGTAACTACATATTTTTGTGAATAGCTCCTATAACAAAGGAAGCAATTAATCAAGTACTGCACTCCAGTACCTTCCACAATAGTAGTTGTTACTTTTCTAACTTATTAAAATTCTGTTATCAGAGACAAAATGAACTTACTTACTTGTTGTTACATTCCTACCTAACTGTAATTAAATTAAAAAGTGACATTCTTGTACTGATGAAATATTTCAATAGGACAGCAACATTAGTATTGATATAACTTGTAGGCATGTTAATATCGAAGGATAACGTAAATAATCAAACAAATAATAAAACAGTTTATTTTTTCTTTATACTATATTACTGATATTTTCCAAACCACTTAAAGTCTATTGGTTTAATCCATGAGTGGCATCCACCCATGTTATTTTGTATTATGTACTTTAATGTGAATGGATTCAAATTGTTTTTCTCTTCATATTCCTCCTTTGCCTTCATTTCATCCATTATTTCTTGGGAAACAGCAATGGCCTTAAATGGCATCTTCTTGGCTAAATCCTCTAAGAAACCTTTCACCTCCTGATATTCACATTTACCTCCGACTTCAACTATGATTCGTCCTGAACAAAAATGCAAGACAATAGCAATTTGAAAAAGCGAAATAGTTTGGAATTTACCAGGTTTGACAGGTGTAACATAGTGATCAATTGATCCCTTCCCGCCTCCCATTCGTTGGCCTTGGCCTTTTTTTGTGATTGGTTGCCATGGGGAGTCTATTCTCCAAACGGCAAACATGCGATTTGTATCCATTTTACGACCAATAGTTAGCCGAAGCAGCTCTATATGTGAGTACTTCATTCTCCCTCCTGTTAAAGCCTGGAATTAGAACAAGGAATCTATTATGCTTAATATTCTGCAATCGACGACAATTAATTAATTTTGAATGAAGAAACTTTCTAATCTTCAAGATGCAAAATGTCACAGTAACATAAAGGCAGCAGACCGTCACAGAGTTATGTCTCATTTTCGCATACAAGCCACGAACAGCGTTGAACAGCACATCGATATTGAATAAAATGAAGGGAAATTTTTAAGTGGCCACTGGGGATAATACATGGCAAATTTGATTTTCCTTAACCGAAATAAAAGGTATCTCTTATCCATATTTTCACGCAACTCATGTTCACTAAATGATTAATTAATTGAGCCTGGCTTCGAAAAACCAGAGGCTTGAATGTTGCAGTGGCTAAAAGATTGAAATCAGGGCATAATCTTGTAGGGAAAAAATCTAGATTTTGACCACTTTTTCCACACAAGCTAATCGAATGTATGAAAACATACATTGTCACTAGTCTGAAAAATCGTTTGGCTTGAGCGGCACGAATGGACAAGAACATTTTCTGGTCGAAAAAATTAAGGTGATTTGCTTTTGATTTGTCACTTATTTTTCCATTAACAAAATTAAAATCAGTGAAAACTTATGGCTTGAGTGTAGAGCATGGCTATCAAATTTTCAGAACATACAAAAGTTGCAGGAAAATTGTATGAAAGACGTCACCATTTTCCCACGCAAGCCGTTTAACATATACATTAAGAAAGTGATTTTAAGACATAACAAAAAGGCTTGAGTGTCGGACCTGGTCATCATGTTAATTATAGATAATTTAATTTACAACGAGCCTGAAAAGAAATCTAAAAATTTCCACCATTTTCCCATACAAGCCCTTTGGTATATGTTTAGAAAAAGTGATTCTAAGATTATTATAACAAAAACCTTGAGTGTCAGATATGGAACATATTATTTATTAAAAAAACAGATATGACCTTCATACAAAAAACATACAACTTATTAAAAATATTAAAATGAAATAAGTTAATGAACGATTTTACAAACTTAAAGTGAATTTTCATTGGCGGCCTCATTTATGTCATCTTTGTCTTTGCCTGCTTCATCTTTATGTGACTCAAAGATGTCAATGTCTATGGTATTTCCATCTTCTACTCCAAGCACAACCATTATTAAATTCTTTTATCAGCTCTCAGATAAATAATATGCTCCAAGCCCTATGGAATGGCGTTTTACCCTTTATTAGAAGAAAAAGGAATGTTTCAGAAAAATAAACAAAATACACAATTGCTGATTAMAAACAATGTGTATATAGTAAAAATTCTTCGAATTAAAAATGTAATTTTACTTTTACTGTTTACTTTAAATCATTCTTTAAATGATTAATTTGATTAAAATATATACTTGAAAACACAATTCACTTTAAATTTTTATTATGTACATAATTCGTGTAAAATCAGAATTTTATTTTTCACAACTGTCGAATTTTGTTAGTTTTATTTTATTCTTGAAGATATAACAATTTAATCGATTAAAGTAAGAATTTAGGATGGCAATGTCATCTGTCAGCATTACACTGACATGATGACAAAGCCACCTAGCTGCCTTAACGGGAACTACTGCACTGATGAGCTGTAATGACAGCGAAATAGTACTATCTGCAGTTGGTTGAGGTGTAGAACAGCACAGCATAGACATGCATTTTAATTTAATCGATTGTTGATTTTTTCTATACTTGAATAAACTGTTGCTGCGAATTTTTGTATATTGAATATTCGGCTGAATATATACAATTGTTGTATTTTTACTATTATTAAATAAAAAGTCTCATTATTTTTCTATTATATTCCTGGTAATTAAATCTGCAATTTAAACGTTACTGAACGTTTTCGATAGTTGAATTTTTAAATCCATATTTTTAATGATACTGTTAGATTCACATGTTGTGTTTACTTGTTTTATTCAACACAAGCTATTTCCTACGATGCTCAACTTCTGTAATACTTTATTTCTTAAATACAATCATTTTTAAACAATCCTTGAAATTGTAGCTCCACATAATGGAAATTACATTTGTGAATATTTCTTAGACAAGGTTGGGCTGGGATGGCGCTAGATGTAGCGATAATGTCCGCGAAGCTGCGTTGCCAATTTTAAGTGCTTAAAGAAAAAAACAATGTACATAGCCATCATCAGCTATTTTTAGCTGAATGCACTTTGCCAATTTGTTAAATATAGTGGATTTAATAGACTTCGTGAAGACAGACTATTCTTGTAGAAGTAACTTTAATATTTTTAGTTGTTTTCGAACCATATTTTCMCAACAAATAAGACTGTTTTTCAAACTTTCTTCTATGTATATCTATAATGTTAATTGTAGGAATATTGTCTATAATCTATAGATATTACCTTAGAATTAAAATAAAGATATATTGATGACATTGCTGTAAAGTAAATAAGTAATGATATTGCAAACCTAAAGTAAGCAAAAGTTCTGACCACTTCAAATTAACAAATATGAAAAATTTTTGTTAGAGATATATCCAGTATTGGGGACGCATGCATAGCATATTTTACTTTTAGCAAACATAAACTTATCACCCATTTGGCAATTTAATAAAAACCTTGACAAAAATTATATTTAAAACGCAAAAGTATTTCAACATGAATTTAACAAAAGTAGAAAATACTACTATTTTTCTAATTCAAGCAGCAGTAGGTAATGTGCTATTTTTGAGACTTCTTTAAAACGTAAATCATCATAAAATGTTTGCCTGCTTGAGTTGTATCAGAAAATATAGAATATTGATATTTGCCGGATAATAAATAGTAAAAAAGAAAATTATTTATTACAGTGTTTTCAAAATATTTAAGTTTACATTTAATTTGTTTCGTTTTGTTAGCTATTTATTATTCCAAAGACCCACCTATATTTTATGTTTATGACATATTAGACACTCAGTCACACAATGACCACAGTCATTAGTAGAACCTCTGAATCCCACGTGTTGAAGCATTGCACCAGCTGATTTAAATATTCTGTAAATATTCATTTAATGATTATAATTTGTTTTAATTACGACAGCTACACAGCAGCACCAGTTTTGAAACAAAATCTAGCCCTCTAGTATATCCATGTTCAAACTCAGGCTCTAACATATTTTTTTTTACTGGATATACCTTATGGTATTTAATGTCACAGAAAAGAATGACTACTTTTATTATATGTATTGGGCAGAAAATAACACTGCATCACCACTTAACAACCAAAAACAATTATTAAAATCTAAAATTCAAGTTATGTTAAGTATGACAAATTTCGTCACTATACAATTAATTCCTGAACACTTTCAGTAACCGAAAGTAAAACATGAATGGTTATTAAATTTCTGAATTGGATCCATCCCAAAACAGCTGCCAGGAAGGAGGTATAAGGCACTTTTCAGGAATTGTAGATCTTTGGTGAACAGTGAAAGGATTGTTTTCTTGCACATGCTGTCAAATTATATATCCTTGCGGGAGCTTGCAGGTCTCAGCCTATAATATTTAAGATACATATTTACTAAAATTTCCTAAGCCATTTTACACAATAATATACTTCATGCATACAAAAATATAGTCAAATTTATATGAAGACGCACATATGTGAATAGTAGAAAAGTTGTACCGATATGGTCTGCTCACTAATTGTAGCTTCCTTATATACTTATGAATGTAACAGTTACTATTAACTTTATAACAACTGTGCATTTTGTTTTAAGAGCAAGTGACATTTCATTCTACAACTACACAAAAGATAAAAAAGTTAATTTAATTTTATGTGCCTACTTATTCTTATTTTGCTAATAATATCGTGTATCATGCAGAAATGTTATTGATCTATCAAAAACATGCATTATAACAAATACACCATGTATCTCCATTTAAAATTTACCATATTAATATGACTATCACTTTTAACTGTCAGCAAGAATTAGCACAAGAGAAATTGCAGCACACCTTATGCTTTATTTGGTGATATCTTATTATAAGGTAGGTAAGTATATCGTGTTAGATTGAGGCATTTTCATATATCTTATTAAAAGTCAGATTTATAAGGATTTTAGCACTTTTTTTTATTTTAAAACAATAATTCATGCTCCAACAAATATTAGAATTATTGCATTCGACAAACTATTCACGAAATGTAAAATATCGGATTCATGTTTATTTACAATATGCATGTTTTTGCTCCCCCCCCCCTGTGCAAACTGTTCAACAGAACAGAACAGGCAACAAATGTACAATGTTGGAAAAATAAATGTGCAATAAAAATATTGTAACAGATATTATTTATAAATTAATAATATAATCATACACACTTTAAGATAATAATACAAAGTGTATTATTACATTTTTGACATTCTTTCCACTCGTTATCATTAAACAAATATGCTTTTATCGAAGTTGTTTTCTTGTAGTAACTATAATATTGAAATCAGAAAATTTATTGAGATAAACATATAACAGGTAAGTAATCAAAGCATTATAATACCTAGCCTAATTTTGGGGATTTAGCAAATTAATGAATAGATTTCAAATATGCACTTTTTCTTAAGCGTCGAATCACTTGTTCAATATGTATGAGTAGGCTCACTATATGCTTAATCTCCAAAACTACAGCTTCACTGAGCTTTGTTCCACTTGCAACACTGGCAGGTTCACAAGTTGGCAGTGTTTCTTCTTCAGTAGTCCCTCAATGAGTTTTAAAACATCATACTACAGCTGACTGGTAATACGTCCAAATAGCCGCAATCCTCTGGCAGTAACATATTGGTAATCCTTTCTCTGTATTCCTTTGATACAAAAGAATTAAATCCATCTAGTGTAGATGTAATCTTTTTTACTTTAATGATGCAATAATAGATTGTGCATTTACATATACCTTGCCCGAAATGGTATTGGGAAAAGTCCTGGAATTTTTTTTACATTTGAAATCATCATTCCAAAGTGATCTGCAAGTCTGGAAAATGAACTACTCAGTTTTATTTTCACGACTGTGATATATAAATATTCTTATTCAATTTTAGTTCTTTTTTCTAAATTCTAAAAGTTAAATGAGTTGTGTATACCATGGTTTAATTATCACGATATACCTTTTCAGTTTCTTTTGTACATATTCACAGACACTTTACATTTAATGCATTTTGATTCTCTTTTGAATTTTGATCAGATGTACTTTAAAGGCAGAATCAGTAGCACTTTTTACCTGTTCGTCTTCTGATATGAGCCTCTGATACAAATATAATTTTCTCCTATAATCTAAGTTGCATTCTTGTTACAATTGTGGGTAGATATGATATTTTATGTAACTATCATGGWGTTCTTCTCAGTTACCACGACTGTGAAGTTCAAACCATCTGGCTGGTCGGCTCACATATCCCGGCTGCTCTTGGGGAAGCTACAATAGCAGCATTATCTCGAGCCAGAATCAGTAGCAGTTAAAACTTGTCCCAGATTCACAGAATTCATCATGATGAACTACAATGTTTTCTTCATAAGCTGGTTTATTTTTTACGTCTTAAATGTTTCACTTGTGGCAATTTAAATGGTGAAACTGCAGCATCTTGCATTGGCTGTTTTATTTCAGCCTGAATAGATTTACTGCAAACATGTGATTTGGCAAATTTTGTTTGTACACCTATACTTTTAAAAGATTTTGGTTTAGGTTCAAAATAATGTTCTGCAACATTAGGTGTAATATTTACGCCCTCCTCTATGTAACATTTTCTTTTACTGGATGTCAAATTTTCAATAGTTTCTTGTGCAGAATTAGGTAATGCACCTGATAACAAAAGTGAGGAACTGACATCACCGCTATCACTTTCTTGCTTCACTATTGACTTTTGCTCTTCACTAGATGCATACTCCTTGATTGCATCTAAAACCAGCTGTCTTCGTGCCTGTTTTAGTGCTGCAGTATGCGAAGGACTTTCCGATGCATATTCTCTCCCTGGTTGACAGTCAAAAATATGTGGTACAACTTCCGGTTTCATGCAAATTCTTCCAGAGTCCAACAATTTATAACGCAAGTAGTTTTGCATATCTTCTTCTAACTGCAATTGGAAACAACAAAATTTTATTACAGTACAAACTAGTATATGGCAGATACTTACATTAAAATGGTCCTCACAGCAGAAAAACACAGTTTTAGAGACAGGCATCTCACGTCTTGCAGCAATAAACCACTTCAATCGCCTTTCTTTTTCCTTCGGTACACAAACAAACTTCTTACAGCAATTTTTGGACGTGTTTTTACATCCGGGGACAAAACACCACTTATTTTCAAATTTATCTGTCATGTTGAGCAGAGCTGGATACTATCAAATATTACTCTTTAACACTTGGGAATCAGCACTCACTCGAATAATCAACAGAACATACTAAGCTGAATGCTGAACCAAGCAAAAACCGCAAAACATCTACGTCTACGAAAAGCCGAAAACCGAAAACATAAAACAAATCACAACACAAACATATCTACTTGTGAGCTTGTGCTGTGTTAACAGGGTTGCCAGATTTGTATAGTTGGTCGTCTGTAACTAAACTACTCCCAAAAATACCGCTAATTCACTATTTTCCAAAAGTATTAAAAATGTAATCTACGTGGTTCACTTTAAAAGAAAAATTTTTTTTTATTTGCGTTCTTAATGTAGCCATTACAAAACGCAAATTGCGCTTCGTAATAGAGCGATTACGAAACGGAATTTTTTATTTTCCAATGTTGGTATTACTAAAAAACATTATTACGGCTCGTTTAGATGGTGCATCTTTTCATGCCATGTTGCAAACTACATTTATGCAACTTTGCAAGCGGCTAATTTGCGACAGTCGCTTGCTTAAGCTCTAAGCAGCCTTAAATTTCGTCAAAACGAATGTTAAACAACAAATTTAGCCAAATTCGAACTAAAATAAGTTCAAAAACACTTTGAAGATATATCCAACTTGTGAGAATAAAAAAATAGCACATAACCTATTCCGTGTTGAACTGCTCAGAACTTATTGGAAGCTTGTGTTATATATTCCTATGTCATGTGCTATAGCATGACCATTTTATGTGTTTCACTCTGAACACGATCACAAAAAAAGACCTAAAAAGATAAAAATCGTATTCTTGTAAGTTGCCGCCATCCACTGGCATTTGAAACTCTATCTCTATCCGTCCTCTCTCTAAAGAGAACCATTTTTGTAGCATCGCAGATGGCAAACATCGTTATCCTTTAGTGGAGTTATACGTAGTTTGAAATATTAATATCGATGTACTTCTGCTCACTAAGAAGCAAACCCTTTGAAACCGATCCAAAATACTCTCAAAAAGCTATGGTTTCATTGCTAATTGGAAATCCAAACCAGAAACTGCAGTGTATGACCAATAAATATTTTTTTGCCATAACAGAAAGAAAAAGTCGCCCATTTCATTGCCTGCTGCAACTGAACATTTTATGATAAGTCGTCCAATCTGGCAACTACGTGTCAGCGCAGTTCCAGCTGTTGCAAATGATCGAATCTATCACGTCAGAGATCACGAGATCAGTGACCTAAAAATGGGCGCCGCTAGCGAGCGTTCAAATCGACCGATATTTTCTAGTTTGGTAATTATTTATTCCTGAAATAACAGCCACGAAACGAAAGCGTAAAATGGTTTTTGCTCTTAAAGTGTACTACACAGATTATATTTTTAATACTTGTGGAAAATTGGAAAACAGCGAATTTAAATTATTTGAGTAAATGTTTCAGTTTTGTTAGTTAGAAACTAAGGACTTTTCTTGATATTTTGGATCCAATGAAAAATTTGAAATATATTTTCTTTAATTTGGTTTCCAGTAACATTCATTCGTCTTAGAAGCCCATCTTGACTACTTCTGTGACCTAAATGCCTAAATTGTATTGAATATTGTGTCTCATAAAATAATCAATGGTATTTAGTTCAGGCAATCAAGTTTCTTACAAGTTGTCAACAGTAAGCTGGCATCTTGTGATGTCAAAAGGGCATTTCTAAACAAGTATGTATAGGAAAATACTCTAAACTCTAACAATACTGCTAGCTCATTGTGAAGAAAATTTAAATAGCCATTTGCATTTAGTTTATTTGGTAAAATAATAAGAGCTATTAATGCATAGGTGTCCTATAATACTGTTGAATATTCTTATTTCCTAAAAATGTTGCATAGTCTTACACAATTTTTCTTAAACAGGCAAGATGGGAATTCTTCTCTGTATTGAGCTATTCTTCCAATATAAACAAATTTTAAAAAGAGTTAGTGTGCTAAGACGCTGCAATTTACACCTTATATAAACTAATTTAAATAAAACATGAATTAAGGTAAACTTGGATTTCAAAAAACAGGTTAAAAATATAGACACAAGCATATTTACAATTATTGATTTAGGGATATTGGTAATATTAGAAAGGACAACATAATAGTATATAAAGTACCTATTAAAAATGGTAAAGGTAATTTTTACCATTCAAAGACAATAAGCAAAGCCTGCAATTTTGTTCAAGAATGGTGTAATCCCTAACATCTATGATGCTTATAATATTTTTGACACGACCACAATAAATGAAAACAAAGTTATTCATACCTGATTTTTCATGTGACATCAAAACTGAGGTTGTAGAATAAATGTGCAAAGCAGGTTTTTCTGAAATCCAGTGTAATGTTACAGCTTCCCTAAATGCCAAAATTCCTAATTCTAGAACCAGTAGTCATGGTTTTATTTATTAAAAATTGGTAATTTTCTAATTATTTTGCAAGGCATTTTGCATTTGTGAGAATTTAAATCAGCAACATGTTTGTAAAATGAGGAACTAATGCTTAGAAGCAGACTTAAAAAACATCCATTTTGGGAGTTCTACACTAATTCCTGACAAGTCAACGACGTGATATGAAAATACATACAAGATTTTCAAGGAGTGGTGTACGTCAAAAGAACCGACATACTAGCGAGCAAGTTATGGTATATTACTTTGTAAAAGGAGTTAAAATTAAAAGCTGCAGGAAGTTTATGGCCAGAGCACAAGTTTTGTTCATGACTCGCTTGACATTTCCACATTTTCATCATTAATTGGTTATAAACCAAAAAAGGTCAGTGTTTCGTATTTTAACTAGCAGTGATATTAAAAATATCACGAGATTGTAGAAGGAAAGATTTATAGTATGACCACTCAGGACTTTGACGATTGTGGCACATTTATTGTTAAAATTCCACAAACAAAAACAAGTATTCAGCGATTATTTACTATTACAAACAGAAATGATGAAAATATCCATTATTTAGAAATTTACAGCAAGTATATCAACTTTCAGCTAACACACACGTCTTCAGATGTACTTTCGAATTGAAAGGAACAACTCGCAACTGAACGTCGAAGATACCCATGTATTTAAAATTACAAATTATACAAGTCATTTGTTCACCATACTTTGGCCACCTTTCTAGCACATAGAGGTCTGGATGTGCTTGAGATGCAGCGTTACCAGATCTACGTATTATTCCGTATATCTACAGATTTCAGGTACCATCTACGGAACAACGGATTTATTTCAAAATATACGGATTTTTCAACAAAATTAATATCGATGTAGTGACATCGATATTTTAATATATAAGGTAAATTCCATACCCGTTTTACTGCAGATAGTAATGTAGCTATCTTCGTACATTATCATATCGCCACCTAAAAGATAATAATGCCCTAGGACTTAGAAAGATATTCGCCATACGCATTTTGAATTTGTTGACACACAGATGTGCATGTATACGGTGATGACAAGGATGAGATATGTCTAAGAAACTCAAACTTTTGGTTTTACCTTATTCATTTACGTATATTTGGTTTTATAATAAATAATATACATGTTTATACTCGTGTTTACTGAATTTTTTGTTCATCTATGGATATTTTGACAGTCACGCTACACATATTTTATTTTTCTTTCTGGCAACACTGTTAAGATGAAAAGACACTGAATTAAATCCTTGATTGTTGCTGAAAACTACGTTGAAGATTCCCTCCAAAACAGGAAAATTATTCACGATAGTGACATCCTACAATATTTCTGAATCATGTGCTGAACCATTAACTACTACTGCAGTTCTATTTCATGTGCCTTGATAGCATATTTTAATCTTAATAGAAACATATCTGAAACCGAATTCAGACAAACATACGGTTGTAATTTCTGCAAATAATTGTAGTAACTACAGATTTAATTGCAATATCATAAGTACATTTAAAACTAGTACACCTGCCCTTTTCGTTGGTTTGTAAGTAGGTTTGCAGGCCTGTGCCTTGTTGTCTGTAGCTTATCTTCCTTTAGACATCACAATACACACATGCAATCAAAGAAACTGCTGAAAAACGTACCATAATTCCATACTGCTTGTGAATTAACGTGTTATGCACTAATTCAGGACCTCTCATAAGACGCAATTTTTTCTGCATTCTTGGTGCCCTAATCCCACCTGGATATTGTGGCACTTTATCAATATATCGCAGCTTTGTCCTCTCAGGAAGTTCAATATCTGCAAGAAGACAAGTTTAATAATTAAACACAGCCAAATGCAGTTAAAAATAACTATAGCTAGCATAGCATAGTTGCTCTAATAGTGATAAAAATAATATACCTAATTCAAGTAGACCAACAGCAGTGGCAATTCACAGTTGTCAGCAGTTCTTCACCCCAAAACATCAGTTTTGGATTTAATAAAATAATGTTATCTCATTTAGTAGATGAGAACAATGTTGGTTTTATGCTAGACGGAGTTTTCATGTCACCTGATTTTTTTTCAATCAAATGTAAAAATTATCAAGCACAATAAAACAAATAATCTTTTTAAGCCACATAAGTAGAAAGCTTATTAAAAAAACATATCTCTCAAAGTTTCTTGTTAACCTTTTGTTCAAATTTCGCTTACATAGGATTGGTGTTTAAGTCTCAAAAGTGGTCTACCGTTTTGCATCAGTATTCTTACTTTAAAAAAATATTATTTACTGAATATATTATTTACAAAAATATTATAATTTGTTAAATTTCAGTTCACATGTTATGGATATTTGGTTGCCATTCTATTTTTTTTGATGGACAGAAAGAACATATGGTCAAGATTGTTGTGTGGAGACTGTTCTTTTTTGCGCTATAGATTCATAGATGCTAAAGATTTATAGATCGAGCAACTCAGAGTTTTCTCTTTTGCAACAACGGATTAAAGGCATGTACATCATTTTGTTAAGTGGTTTTTAACTAGTTTTTATCCCTTGCATCAACTGTGCCTTTGTTTGGTTGTATGATTCAATCACGTCAGTTTTCCAAAATTTTTCTTCATGCATCATTGACAGCAACATATTTTTATCAGCTTTTCCTTTATAAAAAACAAAAACATTTTCTTTGTCAGAGCGAAACTGAGAATCTCCTAATTTTCTTTAATTTATTTCTAGCATTTCTACTTCTAGGTCCTTTTATTTCATTTTTTTGTATTGTTCCTAACATTGTTATTTTGCATGTTTTTTAAGTAAATGTTAATGCTGTTAATATTCATTTTTTATCATGTATTTCTAGAATCTGTCTTCAATTAGTTCTGCTACATACAATAGATCAAAGTTTTTAATACGCCTCCCTTTTGGATTTGTATTAGTGTGTGCATTGAATTTAGTACTCAAAATGTGTGGGCAGGTTCTCTCATAGCATGCATGGTGAGAGTCTAGATATTGTCTAACATAAATATTTTTAAGGAATCTAAATATCCATTTCATATACCTGGGATGCTCAGTTTACTTTACTACATTATAACTTTTTACAAATGATGATTAGATAATAACATCAAATATTTTTTTTTACCAAAACACAAAACTAAAAATCATGTATAGAATAAAGACTTGTAAATTTTACGATTTTTGTATGTCGAACATGCCAACAATCGTAACAACAATAAATACTTATTTCACCCTATGGGTGAAGGGTTTAGTTGGACGCTCAGAATTTGCCTACTTCAGGCTGGCTGAATATGAATCAATTGGTTATTGCCAGTCATAAAATCTATGATGATTAATTTTCTAGGGTTAACTGCCAATAAATGAAAACTTCCACAAATACTTCCCTCGCTACTATTAGAAACAGCTACTAGTTCACAAATTTTAAACATATCGAGATGAAAAACCTTCTTAGGTCCAAAAACTATTGCATTGCAATAAAAAAATAACAGTGAATACTTTTAAATTATGAATTCAACAATATACATTTCACTTCTTGTAATATAGCAGATTTATTTCTTCGAATATAACCATGTTAGATACAATAGTGCATGTCCAGTAATTAAATTTAGTGTACATTAATAAAACAATTACTAACAATACTTACGATCAAAAGTTGGTGGGGGTTTGTAATTTTTAAGACCTCGTACATGATTGCGAAACGTTGTGAATCCTAAAATAAGTATTTTCAAAATATTTTTGGTATTTTACAGGTTATGCAAAATATGTACCGTTCAATAAGAAAAGCTTGGTGAAATTCATTTTTACAAGCTTCAAGAACGATGAATAGCTGACACAAACTGGAATCACATTATTTTTGTAAGTGGATAATGTTATTACAAGCTGCAGCAAGATCGTAAAAATTATAGGTTAAGTTGCCTTTTGAAGTTGACAGTTGAGGTTTGAGGTTGAGGTTGAGACAGATGACACAGGAGTTGAACTACACAGAGGGTTGCCAGGTGGCATAAGTTTTCCTAGATTTTAACTAAAAAATCCTAGGCAAAGTAAAAACGTGTATAATAAATTTTTATAATTTTCTTTTCTAGAAATCTATGAATGTAGGCATTTAGTGGAATTCCAGGTCCACCGCAACTGGCAACAGCGCACTTACGTTCCATCCTAATTATTTGAATGCAATGTAACAAAAAGTTCTGTTTTGTTGTAAAAAGTGATTTGATTTTTGTATTATTTAGATAATATACAACAAGCACAAAAACTGCAAAAAGGCATAGGTATTAAACAACAATCAAAACTGAAGAACAGTTATGAAATATAACAATTTACAATGTTTAAGGGGTATTCTCATGTGAACGCATAATTTTTACCTTTTTTTAGGGAATTGTTTTTCATAAGACAATAAAATTCAATCATTTAAATTTTTTATGTTTTTACTTGTATCTTAAACTGTATAAAAATATTTTTCTTATTTTACATTTTTTACATATATTTATTTTTTAAATTAAATTAGACACCAACAAAAGCAGGTCACTGTTCATGTTGTCTTAAATAAAAAAAACGAATGGCTTATTGTTCAGTAGGTCTGTCGCTATCGTCCCTACCAAAATTAATCAATTTCATGAAAAAAAAAAGAAAAATGGTGTACTTTAGAAAAAAAGTTACGAAAATCTTGTTTTTTTTGCGAATCCGCAAGTGGAGCCATTGGATCCGCATCCACCACTGATCTCTAAATAACTGGATGTCGCTTACATACCAAAATACATGTAAATCATTTGTGATAGATTTAAAGCCACTTTAGCGCCTAGCCGCTGGTCCTTGTACTAAATATTGACAAAGGTTCGCTTCTGCGATAAATATGACGTTAATGATTGACGGTTAAAATCGTGAACTCATCATCTGTCTGCAGATTTCCAAAAGATGATCGTTGTAGTGTTTGAGTAAGAAACATATGTACCGTACAAACTGGATGTTACGTTTACTCATAACCATATTATATAGTTAAGGATCTAACCTAAAATTTGAACGCGCCGTTAGTACGAGTACCAGCGGCATGGTGTGTACTTATCACAGTTTTGAATGACTTAGGTGACATCCAGTTAATTAGAGACCAGTGATCTCTGATCTCTGATCTCTAAATAACTGGATGTCGCATAAGTCATTCAAAACTGTGATAAGTAGCCACCATGCCGCTGGTAGCCGTACTATCAATTTAACAGCGCGTTCAAATTTCAAACCCTACAACGATCATCTTTTGGAAATCTGCAGACAGATGATGAGTTAACGATTTTAACCGTCAATCATTAATGTTATATTTACCGCAGAAGCGAACCTTTGTCAAAATTTTAGTACAAGGACCAGCGGCTAGACGCTAAAGTGGCTTAAATCTATCACAAATAATTTACATGCATTTTGGTGTGTAAGCGACATCCAGTTATTTAGAGATCAGTGGTGCCTATAGGCGGTGAGCAAATGCCGCTTTGCAG
This sequence comes from Rhyzopertha dominica, assembly GCA_025024175.1. NCBI lineage: Eukaryota > Metazoa > Arthropoda > Insecta > Coleoptera > Bostrichidae > Rhyzopertha > Rhyzopertha dominica. Next base: position 35,943,438 of record QCXZ01000138.1, read on the forward strand.
CGCCTCGCAGCGGGTAACTCACACATTTTTGGTGGGTAATCCTAACCTACAGCCCTCTGTCAAAAGGCGGTTTAATCACGAAAAATAGATACAGTGATATATTTTGGGCTACAAAGCATTATATTTGATATTTGATCATTGTACTGACGGGACGTATAAAAATACTCACCGGCAATATTGGTAATTATACAGAATACCGTACTTTCGCCAAACACAGTGAAATTTTTCACACTCCTAAAATACAGTTTTTCAGAACATGAATGTCCGTTTCTTGGGGTCACATCTTCTTTTCGAAATATAAAGGTTTAAGTATATAGTATTTTAATTTCCAATTATTTTATACACACACTGTGTTTCTCCCTGTAGGTACTGCATAGTGTAGCATGCTTCTATAATGGTCGTGCTACGCGAGCGTTTTCAAACCACGCAAAAAACGCGGCCTAAACACCAAAATCTGCTTGAAACCACACTCTCGAGTCGTGACACCACTCCGCATAGGAACAACACGGTGCCTTGTAACGCAGGTCGACGTATAAAAACTCATTTTTTAAAAACCAGACGCAACCGCAGGAAATTATTTTAGATTTATCTTCAGAAGGCAATGTTTTAGTTGTGTGCAGAACTAGGCGATGGTCCGGTATTCTGCACAATTAGCGCAATATTAAGCAGAATGCCATCATACCTACTTATTTTCTCTGCTACTAACTCATAATTTGCGACGTTCTTCTTCATGAGTTTGGATGGAAAGCAGTAAAATTTAAAAGAATTTTCTGTGTTTGCATAACTGTTACAGTCCACAACACAGCAATTTTGTTTACTTACACGCAAAGAGCATACATATTTTTTCAGAACTCATGTTGATTACTGGTGTAATTCTTTGAACCCTAGTCAGGCATAAATAAGAGAATTAGTTAAGTTAGGCTACAGTAATTGCAGCATACACCATACAGCTGACAGCAACTGTGTTTACCCTACAGTAAACTGTAGTTTACCCACCAAAAATGCCAAGTTTCACCGATGGTGGCGCCCATTCGCTCATTGCATATAGTGAAGCCATGTTTCCTCTAACTTGGGTAGCAAGTAGTGTTGGGCGATACATCAAAATGTATCGATGTTTGGTATCGATACGCATCGCAATACTGTATATCGATACACGTATCGTATCGCTTTCTGAGTATCGATATTCGTAGTATCGGATAAATATCGATCCAGGAAATAGCAAATCGATATAAAGTGAATTAAAACACTTCTTGTTTTACATAATTTACAACACTGTTTCTAAAAACCTTTCTATTCTTCAGCTTCGTCAGTTACTAGTGCATCATGTTAAACATATCAATAATTAGTCACCATGCAAGGGCAGCCAAATGAATAAGTGAATTTTATTAAACTGAATTGTTTGCGTTTATTTGACGGCATTGGGGTATTTATTACGAGAATTAATCTATGGAACATCCAACCAACACAAATAAAATTCACCTGGTTTTTTATGTTTCAACTGTATTACTAATTAAAAAAGAGCACATGCACATACCTTGATAAGAGGTACCTAAGCCATTTTTAAGACTTAATCTAGCATTTTAACGATTTCTTATGAGAATCCAATTATAAACACAAATTAGAGCCTCCAATAAATTATTTTTGCAATGTTGTTCTATAAGAAGAGTTTCTATTGCGTTAAGCATATACTTTTTATCAAAACCCTAAGCACCTATATGGTTTGGCAGAGTAGGTATAAAAAATATAATGCTATATTCTAGCAAAGTCGTTGTCCCTTTTTTTCCGCAATTTTAATGGAAGATAACGAGGATATGGTTGATAGAAAATAAATGATTCGATACCACTCTGATTGGTATCGATCCAGCGAAATATCGCAACACCAATTATCGATACAAAATATCGGGTATCGAAAGCAAAAGTATCGCCCGACACTAGTAGCAAACAAGTGTATGCCCCTTTTTGGAAGGCCTTGGGTGACGAACAATTGTCCAAATCCGGACAGCATTGTGCGTCTGGTCGTGCTAAACTCGATCGCACCAGGTTTCAGGGAGTTCAAATCACAAACAAAAAATCAACTAGAAATCTCGATTTTTATACACAACCGTGGGTAAGGATTCGAAAATGTTTAATAAAATACACAAGAACTAGTACGTGTTTGTAGTAAATATTTATTTTGAAACAATTGGAATATAACAAATCCATAAATAAATTATATTGAAATAAAATATAAAAATATTTCATCAAAATATACAAGCCTATGCTTTGGATGGTTTACATGGAGGCAGTACCTACTAGTAAATACGAATACGTGTATTTTAAACCGAGATTTCATGCGGTCTCTTCTCACGTCGTTCCGTGCTCACTTCTCCCACTAGCTAAGAATAAGGAGCAAAAAAAGGGCAAGGGAGAGTGCATATGGGCGCATACATGAGAGTTAAGCAACAAAAAAATCCAACATGCCCACCCAAAATTGACAAATTTTGAAATAATAGGAAAGTAAAGCTAGCGAATTGTGAATGTAATATTTACAAACTAAATCTAAAATAATGACAAAGAAATGCAAATTACATGAGATAAAATAATAAAAAAAATGTAATGAGTTCAAGGAAGCTCTAAATAGCAATAGGTACTATTCTTCCTTAGGAAGAACAGCTAATTTGTTGACGGGACGCGTGTAAGTTCCGTTTGAGGTTTTCACGCGAGCCACCCGCACTATTCCATCCTTACCAGGACAAACTTCTACCACCCTAGCAACGGGCCATTGCAAAGGTGGAGTATTAACATCTGTTATGAAAACCTTATCGGCAACATCAATTTTATTAGCAGATTGGCGCGTCCATTTTGTACGTGGTTGCAAAGTAGACAAATATTCATTTCTCAATCGCTTTCATACTGACTGGACAAACTGACGTATAAGTTGCCACTGATTTAAGCGATTTGAAGGCAACTCCAATAAATCATTTTCAAATAAACTGCCTCTATTCTAGAAAGCAATGTAGTGAATCCTTCAAATGTTAAGGCTTGTTCACCAACAACGCGGGGAAAATGATAATTAACCAACTTTACACCGCCAAAATTCGGTGCAAAATGTGGATTAAAGTGCCACTGAATCTAACGAGTAATTACATTATAAATGCTTTCATTATGCTGCTTCAAGAATCGATTAATCGCCTTTAATTGATGGTCTGCTCCCACAAAGTTGGTGCCACAATCACTATACAAATGTGCACAAAGTCCACGACGAGCAATAAAACGTTCCAATGCGGCCAAGAAAGCGTTAGTGGTGAGGTCGGATACTGCCTCCAAGTATATGGTTTTGGTACTTATGCAAATGAATATACAAAAGTAAGCATAGACAATTTTTGCTTTGCGGCGATTACTTTCCTTAATTTTGAACGGTCCCGCATAACCAACACTGATGTAAGTAAACGGGCGTGCTTATTGAGACAGACGCGAGAGGTAAATCTGCCATCAATTGGCTTGAGTGTGAAGCGGTAACATTGGGAACAACGAAAAATTCTTTGACGAATAACACTTGAGAGGGAAGGAATCTAGAATTGTCTTTGTACAATAGATTGAGTGAGACGCGGACTGGCATGCAAATTTTTCGAGAGCAAAACGGGATGCTTCTGCTCTTTACTTATAAGAGCGCGACGTAAGTGACCGCCCACCCTGAGAACACCGCATGAATCCAGAGAAGGATTGAAGGGACGTATCATCAGCAAAGTAGGCAGATGGCAGAGAGACCTATCTTGACAGAACTTTGCAATGCGAGTCGTAACTCTTAACTTTCAAAGGACCCGTAAATTTATTCTGCCTGTTTCGACCATTGTGAATAAAACGATTTATGAAGGCGTAAACTCGTTGCATTTTCAAAAGCGACCAAAATGTATTTATATAATCTATTAAGGTATTATGTGTAACTTTATCAACGAGGGTGACGAAATTTTCTTTGAGTTCGCAATTATTCGTGCATTCAATCGAGGGTTCGACAATGTCCCATGAATTTTGGAAAAACAAAGAAGGCAGAACGCCGCGAGAAGCAATATCGGCGGGATTGTGAGCGTTGGATATATGCATCCATGTGCAATTACTAGCGAGATCTTGGATTTTAAMTCTCTTACAAACAAACGTCTGCTMTCAGAAGAGAGGTAAATAGTTTCTATTGAGTGTTGACGAATAAATGAATCAAGAGTTTCGATCAAGCGGCTGAGCAAAGGAGCGGCACTGTTGATGATGGATGTTCGCGCACGCGGGTGATGTGGCTACTTACAGCGTACTTGATGTTGTTTTTAAGATTGATATGGTAGGCGGTGAAAAAATAGAGTTAATAAAAGTCAGTCAGCAAGAAAAGAGAATTTTAATTTGCTTCTACTCAAAACCTACCCTGGTTCAGATTTTGTGTTACAGGTTACAGGCTCTACCGCCAGAAAAGAGATCTAACAAGAATGCTTATTCGATTAATCTTTCTGATGAATTTTCTACAGAAAGGGTTCTGAGATTAAGTTGGAGTCCGCGTGGAGATGTGTTTTCGTTTGATTTCACCATCAAAAGAATTCCCCCTGCGATTATGGATGTAACAAGACTTCAAGCAAGCTTCGCTTCGTGGAAATGAATTTGGTGCTGCAAGTGTTCGCACCGGAGGGGGGGGGGGAGGAGTGAAATTTTGTTGACGGAAGTTCGCGCACGCGCGTGGTGTGGCTACTTGCAGCGTACTTGATGTTATGTTTCTAAGATTGATATGGTAGGCGGTGTAAAAATTGAGTTAATAAAAGTCAGTCAGTAAGAAAAGAGAATTAATTTGCTTCTACTCTAAACCAGGGCATTTCCGAATCTAAATCGCTAGATTCAAGTACCCAGCACTGAGCGTCGGTAACAGGCAGATAACTCTAATCGTGGTACAGTCAAAATTTTAAGAGGAGCAACTCTAGAATTTTCCTTTAAGAGGTAAGTTTCAGTACCTTGAGGAATAGCTATACGCAAATAAACTGCGGCAGCGTAATCTTCTGTGAAAGCATCGCAAAATCCAATCAAATGCTTTTCCGACTGAATGTTGGAATTACGTAAGAAGCGAGGAATTCTTATACTGCTTAATATGGGAAGCTCTGACACGAAGTGTTCCAAGAGTGCTTATGTTCTTGCGAGAGTGGTTCATCCCAACCTACTTTCAAGTTCCAAAGTTCCTGCAATAAATAGCTATTTAGCGTAAAATATCACTGCGGATAACCAACCTAAGGGGTCGTAGATACGCGCGATTTGAGACATAATTGCGCGCCTTGTTGTCCCATGCGGATCCGGACTAACCATATAAGTGAAGCAATCCTGCTGACGCTCCCACTGTTAGCCCAAAATCTTAAGAACGTTTTCTCCAGATTGTGGCGAAAGATGCAAGCTTTTTTCACGATGGTCTCGTGGAATATCATGTAACACACGTTCATTATTGCTCGACCACTTGCGCAGAAGAAATCCTTTTGGTCCAATAAAGAAATTAATTGAGACTAAAATTCTAAAGCTTCCAGCAGGGAATCGGCTCTAGCAACGACATCATTGACGATATTTTCTCGGAAAGATCGCTGTCGTTTTAAAACACTGACAAGAAGTTATTGGTCTATTCGTCCCTTTTAACCGATCTGTTTTTTATGAGGGGGCCTATAAGAATAAAAACATCTTTGATATATTTTATGACCAAAAAGCTTATACAAAAATTATAGTTTAACTTTAATAACCTACAGGATGATTTAAAATTTCAAATTCATGGCCTAGCTACTTACAAAAACATTAACAGAAAACTTATTTGGAGATATCTAAAAAAGCTTTAAGAGAGAAATATAGTTATATAAATAGCCATATTATACACTTTATTGGATAGTAATAAAGAAATATTTAAATAATTACATGTATAACATTTACAATAATTAAAAGTAACAAAAAAAATTATTTTTCTTTCAAATGTAATTGCCAGAAATGATAAAGAAACTGCAGGTGAAATTTAATAGAAAATCACTACATTTAATAAGGGAACATATCCTTTTAAAAGATTTTAAATTTATTGATTATCATTGCCACAAGGAAAGTTTGTAAATTGCAACCGACCTTCGTCTACTCCTGAGAAAAAAACCATGCACCGATATCACTATAAATTGTGCCCAGCATTTGTCAAGTGCATTCCCTGAATCAGACACAAGATGAAAGCTGAACTAGAACTAAGGTGTAATCAGGAATTGGTTTAGAGTAGGCTCTCAATCTCCAAACTCCTTCGATAAAGTGCCACTTTACTGCTTTGTTACATAAATAGCTATTAATGTTTTGTTTATATATAAAATTATTTCAAAACAAAACAAAAGAAAGCTTCAAACTGAAAATTATTCCAACAGAAAACTAATGAAACATATTGTTGAGGAAGGGCGCCCCCCGCGCCCTACTCCTGGGACCTCCGCTGATAAGTCTCCAGAAGGCAATATACCACTTCGCACTATCTCTTGTAATTGGATTCGCCAGATCAAACATAGCATGTATGGAAGGGAGGACCTAAACACTACTATAATATTAACAAAACTTTACTAAAACGAAAGTTCTTACAAATAAATACATGTACATACATTACATGAATATTGCAGTCTTTATTTTTAAATACGATTAATTGCATGTAAGAATGTAAAGGAAAAAAGGTACCGTTACAGATCTGGAAGCCTAAATCTCTTTGTAATGCCTTACAACTATTTTGATGCTTGTACATTATATGGAATTGTCACAGATAGTAATTCTAATCATTTATTCGGCAAATAATATTCAAAAAGCGATTTTATCTTTATTTTATTAGGTATATAAATATTTCAAATTAGTTTTTTTTAATTACACGCCATTATTCATTGTATTTACAAATATGCATGAAGAACAAGTGTGAAAAGGGGGTAAAGAATAAAGTGAAACATTCTGTTTACAATTAATAATTTACACTCAAAGGATCGCTAGCGCATCCCCGTTGCACATTCTCTTTTATTAAGGTCCACTGAAGCTTTGTGCAAGCAACCTTTTTAAAATCATTACACATTGTAACAATAATTAAATACATAGAAGCACATTCATTATCTCGTCATAGTTTTCAATTGAAAGATGAGTATTATGTTCGCTGATGCGATTTTTAATATCATAATTCAGGACAGCCTGCATTTTGCACGTGAGTACAACCTTTAATCTTTCTTAAAAAAATCCTTACGCTGCCAATTCTGGCGGTTGCTATGTGGAAGACACACTTGAAAGACAAATCGATGTCGGCTCCTCTTAGGTCAACTTCTTTCCTGCCATGTCTGTATAGTACTGTGGATTTTCGTTTGTGGGCGTGGGCAGCTTTTGAACTTTAATTGGGGTTTCGTAACCTTGAGTTATGTTCGCGTGCGTATCGTCAGTTTGTTCCAACATCTTGTCGGTTTCCCCACATTTCACGCAAGACTGGGACTTGGACAGGTAGTTGTGTTCACCAGTTGTACTCTTCGGACTATCTGTGGAGTCTTGCTCTGAAAAAAAATAGTTGTGTAATATTCGCGGGGGTAGAGTAACTTAGTATTAAATAATAGTTATTTATGTATTATGGGCGTAAGAAAGCTTTTATGGCCCGAAGCATATTAATTCTGGCCCGAGACGCAGTCAAGGGCTAGAAAAAGGCTGTAGCGTCATAAACGGAGTTACGCCCGTCATACATACAAAATTTTATGCACAGATAATATCATGGAAATCTCCGTGGCTGAAGCTGATACGTATCAAGTCGCCATGCGTTGCTATAATAACAGCTTTAAATAAGGGTAGTCATTTTTATAATTCGTTCCCGTTATTTTATAGCTGGTTTAAAAAAGTTTAAAGTGAACTACGAAGAAGAAAATAATTTTGAAGTCGAAATTAACGGGATGACGGAGGCGGCCAGAAGCTGCGGCCTGATCCCTGAAAAATCCTAAGGAATTTATAATAAAACTTACTGTGAGTATATAAAGTTGTGCACTAAAATGAAAGTTCAAGAATGCTACACCGAAAAAAGCTTTCTTTCGAAAACTGTCATCAAAAGCTGAACATAAAACAAATGTTAAAATAATTTATCATTCTTTCGAAACTTATTTAAAATTAATATTCATTTTACATAATATAACATTTTAATAACAAAACATTAACTATTATATAAAAAAAACTGTAACAAAACGATTGCAATTTATTTTGTACGTGTAAATTGGAAGTACCGATATTGCAGCGAGTTAAATTTTTGCCAGATCTAGTGTTATCAGTTATCGTAGCTTTTAGTTCTGGGTGTTCAATAAGGCTGCTGCTATAATTGTTAAAGTTTACTGCGCACGTTGTATTATTGGTAAGTTCTGCAGGCTCTGCTGAAGATGGTAACAGTTTATTTGCCACTGAAATTTTCTTTTGAACAGAATCTTCTATATAAGTCTCTGCTACCGTACTAAAACGCCCCCCCCCCTGACGTTTAATCGTGATAATATCGGCGTCTGCGCCGGCTATCAGAGTGGCGGAAGAACATCTGAAGCAGTGCCCTGTATAAGTTTCTGGATGAGGCAAATTGAGATACGGTGCTATTTCTTTTGCCATATCCCTTATTTTGTTGACGTCAACCACTTGGTTACACATTTTTCTTTGACATACTTAACAAAAAATCTTCGACTTAACTGCTGGACGTAAAGCACAGTAGGTATTTGCGGCATATCTTCATTTGGTCTGGACTTGAAATCACAAAACATCTCGGAGTATGAGTTTTGGAATCAAGAATTCTTATAATAATAATTAAATTTTTGTCTTCTACATCATCTGTCGTTATTTCAGTAGCTCATTTCTTCTGAAAACTTTACAAACACCAATAATTAGAATGACCTGTGAAAGTTGCTCAGAATTACTCGTAGATAAGTCAATAGATCTATATTAATTTAAATTGCCTTTTCTAGCAGAAATCTGCTACCAGTTGCCTCTTGTAAAAATAACTCAATTTCTTCTTTTGCTACAATTCTGGACTTTTTTGGACGGTATCCAACTGATTTGCTTTTCAAATATGGTATTAGTTTCGAAAATTTCCTGATATTTACATTTTCTTTAACATTCAGTGTACATTTTAACATTGAATTTACTGACCATAATGTTGAAGGTTTAACTTTACTAATTGTATATTCGAAATGCCCCAGTAATACCGCTTCGGACACTTTTTGAATTTTCTTTGAACTTCACCACGCTTTAAATTCGTTTTAGGCGATCTCGTACTGTCTCGCCGATTTTTTGGKGACTAAATGTGAAACAGCACTTTGCGCCGCTTCCAATACTTCTCCTGGTAAATGCTCCTCTTCACTTTTCGAGAAATAGGTTTGTTTAGCCCACCCTGTAGTCAGGATTGGTTATTGCGTGAAACGTTCAAACAGATATGCGTGTATCCAATCAAATTTTGTCCTTCCGGACTGTTAAGCCGTGGTCAAATGTTTCTTCCTTTTTCATACGTTTCACTGCTCTGGACTGGCAGCATCTTCAGTGGTGTAATTTAGAGTAGAAGTTTGACCTGAACTGAGCACGTGCCATTTCTGCTCTTTGTCAGTGTTTGTTGTTTGTTTCTCAACAGCGTTTTCTATATTTGATAGGCAGCAGGAGTGACGGGTTCTCAGTTCAGGTTGAACTATTACTCTTAATTATACCTCTGAAGATGCTGCCAGCGAGAAGCAGTAAAACGTAAGAAGAGGGAAACATTAATCCACGGCATAGCAGAAGAACAAAATTTGATTAGATCTAACGCCGGCCATGAAAGCCTAAATATGTGTGTATTTTGCGGCACTTGATTTAAAGAGTACATACGAGGTGTGCAACGGTAATTCTGATGTTCTATATATATGCAGTTGTTATAATTGTTTTAATCAATGGAGTTGAAGTAAAGCTGCAACCGCAAGACATTAATTTGCAAGAGACTGTGGATAAATTACGTTCGTAGAAGATACCGGAAATAAGATTTCAAAAAACGAATATAAATTGTGCTCTTCCGTTGAAAAAGTAGGTATCTTTTTTTGCAGAGACATTAAAATGAGATAGTGGTTTAAATGGGAGTTTCTTGATTTTTCGAGAAGAATTTGATGGTGTTGACAAAAAAAAACAATTTGACATCATTCTACGATTTCAAATAAAAAAGTTAGCTATTGTAGACTGTTTCGTGAACACAAAGCATATTACCTGAAATATCTCAAAAACAAATGACTAAAGGGTGTTGGTATCTTAATAGCTTTTTGTTTAATTTGATGTGGTGAATCGAATGCTCTATAAAAAGTGGGGTCGTTCTATTTCAAATAACAAACTTTGTAGTCAATATCTTTGACAGATGATGTTCAATTGTTTTTTTTTTTTCAAACACCATCAAATTCTTCTCGAAAACTCAAGAAACTTTCCCATTTAAAACACTATGCTACGATTTCAAATAAAAATTTTAGCTATTGTAGACTGTTTCGCGAACACAAATCATATTACCTGAAATATCTCAAAACTTTTTTTGTTTAATTCGACGCCCTTAATCGAGTGCGCTATAAAAATGGAGTCATTCTATTTAAAATAACAAACTTGTAGTCAATATCTTTGACAGATGACGTACAATGGCTTTTTTTTGTAAATACCATCAAATTCTTCTCGACAAATAGAGTAACTTTTCCATTTAAACCACTATCCCAGAAAAGCTTTTAAATCTGGTTCTTGAGGTACTTAATCATTAATATTGGCAATACAGTGATCTTTTGGTGGTGTAATAAAATATGCATAAACTTACATCCATTTTGCCAAATATCGTACATACTTATATATGAACGTCAACACAACGCAGTTCAAATAGTTTGCTGCAGAATGGATCTATTTGAAGCATTAGGGTAATTACTAGCCTTTCTGCTTATTATCTAACGGTTTCTAGTACCGCTTTGAGCGCACCCAAATGTAGTTGCATGAATTGTTACTTCTGCAGAATAACTTATAATTTGAATACCCTTAGGTTTAGGTGCATAGCAAACAAAATTTTATTGACTAAGGCATGAAACATAAGCTTAAGAAATTATATCGCCTAAGTACTTGAAAAATTTTAAATATTAAATTAAATAGCACTTAACTTTTAATTTTCCGAAATTTATTAGCCCGAGTTCTTTAAGGTTTTAAAGTAGTACGAATTACATTTTGAAGTATGTCTGTAGCAAGCTTATTATATTTAGGTTCACGTAATCGTACGATAATTACCTATTTGAGCTAAATGAAATTAAGCCATGCTCGCGTATATATAAATTTAGGATTGATAATTAGAAATTTTTGATAATGTTAAGATGCTATGCGAAAACTAGTACCTACTTACCACTAGTATCTTCAAATGGAGAGCAGAAGTAACTACGATTGTGAATAGCATTGTTTGTTAGGTCTAGATATTCCACTTGGTCGCTAAGCATCTTTTCCCACTGGGCTACGAGTTCGTGGAAAGTAGGCCTGTCGTCTGGGTTTAGGGCCCAACAACTCTGCACTACCTTATACCTAAAACCAAAACCGACTCATTAACGATACTTAACCTAGATCTTTAAGTTTTTCATATTATATTATGCGGAAAACGTTATTACTCAGCAATACATACAAATGAATGGTTTTGAGGTACTTACAATGACGGCGAACAGTTTTCAGGCCGTTCCATACGATATCCAGAACGGATTAGGTGGTATAAGTTTTGAACCGAAATTCCTGGGTATGGTGTCGCTCCTAGCGTTACCAATTCCCATACTAAGATTCCAAAGCTCCACACGTCAGATTTGCTAGTGTACACATGATCGGATAACGATTCTGGTGCCATCCATTTCACAGGGACTAGAAAAGAACTTAGGATATTGCAAATGCATTTTTATTAATCAAGCGTCTGTATAGGCATTGACGCACATAAACTTTCTGTTAGGTATTAAAGTAGAAAAGCTCACCTCTACCCCTAGTTTTCTTAAAGTAGGCATCATCTTCGTAAATGTCCCGCGTTAGTCCAAAATCGGATATTTTGCATATTTTTCCCTCTGCGAGTAGAACGTTTCTAGCTGCTAAATCCCTGTGTACAAGCTGGAAATAATACGTTCATTCAGATCTAAGATAATCGTAAAAAGCTTGGAAATATTTCTCGCATATGTAGTCTTTACCACAATTCTATGAAAAATAACGAGGTCCGGCTGTTATTCACAAACCCAGAGCTTCTATTTATAAAAGGTAGGGAGCGAACATGACTAATGTTAATGATGCAAGATTCGTCAGGTTTACAAAAATATATGTAATTAGCAGTACACATATGACTTCGATGGGTTTGTCATTTACACCTTGAAATCTGAACTCATAATATATATTATATTCTATACAATATTCTATATTCTGTAGTTTGCCCATATTGTTGCAAATCGGGTCAGAATCGTGATTGACATCAGTGCCATCTATCGGCCAGTACATGTTTAATACAGAATTCTGTGTTCTGTGGTTTGCCCTAAACAGACAAAAATAAGTTGCAGTTATAAACATGCATGTATGTCTATGCTATGCTGTCTGCATCGCAACCAACTACAGATAGATTTATTTCGCTGTCATTACAGCCCATCAGATTACAGATTACTTCCTTTAGGAAGTAGTACCTATTGTGGCAGGTAGGTGGCTTTGTCATCGTGTCAATTAATTACTGACAGATGGTACTGCCATCTATATATCTATTTTTCTATTAAGTTGCAGTTGTGTTTGTGTTTTCTGCGATATAAATCAAAAAATCATTTTAGTTGCTTTTGTAGTCGAGATCTCATCCATTACATATAAATTATGGGTAATTTGGGTAGTTTTGTTTTATTGGAACCTCATAAATACATCCCTAAGTTTCGACAATTCTCATGTCTTTCTGAAGGGCTAATTTTTCGGTGTCTAAACAAAATTGTTATAATATATATGCTGATTACACTGAATGCTCTTAGGGAACATCACAAGTCAATAACAGTACATTACCAAAGCAGTTAAAACACAAAAAACATCAACAAATTTGTATCCCACGACGCCACTAGTGCTAACAAAATTTGTTAAATAATAGATATGGATCAAGTCGTGTTTTGTTCAGTTTTTTCCAGACAAAGAAGGAAGAACTTCCTAATATTTGTTTATAAATATGTTTAGCGTGGAATGCTTCTTTAGTCTCATGTACGGTTGTCTGTTAGTGCATGGTTTAGCTAGATTACCTATTGACTTCATCAGGTGTCCATTGCTTTTTTTTAATTAAAATGCATGCCTATGCTATGCTGTAATTGATTGCAGTGCAGAGAGCCGGATTGCAAAAAATGCCGTGGGGGCCTGCTGTAAAGTTGATGTATACAGGTGCATTCCTTTAGGAAGTAGTTCTCATCATGGCTTTGTCATCGTGTTAGAGTAGGTAGTGCTGACAGGTGGCATTGCCATCTAAATTTCTATTTACATTGCTTTTTTCGTCCATCCGACATTTTTTAAGTAATCTTTTAAGTAATAGTAGTAATGGAAATACCTTTGCTATTGCGAAAACATCGAAAAAAAGTAGTTTTATAGTTCAGTAAATAGAGAATGTATGTAATTGCAGGATATGCTATATGATATGACCAAGAACAGGTCAATATCGAACAACCGCATTTTGCGTTGCGTTTTGTCCCTGTTCTCTATATTCATCATATTTTTGTAAGAATATTCCAATTCGAGACGACATTGCACTAAAATGTATACATCTCTGAATGTTGCTGTTTTTTTTTTTAACTTAAATTGCTGTTTTGTCGGTTTGGTGTGAAYTCGCCATTAAACTGTAATCCGTATGTAATATGCCCAGTGGCTAATTTTGAAGCCCTTTGAAAATGACCGTTGCGGTTGAAAGCAGTCGCGGCTCCTCAGGGTAGGCCATAGGTAATGCCATACAAAATAAATAATGATTAGCTAGAAATTTCTAATTTTTTAATGCAATTTGTTTTTATACCAGTGTTTATTTCATTTTTCATCTCAAGTTTACCCATACCATACGAACATTTTAATTGGGAATAGGCGACACAACTTGACCACCTCATTGGTCACGTCCTTCAGAATCTGCACCGTTAAAGACCGCAGTTGACGATTAACGTAGTAAAATCTTCACGCATATAGATGCGTTGAGGAGGAATGATCGGTCGCCTACGACAAACTTTGTATGGACCCGGGCTATTCGCATTGCGCTTGCGCATTTCGTTTACTCCAACGAAAATTGCCCTCTTTTAGAAAGAGGGTGATAGAGGTTTCAAATGACACCGGTAGATGGCAGCAACTTAAAGTGTACGATTTTTACATTTTTTATCGTCTTATTCAAAATGAAACACAATAATGATCATGGAATAGGAGGACGTGACATAGTAATATGTTATATAAACTTTCAATATGAACAGTTACAATGCGGATAAGGTTAGGTGCTCTATTTTTTTTTAAATTAAGTACTGTTTTACAAGTTTCCTTTACCTTTTTAGCGTTTTTGAGCTTATCATCGTTTGAGTTTTGCTAAATTCGTCGTTTAACATTCGATTTGGAGAAATTTAAGGTTGCTTCGAGCAGAAAAACGAATAAATTTGCGGTGATATACGAATAAAAATAAATGATTAGCATGACCATTAAAATAGACATATTCCAAGATCGAAAACAATAATAATAATAGCCTATACTACATACGAGTGAAGGGTGTCACCTACCCTACTTGAAAGGTCTGCTATCTGATAAAACTGAATGATGAAACTAAGCACATTCAAACATTCGGCTTCTTTTCAAGCTACCTAATATATCCGATTGTTTCATATTGAGTGCACTTTCGAAACCATCAACTTATATCCATTTCTACAGGTACAAAGAGAGAAATTCTTGTTCGTGAAAACGTCCTTTACAAACGAGCATCAAACATCAATACTACACAGATATTTGTTAAATTTAAGAGTAATGTAACTTTGATGCACTTTGAAAATGACTACTATGGTCTAACTAAACAATTGTCAGAGTTATATGATAAAACTTGTGAAATAAAACACATTCAAGCTATCAGCTTGTTTCTAGGCTACATAATTAAGGAATACTTTATATTACTTATGCCTTACCTTGACGTCTGATAAGTATGCCATTCCGTTACATATCTGCCAAGCAAATGAGAGTATTTCCTGTGGCGTGACTTTAGCGATGTTAGGCTCATCGTAGTGATCGGTCCTGCCATCAAGTGTATCCGTGGAAGGAAGATGACTTTCAGACTTTAAATGACGGCTCCTTCTTAAGTAATTCCTGCAGGTAATTATTTCGAATTATACACCGGCAATGTAGAAATAAAATTCTTTCGAATGTGCAATTGCTTACATACCGGCATATTACGTTCACTTGGCTGTTTTTTGTAAGGTGAAAAAAATTGTTATTGTTGTAGTAGATAGTAGTATCAATGATACTTGTGTGAAGAAGTAGGCAACCAATCGATACAAAAGAATTATGCGTGTATAGTAGCTTCATGGACCTACGAAATATTGAACTCCCCGTCTGGAAGTGCAATAAGTATTATTGGGGTTAAGTACTTACAAAGTTTACATTCCTGTACTAATTGCAGTGGTTAACAAAGTGACACTAACATTTCATATAGTTCGCAAAATGTAATAAAAATAGGGTGTTCCATTAAAAAAAGAAAGTTAGTTTGCATTGCGGTCAAGGTAGTACTCTAAGATCCAATACTTTTAATATAAAATACCTAGCTTTTGTGCACGGAGTTATGAAACAAAATACAAGTATCTGGACCACACCCTGTATATCTTTCTTTCGACTTATTGAACTGTGTTGTTACTTTTGATAATTATTTTCAGGAAACGGAAATTGATTCAAAGTTTTCACGAAAAAGCTCTCTGGATCTTCTAGTCAGAAGACAATTCCGGTTTACCTTCGTTAGGTACCGTAAATGTATTTTTTAGGATGTTCTGTAACTGAAAGAAATTTTTCGTTATATCGAGTACCTTTATAAAAAATATATAGGGACTCAGTATAACTACCGCAAAAGGTGCAGAAATGTAAACATTGTAAACAATCCATTAACACTTATGCACTTCCTAGAGGGCAGTTATAGGCAATATTTCTTGGTTCCGTGAAGCTATTGTACGTGATACACCGTCTCAAAGGTCATTAAAGCTTATTTAATGTTCCCTGTTTACTAGCGCTAATAAGTAGAGTACCACAAACAGCTTCGAATCTACAGCAACATTGTACAATCTCCCCTGTATCATGTTTACCTACCTGAGAGAACCGTACTCCGCAAATTCAATGATCAAATAAACGGGACCACCGGGAATTGTGCAAGCTCCCAGTAGGCGAATAATGTTAGGATGTGAGACGTCCTTGAGGAGCTGGTATTCCGAGAGTAGGTCTGTCAGTTCAGTTTCACGTGCGTCGTCCTTCAAAGTTTTTACGGCGACAGTTGTGTACCCTAAATCGAAACATAAATAAGTTCTTTTTCATTTGTACATTACAATAAAGTTGGTAGGTAAGCTATCAGATCATTATTTTATTGGTTATAGATGGAAGGCAGCTGCCTAGAATTTATTAAGTTGTTACGTTTGCCACAATGTATGAAAATATTCAAAATATTTGTCTGTGCTATGCTGTCTGCACCCTAAACAACTACAACAGTTTCACTTGTGTTGTAGGTCGTCAGTGCATAATATGTACTGTCGGCTGCAAAATTCATGTGGTACGGAGCGGTGGGGAAAGTAACAATGCTCAAGTGATACTTGATACAAGCTAAAGTACCGAACGCAAACATTTAATGTGACCAGAAAGTAAAAATTTAAGAGAAACAATATTTTTTATAAAATAGATAAATTCTTCCAATTGTAAGATCTTCTCTTTATATATTCTTTTTAAATTAAACCAGTTCAATGCCATGCTGTACGCACGGTTTGCACCAGACCCAAAATTAACTGACGAGCTATAATGATAGCGAAATATGCATTTTAATGTCAAAATAATCCGTTTGAACGAGTCAGGTGAAATGCAAAAAATTACTACAACCGGAATATTGGGTGACAAGAAAGTATGGAAAGTTCTTTCAACCATTATGACTGCAATTTGTAAAACGTACAGGGTGTCTATAAATGATTCATGCATCCAGGGCGCTTATGAAACGATTAAATCAATTTGCCGCCTCTCGGGAAAGTGAACACAACTATTGCTGTGACTTATACCTGTCATCTGTCGATTTTTAAATTATTTAATACATTTTAATATAAAAAACGCGTGGTGAGTGTGTATTTTCAACATATTCTGTAGTGTTTTATAGGATAATCAACTTTAAGGTTGCAGAAAGTTCACATTTCAGAGCTCTGGGGTGACAAGATTTGGTATAATTTTTGGGTTATGTGTCGAATTTATGAGGTTATGGCTACAGTAAGCGTGTTAAATAGTTGTATTATGATGGACTGAAAGATGTTTTTAGTCCGCCACAATGGAAAAATTCACAAACCAAGTGGTAGTAACGTTAGCTGCTATACACAAAGCTTCCATAGTGCAAGGATGTAGACTGTAAAGATTACCACAGGCCTACTATACCAATAATTATTGTAATTTCTTACCTTTGATAGAATAATGAAACCGGAAATTTTTGGAAAAGTTTTATAGAACCATCAATTTCGTAACTGTAACTTGATCTGCAACCTTCACTACTATCGCCGTGCATATTGTAGCTTGGTAGCAGTTACAAAACGGCGGCACAAAGAATTCAGAAATCAACGCGCTGCATGAATCATTTAATGAAACCCGGTAGAAGACAACTTCAATAAATATGTTCTATTTGACCGCTGATATTCAAAAATCAATTTAATACTATTTTGGAGGACGTATTTGTTCTTCCGATACACCCATACATTTACTTTGGCTCATCAGGCTGGAAGTGCTATAGAGTACGGACAAAATAGATGATGATTGTTTTACCACCTCGTCAACTAGTACCTTTCACTCTTTTTTTCTTGTGTACTAAAACGACAAACTTATGGCGGTTGTTGTTTAGGTTAGGGGGATATAGCAAAGATCCTAGTGGTGCGATTCTAGTTGTATAATTGTTTTTATTTGATATAAGATACAATTTTATTGAATTTGAGAGTAATATTCGTACAATTTGGGAACTATATATTATGTATTGCATTTGATAGCCCCTTTTTTTCTTGTGTACTAAAGCGACAAACTTATGGCGGTTGTTGTTTAGATGAGGGGGATATAGCAAAGATCGTAGTGGTGCGATTCTAGTTGTATAATTGTTTTTATTTGATATAAGATACAAATTTTATTGAATTTGAGAGTAATATTCGTACAATTTGGGAACTATATATTATGTATTGCATTTGATAGCCTTGGATATTGGGTAAGTGTACCGGTATAATCTTAAAATCTTAACGTAAGAGTATTTTTAAGCCAGCAAAAATAATTGCTGCAAATTTCTCTGCAACCTTAAGCAGAATGCTAGAGCGCCAAGGAATTTACTAGCGTTTCATTAAACTTTTTGCTATCATTAACTTGTGAGACGCGATAAGCCTTCAAATTAAAAACCAGTTTACTCGGCGCTTCAGTTTTTGTCCGAGAAGACGGAGCGGGGCTTAAATAAAGGAAGCTGCACGGCGATGTACGTCTAAAAATAACGTGAATTGTTTCGTGAAGCAACCAATCAACAATCCAAACACACGATGGCTGATACTTGCACGTTGATTGGAATTTTACTTCAAGGCACGTGCATGCTTTGCGTGTTCCGACTATTGTTAATAGCGGTGAGTCGAGTTTGAATAGTTCTGCATCAGATTACATTCCAATCATCTTTCATTAGATTACAGGTGACCGTATATATACAGAGAAAGGGTTCATAACATACCGTCTTGCTTTCGGTACGTGCGCAGCTGCTTGCTTACTACAGAAACACAATTTTTCTAAAAATTTGTTACAAGAACGGGGAATGATTGAATATCTACATTTCCGAACACGAGAATTTCATTGAGAATATTATTAACGTTATCCGGATCCATTGCATCTGGGAAAGATCATTCTCAAAGCTAAAAAATTTTGAAAATTATGATTCAGAATCCATTAAGTAACCTATCTATCTTGTAATCGAACATGAACTGTTAGATGTCTTGAATATGAAACAAATAATTTCTGAATGTTTACGGATGAAAGCCAGAAAGATTAAGTTTGTAGTTTGTGAGCATTTTGAATTACTTTATGTAATAAATACATAATATTCAAAATCATTGTATTTTACATGTAATCAAATTTGATTTGATTATTTACTAGGGGCGTCATTCTCAACTTGCACGCGGGTGGCAAATAGCTTAGCGGTTATTGGTTAAGGCTTTCGCGGCCAGGTGCTGAACTGTTGTCCTGATTCGGGTCTAAAGGCCGTCGTTGGTTGAAATTGCTACCTAACGTTTCGCTAGTACAACTGGCAAGCTTCTTCAGAGATCCTTCCATCTCCAGTGCTGGATGTAGACTGACGAGTTGCAGTGCTGCCAGAAAGAAAAATAAAATATCCGTAGTGTGACTGTCAAAATATCCGTAGATGAACAAAGAATTCCGTAGACACGAGTATGTACATATATATTATTTATTATAAAAAACAAATATACATAAATGAATAAGACGAAACAAAAAGTATGAGTTTCTTAGACATTTATCTCATCCTTGTCGTCACCGTAGACGGTACAAGTGTACATGTAAATGTGTCAAAAAGCATGCGCCGTACATCTTCTAAGTCCCTGGATTTATAGATCTAGGGAATTATTATCGTTAAGGTAGCAATGTGATAACGTAGGCAGATATCATTACCGTCTGCAGTAAAACGGGTATGGGTACGGTTCATTTACCTTATATATTAAAAAGAAATCGATGTCGCTACAAATAATATATCATTTCTAGTTAGAAATTAATTTTGTTGAAAAATCAGTATATTGTGAAAAAACCTGTTGTTCCGTAGATGGTACCTGAAATCCGTAGATATACGGAATAACCTGTAGATCTGGTAACACTGACGAGTTGTCTTGCGCAAGTTGTATTTATACCGGCTGGTCGGGGGCGAGGTTTGTTCCGCTTCGGTTGACGACGGGATGTCGATCGGTACAGCTCGGGTGTTTCTGAAAAACGGGTTCCAGATCCGGTTGAGCTTGAGGGTCTCCTCCTTTCTATTGAAATTATTAGCGGTTGAGTCTTAGCCGAGCACGCATTGAGTAACGGGGACCACAGGATACACTTTGAGAACTGTAGGTTGCTAGCATCAGTCAACGGCTGTCACAACAGACTGACCAGGGAAACCATCGAGATCCAAAAACATCCTGATAATTTCAATTGAAAGGAAGAGACCCTCAGGCTCAACCGGATCTGGAACCCGATTCTCAGGGACGCCCGAGCTCTACCGATCGACATCCCGACGTCAACCGAAGCGGAAGAAGCCTCGCCTCAGACCCGCCGGTATAAATACAACTTGCGCAAGAGAATTATTCATCAGTCTACATTCAGAACTGGAGATGGAAGGACTTCTGAAGAAGCTTACCACTCGTGCTAGCCAAACGTTAGGAAGCAATTCCAACCAACGATGGCCTTTAGACCCTAATCAGGACAATAGTTTAGCGGCTATTTTTTAACGTAGCGTCGGCGAAAATATCGCGGGAAAAAATGTTACATGAAAATTCCCAAAGAATATCAACGTTATACTAAGCTCATATGTACTGAATTTTGTTTAAGTTCCTTATTCTTACAACAGTGTTGGCCGGTTGCAAGGCGAGTAACGCGCTATCCATATTAGGTTTTTTAAAGAAGGCTTGCTTTTTGGCGTAGCGATATATTTCTTATTTTCTCTCGTTTGGTCTATCAATCATGTTTTAACAGAACTATACTATAATGATGTTTAACCATAATATTTCGTCGTAGTAAACCGGTATGGCCCCTGAACACGAACGGAAAGGAAATATAGGTGGTCTGAAATGAATATCACATACCTTGAACACTTCCTTTGATGTAATTACGTAAAAAATAACGTTCCTTGCGGTTGACGCATTTGTGAATTTGAACAATGGTGTTTTAAGGTTTAATATAGTGTAATAGTACAGGGTTTCTATAAATGACATGCATCCAAGCGCTTATGAAAATTATCGATTAGATCAATTTGCCGCCTCTCGGGAAAGTTAACACAACTATTGCCTTGGCACATACTTGTCATCTGTTTATTGCCCAATTACTTGATATATCTAATTATGAAAAAGCGCACGGGAGGGTGTATTTTCAACATATGCTTAGTGTTTTGTAGGAGAATTAACTTTATAAAGTTGGAGATAGCTCATATTTGGAGCTGCGGAATGACACGTTTTTGCATAATTTTTAGCTTATGCATCGTAATTGTGCGGGTATGACTGCAGTAAACCTGTTAAATTGAAGCATGAGGAATTAAAAGACGTTTTTAGTCTGCCACGTTGGTAAAGTTCACAGTTAGCTGCAGTACCCGGTATTTTACAGGGAAGTTTCCTAACCTAGAAATAGTAAGTGGCTCAAATGTGGTGCAATGCTAGTGATAAAATTACTGCAAACATTGAAATAGCAGAAATGACTGGATTCACTGAGGAAGCTTTAAAATTTGCACAAAGAATTTAGAAACCAATGCCATCTGCGTTGCATAAATCATTAATAGAAACCCTGTTTAATAATATAGATTATAATCAATCCTAACTATCCTAACTAAAAAGATGTGAAATCCGTTTTGGATACTGATTTAAAATATTATTTATTAAATACCTAAGTATAGTTCATGGCAGTAATACTAAACGGATTCATATATGATTAGTATAATTTTGTTTGGCGTTCTTTGCACCGTTTGCACTTGCCTGGCGCCGCCCCTGAGTTGATTACTACACAAATTTAATTATCTGCCTTCTTTGAGCGTAAATTCTGGCCGAGTAAAGCCTTCCTGAATTACTGATGTATTTCATAGTGACGTAAGCTAAGCAGCGACACCCACCTGTTTGTCCTGTGATGTCAAGTGCTCTCGCCCTCAGGACTCTTCCAAACTCCCCTTCACCGAGCGTCTGTTCTATAATGAGTTGGTTCCTTGGAAATTCCCACTTCGGGTCGGGCTGCACAAAACACGATCCACAATGGTTCATTAGAATAATAAATGGCCTCCGGTGTTAAATTCAAACAGGCAAATTTAAAGGTCGGTTCTCTTGAGGGTGACGGAAAGCGGTAAATACCATATTTTATGTGGGAGGTTCAAGTTGCGCGTGAAGTTCAATTGATACTTTAGCTACAATGTACAGATTATCGCGCGAATAGAATTTTTTTAGACCGCAAATGTAGGGAAATGAATCTATCTAACCAACGTATGTATTTGCCAGTACTCCGAAATGATCATTTTTTAATCTAAAAGAACGATTTTTCAGCCAAATTTTACAATAGTGGATCAAAGGTGTTTTGGGAGGAAAAATTAGTCAAATTTGCTGAGTTAAGTGTGTTTTTTTTAATCAAAATTGGGTATCAAAGAGTTTTTTTAAATTTCGGTTATATCGGTTAACAACTAAACATAATTGCATTGTAGTTTGTGAGATTCAAGAATATCAAAACCTTTTTGGCTTTGTTATAGCGAAATAAATGTACAATTTCTTAAAATCTCAAAGCAAGCACAGAAAGACCACATTATTTTAATATGGTATGTACCGTCGCGGGAAAAATCATGTAACAAGCGAATTGTAAGAAAATAGACAAACCCATTACGTTCTAAATTCTGTGCTTTTGTCCTGCAAGCGATATTTAGAATACTGGTCGTAAACTGTCCGGTTTAAAAGTCACCAAAATATCCCGCCGAGGTGTAAATAGGTATAGACGATGGTAACCACAGCAACAATTACGAACACCTGCAATTGCTCAATCCCAGTTAGATAGCACCCAGACCCAGACACAGACTGTGTCTCAACCTTGCCTCTCTAATACTTCAATGCAAGCGTCCAGGTCAACGCAAAGGAAATGAAGGCAACAATGGACGCTAGAGCAATACAAGGATATCATGTGATGCTATTACTACGCCATTCCATTGCCACCGGTGCACCAGAAGAAGTAACCACGGAAACGTACTCTATCTGGAGACGTAGGAATCCAATTATTTTTCCTAATATGACCCAAATACTCTGACCAATCAAAGGAGATTCATAATAAAAGAAAAGTAGATCACAGACACAGAGCTGGACAAGATTAAAGCAAGTGTTGAACGTCGAGATTAAGGAATATCTAGCACTGATACAGGTGTGTAATCTATGAGGCTAACTATGCATCATCTGCCAGCCACCGAGCTTACGTCCGATAAAAATATCTTGACAAACTTGGAGGCAAAAAGTCGCACAAAATTTCTAGAAGTCAGAAATATAGATATATTAGTGATCGATACAAAACCAAAGAAAATTGATTTCGCCATCAGTATAAAAGAACAAATAAAGGCGGCGAACCTAGTACTCAGAAACATACCCCAAGAAGATCGCCTGACCCTGGAAGACATCACCAATCTAATGTACGCTACGGCATACCGGAATACTATAGAATCCCTTCGAAGCGATTTATCAGTGGCACTAGAATATAAGAAAGGAGTTTGCACTAAAGTCTGCAGGAAGGTTGAAAACATAAAGTGAACATATAGGCCTGTTGAGAAGTTAGATGAGATAAAACAACATCAGAATGAAAGTGCAAGGAAACGCACACCGCCTAAGAAGATATACCAAAAGAAGCGACCAGTATCATCAAAACAAGATATTTAGCGAGGATCCCTGCAGATTTTACAGGAAGCTTAGCGACCGGGAATTAACGATAAACAATCCACTAGCAGATGAAGAAGTGGAAACACTCTGGCGAAAAATTTTCGAAAACGACGTACAAAACGGCTGCCTGAGTAGAAAAGGAACGAAGAGCTCACGAGAAAGTGGCGCTTGTAAATTGGAGATACGTTACCGCGGAAGAACTAACTGGCATAACTAGGCAAGCGCCGAGCCCAAATAATCTGCCATATTTCTGGACTAAGCAACCTCCATCGTTGCATGCAGGTCTGGCGCGCGCAATTAACTTGATTGACTGCGGGAGGTACAGTTCTGATCCCCAAAAACAATGACACCCGCAACCTGAAGAACTACAGACCAATCACCTGCTTGCCTACATTCTTTAAAATATAAGCAACGGCGCTATCTAGGCTTAATTACCAACAACCTGTTCCTAGATGAGCAAAAGAGATGCCGCAAGGCTGCGAGCGGTTGCACAGACCAGCCGTTAATTAGTAAAATGGTAGCTGAAAAAGTAAAAAAGAGCCCAAGAATCTGATTATAAGAAAGTCTTTGACAGCATATTGCATTCATATATTATAGAAACATCAAAGATCTATCGAGTATGTCCGCTCATCATTCGGTACATAGAGTAATCCATGAAACATTGGAAAACAACAAACCGCTGCATAATTATAAAAACGAGTATTTTTCAAGGGAAATCGTTGTCTCTTGTTGTTCTGTATAGCACTTATTCCACTGACAAATATGCTGAACAGAGAGCGCATTGGCTTTAAATATGATGATAATAACAGCCATTTGTTTTACATGGAAGATTTAAAGCTCTTTGCGAAGGACGAGGAACAACTTAAAAAAGCAATCAATCTAGTTAAGACGTTTAGCAACGACATCAGAACTCAGTTTGGATTGGACAACCATTTACAGGCGGGGTAAACTTGTTCAGGGGCGGAATGTGGTTCTTTGAGGCCGGGAGGCAATACGGTGTTTGGCTCTGGGAGAGTTGTACTACCTTGGGATTGAATAATTAAAATTATTGACAAAACATATATATAAAAAATACTGTTTAATACAAATGTTTTAAATACCAGTGTATTAAACAATAACTTGGTTTATATCTTGCTTTAATTAACAATTGGGTATTTGCCATACATTTATGTTTTATTAAATTGCATATTAATATGTAGCATCTAATCCATAAAACAGCTGTGACAGCTTATAAATTCGAAAAAATGGTTCGCAAGGCGTATTTTTAATATTAAAAATGTGAATATTTAAAGGGACCACCAAAACGCGAACATATTGGCCGTGACGTCAGGTGTCTTGTAAATGGCCGCTTGTTTACATCTGGGGTCAGCGCGTCTCGCGTAAGCCTCAGCCCGTCAATTTATTAGTTTGTTGTTTGCGTTCATTTTGTGACAAGCGAATTAAAATGCGCCAAGAAAAAGTGAAATACTTATGAGTTACGACTTCTGAAGGCATGTTCATTGTTATGGAATTTGTGTACAGCGATGAGCGGTTCAACGCAGCGGAAATGAGAAACGTAAAAGCAGCAGCATAAGTGAACTTCTTCTCAAATTAACGTAGCATTGATAATTTGATCACAGTGAGTTGTTGGAAACATACTATTTGTAAACATAAAAACGTAAGAATCAAAAATGTACCCTAAACTTGACATTTATTTTAGAGGTCAGAATAAATATAAATTGCCATTTATGTTCGGGGCTCTTGCGACTCGTTTCCGGTCTGGCTAACAGTCGAATATATGGGAAAACAACGTCGTTCTTTATTATAACATTTCCCTTTATCAACTTAAAACGCATATAATTTTTCATATCCTCTTCAAGCTATAACAAAATGGAAACTGAATGGTAAACACTTATAACCCCAAAAAGAATAAAAAAACTTACAGTAAGAATTAAGATGATCTTCACAACAGAAAAACAAACTGCGATTTCGGCATACCACATCTAGGGGCCTTAAACAACTGTTTCATATGTTGATAATCTCGAAGAACGGTTACATAAATTTTTTTAGCTGTACTGACTGAAGTACTTTTATAACCATGTACAAAACAACACTTGTTTTGTTTTCCATACATAATAGATGCTTGTAAAACTACACAAATCAATTTTTGGTGCGACCTCTTACACCGTCCTTTCAATAAAAACCACACAAAAGCTTTTCCAATACAAGACAGATACTACACCATTAAACAGCGCGCTCCTCGTTAATGTTTACATGACGCTTGACGTCACGAGTTGAATAACTTTGGATAGAAGCGTTTTGGCGGTGACTCCTAAGATTCGAATTTCAGACCTGAAATGCTCTACCTACAAATATTTTTGTTGTTTTTTCTAACATGGCGTACAATATATATGCACTTCAAGATTCATTTTATGTAATTTTCAAAAAAAGTGATAATACCCAATTGTGCCAACCCTGGTATAGTTACCCATACACGTTTGCTAACAATAGTTTTGGAACACAATATAAAGGAAACACGTGACATTTTACTTTTCTACGGGTGTTGATTACTGCTTAATATTGATTACTTACCATGTACTCTAATATTTGTGTATATCTAAGTATTCACATTCTATTAAGACTGTTTTGAAATTTTAATATTTTCTATGGATGCATGTCCACGGGCTACCCGTTAAATGGTCATGTGTTCCTTAACGATTTGCTCGCGATGGTACCAGGTGTTCCTTTGAATGTCGGCAATTTATCGTGAACGTGTAAATGAAAGCGACAATAGCTTTTTGTTACTGTTGTTCATTCCGATCCTTTTATTTCAGCTTGCTGCATGGGGATACCGACTGAATAACCAACACAAAGTAATGCAATCTGGCGGTCCCCTACAATGTAGAGCCTGATATGTATTTGCCTTACCTGGTATTTATTAACTGTAGTCTCAATCGTTCTTGTCATATCGAAGTTGACTTGCAGGTTATCGAGCAGTACTCCTCTATCGACATAGTCGGATAGTGGCGCAGACAAGTCTTGCGTGTCCTGAGAAAATTTGCCTATGACTGCTTTATGGACGCGTTCCACTCTCCAACATGCCACCACCATAGCGACAGCGCCGATCAAAAAAATTATGCCGCCGGCGATGCTAAGCATGCAGGTTGTTCCGCAGGAAGAATACTGCACGCTGTCGATGCCTAGAAACAAAGAATTGATGAATTTCAGTTTAATTTTGAGAAATAATCCGGCCAGAAGGTTGGATTACTGCCGCAGTTCGTTTTCAAGGTGTCCCATCGCTTACCTACGATTCGTGTTTTAAGGTTTTGGACTATCTAATCCATTAAGAACAATATAAAAATAACTCCAATAGAAATTGTATACAGTGAACGTTAGTAATATTTTATCGGGTTAACAGGCATATATAGAAAATGAAAAAAATATTGCAGGCTTTGACCGGGATTTGAACCTGGAACCTCTTGAACACTAGTCAAACGCTCTATCTACTGAGCTATCAAGGCCCTATTCAAAGGGTCCCGGACTCAAATCCCGGTCAAAGTCCGAAATACTTTTTCATTTCATATATATGCCTGTTAGCCCGACAAAATATTACCAATGTTCATTAAAAACTAATTCAGGCAATAATTATCTTTTTCTATATTATATTGTATGCAGAGCGAAATTTAAACACATTATACAATAAACTAATTCAACACGATGCTGGTGCTGAACTGCGTGAGTACCAAGGATCTAATAAAACTTAATGTGGATACAACCAACCTTATTTGGCAGACAATGAACACTGAAGCCATCGCAAGAAAAGGAGAATAGACAGGAGCAAAAAAGAGTGACACTCATGTTGTACATCTCTGTTAAAAAGTTCAACGCCTTTCAAGCGATATGCACAACTATCACCAACACAAGAATCAAACTAGACAATGTTTATATTATGAAGATACCTTTGCTATCACCGCATACAATGTCGAATTACGACTGTTATAAGAGTACTATTTTAACCCGCCGAGTCTTTAATCACGTGACATTCTACAGTAATCCTTTTTTGTGTTGGAGTAAATAGCAGACGCTCACGTACCATTCATATTCAGTTTTATTAGATCCTGTTATTATACTCGTACATGTGTTCTCTTATGCGTTGCATATATTTATTTTGAAATATTACTTAATTCAGACGTCCCAAGATCTAGAGTATGTTTCCCATAGGAGACACTGTATTACAAAATAGGGCAGTGGCTAAATAATGTTAACGTTTCTTTAAATATTTTAGGAAATTTATTTGCTACCAAAATATTCAACATTTGAATAAAGCTATGATTAATAGATACAGTAGTTTTCAATTTCAGCGGGATCAATGATTATTTAATACAAATTGTATTTTAAGCGTTAAGTTCTTATCATTGACACTGCAACGTTACTTTCTTATAGTTTTTTAACGAAGTATTTGGAAACAAGCTTATTATGTTTTGTTTCATGCTTCTGACTATGATCTTGATTTGGCTGGCCAATTCTACATGAAAAAGGTTTCTTGCATATCTTAAATCTCAGGGATCATCGGTGATTTTTATATTGCTTAATCTCAAGCTTATGTATTATTGTCAGATCTATTTCAGTCTGCAAGTAGGTGTGGTTAAGTAGCTTACCAGTCCTACGACTGACCATATTGGTGCTCACAATTTCTGAACGATTGGTGGTTAAATTCGATGGTAACTTGCTTGTAGAAGATTTTGTAGAGTTCCCCATTCGTCTCTGCTGCTTCTCTGGGTTGTTGCACATGCATTGAGGCCTGTCATCGCATGTACAGACACCCCGGCCGTCACCTATACCTCTTCCGGTTTTTTCGTTCTTGTGTGTTGGAAACAGCACATGATCTATAAAAACAAGTACAAAAATTATCAAGGTATCTTTTTGCAGCACAAACGTAAACGTGGTTTTATTCCCTATAGATGGAAGATGAACTCATACCGGGGCTGAGCAATAAGTGATTTTAAATATCGATAATTATATTTGATAAAGAAAAGAGATGAAAAAAATTCTGAAATTTTTCATGGTCGATTGCTTGAAATTGATGAATTCATTGCATAATGATATCGTATTAATTAATTTCACAATCGCCGAATTAGACCACACCAAAGGTCTAAGAAGGCCACATTTTATTTTTTGATTAAATTATTATGTTATTGACATGCTGACAACTGACAAGTGCTAAAAATCAACACTTACAAGCCTGAAGGATTTGTCAGTTGACATTTCCACAATGTAAATGTAACATGTTATTCAGTAATTTACCTATAATTTACGTCATAAGTTATAAAACCTTTAATATAAAAAACTGCCATTGTTTACAATGTAATTAAAATTTAATTTTAATACACATTTGCATAATGCGCTGAGGTACAATTATTATTAATATATCGCTAATTATAGGTATATCGATAATTAGATATATTCACAGAGTTAAATATCATATTTCTCATGATTAATGCAATTTTACTTACAGGTACAATCTTGAGGACATATCAGGGGATGCAGCTTTTCCAAAGCATCGCATTCTTTATCGGGACATGTATTCACTTCGGGAGTGCAGGTTGAATATGTTCCTAATGGTGTATCGGTCCGCGGTGGATCTGGACCACCCCACATGCACCGCAGAACTTTTCTGTGGTTTTCCCTAGTGACATTTGTCCAAGTTWGAWATGCATGCAGTTTATTCGCCGGCTGGAYCATCTAAAGAATTGCTATGTGAATCTTTTAGTATATACGCCGCGGGAATTGTAGCGCGAGTAGAGGCAAAGAGGGATGCCATCTCTGTTTTCATTTGTTATGTTTTTCGACTGCTTGTCAAAGTAATATGAAGGTACTGATATAAAATTGAAATTTTAAAATACTTCGTATCTATTGTAAAAGCTGATAAAGGAAAGTTTGTTTGCATCTAAGGAAATTAAAGTGGGCTACTAGACATCAAAAGAGCTATACTGGTAGATACTGTTGGGTTAGTTGGCTGTGGTCATGGCGATTTCCACTCCGTTGACGTTTCGCCCACTGCTGTAGTGGGCATCCTCAGTGACGAGTTCATCGTGGACGTAATTGTCTACGAGATTAACGATGATCTCGGCTCTGAAGCAGTAGGCAAAACTTCAGCGAAGAGGAAATCGCCACGACCACGGCAACTAGCCCGGAACTGTACGGACTGCGACTGTGAAAGGCTTAACCACTATATTAAAAGAACTGTGATTAATAGCAGCACACTCATATATGCTTTTTATCGTCGCTATTTTTACTAAGAAACAAAAGGGTTGACTCAACAATTTACACGATGCTGGCAATGATACACACAAAGAATAACGAATAGACTAAACATTACTCGTATCTAATCGTCTGAGCTTAAAGATTGATAAAATTATAATAAGAATTTTCTTTTAGACCTTGAAGCGATAAAAAAATATCCGAGCGTCAGCTTTATAGGTTTAAATGTTTTATATTGAGGCGGCTGTCTCTGAGTATATCACACTCTCGTGCAGTTCTGGTTGATATACACATGGTATAAAACTATCTAGTTCTGCAGGGTCTTTCGTCTATAAGTACGAACATAGTGATATGGTTTTAAATAGCACCTCGCGTAATTTTGCATTTTTCGAATCCGCCCCGTAACTCTATAGCAACTGTGTATGTACTGTTCTGCATACCTACGCTCAACAAATCGATGCTGAAAAATGTTCGGCTTTGGGGGCTAACTTCACATAACCTCACAGTTAGTTTTCTATTATCGCCTTATTTCTTGCTCGTATATTAAAGTTCAACCCTTGCGAGACGTTTAAATTGCAACTGGTTTCGTAATCTGTCAGTATGTAAAAACATTACGCAATACTGGTTTTATTACTACTAGTCTAACAGGTTTTAATAATTTAAGCGTCTGTTTGTACTAAACACTCCGCCCTGTCAATAATCTTTAAGAAAGCATTAAAAACCAAAGCATGCTGTGGTACATAATTAAGTTTTGTTTGCTCTACGCTAATTAATGACATTTCTTTTTGTTAAAACTAAATACCTACTATTTGCTTCAGGAACCTTTTTGTGATGCCCCACTTACTACTATTACAGCTAGCAATTTTTCAATAATTAACAGTTGAATTTATTGCGTTTTGTGTTACCTCATTAACTTTCTTGATACCAGCCATTACATTGAAGGCAAAATAAATTTGATTTAATTAGTATTGTTAGAATTTGGAATCGTTGTATTCGATATTCAAATATGGAGCGAACCGAATATATTCGTTTATTTGATACGAATAAACGAATATTCATATTAGTTTTATTCAAAAACAAATGAACGAATATTCGTATTTGTCTTATCCGAAAACGCATAAACGAATATCCGTATTTGTTTTATTCCAAAATGAATAAACGAATATTTGCAATCGTTTCATTGGAAAACGATTAAACGCATATTCAGATGAAAGCAGCTGCAGAAAAATATCTGCACAAACAAAGCTCCAAACTACATATATCTATTTCATACTTTACTATCAAAATTGCTCGAAGACGGATATTATTCAAAAACACATATTAGGTTTGAAAACAAATAGGTGACAATTAAAACAAATAAATTTATTCAATGCTATTCGGTTCTGAAAAAAACGAATATGATTAAATGTTTATGAGTTTCCGAATATCCAAATAGAACAAATACAAATATTTCGTTTTGGGTGGTTTATTGGTTTCCCAATAAAACAAGTACGTACTAATATTCTTTTATTCGATTCCGAATATAGCTAATACCATTATTCGTTTCCGAATAAAACGAATACGAATATTCATTTAATCGTTTCCGAATAAACGACTACACATATTCGTTTCTGAATAAAACGAATGCGAATATTCGTATCTTACAATTTTGAACGAATATTCTTCTWCTTCTCTTCTGTATTCGAATAACAAATAGATATATTTGATACGATTGGATAGCACTAGCTTTAATATGCGTTTTGTGCTTAACAAGTATTTCCGCAGCAGMCAAATTTATTAGACAAAATAAATTCTAGCTTGTTCCAAACACTTGGTGTTTAGAGAAGTATTTACCTGAAAACGGCAAGGTTCTATATTATGAATGCGGATTCAACGTCGTATCTCTAAATTGGAGCTTATTAAAATTTCCTTCTTCCGGACTGTTTTGCGCTTGTTTTCAATATTTCGCTTTAATAAAATTATATAATATAATGTATATGATGATATGATGCCCTATGTGCCATCTAAGCGAAACTCTGCGAGCTAGGCGGTCTATAACTGTGATAGATGTATGGATAGATAGATAGATAGATATATAGATAGAGTCGTAGGGTAGGAGTGGATTGACCAGGGCAGATGGTTTATTTTATTTTACAAATATAATATTCAAATAATGAGGTTATTGCACCGTAATAAAATCTTTTACTTGTAGGTATAGTGAAAATGCGACTCAATATTAAGTATTTTCTTAAATCGAGTTTTTATAGTGCAAAATTACAAAGTCAAGATTTGATTACCAAAAGCTTATGTTTTACTTACCAGTGATACATGCTAGCTTCTCCACCTGTTCCTATTCCACATAAATTAGCGTTTTCACAACTTTCCTTTCTATTGTATTTAGAACAATATTTCCAGTTGTTGACTCTGCCACAAGTAGAATTAGCGTCATCTACTATTTCCACATAAATCTCATCTGTTTGCCTGGACCCCTTATATATCCAAGTCAACTGAAGTCTGCAAATATATACGACTTATTTTAAAATTACCTATACAAAGTTTACCAAATTGGTTAGTTCGGAGTGAGAAAAAAATACATTTTGTAAACAACGTCTACGGTTTATATCAATTTTACCACTTGCTTTTTTTTGGATGCCACATTATCATATTAGTGTTTGCCTAATTCGTAAATAACCTATAAATTGCTTAATATCGAATATACACGGTGTACCGCATTATGTGGGCTACCTCTCGGAATCTGAAAACTGGTGCAAAAATAACACTATTTTACAGTATAACTTTTTTTGAAATATCGCTTGCCTACTGAGATATTGACTTTTAAAAATATTTTTTAGACTGGCTGATATAATTTCATCAAATTTTGGCTATTATTATTTGAAGTGCAAGCCGTTAAAATGATGTACTCATTTTTTAAGGGGGGAAGCGGGAGAGGGTCAATCTCACACGTTTTAACCGTTACCTTAACAACGGTTAAATATTTTTTTCAAAAATTTGTTTTTTAATCTTTGGACCTTGTAAACAAAAAAAGGTAACCTTTGTTCATGCTGCTAAAATGGACCCTTTCCGACAAAATTGCAGTTGAATGTTAGAATTCACATTTTGACTGCTTAACTAAATCAGCCGTAATAAATAATAAAACTGTGTTTGATGTCGCTGATACATTGACATTCTGAAATAATAATAGTGGAATGTCATATAAAGAAGTATGACAACGTACTCATTTATATGAACATTCCATTACTATGATTTCAGATTTTTTTTTAAAATTTTGTCAAAATATTAATATAACAGTAAAATCTAACACAGTTTTATTATTTATCACGGTCAATTTGGTAAAATATTGATTTAGTTAAGCAGTGAAAGTGTAAATCCTAACATTCAACCACAATTTTCTTAGAAGGGTCAATTTTAGCTCATGAATAAAGAGTACCTGTTTTTGTTTAAAATGCCCAAAATGTGGAACGTTGGCTTGACCTCCTTCCACCCCCCAAAAATTTATTAAAAAAATGTGCGCATCATTTTAACGGCTTCTACTTCAAATAATAATAACCAAATTTCTATGAAATTATATCAACCGATTTGAGAGATAGTTCTGAAAAGCTGTATCTCTTCGCCCATGTTTAAGATTCAATATCTCAGTMGGCGGGAGTTATTTAAAACAAGTTATACTGTAAAATAGTGTTAAKTTYTGCACCAGCTTTCAAATTCTGAGCGGTTGCCCATATAATGAGGGACACCCTGTATAACCAAACGGAAATGTTCTTGGGTCAACTCCTCGAAAAATAACATCAAGAAAATCACAATAACCGATGAACTTGTCTTTCATTTCTGGAACCAAAATTAAAAAGAGAGGCCAATTCGGGACACCTTTTATATTCTTATTTGGCTTAATATTGTATTAAAGTTTTGCATTTATTTTTATACCTGATATATTTGCGTATTTAAGAAATTTACCTTCGCAGATATACGTTCAATTTAACAAACAAATTGATGTTGTGAGTTAGAATGATAAGAATGAATTACTCCCACACATCATGTTTAATGGACATTGCGCTTTGTATATTAGTATGAACTACACTGTCTGTCAAAATGATAGATGCAACACCATAATCTGTTCTGTTTATCATTAAGGCTTTGTTGTTTACTGAAAAGCAGTGGAATCTTGTCGGTATAGTACCATACATTTCAACGGATGGTAATATATTATAACTGCTGTCCATTCCATACTGAACTAGTATCTACCCGCGTTACGGTTACGTAAAAGATTTCATTTTCATATTTACCGTCGAAGTTTTTTAATGTTTAAATGAAAAAAGAGTCCTTAATTTCATTAATAAGATTATTGCATTGCTGAAATTTTAAGTAATCTGCATTGTCATATTTGAAAATTTAATAGTATATTCATAACGACAGTTGTACGAAGCACATTGCGCGAGTGCGTAATTGCCTTACAACTCGAGTAATCTAGGTGCTATACTTTTTCTACGAGGCTTATAGTATTTTTATAATTTTATATTGCCTTTTGTTGAAACTAGGATAAACAGCGAACTAATAAAATATGGACTGGAAATAATAAAACAAGAAATACATAAAATAGTAACAATAGCTAGACTACTAAATGAAATTCCCCAAGATTGGAGCAACACGGTACAAATACCCATTCCTAAAGTAAATACCCGGGCGACTATCGAAGAATAACGAGATGTAGTTTGGGGTATAAATACTACGCACACTTTCTACTCTCAGAACTAGAAAAGTATACATCGAGGAACTGCCACACTATCAAGCAACCTTTGTCAAGAACAGATCAGTGGACGACCACATGTTTACAGTAAAGCGCATACTAAAAGAAAAAATGGAGAGAAGGTACGAAGATGTTCGTTGAGTCTTTACATAGACTTAAAGAAAGCATTCGATATAATAAATCACCAATCTGTACCGGAAATCCTCCGTTAGATATTTAATTGATAGGGTAACGGAGGCCTGTCTACACGAAGATACAACCATACTGTGGTTTCGCCTCGGTAAAACAAAAAATAGAGGAGTAAAGCAGGGGTGCCCCATATCACCAAGAATATATTTACAATTGTCCTAGATGACATCATTCAAAAAACTATCGCACAACTAAAAAAATGTAACAGACAAGGAAATAAAATAAAACTTCCGTTTATACTGACATATGCGGATGACCTGGTGGTAATAATAGAGAATGAAAAAGATTTGACCGCGATTTTCTAAATAACGTAGAAGATACCCTATCAGAAAACGGGGTAATCATAAACTATAACAAAACGTTAATGACAGGTAGCGTATAAAAGCTAAGGGGACTAAATATAAGGTTGACAAACAAAATAAAATATCTGGGAACCTACATACAAGCAAACTCAACCGTAGAGAAACAGTCGGAGAGGACAAAAACCGCACATAGAGTGACAAGATCTATACTACCTTTTGTAGAGAAACATAAGACGAAATGGAGCATCCTAAAAATTATATACATATCGGTAATCTTGCCCATCGTGTAATACGAAGTCAAAAGTGCCGCTACTGCTACTACCAAAGCTAACAGAACAAGTTTGAGAAACGCAGAAAAAAACATCGTGAAATTATTGGCCAAAGTGTCAAAGAAATCGAAAATCGAGGGACAACAGAACTCCTAGAGTGAAAGATAACCAAAAAAGAATAGAAACATATGTAATGAAATATTGAGGACATATTGCAAGGAGAGAAGAAGACCACAAAGACTACAAAAAGCGTGGGTAATGAACAGCAACAGGCTCAAAGTAGGACGACCGTGCCACACATGGAGAACAACGGTGAATTTCATACGCGGACGCATTCGCCGGGCGCATTATTACGTGAGCGATTCCAGGGCTCTCACATGTATGTTTAACGAAGTTATCCTCTGAACAAGACTTTTAATGGTGTTACAGACCTTCTATTTTACATAGTAACATTTAGAATACGAGATATAGGATTATCATACTGTCACTTACCTCACTGGGCTAGAAGCTTTCCTCAAATAATCAACTTTGGAAACATATACGATTCCTTCCTCTGGAGTGACGTCGAAAGCTCTGTTGTGTTCATTCTTCACCAGAGAAAAGTTGTGTTTGTCGGTTAAATGCGCGCTAGATGGTTGTGTAATTCGCGCATATAGAGCAGCAGTTCTAGAAGAAAATAAAAAAGCCTGTTATGTCATTGTCCTTCCTGATTTAGATTGGACAGTCTTAGTTCGAAACAACAATATTTAAGTTAATAATAACCGTTTTAAATTAACTTGATCAACCACGGACCAGTTCGAATACTTCAGGGTCCGAATGAAAACGCAGATGAGTTTGAGGAGGTATTTGTTTATTTTAATAGTTTAGCTTACTATTGACGTTAAAGTGTATAGGAACAATAAAAGCTAGATGGAACATAAACAGTAGTCTCCGGCCTGTCGAAGGTTCAGCATTATTTTTAACGAAATTTTATGTAAGTAAGAAATTAGACGGCAACGCCATCTGTCAGCATTACACTGACATGATGACAAAGCCACCCAGCTGCCATAATGTCATTATGTCAGTGTAATGCTGACAGATGGCGTTGCCATCTAATTTCTTACTTACATCATACTAAGCCCTTGGTATATAAGCAAAACCAGTTCTATGCCATACTGTCTGCACTAGACCTAAACTGCACTGCTGAGCTATAATTATAGCGAAATAGATCTATCTGCAGTTGGTTGCGGTGCAGACAGCACAGCATAGACATGCATTTTAATGAAATTCTATGTTTTCATCAAGGCACTCGCTACTTATACTTCTTCATTTCTTGCTGATACGCCAATTATTTATGACAGTGCGACTTGTAATATAGTAGAGAGTTCAGTAATTCGAAAAATCGTGGGTTGCAGGCGACAAGCGTGGCAGAACTAACAAAAGATCCAGCGCGATCGGGAAAGCGAAATTCAGCTAGAATTGAAGGAATGATCGAAAAAGTACACGAAATTGCGGTGGGTGACCGGAGGTTAAGATTGATAGAAAATGGCACGTATCTAAAGTGCGTGCATATCCTAATCGAATCCTAACGCATAAGAAAACCGTTTTGCACGAATGAATTTTTTAATTTTCTGTATCGTTTAGTAAATTGAAATCGGGCAATACATTCTAAGGTTATGAGCGTTTCAATCTGAAAGCGTTTCAGCGTCATATTTGTAACTCTCGTAAATTTGTAATGGATTACCCGATTTCAGTTTTCTAAACAGAAGCTTGTAGCTTGTCAAATGAGGTGAAAACTTGACCCTTTGATGTTTAAAATTTTTGAGTAGTGACTGTGGCGCTATCTTGATTTTTATCTAGTATTATAACGCACACTGTAATATGTGTGTACGTTAATTCATTGCTTATTTGAAATATTGTAAATACAGAATAATACATTAATTCCAATATACCTAATTTGAAATGTTAAAAAAACTATCGTAAAAAATGTATCAACCCTACACAGAAGTTTTTGTGTTATCAAATTTGATAGACACTTTGAACCACCAATTTTTTCAATAAACTACAAAAAAATAATATGAGGAATACAAATTTGTAAATCCCATTATGATTAAAAGTGGTGATTATGTCTTTTTATAGATTGAAAAATACGGCCTTTAGTGCAAGATAACTGAACCGCTGCATGGGGTTAGTAGTTGAAACTTTAGCTTTAAGCTTTTTGTGAGAAGAAAAACTATTCTACTCTAATTAATAGAACCTATATCTTAAAGATATGCTTGCCCGTGCAGTTCTTTATTTTGATTATGACTATCGATCCACCCACTTATAATATCGCCAAATTCTTAGCTGATCTTATGAAGCACTACACAGGGAAAACATCTTTACATGTTCTCAATTCCAAACAATTTGTAAATATTCTATCCGACCCAGGGGACATTCTGTTCAGTTTTGACCTGATGTCCTTGTTTACAAAAGTTCCAATTCCAGAATCCCTGACGATCCCGTCCTGTCAATTATTTTTCCGGAACAATCAGGGTGATATATTCGCAGAATTGGTGGGAAAATATCTTACTCCTACGTATTTTACCGAGAAATTTCCAATACAGCCATGAGTTCCCCATTGCCACCAGTAGTGGCCAACATATTCATGGAAGCCTTTAAACAAATAGCTTTAGAGTCATCAGACTTGAAACCAAAAATCTGGCTTTGTTATGTCGACGACACTTTCATTATATGGCCTCATGGCTCCAACACCCTAACATCCTTCTTAGATCACCTTAATTCTCAACATTGGGAAATAAAATTCACTATGGAAATCGAAAGCAATAATTCTAATCCATTTCTTGATGTTCTTGTCACTCGTCTACTGTATGGCCGTTTGGTCCACTCTGTTTATCGCCACTCATACGGATCGGTACAATTTGCAATTAATTATTATCTTTACCCCAAATCAAAACTAATTCTTGAGCCCCCAAATTGTAGATCGTCTATGTTCCCTATGTKCAGGGKGTCACAGACAGAATTGACGAAATTCTTAAGAAAGAAAACTCGTCCGTACTATCTTCCAGCCCCCTTCTAAAATGTCACAAATTCTTTCATCTCCAAAAGACAAAATAAATCCTCTATCTTGTAGAGGTATTTACAGCATCCCTTGTTCGAGCGGTGTCGTATATATCGGTGGAACAGGTAGATCCATTAAAACCAGGCTTAATGAACATAAACGCTGCATTAAATTAGGTCTCTTAACCCACTCGGCAGTAGCCGAACATCAGCATGAAACCGGTCACAATATTATGTTTGACAATGTGTCAGTTCTAGTACCTATTTTCACAACCGGAAAATTCCCGAGAAGCCATAGAAATTTCCAAATAAATAATCTAAAGGGCGAAGACGGTTTTCATCTCTCCACTATTTGGTATCCAATCACTCGACGGCTATCCCCATCTTCACAATCTCCCACCTATGCCGTCCAAGCATCCCCACCCCGTTCGTAGCGCCATGTACAGCGATATCTATTGTTCTCATTCTCTTTCCTCCTTGGGATTTGGTTCAGTTCGGATGTGTTTCTCGCGTTAGCTTGGTAGCATATTCCATACTCCTTATTCCTGTCCTGATAATGCCCCCTACAGGTGCGGACGAAACGTCGACCTTATTCTGAAATCAGAAGCGGACTAACCAAAAAAGACTAAGATTTCCATATAACTCCGGCCGCGAAAGCTCACCTTACATGTTCACTGTTTATTCGACTGTTGTTATTTAGTATTTTAATTGTTTTTTCTGCGATACATTGCTTTTTTGTACCTATTACTACATCTGCAAGGCTTTTAAATGAATAAGTTCGAAGATTTTCCCCATTTTTACTTCCACATCCAACGGATGGAAAGTATTGTATCGCGAAAAAAATTTTCAAAAATTTTTATTTGCTCATTCGCTTTAAAATGGTCGAAAACGCAAAAAAACAAAATTTGAGCAAAAAAAATTTCTTGTCTGTGTGCCTGTATCTGTGTCTGTGGTTTTGTTTGTATACGCGGTAACTTTCGAAATACTTAATATATGAACTTGAAATTTGGCAAATGTATAAATCTCAACTACCCAAAGCGACCTATTGTTTGTGGGGTAAGTACGGTAACGGGAAGGGGGCAAAACTGGGGGGTAACTACCCTTTTTGCAAATTTTTATTTTTTTAAATATTTTTTCGTTTTAGTATGTGATTAGTAGTATAACTGCGAGTATTATTTATTCTTATAAATTTTCGGTGCAGCAAACTGTTTAGAAGATATTTGCAAAAAAGCGTCACTTAAAGAAAACGGTTTTTCCTAAATATCTCCGAATATACTTAATATATTCAAAAAAATGAAAATGCCATCAGATAGGAAATCAAATTTATCACAAAAAGTTTCTTAGAAAATTTATTCAAAATTTTGACATTTTCGAAATATTTCCAAAAAACCTATTTTGGTCCCTGCTCGTACGATTTTTTTAAAGTTTTGGTATTATATATAAAATCAAATTGCTCATCAGAAAGCACTGTTGTAATTTTTTTGTGAAGTTAATAATTTTCGAGTTATTTGGAAAAAACCGATTTTAAAATTTATATATTTTTGCTATCACGAGAACTTTGTCCTAGAAAAAATGTGTAGAGAGACAAAATGCTCAAAATCTGATTACTAATCGTATAGCATAAGAAATAAAAACGTAAATGTCATTTTGACAATTGGATGTGGACGTATTGATTCAATTTGCAGCGGTTTTACTTGGCTGTACCACTTAGCAAGTTTTTGTGATTTTCTGTTTTATATTTTTCAGAAACGTTTTTTTAGCTTCCACATAAATAATATTATGATCTGATGTTACATGGTCCTCCAGTTTCATGCAGCACTGGATATTTTTGTTGGCGATTACGTGATCATGGATATTTGCAGTTTGTTGTTCTTGTGGAATTACTTGGATTTAAAGTGTTTTGAATTTTAAAATCGTTCATTTCAATC
The DNA here is from genome assembly GCA_025024175.1 of Rhyzopertha dominica. Classification (NCBI taxonomy): domain Eukaryota; kingdom Metazoa; phylum Arthropoda; class Insecta; order Coleoptera; family Bostrichidae; genus Rhyzopertha; species Rhyzopertha dominica. The sequence goes on from QCXZ01000138.1 coordinate 35,983,956, forward strand.
ATGTGCTTGCAATCTTGAACTGCCTGCGAGTTTTTTGATAGATCTAAGTTAATGTTTCCCATGATGATGCAAGGATTTTTTTTATTTTCAAGTAGTTTGTCTACCTCCAGCAGAAAAGTTTTATATTTATTTTTAGTGGTCTGTGCACCGAGTACACTGTTAGTTTTTTTAGGTAAATATATTGTTATCATGTTGCGGTCTTCTACAGTTACTTGACACAGTGTTTAATACCTAGTTTATTCAATTTTTTACGTAGATACTTGCTCCATCTCCTCTGGAGTTGAGACAATTATGTACATACAGCGGTATATGAGGGTATGTTGAAAAAAATTTGTTCATTGGATTTATGTATTGCTTTTGACTGGTTAGAATTATGCTATTAAGTTTATCAATTTTATTTCGTAAGCTTCTTATATTAATGTAAAGAATGTTTATGTTTTCATTTGCAGAAAGAGTGGTATTACTCCTCGTCACATCCAACAAAATGTTTCATGCCTTATGACATCTTTGGGCCGCAACCATGAGAGCAGCAGGAAGATTCTTAATTTAGAAATTAAATTCACGTTTAGGGACAAAATTTATATAGACAAAGACGAGATATTATCACAAGCGCCCGTGTACTGTTACCATCACATATTATTAATCAATTCCAACTTTTCGAGACCTACAAATACGAAAAAAACTACCTTTATAGATAGATTAGAAATAAGTTGATCGCAAAGTATAAAATTTGTCATACCATACATTTAAAAAAATAGTTACTGGAGAAAGTTGGTTCAAAAACCTCACAGACCTACCAATACCTGAAAAGATTTCTACTGTTTTGTCTTTAAAGAAGTTGTTGTTAGATACAGAATTTATTATGAAACTTCAGAATCTAGAGATATCCTCAGAGCACGAGCAACCAATGCTATCACAAATTTTATACATAAAAATTCTACTAATTTCATAGGTCCACAAGGTTTCTGAATAACCTATACAATAACGCCAAAAATTTTCTAAAACAGAATCCTAATATCTTAATAACTAAAGCTGACAAGGGTAACGTGACTGTGGCAATAAGCAAAAATCAATATTTTGGTAAGATAGAGGAACTTCTCAATGACCCTGCCACTTACAAAAGTTTACATAAGGATCCAACTTCAAGTTTAAAAAAAATTAACGACTTTCAACTTCCGCATGACCATGTTATAGCTTCTCTTAACGCAGTCAGTTTCTTTACCAATATTTTCTTGCAATTAGTAATCTCTATCATTACAGAGCACTGGGACATGATAAATCCCAATACTAATAATTCATTAGCCTTTTTCATCAAAATCATCACATTTATTTTTGAATCTAATTATTTTTGCTTCCAGGGCATTTTCTATTCTTAAATTTTTGGATGTCCTATGGGATCCATTCTCAGTCTAACGTTAGCATCCTTAGTTTTAAAAATTAATTAATAAAATCTTGCATATCACAATTGTCTTTTCATATTCCATTCATCTTCCAATATCTAGATGATATAATTTTATCTTTACCTAGTCATGGTGTACAAGAAATATTAGAAGTTTTTAATGATTACAATCCACATTTGTCCTTCACGATTGAAAATGAAAATAATAACTCTGTACCCTTCTTGGATTGCAGTCATTAGAGACCAAACAAACAAGATAATTTTAGATTGGTACTAGTTCTGGTAGTTACATTCATTTTCTTTCCCAGCACGATATGAAGGTTAAGACAAATGTTATTTTGGTTTAAAAAAAGAATCATAAATATTAATCATCCTTCCCTAACTCTATCGGCAGTACGACGTTTGTTCAACATTCTTTTGGTTAACGGTTATCCAAAACTTTTGCTTAAAAATCTTATTTTTAGTTCAAATTTCCAAACGGTAAACACAAATAATGCCCCCCACTTGGAATCTAATGAATCTCAATTGGTTTTCGCATCTTTCCCTTTTGTGTCATCTTCGACTCCTAAAATAATTTTTTTTTAAGAACTGTTGAACATATAAAATTAGCTTATTACAATCTTAAAACTAATTTTTCGCTTTTCTCTAAATTAAAAGAAAGGATAGATAAATTCGATTGTCATGATATTGTTTACTTTATAAGTTGTATTGATTGCCAAAAAGTATATGTGGGCCAAACTAAACAAACTCTGAAACAAAGAATTATTTTACATAAAAGTGTTGTTAAGCTTAGACCGCAAAGGTGTGCTTTGGCTCAACATATTGCAGATTGTGGACATACTTTTGATTTTAATAATCCCAAAATCCAAAAGGTAAACAATTACAAAAAAAAAGACTTTTTATGGAGATCAGTCATATCTAAGTCCGGAATGCTAGTGTTAATAAAAAAATCAGATATTAGTATTGTAAGTAACATCTATAAATACCTTTTTCTTTTAGACTCACATAATATATGATCACAGTCTCGTTTCCCGGTAGCTTGTTTTTTTGTAAAATTAATTCATCTCATCAATTTTTGTCAATTTTTTGTGCTATTTTTTGACGCCTGGCAAAAAATTTTTCTTACTTACACCTGTCGTGTTTTTTTGAGTTTGTTGTATTTTTTTGTGGACAATATCGTTTTACCTGATGTTAGTGACGGCTGACGGCGCTTGTTTGCTGCCTTCAATGTAATTGTATGAAGCAGCCATCCCGCCTGATGAATTTAAAAACTTTTGCATCTTATGACTGGCTTTTTTATGTAAGTTGTTTTCTTATTATTTCGAAGTATTGTATCACACTGGTTTTCTTTGTTTCTTCGTTGTTCTGATGAAGGGCCACTAATTTAGGCCTGAAATATAAACATTTGCAATACTTGCTGTTGGATATTGGATCCAGTTTTTTGTTGCTCCTTTTTCCGTTTACCATTTTGTCCTTGTCTCTCCTGAAGACGACCAGTTGCACCGTATCTTTCGTGGTGTGCGCGCTCGTGCCATTTTCGCTAGCAAGACCAAGTCAAGTACTGCACCCCTTGGCCTGCAGTACCACTGTTCTACAACCTAATTACGTAAGTCCTGCTCTTACTATTCGCTCTCCTACGCGACATAAATCTGGTCCTTCGGTCCGCATTTACAGTGCCTACTGTTCATCTAAACATAAGGGCTATAAAGCCTCTGTTCAAAACTTATCTATCACTTATGATAATTTATCTACTGCTTGCTAATTGTACGCCCTCGCGTAATTACATGCAAGTAATTCTTGAATATCTATACGTATTTGCTACATTTTACTGAGAAACACACCTGCTTATCTACAGTAKTTTTTGTTCATTTATTTTCGTCTCCAACACTGTCGTTTCTTGTGCGATAGTGTGGAATGCGTTTTCTTACTTGTTTATTGTGCTGCATTTAGAAATGTTGCTTTGAATACACACTTTCAACAGAGATATATATCGGAGCATTGTTAATAACAATTTTGTTCTGATTATCATCAGTTCATTAAATATTGCAATGGCTTCCGAGGTCGTTCTGAAAATTTTAATAAACCGCAGWGAACGACTTTATTTGCGGCTGCAAAATTTACTTGACGCGTCCAAATCAGCACTTACTGATCCGTCTAAAGTTTTATCGTTCAAGGTACGATTTGCAAAAATCGACGATAGTTATAATGAATTTGAGGATATTCAAGCAAAGATTATGGCTCTCCAGGTTAAGTTAAATGTTGATATATCTGGTGCTTCCGCAGATGACATTTACTTTGAAATTCAATCAAATGCGGAAAAAATTTTGAAGAACGAGAACTTGGAATCTACCACTTCTAAGTGCCCTAATCCTAAATTGCCTAAAATTTCACTAGTGCCTTTTGACGGTAATATTAAATCCTGGCCTACATTCTATGGCACTTATAAAAGTTTAATTCATGAAAACCGTAGTTTAAATAATGTAGATAAGTTTCATTATTTGCACTCAGTAGTTTCAGGTCCTGCTGCTACTATAGTTCGTAGCCTTCCGTTAAATGAAGCTAATTATACTGTTGTTTTTGAAGCTCTTGTTAAGAAGTATGAAAACAAAAGATTGCAACTTGCGTGTTACTTAGATCAGATGCTCAGTTTTAAGCCTTTGCAAATTGATGGGTTTGAACAACTCAGCAAGTTTCATGAAACGTTTTCGGAGAATTTTAATGCTATTAAAGCAGTATCAGTGAATAATTTAGACGATTTTGTTTTATTACATATCGCTTTGAGATGTTTGGATTCAAATACTCGGAAAAACTTTGAAACTGAAAATGATGGTCCTACTTTGCCAACGTTCAATACTTTAATGGAGTTCATTGACAAACAAGTGCGAGCAGCTTCCCTGACACAAGCTAGTTCGCCTTGCGTTAGTAAAAACGTTAATCTTAATAAATCTATTCATGCTAAATCCTCATGGTCTCCGAACTTTGTTCCAAAAAAGGCTATTCTTACTGCCTTAGCAAAATTGTGTCCATATTGCAAAAAAAATGAGCATACCATCTATAAATGTTCTGATTTTCGTTCCTTATCTGCTTTAGATCGGCTCAATTTCTCTAAATCTGCCAAACTTTGCTGTAATTGTTTAAAAGGAGGTCACCCTTCTTCAGCTTGTCCCTCGAAAGCATCGTGTTTTTTGTGCGGTCATCGACATCATACATTACTACACACGGAACAAAATAAGCCAAAGCCAGCTCCCGATTCTGTAGAACCTTCTACGTCTAGTGCTAATAGTCATTCTATAGCTCCAATATGTCATTCCATATCGACCAAGTCTACCACAACTCTTTTAGGTACTGCCTGCGTACTGATTTTGGATAGCAATGGTCAATATCACAAAGCCAGAGCTTTGATTGATTCTGGTTCTCAGATCTCACTCGTGACCCGTTCATTTAGTCGACGTCTGCATTTTCCTGTGCAGAGGTGTCATTGCCCTATTACTGGTATTGGGGGTTCTGTGAATTCTTCTTCCACAGGTTTGATTTCTTTAACGATCAAACCTTACAATACTTCGCAACCGATTCTACATACTGATGCTGTCGTGTTGCCAAAAATCACTACTTATACACCGTCTGTCCAGGGATCTAATTTATTGCACGAGGAATTTGATCAACTTATTCTAGCTGACCCTGATTTTGAGAAACCTGGACGCATTGAGGTTCTACTTGGGGCTGATGTTTTTCCCTACATATTTGACGGTGGGCGGTTTGCCTCTTCTCAAGGCACACCCATCGCTCTTAATAGTATCTTTGGTTACGTCATTATGGGTAAAGTTCCTAATGATTATTCGCTTCCATCTTCTAGTTATTGTGGGGTTGCCACAGAACCGTATTCTCTCGAAACCATTATGAAGCAATTCTGGGAAGTGGAGGAAGTGCTCTCTGAACCACCTGTTGATCCTTGTGATCTTATTTGTGAGAAAATGTATCAATGCTTGCATCAACGTGATGATACGGGCCGTTATGTTGTTCCTCTTATGTTTAAGGATGATGCTTCSCTCCTGGGTGAGTCGTTATCAATCGCCAGCTCTTCTTTAAACTCTCTAGAACGACGTTGTAAGCGTGACCCTGACCTCTTCCAGTCCTATAATACATTTTTGTCRGAATATGAATCTTTGGGACACATGAAGTCTATTTYTTCTGGTACTTTCAGTCCTAGCACTAATTATATTCCACATCACGCGGTTTTTAAAACTGCTGGCAACAAAACTAAAATTCGGGTAGTTTTTAATGCCTCTTCAAAAACGCTATCCAATCAATCTCTTAATGACTTGTTGTATGCTGGTCCTAAGCTACAACCGAACCTCGCTTCTATTCTCTGTAGCTTTAGAATTCATCCGATAGTTTTTGTGTGCGATATAACTAAAATGTATCGTCAGATTCTAGTGTTACCAGAACACAGAAAATTTCAGCATATCCTCTGGAGACCCTCTCCAAATGAAACTGTCAAAGAATTTGAACTCTTAACCGTAACTTATGGAGTGTCTTCATCACCCTATTTAGCTATCCGCACCTTGCAGCAATTAGTGAAAGATGAAGGTTTGCACTTTCCAGAAGCTTCCAAACTAATTGCGAATTGTACGTATATTGACGACATCTTGGCGGGCTCATCTTCTGTGGAAGACGCTTTAAAATTACAGGCTGATCTAATTAGGCTATTAGAGCTAGGAGGTTTCGAACTGGCAAAATGGGCCAGTAATGACACTAGCTTGCTTGACCATCTACCTCCAGATAAGTGTGATATGCAGCCCTTCTTTTCCCCTGAAGTTGAGATTTCCTTGAAATTACTCGGCGTCTATTGGGATCCTAACAGTGACTCGTTTTCTTACCATACTGCACCTTTCGAGTGCAATCATACTAAAAGGTCAGTGTTATCTTGTATTGCCCGATTATACGATCCCCTTGGCTGGATTTCTCCAGTTATTTCTCTGGCTAAATCTTTAATGCAAGAGCTTTGGAAGCGTTGTCTTGAATGGGATTCTGTCCTCCCTCTGGATATTCAACAGGTATGGATTTCTTTTATCACGAGCTTACCTTTATTGAGACATGTTAAGATACCTCGTTATATATTTGCTAGTGATGGCATAGATTATCATCTTGTCGGATTTTCTGATGCCAGCGAAAGAGGTTACGCAGCTGTTGTATACCTATGTGTTTTTTTTTAATGCTGAACCCAAAATTAGACTTCTAATCGCTAAGTCTAAGGTTGCTCCCATAAAGCCGTTGTCTATCCCTCGACTAGATCTATGTGGAGCTCTTCTTTTAGCTAAAACTTTTAAATTTCTTTTAAATTCTCTCGGAGAATGCTTTCCACTTAAACCGAAAATTTCAGCCTGGACTGATTCTACTATAGTTCTCTCATGGCTTTGCACCGCACCCCATCTTCTTAAAACGTTTGTATCTAATCGCGTGGTCCAAATCCACGATATTCTCGAGCCTAATCTATGGCATCATGTTTCATCTGATGAAAATCCTGCCGATTTGGCATGCAGAGGACTGCTGCCTTCGAATATCAGTTCATGCGATCTTTGGTGGACTGGCCCTCCGTGGCTTAAGCTTCCTTGCACAGAATGGCCAATTTCAGAAAACGTTCCTGTTGCTTCTGATAATATTCCCGAACGAAAGCCCGTCCATTCGTTGATCTCAACAGTAACTGTGAGGACTGAAGAAAGTGAAGTTTTGCAGCGTTTTTCAGATCTTCATTCCCTGCAAAGAATCACTGCATGGTGCCTTCGTTTCATTAACAATTGCAGGAAACCTTTGAGTCGTCAATCCAGTGCCATTTTGTCGTGTGTTGAACTTCAGAACGCTCTTATGTGCTGGGTTAAACATACACAGGAGGTTTATTTTGATGCAACTGCTGCTACCAAATTTTCGAAATCTCTATCTTCTTTAAGTCCCTTCAAAGACACATTAGGCATATGGCGGGTCGGTGGAAGACTTCAAAATTCTTCTCTCCCATACTCTGCGAAGCATCCTATTCTGCTTCCTAAACATAGTCACTTAAGTCACTTGATAATTGACTATTATCATCGGTCTTACTTGCATGTTGGTCCTAGAACCCTACAGTCTTTATTGTGCCGCACCTTTTGGATAATTGCAGCGCGAAGTGTCATTCGTCAGCGCCTTAGACGGTGTCTTACTTGTTTGCGCCAGAAAGCACCCGCTTTACATCCCACCATGGGAAATCTGCCTTCCTCGAGGGTAAGTCAGGGTCGACCATTTCTTAATGTTGGTGTAGATTTTGGAGGTCCTTTCCCTATCAAAGAATCAACTCGCAGAAATGCTAAAATTTCCAAAGCTTATCTAGCGTTATTTGTTTGTATGGCTACTAAGGCTGTTCATTTGGAACTGGTTTCAGATTTGTCGACTGACGCATTCTTAGCTTCTTTGAATCGTTTTGTTAGTCGTCGAGGCCTCTGTCGCTGTATTTATAGCGGCAATGGTAGAAATTTTCTTGGAGCGACTAGATATTTAATGGACGTTCAAAATTATATCCTCTCTGCTCCACATTTTGAAACTATTACGAATGCTCTAAGCAGTCAAGGCATCGAATGGAAATTTATCCCGCCTTCTTCTTCACACTTCGGAGGAATTTGGGAGAGTGGTATAAAATCCGCTAAGTATCACGTTAAAAGAGTAGTAGGCGCACAAGCTTTTACTTTTGAAGAGTTCGCTACATTATTTTGCCGTATCGAAGCTGTTCTTAATAGCCGCCCTCTTTGTCCAATTTCGTCAGATGCAAATGAATTTGATGTTCTTACTCCCGGTCACTTTATTATAGGCGGTCCTTTATTAGAAGTTCCGGAGTATGATTTAACTAACACTACACTGAACCGCTTGTCCCGTTGGCAACTAATTCAACAATCTATGCAATGTTTTTGGAATCGGTGGAGGAAAGACTACTTGCATACTCTTCAACAGAAATCTAAATGGACCAAATCCGTAAATAATATTGTTGAAGGCGACTTAGTATTAATACACGAAAATAATGTACCTCCTTTGCATTGGCCTTTAGGGCGCGTTGAACGTGTGTATCCGGGTTCTGATAAAGTTGTCCGTGTAGTGGACGTTAAGACTAAAGCTGGTGTGTTTCGTCGTCCTGTTGTTAAGCTAAGTCCTTTACCAAAGGATTAGCCTGACAAATGGGGTGTACACTTAGCCATAGCCATTTGAAATGTTGTTAATAATTAAGTTTTGTTATCTCTTTCATACAAATTTTAATTTTGAGTTACCTTATTCAATAGTTATTTCTTTAATGGCGATACTCGCTAATATTTAAATATTATTTAATTTTGTTATCAAAATTGGTGGGCGGTTATGTTGGATATTGGATCCAGTTTTTTGTTGCTCCTTTTTCCGTTTACCATTTTGTCCTTGTCTCTCCTGAAGACGACCAATTGCACCGTATCTTTCGTGGTGTGCGCGCTCGTGCCATTTTCGCTAGCAAGACCAAGTCAAGTACTGCACCCCTTGGCCTGCAGTACCACTGTTCTACAACCTAATTACGTAAGTCCTGCTCTTACTATTCGCTCTCCTACGCGACACTTGCCTTGCCTATTATTGCCGCTTACAAGCCGGGTACCCAAAAATAAAACAAATTATTATATTATTAAATACCCACCAGCGAGTACTTCATAAAGTTAAATGCAGTGTATAATTGTTCCAAATGTCCTTCCCGTCGGTCGTTTTTTATTTTCTTCAAATAAATTTTTTGATTTACGACATATGTAGGTTTTTCACAGTTTTTCCCTTCTTGATGTCTATGACCTTCTTGAAAAGCATCTATTTTATTTAGTTAAGTCTTTGTTAAAATATATTTTTTGTACCACCAGAGAGGCCACACTCATTTAGTTTTAATCCCTTAAGCTCTCCCATTTTAGTCAGAATTATAGAGATTAAAATGTCTTATTTATACGCAAATCTATTAGTTTGCATGCCTATTTCTAAATGCTAAACGCTAAACGCAGCTCGTTTCGTTTTAGGTCCTTAACTATTCATCAGTTTAAGTAACTGCCATATCCTACTATTTTTCATATGTGCTTACCTGAATACACTTACGTTGTAGGAGTGATACAACAACAGAGATGGACCCAAGTGCAGGGCACGTGATGGTAAGTTCCGTCCTGCGTTGTGCAGAAGATGTATAGGTATTGCGGCCTGAAAATTAGTTTACATAGCATTACAGGATGTGTGGGAGATTTAAGCGCCTATATTTGTCGCTCCTCTCGCAAATTAGGACGAATTCATGCCATCCCTGGGGCAACAGCTGCACAAAATTGAGTCGTAGGTGCAAACAGGGAAAATTAGGAGAGTACTTAATCTGCCTTAGGAGGCGCGAATAAATTTTTCGTACGCGTCAGGTAAATGGCTGATAATTATTTAAAATTTGCAAACTCTCTATTTAAAAAAAATAGAGAGACGTTATGAATTTTTCTCGCTGAGTAAAGTAGTTCTAATAATGAGTATTGTCTTTTTTTCTAACTGCATTTACCCATTTCGATAGAAAGAGAGCGATTAGAATTACTTGTCAGGTATAATCTTGGAACTTTAACATTGGGAAACCAATTTGCGCAACATAAATATTAGGGAAGCAGATTTATGCTTGTGGCACAAATAATAATGTCCTTTATGAAAAACGTATTTTTAAAAAGAAAATTACAAAAGTTTTGAGTTTAGGATAATATTTAAAATCGACAGTTATATATTTGTATGCAGGTGCATGACAACTTGTCAGGCTACAAGGTCACTTCCTTTAGGAAGTAGTACGCGTTAAGTCAGCTAGGTGGCTGTGGCATCATGTCAGTGTAACGCTGACAGATGGCATTGTCATCTAAATTTCTACTTTACATACTATTTAATTTATTTGTTTATTTATTAAAGTAAATGCATACATACAATTTCTTCTCAAGAAAATAGCTTGCACTCGTACCATACAATGTATAGCAGCCCTTCAACTACGATATCGTCAGTTCGGCAGCACCGACGAATGACATGGAATTGAATCGTAATAGAAAACGGAAGCACCGGAAGCATTTTACTACTTGTGCCGTAATTAAACGTTAGAACCAGAAGTAGTACCGTAAAAACGCACGCAAAAATTTATATATGTATAAGTAAAATCAAAGCCGTTTGTTTGTATACACTCACTTGTCCTTGCAACCTCTAAGTCCACAGACTCGTGGTTGTAGGGATGGATAGCCCACATTCCGTCACTGAGAATGAAGTAGTTTGGTTGGGGTGGGAGCAAGCATTGGGAAGATATGGGGATGCGCATTTGGAGCTGATTTTGAAGACGATAGAAGTGAGACATTGCCGAAACCGTCTCGCAGGCGGTAAGTAGTATGTTTGACGTTTCGAGAATATCATAGAATATCTGGAAGATTGTTTGAAGAAGACTAGAGAATATTCTAAAAATATTTTAAGTAGACTAGAGAACTCCCAGGTGTGGCAAATTGACAAAACTGTCTCGCTACCGAAAGTCGACGTTTCGAGGTCATAGAACATTCTGGAAAATTCATCAGCAGACGAAAGAACCCCTATATAAGTGTGCAATATTACCGTAACCGTCTTGCGATGGAGATGTCGAAAATCGACGTTTCGAGAAGGTCATTGAACATTTAAGAAAATTTAATAAATACAAAAGTAGTTCCAAATGTGGCACACCTCTGTTTTGGAAATTCTACCCCTAAAAGTGAATAAAGGAGAAACAAAAATTCGTATGTGCTTAAAATAATAATATGTTCAATTTTTAAGCGGCAACCTAATTAAAGATAAGATGTTTGCAACCCAACAAATACGGCATCTACATTTAAACTGCAAACATGCAAATTTTGATGTGTTTAAATGTAAATTTCATTTTGTTATGATACCATAAGTTATACTAATCATGCGCAAACAGTTTTTGAGAAAATATTGTGTTTATATAAGTACGCCAGATTATGTGACCAGCAAAAATTTATTTTCAAGGTTTCTAACTTTAATCATGCCCTTTGAGTTGATAACCTATTCGTAATATATGTTAACAGGCTAATAACTTTTCATATACATAAGTGTTACAAATATGTACAAATACTTTTTTATTCAGGCGTATGATTTGAAAAAGTTGGTTTTGCCATTTTCAAATACAAACTTTCACCGGATTTGCCAACTACAGAACTTTTGAAGGTAATTTGCATTTATATTCCAGCAATAACAGCTTCCAAGTGCTCTGAATCCCGGCACAAGAGTAATCCTTGAGATAAGCAAGCGTTCAGAATTTACAACGGACTAAAATGCGAACTTGCCATTATCCTACGGATTATTCCCACCTGATTTAATGTGTTTTCATTCTCCCCTGCTCCGTGCATTTGTCTATAAAAGTTTATGAGATGTCTTGGTTGCCTTGCAAAAGGCGACAGAATTCGATACTGTGAATATTCTCGGTGGATTATTTCGATTTTATAGGTGCTCGTATCAATCAACGCTCGCTGATAAACGTGAACAAGTGAATTACAAATGGGACGTGTGGATTTAACGTGCCAAGCGCAATTTATTGAGTCTCGTTTGACGGGTGCAACAATGTAACTTTGACACCACTGTAATCCAATTCTCGTGAAAAAGGCATCATGAAATAAACTACAAAATAATTCGAGAGAGCTAGACTTGATGTATCGCCGGCTGCGACAGTAATACAGTCTAGTTTTATATGGTTTTGTCTCTTAAAAAATATGGCAAATCTTCCTTAAGTTATAAATTGCCATGGGTACGCCTTTTATACGTGAAAATAAAATGTAGAAACCCCAATGACGCGGCGGTTACTGTGCCAGTGAGAAAACTTTGAGCCCTGGGTTCGAAACCCGCTTGGGTCGAAAAGCTTTTTTTACATGATCTACTAAATGCAAAAGCTGCATTCGAATATCTGTGCTCGTAAAAGTAGATTTTGAGAATATCACTAGAAAACGTGTATCATGTACCTTGGGTTATGTTACCTTAACGAAAATATAGTGTAGCCAGAAAAAAATTAATAATTTTAGATTTGATAATGACTGGCATTTAGTTGCAATATATTATACATTATCTATGATTGAATACCATAATATTGACTTTAAACTGGCCATCATTGGTTGAATTGAATACTTAAATTACTTCATTTTCAAGATTTGAAACTTCTGCCCCTACTGATGTCATAGCAACTATAAAAAATGTTCGAATAAGATTTGTTAAGAGTAAAGATAGACTATAATAAGTCTATTTTAGACCAACATTGTATTGCATCTTTTTGAAGAAACAATTTTTAGGCACGTCATATTAAATGCATCACCTAGCAGCAAAGTTATGTACTTCATAATATTTTTAATGAAATCTCTGTGGCCAGATTTATTTAAAAAAATACCGCAAGATTCTAGCACGGTAAGTTACCAAGATACAGCCGCTTTCCAGCCTTAACTGATCACCCTTTATATAAGATGACGTACCTTTCCTGACACCTTATCAATTCACTTTAGTTTCTGTTTTAAGACCGGGATCTTCCTGCTTTTTGCGGTCATTAAACTTTCATCACCAACGCAAAATGCCCGAAATTTGCTTTTAAAAATACATCGGGTGCCATTAGCGGGTTTTCGGCATATTGATATCGTCACGCTGTTGGCACGAAGCCAGTAACGTGTACATATTATGCTGGAGAAGATTCATTCCCATGAGGCATTAACAGCAATTTGTTTTGAAGTTAACAAGAACAGACAACGCTGGTAGTGGAGGAAGACAAAAAATACAATTAAGGTAGTGGTTTAAAGTCTCATATCTAACATTAAATTATCATTGGTGATTTGGGAGTAAAGAAGTAACTTCTATTTTAATGTTATCATAAATGGCACTTTAGTTCTAATGCTGGATAAGATTCTGTACTAAAATATTAATATAGCGCTCCAGTAATTCGAAGCAGCTCCAATGAGATGTTAGAGAAAATCTGAAAAATAATCCAGTCAAACAGTATTTATTACGTTATGCATTTTGGGTAATCAGCGGTTTTATTTTTGGGATTTAATTGGGAATAGGCTGGAAAAGGTCTGTTCTGAAATTGCAACATTTCAGTAAAACTTTTGTAGTCAATAACATCACTAATGACATCTTCCTGTTAGATTAATAATAAGCAAGCTGCAAGGTGAAACCCTTAATCAAAATATTTTTATTATCAATTTATTGAACCTGCTAATCTTTTTAATTATGTTTTACTATAAGAACCTTGCAATATTACTATACTAAGGGCAATCATTCTTACCTATACACGTAGTCGTAGTGGTCATGCCAGTATTCTCAGATTAATGTTTCCATGCAGTCGAAGCATAATGTATTTTGTTCTGTTAAAATATTGTAAGTACATATTTTGTTTTTAACAGGTTATCGCGGGAGTGTCGATGTATTTAATTTTATATGGAATGATAGCTATTTCTTGCCATAATTAAATTTCTGCGACTATTCAGCTACTATCATTGGTTAAAATGCATGTTTATGTTATTCTGTCTGCAACATAACCAACCACAGATACATCTGGTTTTATCTGTACAACCAAAGCAATGATATAATGTTGGTGTAAAAGTATATGGCAGTGCCATCTATCAGCAAGGAACTGACATGATGATAAAGCGGCCTATCGGAAACTACTTCCTAAAAGAAGCGACCAGATAAGGCAATTTTGTTATTATATTACCTAATTAACTGCTGATGCTATTGCCATCTACTTTTCCATCTTATAGAGTCACTGTACTTTTTTATACAGTGACTATAATATACAGCCACTATACTTTTCTACTTACACCCATTTTTACGAGGCATATATTCGTAAAGATCCATTTACGTATATTCGAATTAAGGAGGGTTAGAACAAAGCTGTACGCATACAGCGCCATCTACTGATTGTCTGCTAAGGTACGAAAGTGACTGCATTATTTCAGTTGTTGTTTGCTTGTCAATTTAATCTCCAGGATGGCGCTAAAATTTTTAAATAGCACAGAGGATCACACTGCACTTAGCCTAAAAGCTACTTTCATTGCCCCTAAAATCGCATTTAGTAAACTGAAATACGACAATCCKTTCGAATGTTATGAGGTTTTAAATCTAAAAGCGGTTGGCGTCACATTCTCACATTTGCAACAATTGAAGTCACTAGATGTGACGTTGGAGAAKGTCCGCGAAGCACGCGTCGCTCAAGCTAATTTCGAACAGAATTGGGTTGTAGCCCTCGATCACAAATCCTTATTGCAATACATTCGTAGGTTTTCCTAGACCCAATTAAGTGAAATACTAGCAACAAAAATATTTCTAATATTATAGTTCCTTATTTTCACCTTCTAAAGTTTTCCGCCAAATTCAAATATTGCTAGCAACGTCACTTGAGCAGGCTGGAGTGGGGGGTGTGAAGGGATCGCATTTCGCGTTTGTCTCTGTTTGTTTACATTGGCGATTGTTGTTTGTTTTGGTTTTACGAAGAGGTCAAGATTTATATTTTAGTATTTGCGCATGCTGGCACAAAACATTTCTTTTTAGCAGCCATTTGGTCCGAGTTTTGAACGATATAACCGTAAATGTAATGATAATTGATAAACAAAAGCAAAAATACACACGAGGGTTACTAAGAGTATATGACGCTCTTCGTTGACAGTTGACAGCGATCAACATGCAGGACATGTAAAGTTTGCATAGGTAACTCTGGAACGTTGACAATTGTTCTGATCTGGCAACAACAGACAGCTGCTGCCAATCACAAGCGGTAGGATCAACCAACGTCACACATTCAGATATTTACCATTTGTATTACGTTTATCTAAGCGATTTGGAAAAAATGAAAAAACACGGGTCTATTACTTTTTATGTAGATCCATATTCTGCAATAAAAAAATATGGTCTACAACCCCATATTAATAAAATGACACAGCTAAACTGCTCAATTGGCGATATCCGTTGTCCGTGTCAGTTATTCTATTTTTCGTGCTTCGATGCTATCATATGTATATTAGCTGCATATCTTGCTCAAAATTTTCTCAGCGTGGTGAAGCAAAATGAGACATTAGAAGCGGCCCACCAGCAGAAAACACCCTAAGGGCAAAAAGTTATTTCTTGCGAAAATGAGCACGGAGATATCATACGGAAACAGTAATAAGCCCTACTCGATCTATATATCACACTCTCCTGTTTGATGAAGCGTGATTGCGTGCGGTGCAGGCAAACCTCAAGAAATGCACATTTCATCTAGGTAGGTATGAAGGTGGTTCGATCATGCCATCGGTTAATTTTAAAGTAATTTTAACTTAATTAATTTATCTTGGCCGTCGTGTTTCAGTATGCTGAACAGCTAACTTTTCAATAGCACGATGTTCTCTCAGTATTACTTCAGACAAGTCAGGGCTACCATGTATAATACAGACTTAGCAATCCTGCCGAATGCTCCTGTCGTTATTACACCGTACCAAAATTTGTCTGTGGTGATAGCTCAAATAAAAGAGAATCGTCAATTAACTGGAAAATTTTCTGAATCTAAAGCAAATGCTTAGAAAGCAATGCCCTTATATCAACCGGAAAAGCGATATTTCGAGCAGCTCGTGTTAAACTTGTTAATTCAATAAAATGTTGTGAGTAGATGTAATTTACCTTTAGTCAGTGCACTTAAGTGACGCATAACCCTACCCCGTTCACTTATGCAACAAGTCTAACAAGAAAACGTTACCAAAATACAACAAAATTGACAAGGACAACTAATGTCACCTATTGAGCATATTAGCACATGCGCCACTTAGCAGACTGAATGCGACATATTATCTGGGGTTCGCGATTTCATCGAGGTCACCTCTGCTTGTCCCCTTTTTAATGACAATGAAACAGACTTTTAAACAGTTTAAAAAGTCTCCCTCGTTATTTAAAAATTTTAGGCAGGTAGCGTTGTGGTACCATTTTGGAGTTTGAGTCAAACCTGTCACCTTTAAATGCGTTCAAAAGTTAGAATGGAGAGAGGACTTAATGGGCGCTGTATATAATTAAGGGATACACCTTGAAAGCTTGCCGCCGAATAAAATTGTGTTTCTCGGAAAATGAATTCGCATTATCCTTGATATAGCGGTACTCACCACTCTATTTTTTCCATTGTATCGCAGAGAGGTGTCATTTACTTGCAGAATGACCGAGTAATTCCAGTAGGGCAGCTTCGCATTCCTGGTAAACTTTAATTCTGTAAGTAAAAGATACGCATCGTTGAGATTAGGTTTTATCATTAATGCAAGCTGATGAATGGATTCACGATATTAAAGTCTTTTGTTAGTCGTTGTGCAAGAACATTCGGGTATCTTTTGTTTGATTATTCCTAGTAAACGCCGGGAGGGAGGAACCTAAAATTTTGGTACAATATTTTAGATGATTTTACTATTGTATTATAAATATTCACAGTAAATCTGTGTTAATGCAGGAGTGCCTTTCCTGTAAAATAATTGAAATTTAATTAATAATGGCTGATAATTAGTAAAAATTGGATTATATAGAAGTGATAATTGATGACATCTTTAGTAAAGGGGAACCCATATTAATGTAGGACTGCTTGTCACCACCAATGAATCAAAAACAACTGGACTTCTAGGCAATTTAATAGCACTGCATTGTTTTATTTTTTAGTTAGAAATATGAATGATAAATTATTATTATATTTCTATATGCTACATTACAAAAAATGCTAAGCATTTTGTACTTGCTATTAATAATTGTATCTTGTAAACACTGCAAATATGTTCAAGCAGTTCAAAACTTTAAATAAACTTTTGAAATAAGTGAGGACTATGACTGAATTATATGCTGCATCTTTTAGGGCTTATATTTTAATAGAACTTGATGAGAAATAACACTCAAACGGAAAATGTTGGAGTTTAAGAGCAGAAGTAAAAAATGGTTATATTAAACAAAAAGAAACAAGAGGTTTCGGGCTTGGCAACCAACAATAGGTTTACGCAGGATAACAATATTTTCTTATAATCCTATTTAAAGGAATGGAGGAACTGTATTTCTATAAGTCTACTAGAATAGAATTTTATACTAATATTGTATATGTCATAAGAAAATATGCTACAAAAAGTTTTCCTACTTAAGTAAAGGTAAAAAACTACTTTTGCAGAACTGTCTAGAACTTTTTATTTGGTACTGTAGCTTTATATATATATCAGAAGCAACTTAGGCCAATAGCTGCAGTACTATAGGTTTTATTTGTTACTAGATCACACCCATTGTCAATGGTAACTCCAGCGTTTAGCTGTATATTCAGTATCCTTACTAAATGTTAATCTATCTTCCAGTTGGCCTTATACATCCGCCCATTATTATTTCTAGTCTTTTCTCCTGGTTTTTCTATTACATTAGTGTACATTTGATCTCTTTTCCTCACTCTTCCATTGAAATCTCCTATTACATATATTTTCCTTAGTGTTTTCGTTTACCACTGTCAGTGCTTCCCAGGATGTATCCTTTATCTGTTTATTTGCGTTTGAAGGGTAGGAAACGATAAAATGAGCGACGTCATTTTAAAATGGCTACTGCCATTCGATAATGTTTAGGTTTAGGTCAAATTCTGCAAGCTGAATTATAAACAGTTCCTCCTAACCGATTTTACGGAAATATTGCACGTACCTTTAGTTCTGGTGACAATTCAATATGTAATATACAATGTTGCAATATTTTGAAAATGTTCGCCGTCACAAGATGGCGGAAGATGTATAATTTGTCAACCGTGTTAATATTGGTATAAATTGAAAGAGCTTGAAGAGTAGGAAACGATAAAAATGAGTGACGTCATTTGAAAATGGCTGGGCCCCAAGATGGCGGATTACATCTTTTTCAACTTACTTAATATGGCTTTTAAATAAAAGAGCTTGAAGGGTAGAAAATGATAAAGTCACTAGAAGGTCTTCTTATTGAAGAACTAGACTAGTAAATTAACAGCCAAGCTACTATGCAACAACGTAGCATTAATTGAAATGACTTAAAACAGCAAAAAATAAATTTACTGATAGTAAAAAAACATTTTTAAATGCTCTAAAGGGAAGATAATAAACTTTGGAATAAATAAAACCCATCACTTCGGTAGGTTATAAAATGTTATACGATATAAAAGCTTGTAGCGAGAATATATCTTGGCACAAATAATTAAAGAAAAGCAGATTGCCTAAAATAAATACGCTAGAATACAACATTCTTTTAAATACTTATATTCTGTTTAAAAGTAGATGAATTTACATACGAATATATCCCGCTAAGTTTTTATATCACATGAAACTATAATGTAATAAAATTATTTACTTCAAAGTTTATTATCTTCTTCTTAGAGCATTTAAATACATAATAATTAAAAGCTTGTTTTTAGAAATTCTTTGAAATACACAACATTCCATTTTTGCTTTCAGATAACGTTAAATAACATTCATTTACACATGATAACCACTCGACAGCACAGTTATAATATAAATTATTTCTACAAATACTTACTACACGCAACAGCCGTTTGAGATTTGTTTTTGTAGTCATTTTCATGCACTTCACATGCGGGCTCTAGTAAGTGGTAGTAGTCGTTTAAAATCGTGTAGGTATAGTTGTTAACTGTAAAAGAGTCTTTGTCGTGGAATATCAAACTAGCGTGTCCAGCTTCTTGACCCTAAAAGAAAAAAAAACAGTGTTACCTTTATCAGAGCGATGGAAAATTATATGTATAATCATTATAACCACGATACTTTTACTTCAAACTATTTGGAATGTACCTATTTACAGTAAACTGGCTATATCCTAAAAATGATTTCAAAATGATTTATTTAATGCAACATGCAACCTTTATGTGCGTCACTACACAAACCAAATATGTTATTTGCCTGCTAGCTAGTAGGACGTATGTTTTTTCCAGTTTACAAACACGATACGTTTACATGATTAATCAATTAATTAATTAATCAGGCGTAAAATAAAACCGATATACCAGAGCGGAATTCAAATGTCGTTACCCTCAACTCGTTGGTTTGTACAACAAGCAGCTGCACCCATGTACTAGCCTATGTTTCGAAAGTGGATGAGTATACATGTACATTTTGTGGTAGTGTGATCGATATATGAAAAATTGTGTTAGCTAAATTCAAAATCGCTTTGAATTTAAGAAATAAAAAGGTTTCTTACAGCTTTCACAAAAATTGGCGCAATTACTTTAATTAATTTGTTCTACTACAAAAGTTTGTATTTGAAATACTAAGATAATAACTAAATAATGCATACCACATGTCTTTATAAAACAATAAAATTTAAAAACTAGARAGCTCAGGTAAAGTAAATTTAGGGCTATTAAAGTAAATATTGCCATCAATCGTAATTTATTATTTACCATATAAAGTATTTTAGACATCAAACAGTAGAGCAACAAAAACAAACGGTCAACATTAAAATGAACAATAAAAAGGGAAAAGGAAATTTAAAAGTAACTACAAAAAATTAGGCTTTCTGTTAATGACATTATAATTTTCAATCTTCTTTGATTACTCAACATAGCACATTGAATTTCTGACGCAGAAATGTCAAAGACTGCCTGCTTAAAACGTTCGGTCATATGTCTTTTAATCTTCCCTAAAAAGTGTAACACTGTTAAATCTGGCGATATGGCTGAGTGCAGAAATAAACCTCTACTGATCAAACGATTTGGAAACGTTAAATCTACACCTTACTACTGGTGTCCAGGGCAACATTTTCCAGTATCTTTAGGTCATTGCCTATACAAAAATGTAAATACGACTCTCCGTTTAGGGAATCGCTAAGAACAAATACGAATTGCGCAGGTTTAATTCGCCAGTATTACTCACGAGTTCAAAGCACATGATATAAAAAATTGGTTATTCTTTCTTTTTCTGCCAATAACGGCAATTTAATCATTAATCCAATTTATAGAGAGCTGGTGTAACGAAGTATGATAGGGATTTCGCCTTGTTGTCAACTTGGTAAACAGTATCTTTGTTTAAACCAAGATGCAATGCAATTTGTCTAGTGCTTAGCTCTGGAAGTACATTCATAATTAAATTGTCGCTTCTGGACATTTGCTTCTTTGTAGGAGCAATTTTTGGGTGTGTACAACCAGTTTCTCAAAAGCGTCTTGCAAATTCCTTAATTCTTTCATTTCAAAAGGTATCCTGTCTAGATATGTTGCGGCATATTCCTGTTAGGTAATTCATGAGATTTCAAAACAACGAAAACAAATTGCGAGAAAATAAAAACTTTATTTTAAAGCACACACTACTCAACCGTTTTAAATTGCTAACAGACTAAAAAATGTCAAAAATTAAATAGATAATTTGTTTTAATGGCTAACTAGATTATTTATCCGCAACAGTGTATAAGTTGCACTTACGAGTAGTTACTTGGAAAAGTGTGGTACTGATAATGGTGACCAATATGAAATGAAATTGCATTTATTATTAACAATTATATACTTCTCTTTAACGCCATGCTGGATTTTGGTCGATTTGCAGTTACTTCAGTTGTTAGGAATTTCTAACGCTTTTGGCGATAACTAGCTAACAATTAAAACAATGGAGTCGTTTTCTTTGTTTTAAAGCTTACAAGGCGCGTTCTCAGAACACTTTAATAAACTTGTACCATAACATATGAAAATATTGAGTAATTTTGAAAGATACAAGACATCTGAGAACTGCGCCCTCTAGTGGAAAAGCTATATGGTAAAACACACACTTATGCAATAAGTTTTTAAAGTCAATATTGTTCTACACAATAAAACAAACACGTTATTACCAATGTAAAAAACGCTCTTTGGCGGGCAGTGTTAGAAGTTTGAAACTATTTTAGTGAATTATGGTACCCATTMTTTAAATATTACCTTCCGSCCCAACATCTTAGAACAAAGCAACCGGAGATACAGGGGCTTGTTGCGTCACCCTGTATATAGCTAGCACTATACCCTACCTACCGTATAAATTGTACAAAAATGAATCGATTAAACAAACTGTCTTTAAAAATCACGATGTGGTCAATGCCCTATCATCAAACACCGTGCCGTTTGCATTAGTGTCTGTTTAACCGGAGTTGTAACTAAACTCTGCAATATCCGCAGGGAGAACGGTCAGCCCCAGGCGTTAAAAACACCTAAATACATATCTCTTGTTGCTTTTGTCGGATTTATTGATTCAGCTGACAAGAACACGCAAGAATGTAATTTAGAATCTAAAATTCAAATTTTGAACTTCAGTGTAAAAATATGCTTTGCATGTCTTACAGTTTTTATTGCGCGGTTATGTAGGCGATCCTTGACCTTGATGTGTGGGTTTTGCTTGTGAATAAACCATCATTAAACACGGAAGTCGGCCCAGTTGTTAAAATGGAAATGTAAAATATATTAAGGGCGGTAAGGATTAAAGCCGGAGTGCATTTAGTCTACTATGCGCTCGCTTCTATATTATGGGCAAAGATTATTTGATTTTAATGATGTTTTAATTTTTTCGTATCGAGGAGAAAATGACATTTTTAGGTGGCGGCGCCTATTGCTGTTTACATTAATCAATTTTGGAACAGTTTAAACAAATCCTAATCTCGCTGACAAACTATTTAAAATGGATATTGGTTCCTTTGAGATTGATGCGTTTAAAATATATAGTATCTTAAAGCCTCGAACTTATTTACCTTTCTATAATGTAACCATAACAAATATAAAATGTTAAAACAAAACTTTCAGGTAATTCAATTGTGATTCTTAATTTATACTCTGTCTAAAATGTATTGGAGAATGTTGCAGTTACTTGTGTTTAATTGTAACGTGATGTCAAATACGCACTTTCTTTTACAAATTTATGACTGCAGCGTTTTCGAAACATAGAAATCTATCTCTGAAACTATAAAAGATAGACGAGCGAGATGTTCACTTATCGGCTCAAGACAAAACACTGTAAAATCTCCACCCAAAAGTATAAAAAAGCAAATGCGTAGTCATTAAATGCAGTTGCACTGAACACCTTAAAATGCGAATAATGTGATTTTTACATATACATTTTTATTATGTATATAATATATTTATTTTACCCTGTTAAAATTTAACCTTGCGATCTTATTATTATTAATGCATGATAGGAGCTATCGCTATAATTATATTATATATGTTAATATATACGATATTGTATTATTTTTGTATGTCAATACTATTTTGGTAATTAACGAAGCATTGTTCTATTTTTATTTGGGATTATTTGTACATATATTATTATGGTAGTAACATACTTAAATTTTACGTAAAACAAAATGCTTATTAACTTATAATGTAAAAATTTGGCTTTAAATATGTACGTCCCTCAATTGTATATTGTGAGAACGACTTTATTACTGCAATTGGAATGGAACTGATAGAATTATTATTAGGATGATTAAAAGACAATAAGAGGAACTAAAATATAAATATGTAAGACTAGAATAGAAAAAGTAATTATTTGATGTGACGTTCGCCATGAGTTAAGTACGAGCGAAATCGATATTGAAGAGAATTGTATGACGTACATCTTTTGTAAATACACCTTGCCTTCGATGAGCCCCCATAAAAGAAGTCGCAGGTTTTAGGATCTGGCAATCTTGCCGGGAAACTACGACATTTTGAAACTGTAAAGCGATTACCAAGACCTGTTACCTACTGAAATCGTTTTGACATCCATCCAGAACTGTAATTGTATTTTAGTAAAATAAAACTTTGCTTCCAATAATGTCAAAATACGTGTTATTAAAAGAAATAAGCTATACATACACAGGGTCCGCCATCTAAAACTCTCCAGGCTTGTATTTTCTTTCTTTTTTCAGGTACAACCGTATGTTGTATGTCAAATTGTAGGTTTTTTTGAACTCTTTAAAAATAGCATAGTGAGGGTCCAATTTTTTTGCATTTGTGATATTTTGCAAATAAAGCTAATTTTTGTAAATATTTTTTAACCTTACCCCGTATAATAAATATTGCTTCATAGTTGGATGCGGATTTTGCTCTTCTTCAATTTGTGTCATTACCATGTATGAGTAATTTTTACTCCTTCTTAGTGAAAAACAAGAAAAACTAGTCGCCGCCATGTTGTGTTATAGGGCCGTTCACAATTTTTTAAGTGTTAATTTAGTAGCTTATTATGGTACAAATTATGCCTACATACCCATCGCTGCACATAAAACCCCAAAATTTTGAGTAACTTTTAAATAAATCAAGTACAAAGTTCGTTCTAAAGAGAGATAGGCTAGAAAACGAAAACCTGCGATGAGGCTAATTTGGTTTTCTACGTCGCCTACTAGCCTCATCATGGGGTTTCATTTCCTAGCCTCTCTTTCTTTAGAACGAACTTTGTACTTGATTTATTTAAAAGTTACTTAAAATTTTGGGGTTTTGTGTGCAGCGATGGGTATGTAGGCACAATTTGTATCGTAATAAGCTACTAAGCTAACACTTAAGAATTCTGAACAACCCTATTTAAGGAATATGGTGGCGACTAGTTTTTCTTGTTTTTCACTAACAAGGAGTAAAAATTACGCATACATGGTAATGACACAAAATGAAGAAGACAAAAGTCGGCATTCAACTGTGAAGCAATATTTATTATACGAGGTAAGGTTAAAAAATATTTACAAAGAATAACTTTAAACACGAAATATGATAATCTGCAAAAATTTTTTGGACGCCCACCAAGCTATTTTTAAAGAGTTTAAAAAGACCTACAATTTGACATATAACTTAAGGTTGTACGTAAAAAATAAAGAAAATACGAGCCTGGGGAGTTTTAGGTGGCGGACCCCGTATATTTAACGATATTTGGTAGGAGTTATAGTGTTTCGTGCTTAATTGAACCATAAAAATGCCACTTGACTAACTTGTTTAGTTTCTGTGATCGGTCATATATTAAGTACTGATACATACGAAGTTCTATTCTAAAAGAAAATATAAGCTGGCTAGCTCCCTGAAAAAAGGGGTTACCCTGGATAGGTACATGAAAACATTTTGTGGAGAGACATGACTGAAATCCCTTACACTTTTATGAGAAACTTCTTCATTAAGATTAAATATTGTATTGCGGTACACAAATAAAATATTCAGCTAGCCAGTACCTTAAAAATAAAAGTACAGAATAAAATAGGGAAGGCAAAGTCATAAACGGTAGGTGCGATCAATATCTTAGAAAATTTACGATGTGCTCTTGGAGTTGTGGCATACATTCTCGAGGAGAAAAGATGGTTCGCATTATAAGTAGTACTGCTATCGTTCCGTGCGCGTTATTAAAATGTTCAAGGCTTAAAGTGCAGCTATATATGGAAATTAGTATCTCGATAACGATATAATAATTACACATTACTAGTATAAGTAAAACATTTTTATTTTCTTCGTTACTATATAAGTAGCATTGACTCCAGATTAACTATTAAAGCTTTGTGCTATGCGGTAAGCAATCCGTAGTGTATCTGAAAGGAAAGCCTGTCTAGCTAATTTACCGAGTAACAACTTGTTGATCAATATATCAGCGCCCAGCCGTGTCCTAAAGGAATTAAATTATTTTAGGATATAAACCTGCTTTCACAAATTTAATCATTTTTCATCAGAACGGTTTCTCTTAATCTAAAAGCATGAGATTCAGAGAACATGTGCAAAAAGTAGATGTCCACTGCAAAAAGAAATTTCGTATAAACATAACAAGTGCATATACCTAGATAGATATTTGTTTATATTAATTGTATTATCTTGTCTGAAATCTCCACTATACCGTTAATTAAGATGTCTATAATCCACGAGCTGTAGATGGGTGGACTTTCTTTAATACAAATATCAGATGCTCATTATTATCGGAATGTTGATATGTTTATCAACCATGCAGGAGGTAAGTATGTGTTGATATCAAACTATCATGAGAGAGAACTGCTTATCCCAAAGTAAATTTTATATAAGTGATTTTACATCAGCATCATGATCCTGCAACCAACAGATAGAAGGATAACAAACAGGGTGTATAGAGGCGCTATAGGTAAATACGGACGAAGCTTCCGGCAAACGCTAGCACATAATACGAAGGTAAGCAAAGTTCGTATAAGTCTAGTGTCTCATCCAATAATCAAATATCTAATATTTCTGTTGCGCAATTTCAGAAATTATATTTACATATCCTTAGTGCATTTATGTGTGACTATTAACGTGGTACGCAATCTTTGCAGCATTTAAGAAAATATTTATCGGCCACTAAATTCAGACAAATCAATTTGAACGCTTTAAAAAGAGGATAACTGGATTTTATGAATACAACTACAGTTTGGAAAGCGCTACCTATATACCCGGCGTAAACGAGTTTGAATCAAGATCAAATTAATCTCTTAAGCAGAATACAACAGCAACTCAAAGTACAGTTTTTTATAACCACTCCTCTTTTTGAAATCTAGAGATTAAATTTCAACGTAGGAACGGCAGGACTTCTTCAGATTTTAACACTGCATTTATTTTTGCACTATTACAAGAAAATTTTAACAACACTTCGATCACACATATATGTTCATGTCTACCTCTAACAATTTTGGAGATGTTTGCGATTCTATATTATTTCTGGATGTCAGGACTGGCCTTGTAACAAGCGAAACAGGCCTTGTTAGTTGTTTTATAGTAATTGTCATTACATGTTTCCTAATGGCATTATGATAATACTCTTCTTTAAAACATAAATCAGTGTTGAAGTTGCATTTTTGGCAATTTAGCAAAGTAAAAGATGTTTCCCCGCGAAGAACCAGGGAAGATGGCATATTTCTAGGTGAATGTTAAATAAATAAATGTTGCTGACATCTAGAGTTAACGCACAACCTCATCCTCGCCTAGGACACCTAGAAAGGTTTTTGAAAGATTCACTTGATCGATCAAATTTTCAAATCGTAATCGAACTTTGAAATTTATTTTAGAAGATTTATGATCTCACAATCAGTACAGGAATCAAGCATTTGTTAAATAGGTACAACACGAGTTTCCTAATCGCTTGTGCAGAGAATTGGAGTACTATCCATTCCAAATGCAAATGCTCAAGCAATTTCTAGAAGAGTCAGTTTTTGTCGGTTATCACTTCTCAAATTAGGTCAACATAAAGATTTCTTCAACAAGTTGTGTATAAAGTGCGCTCCAGAAAAGAAGGCAGACGTGATGGGGACAACAATAGTTGCCAGACAATGGTATGCCGGCCATTATTCATGGTAACAATTTCAGGCTAGCGCGGCAAATAAATTTATTAACTCGGCTCGTCCCATGCGGTTCGCTTCTTTCAAATTGTGGACGATGTTACATTCCTAAGGTCCGACTTCTTTTCTGGCGCGCACTATACTGATAAAAAGCTACTTTTTCTATTAATAGATATTATCCACGACCTTGCTAAAAGTGGACACTTTTGGCAAGCATTTTAGTGCTAAAAGTAAAATTTAACACACTTGCGTGTGACAAAAATTCTATTTCACGTTTCTAATAACAACGTAAAATAATTTTTTTGTCGTACCGCTTCTGTATTGTAACCACAATGATGATATATTTACAACGATGCGAGTTAACTATGATTTTAATAATTAATGAAGTAAGTGGCTTTAACAGTAACTGCACTCAGAAATTTTAAACATTAGAAATCTCGGTTGGCGCCTGAGTTTTCAAACCTCACGTAGTGTGCCCTAAAAATTCATATATCCGACTTAATGCATAAATAACTACAACTATCGTTACTAAGGTAGTATGGTTCGTTGAATCTATATCTAATATTAATGCTTTTTAGAAATCAGTGTAAGTGGTGTTTGAACTAAGGTTATTTACGTAATTTGTACTAACCCTTTTGGTAAACGTTTGATGGATATAAGTTAGGTATGTTACGCCCTTTAAAATCGCTTGCATGATGTGTTACAACAGGATTGAGATCACCTTTATTACTTGATGGAAGTTAGAAAACATTCTAATGGAGCTTATCCAGATTGGTAGTGAAGCACCAGTAAGTTGGCCGCCTAGTCTTTATGTCTCAGAAGCTGCGACCAGTTTTCGTGGTATTCATCAAAGGCAAAGTGGATTTAACGCCACCGGTCGCCATCAAGGTATTTGTCATATAATTTTAACGGAATTTTAAGAGGTTACACCTGGAATGTTCAACGTTCCCTTAATAGGCGATATCCCTGGTGTTTAGCTAGCGGTGTGCGCCACATTGAACAATGACTTTAAAACTTTCGAGATTTTAGTTTATAGCGTTTATATCACGTTCTTGTGGCTATGCTTTTTGTCGTTGTCGTTGTAGTGGTCTAGTCTAGTTTGCCTTGCCATTTTATAAGTATGAGAATAATAATTGATGTCAGTCACAAGTCTGAAAATTAAGAGGAAGATACAGTTCTTTCAACATTTATTTCAAGCGTCATATATATTTACGGTTAAGTTTTTACGTCTTAAGTTTCAAACTTCTTTGTGAGAACAAGCCGTAGTTCACAGAAAAGTGATACAGATAAAACAAACACACTGCTTCATAAAATTTCTGTATAACCAGTTTGTGTACCGAGTGTGTGGATCGTGTGCACAGCGCGTCTCACGAGCGCTTGTTCCGCAACTAGTCCCAACATAAGCTGATGGATAGGCAACACGAAGATACGCGTGTCGGTGATCACCAATTGCGGCGTTTCAATAGACTAGCAAGCTGGAAAAAGTTGAGAAAGTTCGAGCCAAGTTCGCACAAATCGGTGGTATGTACCGTAAAACCGGGTTACTTTGGCACATGGGGTCTTCTTTGGCAGGCAATCAGATGCCATGCGCGAGGGCTCTGCCGCGAAAACGGGGTGGGTTATTTATGCGCAGTGGTTGCAGGTGTGTTCTTGAAGGTTGTGTTTGTCAAAAACTGCCACGACATTACAGGAAAAAGTTGGGCGGGCGCTCATACAAGAATTATTCTGAAGAGAAAATGCAGCGCGCTGTTGCGGCCGTTCGAGGAGGTATGACGCAGGCAGAAGCGTCGCGACGCTTTAAAATTCCACGGGGAACGATTCAAAACAAACTATGGTAGTCTACAAGTCCGGTTATTTGTACGAGGGATGGACCAACAGGAACTGTGTATCGGAATAGCCCTAGCGGATGGTTCGACATGGTGCTGCTTGAACGTTGGTTTTTCCAAATTTTGCTTCCTGCTATCAACGAAATGGTCAGCCCAGACCAGAGGATTGTGATAGGTGATAACTTAGCATCGCATTTTTCGCCAAAGGTGATTAAAGCATGTGAAGACTACAACATTTATTTAACGCCATTGCCACCCAACAGCACACATTTATTACAAGCTTTGGATGTCGCTGTTTTTGGGCGTTTAAAGAAGAAATGGAGAGAGATTTTAGACAACTGGAGAAGAGAATCTCGAAGTAAGACCAGCATCCCAAAGGAACACTTCCCCAATCTTCTCAAGCGGCTGTGGAATGGACTTAGTCTAAACATTTCCGGATTTGACAGCGATGATTGATAGGTGAAATTGATCATTTTGTCTTTTGTTTTATTTTATTTTACATATGCAGTGGCCTTACGTCTAATAAGATATGCTCACGAGCAACCGGCAACGTTGGTGAATGACGTCAATCCGTGATTAGGGCGATAACTTGATAAGTATCATCCTAGGTGACGACATTTTTTTACATTTTACAAAATAGGTCATAGTCACGGTGTGACGTCATGCGCCAACCGGGCAACAATGCGTTCGCCTATTGAGCATATCTGATTAGTCTTAGTATCATGACGTAGAACAAAGGCCACTGCCTATATTATAAGGTACTGCCAATTCTATCTTGTGCACGGCAATTAAAGCTTTTATTTTATATCGGATTTATGTAATATATTCTATAATCTTCTGGGAGTGAGAGAATCACACGGTCGATTTTGTTTAAGCAAATGTTTATTTAAAAAACTAGACACCGTTTATTCTAAGTTGGGACACCCTATATAAGTAAGCGTCCTGCATACAAATACACATAATAACAGGTTTACCCCACAAAGCGCTTTGTGGTTAATGCCCCACTATAAGTGTACTTAAAAACTTGAAAAAATGGTTGAGGAACCATGTCTAGCATATATAGTCACCACATGACTGGTTAAATTAAGGACCAAGGAGACTGCAATTGTTTAGCAGAGCGC
Source organism: Rhyzopertha dominica (assembly GCA_025024175.1). Classification (NCBI taxonomy): domain Eukaryota; kingdom Metazoa; phylum Arthropoda; class Insecta; order Coleoptera; family Bostrichidae; genus Rhyzopertha; species Rhyzopertha dominica. Next base: position 36,013,553 of record QCXZ01000138.1, read on the forward strand.
ATGTTCTATAATAGAACGTGAAACTGCAATATTCATTGACCTACTTTCTACATATATGTAGGTAAATGACAAGGAATTACAGCTGTCGGCAAACCAACCCCGCTTCATTTAGTAAGAGAAAATCGTACTTAATCCAAAGTGGGGAAAGATTTAAATGGAATGAAGAAGAGACGAATTTCCACCATTGATAATTTGTTTAATGTTCTACCGAATACTATTTTTGAATTCTATTTGTTTGTCAATGAGTTTTGCAAACCCTGATGTGACTATATCCTTTTGCTTTAATGTAACGATGGTTAATATTATTTAAATGCGAGTTTCTAATATCTGTATTTGTATGTATTTAGAAGATTCAGATATTAACGGCCGCAGTAATATGGAAGTTTGGGTTCAACAAATTTTGATTTACAATGTTTTCTATACTTCAAAGCATTTACGATTTTATGGCTTGTTTTTATAATTAATTAATTTTTGCCATTTAGGAGTGCCCCAAACCAGAACCGACTATATTAACAAATGTGTTATTGGGTCCTGGTAGTGTTACTGAATGACTTATTATAATACGACTGTGAATGTTTCAAACGTTCGTAATAAACATAAAAATTATGTTGCCGCCAAAAAAAGTTGTGACTCATCCAAACACAGACAAAAATATCAAACTGACATTTCGACCATTTGTTTGAATTTTGTTTCAAACCTGTTTTTGGCAAACATTACAGGTGTAACGGAAACGTCAGTTTGATACTTTTTGTCAATATGTGGGTAAGTGACATATTTTTTTCCAGAATACTTAATAGCTTTACCATGACAACTTTGCAGTACGTAAGTGCGCATAATAAAGTGAGAAACGTATAAGTTAGTTTTAGGGCAGCAAAGAAGATCATATACTTAATAAATAAATAGTAGTATGAAACCAAAAAGTAACGTAATAACGATAAAAAAAATAAATATAAAAAATAAAGAAAAACAAAGTTTAACGAAATAATTAAAAATCAATAGATTACCATGTTTCCACAAAACAACACGAAATACTTGGGGTTGTTTGCTGAAGTTTAGACACTTTCAATTGAGGGTTTAAAATTAAGCAAACACTACAATTTCCAAATTGTACTTAATTGACAGTTGCAGCCTCACACTGAATTATCTTCAACAACTGATTTAACGGTGTTGGCTTGAGCTGTGTTTTAAACCGTGCCAAAAAAGCTGTACCTATATTGTAATATAAAGGCAAATTTATTTATTAAAATTATTAACTCGATAGATTGATCGATTTCTCCATTACGAAAAGCAGAATTTCCAATGTTTTCGTTCTATTTACTTCATGTTCCTGATCTGGCAATGAAGCGCGAACAAGCAATATGCGTGATAGAGCGCCTACGGATCATTTCTCACAGTGGAGTCTAGACTAGGGTAAGTTTTATGTCCTGCTATTATGAAAGAGGCTAGCCCTTGGCCGTAATACCGCCACATGAAAGGAGAAATGACAGGCGTTTCCGGAAAACTGGAGGGAGAGTGATGGGCACATTTACATATACAGGCATCAAATTTATGGCGTGGCGGTGTTGCCAGGTGGCAAGACGATAAAAGTGCATCAATATTAATTTAACATTGTATGCAAAATGATCGTGCATAGATGCTCCTTAATAAGAGTGTTCGAGAAAAGATGCGGGTAGCAGTCAATTTTAGTAGCAGTAGACCAGAGGCGGCCTTAATAGTTTACGGGGCCCCGGGCGCATTTTACATTCCGGTATGGTTTTCTTCACCCGTTGTCACGTAATTGGTCGTTTTTCAATTTGCCAGCCAATTAAACGAGATGTGCCGAAATCGCGACCTGAACGTTGAACCGTGCTGAAACGCAGATCGGAATGTTCCGGTTGCTGCTCTCTTGCTAATTGCGCGCTTATTGCTTGTAGCAGCAAGTAATTAATAAAAAGTTTTATAATAAACATTTTTATTAAATCTACAGAATCAACCAATATCAAAAACTATTATCAACGCAAATATATAATGCAATATGTAAAGTTTATTCGTGCAGTGGACGTAAATATGTTTTTTTATATAGCTAATGATTTACTCCATGTGATTTTGCATTAGGCTGGCTCTTAGCTACGTTCTCTGCTAAACATCGTCTTCGCTTCTTTTTTGCACGTTCTTCGTTTAGTGGCCTTCTTATTGGCAATCTTTTACATTCTCTTGTTATTCAAACCTTTCGTCTACTGGCAGGTGGGTTGCACTTTAATGCCCATTTTACTTTTTTGACGAATCGCCGAAGAACTGCCAGCTGTAGACAAAAGAGATCCCCACGATGTACTAGTTTTTACATTTTTGAGTCTTTGGTTGCATTTTTGTATGGCCAAAACTGATGTGCCGAATTGTTTATGTTGTTTTCGATTAGAGTACAGATTTCTTGGGCAGCTGCTGTTTCGGCGGAATTTTCATCATAATAGTTTTCATTGTTTGATAAAGATGAATTTGTAGAATCTAGCCGAGTTTCTAACTCCTAACTTCATCAATATCTTGTGTCGGTTGAAGATAGGAGTTAGAGACGACTAATGGCATGTAAAATTCAATGTACATTTTCTCCAAATGCTAATTTCGCCATGGCGTATCGAGATTATGGAGTTATTGCAGGAGCGTTTACAATGGTTTACAACTAGGACAGCGTGGGAATCTTTTTTTGTCTTCAGCTGACAGTTCTTCGGCGATTCTTCATAGAAGTAAAATGAACATTAAAGTGCAACCCACCTCTGTCAATAGACGAAAGGCTGGAGTAACAATAAGAAGGCCACAAAACGAAAAACGTACACAAAAGAAGCATAGACGATATTTAGCAGAGAACGTAACTAAGAACCAGCCTAATGCAAAATCTCATGGAGTAAATCATTAACTATATAAAAATGTTTACGCCCGCTGCAAGAATAAACTACATACTGTATTTCATATTTGCGTTGATAATAGTTTTTGATATTGTTTGCTTCCGTAGATTCAATAAAAATGTTAATTATAAAAATCTTTATTAATTATTTGCTGTTACAAGCAATACGCGCGCAATTAGCAAGGGAGCAGCAACTGGAACATTCCGACCTGCGTTTCGTTCAACATTTCGGTCGCAATTTCGGCACATCTCGTTTCATTGGCTGGCAAATTGAAAAACGACCAATTCCGTGACAACGGGTGCCGAAAAGCATACCAGAATGTTAAAATGCGCCCCGGGCGGGGGTTCTGTAGGCGAAGCCAGGAAACATAGGTGAAATTTTTGAGGGGGCAAGGGGTTCTTATGGCATGGGGGTCGATATAACTTACGACATTCATGATTTGGAAACATTTTACATGCATGCAAGATCAACAAACTAGAACACATATAAATAATGAGTAAGTTCTGATTTATGAAAACTGGTTTCCGAAGAAATCCACCACACCGTATTATTAAGGTGATCAACTTCTCAAACCAGAAATCCGGACGCCTTCATGGTGTTATTTGTAATATAGGATAAAGATGGATGGCCACATGGCCAGGCTAGGCAATTGGGTGCTGACGCCACAGAACTAAATAACTAGACTTAGAAGTTTAATGCAATAAGATTTTGTGATAAATAATCCTGGAGCAGGAAGGGCCAGATGCATGCACAGTAAAGATTATAATATGGAAACGTCATAGCAACGGTACAACAAACAACAGGACCTGGACCTGTCGCACATAGGGCTAATCGCCATTCACTTTATTACACCAGCGAGTTACCGCGCAGACTCGCTGCCCTACGAACGAGCAATATGGCGACTTACAGGTTGTTGCAATATTTTCTCGCGCATGCCATAACAATTAGCCATCTATGTGACATATAAAACTATTAAGTTAGCTACGCCCTACTGCATGAAAAGACAACTGGCAACAATGAAAAAGTAAAAATACCATGTGCACATTTTTAGCTCAAATTATAAAAAACCGGACAAATCCATACAAAATTTTGAAAATCCGGACAAATCTGGATACCATATTAAGTACGGACTCATAAACAAAAATCCGGACGGTTGGCCGAAGTATTCACTTAACTCTAAGCTACGGTACATTAGAATGTTGCAGAGGCCCCGCATATTTGTGCTGACTCTGACAAGAGAATATCCTATCGCGGGGCCTGAGAAGAGACCATTGAGTACCATGATTACGTCAGCCTAATCATCTCTTTTAGTTTTCATTTTTATACCTGTAACATTTACGAAATTAACTGCGAGACTTGTACAATGCCGCTGAATAAATTTTTTTAAGATTTAAGTTTTAAATTCAGGGTTTGAAGTAGGAATTCATATTCTATTGTATTTGTTCAGATTTTAATAAATGAATCTAGATTTTTAGCTCTCAACTATGTCTCTTCAGCGCAATCGTAGATTCGTATATTACAATTGAGAATAAGGTTATTGTCCGAACTCGCGGAAATACGCGTTATACAAAATGAGTGTAAAATGACGTATTATATTCGAATTCAGAGGGCACATTTTTTAAGTAAGGGACTGCTAAAAAAATTTATAAAAAGGAAATACAAGTTATTGTCCTTCAAACTTTAATAAATCTGTATGTTACTTTTTTAATTGTTCGTGTCGAGATATTTTATTACAATATTACCAGATACCAGATGTCTCGGAATACCTGAAAGTAGGCCCTTCCAGTTCTGTTGATTCTAGGAAGGCTGATGTGGCCGTTATTGTTTATGACCCTTTTGTGTGCAGGCGTATGTATGCTTGTAAACTATACGTTAGCACGTGAGTCCCTTTCAGGTTTTTCGCCGGCTAATTCAAGTAATTGATCCGATTGCTAAATTTCCTCATTATATTGGCTAGTTACGATTTGGCAACTATGTGGAATTGCTTTTCTGAGCAGATATCGAACCTCTATGTTCGACTAGATATGCTTAACCATAAACCAGCATCTTCAACCAAGTCGACACCTTAGGTTAGGTAATACGACGAATGTTGTCTGTATAACACGATTGCGCAGGTGCACATCAACGCGGGTTATATTCACATTATTTGTCTCACTCTTACCGTCAGCTAATGTCGCACAGAGCTTCTCACTTCGTAACGGATGTCCACGTTTAACTGGACAGCGGTAGAGAGAACGACCAGCTACAGCGAACTTCGATGCTGTGTCTACAATTCCACTACCGCTCAAGCCAAGAACATTTATCAGCAACACCGGCCGAGCGCGCGGCAACACCGGTGGTATTTCACAAAAGTCCACACAAGAAGTCTCTGCTCACCGATTACACGTCGGGCATTTCGAAGCATTCGAACGCACATAACCCGAACGTCCACAACCATAGTAACTAAGCTGTACGCCACTGGACAATCCGGGAGTTGGCGGTGCATTTTCAGCTTCTGTCTGCAACGAATCTGAAGACTGCTCGCTCTTTTGCTTTATCCTTTCACGGTTTTCTTTCATATGACCTACTGTACGGCAGTAGCTATACCTAAGTTTCACGTTTTTTCTTCACTTTTAGACCTTGAAAGGTTTCCTCAACATGGCGGGCTTGTTCCAACAGGTCGGTGAATGAAAAAATTTTATTACGGGCTATACGTTCACGTATCTGAACATTTAACAACCCATACACCATGTCAAGCTATACGTTTTCCTTTAAAGCAACCATTGGTAACTGTGCTAGTATGTTACGTGCTTTACAGACAAATACATCTGTGGGAGTTTTCTAACCCTGCTCGTTTGCAAACAACTCCATGTACACCTTATGCGGTGGTTTTACTGGACCAAATGTCTTAAGAAGCAAATCAACAGCATCTTCCCATGTATGTACCGTATCTTTCACACTTTACCACCACTTTGTTGCAAAACCATCCAGCAGCATTGGCAAGCCACGTAATGCGTTAACATCTGATGCGTACGAGCAGTCTTTGTAAATTTCAACGGCGTCTATAAAAGCCGTAACATCGCTAACCGAGAGCCACATTTTGTTACCTGATTGCACAGGTATGACTTCCGAAGGCGAGCCAGTTTGCAACAGTTGCAATAACGCTTGTAACTGTTCGTCTGTTAAAGTCACAGGCGGTGTCATTTCGGAGATTCGATCTTGGCTACGTAAATAATATGACATTCATACCATAACAGCCGTAACACAATTCCTAAAGTTTTTCACCACGATGCTTGCAACAAGGAACCTGTACCGGCAAAACACCAACGGACAGTCTACACAATTCTAGGGCTTTTCGGGCCACTAGTTGGGGCGTCAATATAAACGGTTGTGTAAGATTATTTATTGTCAGAGTTGACATACAGGGTTTCTATAAATGATTCATGCATCCAGGGCGCTTATGGAAATTATCGATTAAATCAATTTGCCGTCTTTCAGAAAAGTGACGTATATTTGTCATCTGTCGATTTTTGAATTATATGATATATTTTAATATGTGAAAACGCCTGGAAGTATGTATTTTCTACGTATTCTGTAAATTAAAATGCATGTCTATGCTTTGCTGTCTACACCTCAACCAACTGCAGATGGATCTATTTCGCTGTCATTACAGCTCATCAGTGCAGTTTAGGTATAGTGTAGACAGCACAGCATAGAACTGGTTTTGCTTATATACCAAAGCAATGGTATGATGTAAGTAAAAATTTAGGATGGCAATGCCATCTGTCAGCACAGCATAGACATGCATTTTAATGTATGTCGGTTCTTGCCCGCTAGCAAAAAGTGCCGTGTGGGCCTGCTGTCAAACTGAAGTATGCAGTTGCATGCCAATTTGTCAGGCTACAGGTCACTTCCTTTAGGAAGTAGTACCCGTTAAGGCAGCTAGGTGGCTTTGTCATCATGCCAGTGTAATGCTGACAGATGGCATTGCCATCCTAATTTCTTACTTATATTCTGTAAAGTTTTGTGGGATAATTAACATTAAGGTTGCAGAAAGCTCACATTTCGGAGCTGTGGTTTGACATTGTTCTGCAACCTTCAACTACTATCGCCGTGCATAATGTAGCTTGGCAGCAGTTACAAAAAGGCGGCACAAAGAATTCCGGATCATTTATAGAAACCCTGTATATCTAAAAACAACGTTACATGCGCTTGCTAGTCTAAMACACTCTCACTTGAACATGCCGATTTCCGTGTTGCGCATCGCTGCGTTACAATATGTAAGAGAAGGGAAAATAAATGAGCTCAACTTAGGTGGGGTTGCCAACTCCCATTTGATCTAAAATGTTCCAGCAACATAACGTATTTTTAGGACACCTAAAGGAAGTCTCGTTTGGAGCTTTCATACAGATCGGAAGTCATATCGTTTTGATTCAGCTGGTGATGTAGACTTTAGAGTAATTAAGGTAAGATTTGTCAACGTAGAAAGGTAATGTAAAGGTAAACCAAACACACTGATTAAGTTTTATTGCTGCTAAACAAAATTAAGTTAATAAAAACTAGTTCCTATGCGATAACTAGAATCCCGGAATTCTTTAAAAACTTGGGGCTGAATGCTTTAAAATGGATGTTATTGTTCTATAATATTTTAGATACACATACTCTTAGAAGTTTGTTTCAGAAAACAAAGGTGATTGCTGTCTTAAAACCTTGGAAACGTCCAAATACCGACCCATTGCCCTCCTGAGTGTCTGCTACAAGTTACTAGAGAAATTACTCTACCAGAGAATAGGACCTATTATTGAAGACTTACTTCCGAAGGAACAAGCTGATTTTAGGTCGCTGTGACCAAGTCTTGTCTGTAAGAAAATATGCTGCAGCTGGTTTCCAGAAACGATTGAAAACTGGAGTAGTGTTCATAGACTTATTGGCGGTCTAAAATTTGTGTATGCAGACATGTCATTGGCTTTGCAAAGTAAAGACCTTACTGTACTTGAACAAAACCTTTCAAAAGAATTACTATTTTAAAGCTTGGCGCTTGTACCCTAATCCAATGCAGACAGAAGTAACTTGTTTTATCTTAACAATCTTCAAACGACAAAACAACTTCAAGTTATATCAAATAACATAATTCTCAAACATTACTTCTGGCCAGAATACCTTGGAATGATTCGAGATACGTCTCTAACGTACAATAAACATCTAGAAAACATCGGTAAAAAATTACAGACTAGAAAAATAATATCCTGCATAAGCTCGCTGGTTTAAGTTGGAGTGCAAACGCGTGTACTCCGTACTTCTGCAGCTGCCTTGCACTGCTGTTCTGTCTGGAAAAATAGTCATCACACAGGAAAAATKGACAATCAACTAAATGCAACATGCAATGCGACTAATCACTGGAACAATTAAGTCAGTTCCATTACCTTGGCTTCCGATTCTTTCAAACATTGCTCCTCCGGAGATTCGCAGACAGTTTGCTATTTATAAACCTTGGCAAAAATATCAATCAGCTCCTAATTGATTTCTGATTTCCCGAAATCTGCAAGAGCTACCTACAACTCGGCTACTTCCAGAAAATTAATGTCAACCAAAAAAAAAGATGCGAAAAGGATAATAAGTAGAGGCAATTAGAAATTGCAGTTTAAAGGCGATACATACGCTTGCTGTTCATTTCGATCTGTAAGCAGGCATAACAGAAATGTCACATGAGAACAGTTTGTTTTGTACGCAAGATGATTAAATAATTTACAAAATTAATGTCTTACGTTATCATTTAGATCACAAAAGTGTAGTGCTTACATGCAAAAATTAGCGTCAGTATACTCGTAAAACACATTGCATTAACGGGATAAAGGGGGAGAGTGCGGCAATGGTGCCCAAAATTATATCAGAGCAGCTCTGGAATTTTAGCCATTACAAGCACCGTGACATCTGCACGGCATTAGAACTCTGTGTTCCTATTGTTATCGGTAATAATTATATTGACACTCGGATTAATCGGAGCCGCTTTTATCGCTTTCAGGCTGTAATTATTTATGGTCTGTTCCCATGCTGACAAGTGGAAATTCTGTTTTTTTTTCGGGGAAGTGTGCGCAGGGAATACGGTTTTGTCAATAAATTAAGCCTTTACTGTTTGTCCTTTTTGTTGTTTATCGTAAGCGGTACGAGATCTGCGAAGTTTGAGTGAACCGACTAGTAACGTTTCATTAAGCATTTTTGGGATGAATGCAGTGCAAGTTAATGCACTCAGGAAGAATATAATCTGAWAGTAACCACGGTGTTTTGTTATAAAAATTTGCTGGGTTATGTTCAGAACTGAAGTATGTGTTCCTACAAATTTGTTTTTATCGAGATTCAATCTATTTCGGTAATTCATTGGCGTACTTTGGAAAAAAAAAGAATTATGAATTTCACGTTAAAATCAAGACTATTTGGCACCATACCATTATAAGTAAGAATTTAGGATGGCAATGCCATCTGTCAGCATTACACTGACATGATGACAAAGCCACCTAGCTGCCTTAACGGGTACTACTTCCTAAAGGGAGTGACCTGTAGCTTGACAAATTGGCATGCAACTGCATGCTTCAATCTGACAGCAGGCACTTTTTCCTAGCGGGCAAGAACCGACATACATTATAATGCATGTCTATGCTGTGCTGTCTACAGCTCAACCAACTGCAGATAGATCTATTTCGCTGTCATTACATGCATTTTAATGTATGTCGGTTCTTGCCCGCTAGCAAAAAGTGCCGTGGGGGCCTGCTGTCAAATTGAGGTATGCAGTTGCATGCCAATTTGTCAGGCTACAGGTCACTTCCTTTAGGAAGTAGTACCCGTTAAGGCAGCTAGGTGGCTTTGTCATCATGTCAGTGTAATGCTGACATGGCATTGCCATCCTAAATTCTTACTTACATCATACCATTGCTTTGGTATATAAGTAAAACCAGTTCTATGCCGTGCTGTCTACACTAGACCTAAACTGCACTGATGAGCTAATGACAGCGAAATAGATCTATCTGCAGTTGGTTGAGGTATTACGATGGCTCTGAAGGGCCAAGCAAAAATAAAAATAAAACACGATTTATATTTTATACATGGAAGTGAAATTGTCAGATAATAACTGGCAATTGTCAGATAATAACTGGCAATTGCCAGATAGTAACTGGCAATTGTCAGATAGTAACTGGCAATTGTCAGATAATAACTGGCAATGCCAGATAGTAACTGGCAATTGTCAGATAGTAACTGGCAATTGCCAGATAATAACTGGCAATGCCAGATAGTAACTGGCAATTGACAGATATTAACTGGCAATTGTCAGATAGTAACTGGCAATTGCCAGATACTAACTGGCAATTGTCAGATAGTAACTGACAATTGCCAGATGTTATCTGGCAATTGTATACGCTAGTTATTTGACCGGCCAGCGCGGTAGGCGTATGCAAAATGTCAGAACAATCGCAATATCCAAAAAATAGTTAATTGTATAATCTAAGGGCTTATCTTAAGGGATTACATTAAATAAACCTTCCTGCATACCCACATACATACCGCAACTTAGCTAACATTTAAATTTTAAATGAATTAAAATGTAGTAAAAAATAAAAATACATATTTTATTAATCTTTTAGATATAAAAATGTAGAAAATCATACAAAAAGAAACATAAAATCTAAAGATTACATACTATCTTATTTCTAGGATGTATATCCAAGAAAACAAAGACATGAAATATAGAATACAACACTAATACCGAATACCTATTGCAATTGGGGCATATAAAAATGGACGGAATCGTTTTTATTATTAACGCAATCTAAATGAAACAAATTTAAACATCGATCACACACCTGATTGTGGCTATGTCAGACACTCCTATATTGCACTGTGAATATACCCATGTTCCATTTTTTAGACAAAACATAGGTACCTATTTATTTGTTTTTATTAGATTACATTACATACCTATACATTTATTTCTGTAATTATAACATCCATGTAACATATCTTTTATGTCACATTTGTTGAGAATTTTATTTTTGTAAATATCTTCTCGTAATTTACCAATCCACTTCAGGATTATACCTGTTCTGTCCTGTTTTTTTAGTTTGTTAAAAGGTGTACAACCTCATGTCTTCATTTTCCTTTTAGATGGTAGACAAATGGCGGTACGATTACTGCCACAAGGTCAGTCCCTCTTTTTATAAATCGGTGGAATTTTAATGTTCAAGCTCAGTATTATCAAAATTAAGGTTGTTTTTGTTAGTGTCTAAATTTTGAAGATGCTTACCTTGAAAATTTTGTATATTATTATTTGGTGTGCCAGCACCTTAATCTCCACTTTTCACTTATACCATGTATGAATGTGAAGACTTTATTTTGAAAATTGCATTTTCGTTTTGTGTACCTGAAATATAATTTTCTGTATTAATATTCACCCGCCCCCACTCCTTTATTTGACATTTAACAAAAAATGTTCTAAACAAAAATGTTAGATTTTAGTCCAAATAATCTTAAAATGTTTAATACCGCAGACATTTATTAGGCTAAAAATGACACAAACATTAATTTTGTAATTTGGAGGTACCACAGCGCCCTCTAGCGGTCACTTTAGAAACTCGAAAATATTTTCCAGTAATTTCTCTTGGCCACTTTACTTAAGAAATTTTTTACCTCAAAGCTCTAGGGCTACTGGTTTATGAGATATGACCCGCCACCTCTCTTATTTGCTCACCCTGTACTTGCGGACTTGTGCTATACAATACACAACAGCTGATTACCGTTGAGTTCTATGATAGCTGCACGTGTGTGTATTGGAGATATGAAATGTAATAAATACTTTAATTATTAATGAAATTGGCATCATGAAATATATTTAWATTTGGTATTAACATAATGACTTTGGAAATACAACAAGTATAACGAAAGTAATAATCATTAWTAACCGCAATACATAATAATACTATTATAATAAAAATAATTGCTGTTAAAGACAAATAAACCGCTGTGCAAGCGAGCGCGACTTTGATATTTATCGATCATCAACCGCATATCAATAATTATTCATTTGTAACTTATTATGTATCTTAATATTTGTTAAATTTAACATTTTCTTTATTATATTATATAATTGTATTATTTACTTCAACTGGTCCTCATTTTAAACATACCGTGGTACCTATTTATCAAATGCTTAAGACCATTTCAAATGTACCAGCAATATTTAGGTATGTAATCTTTAGATTTTATGTTTCTTTTTGTATGATTTTCTACATTTTTATCTCTTTTATCAATAAAATATGTATTTTTATTTTATACTACTTTTAATTCATTTAAATTTTAAATGTTAGCTAAGTTGCAGTATGTATGTGGGTATGCAGGAAGGTTTATTTAATGTAATCCCTTAAGATAAGCCCTTAAATTATACAATTAACTATTTTTAGGATATTGCGATTGTTCTGACATTTTGCATACGCCTACCGCGCCGGCCAGTCAAATAACTAGCGTATACAATTGCCAGATAACATCTGGCAATTGTCAGTTAACATCTGGCAATTGTCAGTTAACATCTGGCAATTGTCAGTTACTATCTGACAATTGCCAGTTAGTATCTGGCAATTGCCAGTTACTATCTGGCATTGCCAGTTATTATCTGGCAATTGCCAGTTACTATCTGACAATTGCCAGTTACTATCTGGCATTGCCAGTTATTATCTGACAATTGCCAGTTACTATCTGACAATTGCCAGTTACTATCTGGCAATTGCCAGTTATTATCTGACAATTGCCAGTTATTATCTGACAATTGCCAGTTACTATCTGACAATTGCCAGTTAACAGCTTTTCACTTCCATGTATAAAATATAAATCGTGTTTTATTTTTATTTCTGCTTGGCCCTTCAGAGCCATCGTAAGGTGTAGACAGCACAACATAGACATGTATTTTACCATATCATTATATTACGTTATATTACACTCACTTATAACACTATTCAAATCTTATTTGGTTGATAGACAACAGTGTCAGATACGGTAACTACTTTTGTACGTCATTTATCCCAACATCCGGAGTCCCGCAGGGTTCTTACTTAGGACATTTATTATTTTTGTTACTTATTAAAGACATTTATGATAAAATATCCTCTTCTATACTTATGCTTGCTGACGACTTGAAATTTTTTAGGGAAAATCAGTCAATAAGGGATTGCCAATACCTTCAAAGTGACCTAAATGTAATTAATAATAATTAGTGCTTTTCCAACTACCTTAAACTTAACATTTGAAAGTGCAGTATTGTTTCTTACTCTAGAAAAGTTTCACCAGTATTTTACTCATACAAATTAAGTGATAGTATCCTTCAAAGAAATAATCTTATTAAAGACTTGGGAGTTTCATTTGATTTTAAACTAACGTTCAATGATCTCGTCCCTAAACGTGGTCACTAAGGCTTATAAGTCATATGGATTTATCTACTGTAATTGTCCAGATTTCACTTTTCAGTTTCCTGGTAGTGTGGGGTCTGGTATATGCGGCAGTGGTCCGGTTCCCTATTTATAATACTTATATATCTCTCACCGTAGGAGTGCAGAGGAAATTTCTTAAATTCATGTGCTTCTTGTTTGATGGTTTTTATCCGCCTATGGGATTTGACCAACAACTGCTTCTTTCTCGATTAACCACGAACTCATTTTACGTGCGTAGAATTTACATTTTTTATTAAATTTGATTAATTGATTGCGCTTGACTCCTGGGTAAGATTAACTTTTCAGTCCAACGGGACAACTCACGAACAGGCTTTGCTTTTTACGTTTCATTTAGTAGATCAAATGTACATACCGGGTCTCCACTGGTTATTATGTGTGAGATGTGTAATGCCATCTCTTCAGATTTCGATATGTTTAATGGCTCTATAAAACAGCTACGAGATTGTGTGGAACGTAGGGTTAGCAGTGAGGGAACTTAGTTTGAGTAATTCTTGTATAACTTAGTAGGCTTTTCTTTCATAGTATTTACTATTATATCTTGTAATTGGGTATAAATACCTGTAAGAAATAAATACTTTATAATTATTATTGTCATTATTATTAATATTATTTCTGAGAGACGCCGCTTAACAGAAAATATGGAACTATGCATAAGCCCCTGTAATGTAATAAAACATTTTATTTTTGTTCTTAAGTTACATAATGTAAAAAACCAAAACACAGCTAGTGGTATATGTGAAAAAAGTCGCAAAATTTTGAGGTAGACAAGTCTTTCCTCTCTCTTTAATGTGCGTTTTGTGCCGTAACTTAAAAGGTGTGAATAGGTATTATGTCCAATAGGCTTTACGGGAAGGTATACACAGGGTCTTCAGTACGACAATAGATATCTACCTAGGTAGTCGGTATGAACACGGAGAACGCATAGCGGCCTCTCCATAATTCTCATGCTTAGATTAAACTATTATGGAGAACCCTAACCACATAATTTAGAAATGCTAAATACGTATTTCGGCAGCTCGGCTGCTATCTTTATCACCATAAGCGACTTCTTGAAAAGCCTGGCGGGATTTAACCGGAGGATAATCTTACCACTTTTTAACGGAAAATAAAACATTCTGGAAGATTTAATAGAAAACGAAAGCATCTTCAATTGCGGCAGCTTGAAAAAACCGTGTCGCGGTGGGAAACTCAAAAATTGACGGTTCGAGAATGTCATAGAACATTATGGCAAATTCGAGAACGTCAGGTTATTCTGGAAGCTTTAATAGAATACGAAGTATGGCATATTGCCGTAACCTTATCGCGTGGAGAAAATCCACGATCGAGAAGAAAGTCATAGAACATTTTGGAAAATTCATAAATGGACAAAAGAACCCCTAAGTGTGGCACATTGTCGTAACCGTCTCAATGTGGAGATGTCGAACATCGACTTTTTAAAAATATCATGGAGCACTCTACAACATTCAAAAAAATTAATCAACAGAAGAACTTTTAAGAATGGCATATTGCCGCAATATTGTCGAAAATCGACATTTCGGGAAGTCGTAGAACATTCTAGTACGTTCAATAGAAGACGTAAGAACTTCAAAGTGCGGCACATTGCCGTGACCCTTTCGCAGTGGAGAGTTCGAAAATCGACTTTTCCGGAAGGAAGTCACAGAACGTTCTGAAAAATTCATCACGAAGAACCCCTAAGCGTAATCCAATCCCATAATCGTCTCGCTCTGTAGATGTCGAAAATCGACGTTTCGAGAATGTCACGGAACATTAAAGAACATTCTRGAWAATTTATMAGCAGAAGAAAGAACCCCTAAGTGTGGCACATTGCCTTAACCATCTCGCTGTGAAGATGTCGAAAATCGTCATTTCAAAAATGCCTTGGAACATTCTAGAACATTCTGGAAAATTTATCAGCAGACGAAAGAACCCCTACGTGTGGCACATTGCCTTAACCATCTCGCTGTGAAGATGCCGAAAATCGTCATTTCAAAAATACCTTGGAACAGTCTAGAACATTCTGAAAAATTTATCAGCAGACGAAATAACCCCATATTGTCGAATCCTTCTCGGTTGTCTGAGAGTATTGAATCAACAACTAACAGCCGACTACATTACACATTACATTACAACACATTACAGCCATACCACTTCCTATAATGCATCATGCGTATCCACGTAAATAGTACGAGTGAAACAAAGATACAGCGCATCCCAAATTTTTAAATTTGGCGTTATCATTTACGGAAAACTGCCAACGAACTAAAAAATTTTCAAGGTGCTAGAGTTTTCGATTCAGACAGAGTAGCTGGAGTCTCAAACAGAACATCCTGTATTTTTGAAGATTCTATTTATAATACTCTACACCATTATTACAGTTTTTTTGCTAACAGCGGCCAGTTCGTTAAGCGAGAAACGCTGTGCACTGCTCGGGAAACTACTACAATTTCGTCTCCTTGCAAACTTCAACCTGAAATTACTCCAACTCTGAATGCTTCCATTTCGCCTACGTACGCGCTTAACTTAGAACCCAACGCCCTCTAGTCCATAAATCACCACCACAAAACATCTTATTACCTACCTTATATACGTCGTCATCGGGAAGGGTTATGTTCAGCTCTTCTTCCTGCGCTACGGGAGGATTGTCGTTCACGTCAACCACTACGACGTTCAGCGTCCTGGAATTGTTCCTTCTGGTACCCTGCGGATTCTCTACAGTACACAGGACCTCCGGGTGTCTCGTAGATGTCTTAGCTAGAATATCACGGTCGAGTGGACGGCTGGTGGCTATTTCCCACGGACGATTAGAGTGGGAAGGTGGAAGCAGGCGAAAATCGTCTTCTCCTGGAATACGGTGAGAATATTCAGCTGAGTTTACAAATGGGGATTACTTATATGTTTGGATACACTGAGGATGGAAAATATGTTAGAGATTTGTAGTAGCAATTTAATATTGTTTAAGTGGTCAAGATTTGTTTGGCAGACGGGTGGTGCTTGGAGTAAAAGTTAATTGATTAATGATGATAATAGTATAAAATTTATTTCCACATTAACGTTTGTACGATGTCGGAAAATGCAAAAAACTAAGATTTATACCCGCGTTCACGTTAGAAATAAAGTTAATAAAATAACTGTTTGTTGTGTAATAGTCGAATAGACTATACGGAAACAGTAATTGTAAAGTAACAGTATATTCCAGAGCTTACATAGGTTATAATTATTGGGATAGCAGGCATAATACTTATTTGAAGAAGTATTGACAGCTGTGACCAGGATTCGAACCCGGGCATTTTGAACACTAGTCAAAAGTGCTAACCAGCTGCGCTATCAAAGACCTATTCAMATCCGGTTAAAGCGGCATATACAGGGTGATCAATTAAGGCTGGACAGCGGATGTATCTTGGAAAGTAATCGTGCTAGAATCTTGCGGAAAATTTTTTTTGAACAAATGTGGCCACCCAGATTTCATCTATAATATTATCAAGTATGTAACTTTGCCGCTAGGTGACGCATTTAATATGACATATCAAAGAATCGTTTCTTTATCCAAAAGGTTGCAATACAATGTTGGCCTAAAATAAACTCATTCCAATCTATGATTATTTCCTAATACATTTTGTTTGAACACTTTTTCTAGTTGCTATGGCAACGACAATAGGAGGTATAGAAGTTTTAAATCTTCGAAATGGCATAACTCATGAATGGTTTAACCGAATTTAACGAGTGATGGCTAGTTTTAAAGTGAATTTCATAGGTTTCAATGTATTCATAAATAATTTATTTGGCAATAAGGGGCGTTCAAATATCTTAAAAAAATCAAATGCAACCCTATAGACTTTTTTATTAGCTGTTATAGCTCCTTAATAAAGCAAAATAAATTTGAAAAGCGGAAGTCGATATCTTCGTTTCTTGGTTATAGTAAAAAACCGAATCCCTCTTTGGGTTCAGCTATTTTTTCCTTGGAATAAA
Source organism: Rhyzopertha dominica (assembly GCA_025024175.1). Lineage (NCBI taxonomy): Eukaryota > Metazoa > Arthropoda > Insecta > Coleoptera > Bostrichidae > Rhyzopertha > Rhyzopertha dominica. Next base: position 36,030,861 of record QCXZ01000138.1, read on the forward strand.
ATAATTAAGTTATATTAAAAAAAGAAAGAGTTTTACTCATAAATTACGACTTATTAGATTAGGTTAGACGGTGATTTGCCAGCAAAGGTGGACAAATTGAAGGTTTTTTAAACTCTTTAAAAATGGTATAGTGGGGGTCCAAAAATATTTGCAGATGATATTTCACAAATAAAGTGATTTTCTGTTGTTTTTTATCTTACCTCGTATAGTAAATATTGCTTCATAGTTGCTGGAAGCCGATTTTTGTCTTCTTTAATTTGTGTCATTATCATGTGCGCCTCATTTTTACTACTGGTTAATGAGATACAAGAAAAACTCATGGTCGCCGTACTCTGTTAACTATCTTTATAAATTTAAAATTTTGTTAACTTTAGTAACAATTATTAACGTAATACAAGTAAAAATAACAATAAATACGAATAAACATAAAAATTGACATGTTGTTTTCCGGGCTGGTTCCCACGTTGGTTATTAGACCTTGACGTTTCGACACTCATGTCGGTGTCTTCCTCAGAAGTAGCTCTGAAACTGAAGTGTCCTAGCCTGCTCGGGAATTTATACTCGTCCGGGTCACTGACGCGTGGGCGTTGTTACGCATGACCGGTTTCCAGATTCCAGGTAGGTCGATGCCCCGGTCTCGGTTGTAATTGTGCGGGTKCTTCTGGATTTCGATGGCTTCCTTGTACAGTCTCGGCCAGAATCTCGCTTCCCTCGACAGCATTTGTGCTTCCTCGAATTTGATGATGTGGCCAGTCTCCATTCGATGTTCTGCTACAGACGACCTATTATTTTGCCGGTCTCTGGTGTCCCTCATGTGATCCTTGATTCTCGTGCTGATGTGCCTTCCGCTTTGGCCGATGTAAACCTTCCCACAGCTGCATGGGATGCTGTACACACCTTGTGTGTGTAGCTCCTCAGTCGTCGAACGATATTTCGGAAAGGCATTAGCTATCTTTCTCGGGGCGGTGAAGATAGTGTTTATATGATGTCTTCTCAGCAGCCGTCCGATCTTATCTGTACATCCATTGACGTAGGGCAGGTATGCTGTAGCGATGTTCTCCTCTGGTTCCTTCCTCCGTGGTTGCTTGTTGATAGACTTCTCAATCTGTGCCTTAGGATATCCGTTCTTCTGTAGTGCTCTGCGTAGATGTTCTAATTCCTCTTCTAGGTGGTCTGGTTCGCTGACTAGCTTTGCCCGCTGTATCAGCGTATTGATGACTCCTTGTTTTTGTGCGGGGTGGTGGTGTGAATCTGCATGCAGGTAGCGATCCGTGTGGGTTGGCTTCCTATAGACCCGATGTCCTAGCGTGCCGTCTTGTTTCCTTGTTACCATCACATCCAGGAAGGGTAGGGCGCCATTTGTCTCCATCTCCATCGTGAATTGTATGCCGCTATGGATACTATTTAGATGGTCCAGGAACTCCTTTATGTTCTGTTCTCCATGCGGCCAGACGGTAAAAGTGTCGTCCACGTATCTAAACCAACACTTAGGTTTAAGCCGTGCCGATGCCAATGCATTTGTCTCGAAGGTTTCCAAGTAAATGTTAGCTATCAGCGGAGAAAGCGGTGACCCCATCGGAGCACCTTCTGTCTGCTCGTAGTATTCCTCCTGGAACTTGAAGAAAGTAGATTTCAGGCAGATATTCGCAAGTTAGACTAGTTCTTCATCCAAGTCTCCTTCTTGTAGACGTTTCTTCAACTCCCTTAAGGCATCGTCCAATGGTATCTTCGTGAAGAGTGAGGTGATATCAAAGGCTACTAAGATGTCCTCCAGGTCCAGTCTGATCTTCTTCATTTTCTCAAGAAGGTCTCCGGCGTTCCTGACGTGGTGCTCTGTCTTTCCTACGAGTCCTTTCAGGGTCCGAGCGATGTATCCAGCTAGAGGGCGGGTGGCAGATCCTGTTGCACTAACAATCGATCGCAGTGGTATCTCTGGTTTGTGTATCTTAGGTAGGCAATATAGTTGTGGCGTCCTTGTATCCGTTTTGATCATGCCGCGATGTAGCTCTTCTGGTATCTTCGATTTCCGTATAGCTGAGTTGATGGTCCGTTCGATGCGTCTTGCTGGTTCTTCGTTATCTTCTTGTAGGCTGGGTCCTCGAGTATCTTCCTCACTTTTGCTGTGTGGTCCGTCGTATCCAAGATGACGGTAGCGTTGCCTTTGTCGGCCGGTAATACTGTCAGGTCTGGGTTGTTCTTTAGCTCCCTTATGGCACGCCTTTCTTTACTGTTCAAGTTAGGCTTCGGGGGTTTGGATTTGCAAAGTATTTCGGCTGCTCCAATCCTCACTTCTTCGGCTGTGTCTGGTGGTAGGCGGCGGCAAGTGGTTTCCAGGACGCTGATGATCTCCTCCTTTGGGATGTTGTTTGGGGATATTGCATAGTTAAATCCCTTGACGAGTGCATCTGTGGTGATGTCATCCAAAGCTGTCGATGACAGGTTGACGACTACTCCGCTTTTCTCCAGAACTGGTTTCGGTGGATGTTGGATTGCGTACATCTTCTCGAACTTCTTAATCTGGGTCTTCCTTGCTCCGTCAGCTGCGTTTGCGGCTTTATCAATAGTTAGCCTGTCCAGGACGTTCCAGGTGTCCTCGTCTATTGTGTTGCTTAACAATATGTGGACGTCGTACAGCTAACGCCTTTCCGAAATATCGTTCGACGACTGAGGAGCTACAAACACAAGGTATGTACAGCATCCCATGCAGCTGTGGGAAGGTTTACATTGGCCAAACCGGAAGGCACATCCGCACGAGAATCAAGGAGCACATGAGGGACACCAGAGACCGGCAAGGTGATAGGTCGGCTGCAGCAGAACATCGAATGGAGACTGGCCACATTATCAAATTCTAATAACCAACGTGGGAACCAGCCCGGAAAACAACATGTCATCGACAACAACCACGGAAGCCTTCAAACCAAAATTCGGAGCCTCTACGGGGAGGAAACTCATCGAGCTACGAAGAAACTGGAGAAGTACCGGATAAGGAAATTCAAACTACTGAGCCAACTGACTTTCCTGAGCCGCTGCCGAGAAGAGAACGTCATCCCAGGGTTTCTGAAGTTAAAACATCACATCAGGAGCCATATCGCTCAGCGCATTTTAAGAAGAGCCAGTTCAGCACTACTAAGGGAAAGGTTCCACGACACCAGGACGAAGTTAAACGGCATCGAAAAGGAACTGTACGACGTCCACATATTGTTAAGCAACACAATAGACGAGGACACCTGGAACACCTGAAGACCCAGATTAAGAAGTACGAGAAGATGTACGCAATCCAACATCCACCGAAACCAGTTTTGGAGAAAAGCGGAGTAGTCGTCAACCTGTCATCGACAGCTTTGGATGACATCACCACAGATGCACTCGTCAAGGGATTTAACTATGCAATATCCCCAAACAACATCCCAAAGGAGATCATCAGCGCCCTGGAAACCACCTGCCGCCGCCTACCACCAGAAACAGCCGAAGAAGTGAGGATTGGAGCAGCCGAAATACTTCGCAAATCCAAACCCCCGAAGCCTAACTTGAACAGTAAAGAAAGGCATGCCATAAGGGAGCTAAAGAACAACCCAGACCTGACAGTATTACCGGCCGACAAAGGCAACGCTACCGTCATCTTGGATACGACGGACTACACAGCAAAAGTGAGGAAGATACTCAAGGACCCAGCCTACAAGAAGATAAGGAAGAACCCAGCAAGACGCATCGAACGGACCATCAACTCAGCTATACGGAAATCGAAGATACCAGAAGAGCTACATCGCGGCATGATCAAAACGGATACAAGGACGCCACAACTATATTGCCTACCTAAGATACACAAACCAGAGATACCACTGCGACCGATTCTTAGTGCAACAGGATCTGCCACCCGCCCTCTTGCTGGATACATCGCTCGGACCCTGAAAGAACTCGTAGGAAAGACAGAGCACCACGTGAGGGACGCCCGAGACCTTCTTGAGAAAATGAAGATCAGACTGGACCCGGAGGACATCTTAGTAAGCTTTGATATCACCTCACTCTTTACGAAGATACCATTGGACGATGCCTTAAGGGAGTTGAAGAAACGTCTACAAGAAGAAGACTTGGATGAAGAACTAGTCCAACTTGCGAATATCTGCCTGAAATATACTTTCTTCAAGTTCCAGGAGGAATACTACGAGCAGACAGACGGTGCTCCGATGGGGTCACCGCTTTCTCGGCTGATAGCTAACATTTACTTGGAAGCCTTCGAGACAACTGCATTGGCATCGGCACTGCTTAAACCTAAGTGTTGGTTTAGTTACGACACTTTTACCGTCTGGCCGCATGGAGAACAGAACATAAAGGAGTTCCTGGACCATCTAAATAGCATCCATGGCAGCATACAATTCACGATGGAGATGGAGACCAACGGCGCCCTCCCCTTCCTGGATGTGATGGTGACAAGGAAACAAGATGGCATGCTAGGACATCGAGTCTATAGGAAGCCAACCCACACGGATCGCTACCTGCATGCAGATTCACACCACCACCCCGCCCAAAAACAAGGAGTCATCAACACGCTGATACAGCGGGCGAAGCTAGTCAGCAGACCAGACCATCTAGAAGAGGAATTAGAACATCTACGCAGTGCACTACAGAATAACGGATATCCTAAGGTACAGATTGAGAAGGCTATCAACAAGCAACCACGGAGGAAGGAACCAGAGGAGCACATCGCTGCGGCATACCTGCCCTACGCCAATGGATGTACAGATAAGATCGGACGGCTGCTTAGAAGACATCATATAAACACCATCTTCACCGCCCCGAGAAAGATAGCTAACGCCTTTCCGAAATATCGTTCGACGACTGAGGAGATACAAACACAAGGTGTGTACAGCATCCCATGCAGCTGTGGGAAGGTTTACATCGGCCAAACCGGAAGGCACATCAGCACGATAATCAAGGAGCACATGAGGGACACCAGAGACCGGCAAGGTGATAGGTCGGCTGTAGCAGAACATCGAATGGAGACTGGCCACATCATCAAATTCGAGGAAGCACAAATACTGTCGAGGGAAGCGATATTCTGGCCGAGACTGTACAAGGATGCCATCGAAATCCAGAAGAACCCGCACAATTACAACCGAGACCGGGGCATCGACCTACCTGGAATCTGGAAACCGGTCATGCGTAACAACGCCCACGCGTCAGTGACCCGGACGAGTATAAATTCCCGAGCAGGCTAGGACACTTCAGTTTCAGAGCTACTTCTGAGGAAGACACCGACATGAGTGTCGAAACGTCAAGGTCTAATAACCAACGTGGGAACCAGCCCGGAAAACAACATGTCATCGACAACAACCACGGAAGCCTTCAAACCAAAAAACATAAAAATTCTTGTGTAATCAATTCAAAATTAAAAATAATAACATTTTAAATCCATTGAAAATAAAGATATTTACAAAAATTAACTTCATTTGTAAAATATCAACATCTACAAATACTTATATTGGACACACCAGACTTTTTTTAAAATAACCTAATTTTATTTCAACTAAAAAAAATAGCTGAACCAAACGACGGATTTGCAGTTTTTTTTACTATAACTCAGAAACATAATAAGATATCGATCTCTAGTTTTCAAATTTATCTTGCTTTATTAATGAGCTATAACAACCAACAAAAAGGTCTGTGGGGTTGCATTTGATTTTTAAGATATTTGAACAAATATAAAAATTTATAATTATGTCAAACAATTGCAATAAATTATAAGCTATTTATTATTAATTTGAAAACCATAAAATTCACTTTAAAACTAGCGTCAAATTCGGTTAAACCATACTTGAGTTATGCAATTTTGAAGATATGAAAATTTATCCCTTCTATTGTCGTTGCCATGGCAACTAGAAAAAAATGTTCAAACAAAATTTATTAAGAAATAAACATAGATCACAATGAGTTCATTTTAGAACAACATTGTATTGCAACTTTTTGGAGAAAGAAGCGATTCTTTGTTATGCCACATTAAATGCGCCACCTAGCGGCAAAGTTATATGCTTCAAAATATTTTAAATAAAATCTGGGTGGCCACATTTGTTCGAAAAAAATTACCGCAAGATTCTAGCACGATTAGCTTGCAAGATACAGCTCCTGTTCAGCCTTAACTGATCACCATACGGGGTGAGTATATGCCTGCTATCCTAATAATTATAATTTACAACATATAAATTTAAAAATACATCTTTGATCTTATACTCCAGAGTGTTAATGAAGTCACGGCGATCTTAAGTTTTGGTAGTTTTGATGTTCGATAAATTATAATTTTTGCGCTTCAGCTTCTGAAAAAATATAATTTTTAATTGATATGGTATGCAATCATTTGTTACTTGGAGAAACACAACATTTCATAATACAGTTTAAGTGCATTAAACTTGTAATAACCCACCGGGTGTGGATAGCCTGCGGGTAAAGAAAACTCAGCGGAGAAATAAATACATCCAGGTATATTATAAAAACTAAATATGTACAAAATGAAACGCGTTTCTGAATGAATAAAACTAAAATACTAATTCTGCTGGCGGCCTAGTCTACGGGACGGCGGCACGGGCTCCGTGCCCGCTAGGAAGGGGCCGGGGGCTTCGCTGGCGGCTCTGGACGGGCGACCTGGTCTCTAGGACGGCGGCGCGGGCTTCCTGCCCGCTGGGCGGTGCCAGGGGCCTCGCGGGTGACTCTGGGCGGGCGATACGGGTCCTTGCCCCCTGGGTAGGGCCGTGAACCTCGCTGGTGAGTCTTGGCGGGCAGCACGGGCCTCTTGCCCGCCAGGAAGGACCGGGCACTTTCGCTGGCGGCTCTGGACGGCGGCCTGGGTTCTAGGACGGTGACACGGGCTTCTTGCCCGCCGGGACGGACTGGGGGCCTCGTCGACGGCTCTGGACGGCACCCTGGGTTCTAGGACGGCGGTACGGGCTCCTTGCCCGCCTGGACAGACCGGCGGCCTCGCTCACGTATCTGGACGGACGGCCTCGCCTGGAGCGAGGCAGATCCACCACGTCTGCCTTCAAGCCCCAGGCGTTCGTAGTAGCCTCTGGAGCGAGGCAGATCCACCACGTCTGCCTTCAAGCTCCTTGCCCGCCTGGACAGACCGGCGGCCTCGCTGACGGATCTGGACGGACGGCCTCGTCTGGAGCGAGGCAGATCCACCACTTCTGCCTTCAAGCCCCAGGCGTTCGTAGTAGCCTCTGGAGCGAGGCAGATCCACCACGTCTGCCTTCAAGCCCCAGGCGTTCGTAGTATTCTCTGGAGCGAGGCAGATCCACCACGTCTGCCTTCAAGCTCCAGGCGTTCGTAGTCGCCTCTGGTTTGCAGGCCTTCGTCCGGAGCGAGGCAGATCCACCACGTCTGCCTTCAAGCTCCAGGCGTTCGTAGTCGCCTCTGGTTTGCAGGCCTTCGTCCGGAGCGAGGCAGATCCACCACGTCTGCCTTCAAGCTCCAGGCGTTCGTAGTCGCCTCTGGTTTGCAGGCCTTCGTCCGGAGCGAGGCAGATCCACCACGTCTGCCTTCAAGCTCCAGGCGTTCGTCGTAGCCACTGGTTCTAGGCCGGAGGAGACTCAATACGTCCTCTCAACGGTCCTAGGACCTCTGAGACCGATGCAGGAATCGGCTTGAGAATTTATACTCTTCTGGGCAGTGGTAGGGCCGTCTGGCCTGCGCTGGATGTTCTTACGTTGTGGTGGGGACGGTTTATTTCGCTGTGTGCCAGCTGGCAGACGATATTCGATCGTCCTGACGGAGAGGGCCAGCTGGACTTGAGCGGCGTCTCGTTACAAACTTAGGCCAGGTCCATGAAATGAAATCGCATTAAAGGCTTTATAACTACTATATAAAGACGCGCGCCGTAGGATATATCGAAAGCACTGTTTAATTAAAGGTAAATAAAAGCACGTTATTAAAACTTTCTGCAGCTGTAGAGACATAAGCTTCGTTGATATTGGCAGGTGGTCAATAACGAGCATTCATTTCAGTTGTTTGTGGTACAGTTTGATCAAGTACTAAAATTTTGAAAGCGCACACAAGTAGTTTATTAAGGTATGTAAGGAATGTACAGGCCCATGCAACGCAATAAAGTCGAAAGACGTAACTGGAATAAGCATTACATGATATGGTAACAGATGAACTTATAGTGGAATACAGAAGTGTTATCAGAAATGAATAACGCGGCTTAACTGAATAGCGGACGACTGGCATATAAGTATCATATACACAGGTATTTTGAACATATAAAAAGTATTCTACAGCCTCCAGTGGCAGAGGCACTATGTATAAATCTAAACTTTCCGGAAACTGTCAGAACATAAACTTTCGCGGCCAGTCAGATTGATATCTTGATTTTCTTGGGATCAACAGCGTCTGTTCCAAAAAGACTAAGATTTTTTTCCGGAAACTATTTGTAACACTTTTTTTTAGTAAAAATGAGTTTTTGAGTGAAGTGCCAGTTTTTTTGCCGATGTTTAATTAGCAACGGCGTTTTCCCAAAACATAATAATCTCTTACAATGGACGTTAAAAGCATTTATCCACGTATCCTCACCGCAGTTCCAGACATTACGTTAAAGAAATAGAACTTACAACCTAGGAGAGCTAGCCAAATGGCCACTCAAACAAATAGTTAAGGTTCGTGAATTGACCAAACTGAGTACAATTGTTGATTTAGTTCCACATAAATTCGTGTCAGAAACGGAAAGTTTTAAATTTTAAGCCACTGCCATAATGAAAATCTCAATTAATGAACTCATTCGTTGTTTTAAAGTAATTTTTATTAGCTGGCGTTAGAATAAATGTATCCAAGTTTGGTTACTGTATTTATAATCTTTCTATGCCCGCCTGTAACAAAAGCTGCGTGTGAACGCTGATTCAGCAAGCTGGGACCATAAAATCATAACTACGCTCTTCGTTGAAACAGGAACAACTAATAAATTGTCCAAGGCGTGCATCAAAAAGGAAACTGCAGACAACTCTTTTTCTAAGTAATCCTAATTGTACGATATAGGGATAAAACATGCTTATATGTTTACCCACTAGTTTGGTGGTAGGGGTGTGAGAAGGCTTTTTTGCCAGGGTTGCTAAAGGCTCCTACCCTGTATATTCGAATGCCTCAGCAAATGTTAACTGTACATACAGGGTCCGCCACCTAAAACTCCCCAGGCTCGTAGTTTCTTTGTTTTTTTAGGTACAACCTTAAGTTATATGTCAAATTGTAGGTCTTTTTGAACTTTTTAAAAATAGCATAGCGAGTGTCAATTTTTTTTGCAGATTGTAATATTTCGCAAATAAAATTAATTTTTGTAAATATTTTTTAACCTTCCCCCGTATAATAAATATTGCTCCATAGTTGGATGCCGATTTTTGTCTTCTTCAATTTGTGTTATTACCATATATCCGTAATTTTGACTCCTTCTTAGTGAAAAACAAGAAAAACTAGTCGCCGCCATGTTCTGCTATAGGGCTGTTTTCAATTTTTTAAGTGTTAGTTTAGTAGCTTATTATGGTATAAATTATGCCTACATACCTATCGCTGCACACAAAACCCAAAAATTTTGAGTAACTTTTAAATAAATCACGTACAAATTTCGTTCTAAAGAGAGAGAGGCTAGAAAACGAAACCCTGTGATGAGGCTAGTTTGGTTTTCTACATCGCGCACTAGCCTCGTCGCAGGCTTTCGTTTTCTAACCTCTCTCTCTTTAGAACGAACTTTGTACTTGATTTATTTAAAATTTACTTAACATTTTGGGGTGTTGTGTGCAGCGATGGGCATGTAGGCACATCTTGTACTGTAATAAGCTACTAAACTAACACTTAAAAATTCTGAACAACCATATTTGCAGAACATGGTAATGACACAAATTGTAGAAGACAAAAGTCGGCATTCAACTATGCAGCAATATTTATTATACGGGGTAAGGTTAAAAAATATTGACAAAAATTAACTTTAAATACATAATATGATAATCTGTAAAAAAAATTTTGGACACCCACTAAGCTATTTTAAAGAGTCTAAAAAGACCTACAATTTGACATATAACTTAAGGTTGTACGTAAAAAAAATAAAGGAAATACGAGCTTGGGGGTTTTGGGTGGCGGACCCTGTATATCAACGACTGTAATTTTATGCTGCAGTTAGGAGTAAGGAATTGACGTAGACACCGCTTACACCACATCTTGGGGGTCTTTTGTGAAAATTTAGCGATGGCTTTAGAACCATGACATAGTCTGGTATTACAGATTGACCGGTCATTTTGTGGTAATCAGTAATGTCATCTAGCGGTAGCTATACCAACTATGACGTAGGTTGTTACGGTCGGTAAGTACAGAGACCTACTTCCAAAGAGATCATTGTAAAAGGCTATTTAAAAACGAGCCCAGTGAAATAAAATTAGTTGAACCTTTGATATTTTGACATTCTAGCTGTAAGTTAACTAACTGTGTATTTAAGATAGACATGCTTATGTCACACTTACGGGTATATCAAGGATTCAGCCATTTTACCACGGAATTTTCCAGTACTTTAATAATATGCATATGCCATTTAGAGTTTTGTGCATAAGTAGTACATAAAGTAATGTAAATTAAGTAAATTTATACGTATCCATGCTACTGGCACGTTTTGGTATATTTGCCAAATTTAGCACTCCCCAATTACTCTTAGTGAGAGCATGAAGCAGGAAACCATACTATACTGAAACTGCCACTGAAAGAAAATTTAATCCTGTTTGATGAACCAAGCACCGTGAAAGTAACACTTCCATTGCTATTTCATTTATTATCACGGACTGCTGTCATATTGCGTGGCAAGTAAATTCTTTTCGCCAGAGATTCGTCTCCCGGCGACGGACGACAACAGCAGGAGCCATCAAATATAGAATACGGGGATGACAACGAATGCCGAAAGCTTTCCTGGAAAGATCTTTAAAAGAGGGGATTACAACTCTTTCGTGGAATACCGCCGCCTGCTGTGTTTTTGTGTTCGTAACGAAGAAGCTCTTATTTGTAACAATTACTGGATTTCTCTAGAAAAACACGTGTTTGCAAATGGAAAATTCTTTGAGGCGGATAGCGAGGACTAGCTGAATTCTTTATAAGTAGTGTAATAAAATTACATTCGATCCAGTTATTTGCGTCTCAAGTAAAAAAAAATTATTTGCGAATCTAAACTATAATTAGGACTTGAACAATCGTTTCTTTTTGAGTTTTTAATTAAAAGTTATTTTGTTTAGTCACCATCTACGTTTATTAGACAGTACACAGTTTTCTTTGCATTAAGCTAAATCACACAGGTTTTCATCGAAAATTCGATGTAAGTCCAAAGGTTTGTGTATTATGCTCCACTGCTGTTGACGTAGGCACGCCTTACTGTTCGTTTTGTGCCAACTATAAATACTAGTGTTGGCGCGTGCCATCTAGCGGTACCAATAGGCAACACCATTTAACCGTAGAAGTACAGCTCTGTATATAGAGTGCCTTAAGCGGGAATATTTGGTACCTACTTCGCATGCGTTCAAGCATATGTGAGAAACGAATCGGTAGGTCTATAAAATTTTCATTATATTTTAATTTTTCATAAATGGGTACATGTAACCGTGCCATAAAGTGCAACATTCGAGATTGTACTGGGAAAACAATTTATACTGTTTTTCAAGTGCCAAAATATTAAAAAGAAATTTGCGAATGGATAAAACCAATTTGTGGTGTACTCGTATATTCACCTGATTTAGAAGAAACTTCTATCTACCATTTGTGAGCAACATTTGAAAGAATCAGATATCTTTGCGTTTTATGACACAAGGAATCCAACTGCAAAATTATTTAACAAGATAGATGATAATAAAAAAACAAAATTTTATTTAATTTTTATTACTTTACTATCAAAAAAAAACGTAGAACGAAAAAGAGCTGTTTGTGCATTCCTAATGACCATATAAGTGTCGCCTAGCAAAATCCCGATGTTAATGTGATGGCCGAAATCTTGCTATTCACGGACGGGCGGGCACCAACTCAAGTATAGGTATAAATAAACTTCCGTTATATATACATAGGAAAAATACAAATTAATAGAACTTATAATAGTAATGTAATTTTGTCATATTTACATTGACAATTTTTTCATTGCCACCTGGACGCTAAACTTTCAAAAAGACTGTTTATTAACGATATTGGTTCGAAATATATTTGGGAATTTAGGGTTATTTCATCAGGGCATTTATATGATCTAATAATTTACAAAATTTCCAATTTAAATAAGTGGCCCTTTTGCTGAATATGTAAAATATCAACATTACTAATTATTTCAAAACTGCCCTGTATCTAAAAGATGGTTTGCGAACAATAAATAATTTTGTTGCATTCAGTTCTAATTAAAAAAAAATCGTTAATGCTAGAACTGGCGCTACGAATTTCCATTGAAACGAGTGAACAACTTATTTACTTTTCTTTGACCGTTACGTCACACCAGGCGAGGGAGACAGCGTTCTCATGCACAGTGGCATACCGCCTATACGTGTATCGTCCTTCTGGCTGAACGCGTTAAAAAGTTAACAGGGTAATCGCACTGTATGTATAAGCAACAAAAGATAAGTAACTCGAGGTGTCCGCATGCCGCACTTATGTATATACAGGGTGTTACAACTATAAATTATTTGGGTCGTAGGGGGACTTTTGTCATGCCATATTTCAACAATTCTACTTTTTTTGGAGCAAATTCATTGTTTGACATGGACATGTTTCATGTAGATAGACACAGGAGTTTAGTACCCTTTCTGCCCCAACCCCTTATTTTTTTCTTCAAAGGCTTATGTTTTCAAAGTGTTTAAATTAACAAACAAGTATATACCATTCAAACAATGGCCAATAGAGAAGGATTGTTCTCAGAAGGACGTTTTGAGGCCATTTTGAACAATATTTATGAAATTCCGTTGCTAAGCACCGTCAATTTGAGATTCAGAGCAAGCAATATATATTTAAGTACTAAATTCAAACAGATACAAGAACTATTGTTCATACTACAAGTGTACAGTGCAGTCCATAAATAATAAACAAGTTATAAATTTTAATAATAATAATGTTATAGAAATATATGTGATTTGAGCATTCTATTTAGGTAATATTGTTGCGCTGCATATTTTTTATTGCTATTTTCTATCTTGCTAGTTATATTTTTTAAATATTGTTTTGTTGTTTAGTTCATTTATTTTCTTCGTCTTTAATTAAATTGAAAATTAGTTAATATTGAGTAACATGCAGTTTACTTTTTTTACGGAAACTAATTGATTCAATCGAATTTTTATAATATTAATTTACTATTGTAAAATAAAAGACAATGTATTTAGTGATTTATTTAATGGCTTTTAAAAAACAGGTCTTTCAAAATTTTCATTGTTTACAGCGTGACATCGAAGACCATTGAAGATTACCACAARCGAMACAGACAAGATTTTTTTAATTATTGGATAGTAGTAAATAATATTTAAGTAGCTTTCTTTGCCACCTAKGTAWTTATACACTATACCAATTTTTGGAATATTCCATTTAAAATMTCGAARTATTACTTTCCGGTTTAATCGGAAACCTGCCATCTATAAGGGATAAAGTTTTTATTGCAGTTAAGAAATAAATAAGGATACGTKGCCACTACTGCATACGAGCTGTCTGCATAGAAGCGTCTTACAATGTGATTCTGTGTAATGAAATTCATTTGTGTTACTTACACTTAACCCTTGTTTTGTGATAGTAGTACCTTGATAATGCAATTTTATAACTGCACATAGGATACACTACCTATATCTTACTATGTGTTTTGAAATCATCTGAAAAGTTATGTGGTTATAGTCAAGTGTCTAATTGTTTAAATAAAATTATTGTAAAAAATTCATTTCGCTAAACAAACAATTTTTGCTGATTTTTTTCTTATCTGACACTAAAAGTGACAATTACTACTCTTCAAAATTAAAAAAAATATATTATTAGGTCGTGAAATGTGTTGTATTAAAAAATATCGCAAAATAACGTGATGTGGTAGAAGACAGGATTTAGATAATCAACATCAACATTTTAAAGGATCAAAAGTCGTAGATACCGCAACACTGTTCAAGGACTAAGTACTTTAGATTGACTAAACCAAGTACAAGTACATAATCTGTAAAAAGACTTAAGTAACAAGTGCAAGTACTCCAAATGTACTCAAAGTACCGAATTTAAGTACTTGTACTTGAATACAGCCCTGCTCTGTTAGCGGTGGCTTTATGTTTGTTTATATTATGCTTTTGTTATCCACATCAACTTGATGTTTTTTCTCTTAAATGCATTTAGAAGACCTGCGTATACGAAATCATTTTAATCGTATTGTGTTCTAGCGTAAAAAATCAATATAATTTCCTTCTATAAGAAAATCAAAAGTAGGATCACAAAACAAAAGCATCTAGTAGGTCGATACTTTGTATCTCGTACCGTTTCCGAAATCTCAACGGTGGACATCTTAAAGGTGACCACCCTGTATACCAACTGATTACATTTTAGAAGCTCTATCTGATTTGCTCAATTTGCTTTGAGACTCGAACCGTAACAGACAATACACAAGTGTGACGTTATCTCTACAAACACGTACCTGCAATTAGCATGTAATTGATTTTGTATTCCGTGCAAAGCTCAACGAAGTAAGGAGAGCTGAGCGAGCCGATTACGGTGGCAGGAGCGTTTTCCTCTATCACATAAGACGCCGAACTCCAGAAACACATGTCGACAGTCAAGATGTCACAATCCTGCGTTTCCCATATCCGAAGCTTGATGTCGAAGCTCGTCGAGGCTGTGTTGATGTCATCTTTTGCGGTCAAGTGTGATGACATGTCTGATACATCTGGAAATGTAATTTCGGAGATTCATTCGAGGAAAAATAGGGAGGGCTAATGGATGATTAAAGATCCGCCTGTCAGGGGAAGGCGGGGATGATTTGTTGCTTTAATTGTAATTACACACTTCTCTGATTTTCTGAGCTTTTAGATAAGGATATGAGAGTAATTCAATGAAAAGAAGACATGATTTTTAGAGTGGAGTTAATTGCTTTAATACGGAAGTATTCGGCTAGATGAATTTTGTCTAAATTCTAAATCCATCATTTTTAACAAAATAATCCTATTTTAAATATTCTAGATCAAACTAAATCAATTTTATTTAATAAAAAATGGTAAAAAGTATTCTAATTTATAGTTAGATAAAAATTAATGTTATATTTTAGTATTCTATAGCAGCTTCCAAATTTGTCTTTTTCAACATTCATTAATAATTTTTGTAAAAAACAATTAAAAACTAGTACATGGAATGCAAGCCGGAGCTGCGTAATTTAATTAATATAATGTACTGCATTTCTTCTATGCTTTAAACTGTTTTAATATCTCTATTGACTAACCCTGCATGGAACTTAATTTATCATTCAGGCAAATGGATATCTTATGTTAACAAATTTTCAAGATCTAGCAGATACATTAGATAATAATATTGAGTGTCTTGGAGTATTCTTTTAGCGAAGTTTGTCAAAATTTTGGTATATATTTTAGAAATATAATTAACTAAATTTAAGAATATCATCTAATATAGCCACAGGATAAATCTTCCGAAATGTTTGAAGAAAAAACGCGTATGGTTAAGTAAAATTGCATTACATCGTAGTTAGTAATGCTATAAAATAATTGTTTCAGTATGCTTTTTTTCAGGTAAAAAATAAATGTTAACAAGCACCTCTGAATATAAATAGTTAGCTATCGTTTGCTTCACCTGTTTATTTTATGAACTCCCCTTACTTTTTCAATGTTATTTTGTTTAGAAATCACAAAACAATCTAGTGAACATAACATTGCAGTTTCACTCAATAGCGAATATAATTTCATTATAGTAGAAATGCATTATATCAAGCTTCTGTGAAAAGCTTTTCTGCGCGTAGAGCAACTTACGCTTACGATCCAAATAATCGACCCAAGGAAAGCACTATTGCTAATACCGTCATTTGATGACATCTAACCAAATAGACCACGTTTTTGACCAGTAAATTACCCCTCTAGATCGTGTGATATCACACCACTTGATTTTTTCTTTGGGATTACGTAGTCTACGCGGATAAGCCAGCTTTTATTGAGGAACTGGAGGTCAATATTACTCGCGTTATGGTCAGACTCTGATTATTATTTTGAACAAGTGATCAAAAATTGGACTCAAAAACAGAACAGGCGGTGTTTCAATTAAAAATATTTTCCTGAATGTCACAATGAATCACTCTTTACAATACCTTCTCACCACTTCAAATTGTAATTAGCGCTTTTATAATAACAGAAAAAACTTTTTCCATTTAGTTATCTGAGTGACGTTGTAAAGTCAGAGGTATATAAACAGTGTAACTTATCATTACTGTACCATAAACCTTTAGATGTAAATCGATACACTTTCGGAAAATAATCCATAACAGATGGCTGTTTCTAAGTACTTATTTTCTCGCTTTATACAAGTATGTATTTTTAAACAGGATATTAGTAATGAACCGAAATATTTATGTATTTTGTGATTCATTGGACTGTTTTCGAGATTGAGATTCTCGATGCAAAATCTCGATCTCGTCTCGAAAATTCGATCGAGACGAAAGTAACGAAACACTAATTCTTTTTAAAATTAACAACTAGACGAAGAAAAGTTCAAGTTCAAGTAGGATATGTTTAGGTATACAAAAAATATTTAGTCCCACAAGCTGTTTTCCGTAACTCCCGTTTTAGTTTCGAAGATTTGCAGGACCTAGCTCAGGTGGGGCATTCCATGTAGTTTGAATATATGTGCGTATTCTGAATAATAAAACTTTTGTKKCGTTAGACTTCAAATTTGCGGTCAATTGTTTGCATTATACGTTTTACTAAGACAAAAATATGAACCGCGAGTGACTATGTAATACAAATTATAGTTTATATGGAACCGATTAACCAATCAGTAATGGATTACTTAAATGGAAGAAGCAGGGCCTCATCCGGATGTGTTCTTTGAAACGGTTCAGGGATTATGTTGAACTTAACCGGTGTGAACACAAGGATTAGATTTAATTACGTTGAAAATCTGCTGGTATCTGCAATCTGTCTTGCGGTAAAACCAATATTGAATTGAAAAGCGATGTTAAATATCCACAGAAAAGGTTTTGATGTCTTATTAAATTCATTTCTTCGGAAGCACACCAGCTTAGAATGCACGCAATTCCCAACATACAACTGTTTGCGGATTAATTGAGCGAAATTTTTTACACCTCATAATTTTTTTGCAAACTTTCATTATACTTTACCATTGGCGGTGCTCTATATTTATCCTGTTGAGATTAAATACGTTCTTCAAGGTTGAAGAAATCATACGTCGATTTTTCTCGGTAGAAAATTCATAGGACTTTGACTAGAAGGTTCAGATACCCTGCAAATGCTCACAGAAAACTATCAATAATTAAGAGTTAATTTTTTACTTCTCAATTTTTTGAGAGCCAAAAAGACTATTTTTTGGATTAAATCTTCCGGGACGTTGACCGTGCCCCGATTCTTCCTTCCTTGTAAATTTCAGTATGACCCTTGCAAAGTCTACTCCACTAGCGAATATTTTTGAGATCCATGCATGATTTTCTATACATTTATTTTACTTGGCAATTGATTTATATATTTTACTCTTAAATATCAAAGAAACATGTACACCTGATTCCTGGTAATTGGCGGTAACGGCAAGCTTGAACATCACTACAAATGGCTGCCGAGCCAAAGCTGTTTGGATGTCTCAGCAGGCTGCGACACGTTGTTTGGGAGAGGGAGAAAACAGCAAATTCAACACCGCACACCACTGTGGTGTGAATAGTATTTCTGCTGTTTTAGAGATTTTACTTCTGGGGTTGCCCTCGCTTTTCGAAATAAATTCTCAATTTTTTAAACATGATATTTTAGAAGCACACAACTGAACATTGGTGATACCCATTCAACGTCTTAATTTAATGACGTGTATTAACTTAACTATTTTACAAGAGAATAAAATACTTTAGGAAATGGACATTGCCTCATTGGGGTACACTTATTTTTGCTATATTTCAAATAAATTATTTCCGTTCGACACTGTAGTTGTAAAAACCGCTGCAAATTGAATCAATACTGCCACATCCAATTGTCAAAATGACATTTACGTTTTTATTTCTTATACTATACGATTAGTAATCAGGTTTTGAGCAAATTTTTTTCTACACATTTTTTCTAAGATATACGGTCCTCGTGATATTAGCAAAATTAAATAAATTTTTAAAATATGTTCTGTTCCAAATAATTCGAAAAGTATTAACTTAACAAAAAAAATTACAAGCGTGCTTTCCGATCAGAAAATTGATTTCCTATATACCAAAATTTAAAAAAAATCGTACGAACAGGGACCAAAATACGTTTTTTGGAAATATTTCTAAAATGTCAAAATTTTGGATAAATTTTTTAAGACAACTTTTTGTGAGAAATTTTATTTCCTATCTGATGGTATTTTCATTTTTTGAATATATTAAATATATTTGGAGATATTTAGGAAAAAACCGTTTTCTTTAAGTGACGCTTTTTTGGTAATATCTTCTAAACACTTTGCTGCACCGAAAATTTATAAGAGTAAATAATAGTAGCAGTTATACTACTAATCATATACTAAAACAAAAAAAAATAAAAATTTGCTAGAAGGGTAGTTACCCACCAATTTCGCCCCCTTCCTGATGCCCTACTTACCACAAAAAAATAGGTAGCTTTGGGTAGTTGAGATATATACGTATGCCAAATTTTAAGTACATATATCAAGTCTTTCAAAAGTTATCGTGTCCACAAACAGAACCACAGACACACAAAAGTTTGTTTGTTGAAAGTTTTGTTTTTTACGTTTTCGATAATTCTAAAGCGATTGAGCAAATACAAATTTTTGAAAATATTTTTCGCGATACAGTACTTCCCATTCGTTGGATGTGGAAGTAAAATATTAATAATTTCCAGAAAGCTTTTATCACTGTAAAACCAGAAGCGTATTAAATAATCTATAAGGAATGCGTGGGGTATCTTAATCTTATTACATATTTCAAACCTACGACTACTTAAAATGCAGGATTCTAGCCAGTGCTGCTGTAACGATTTTAATTTTGATATCTATATCTAATGAGATTTTTAATAAGAAACTTACTAAATTTAACTAGTATTGTACTGAATATTTATATATTTTTATAACTGAGGCTTACCTATATGTGTATGTAACAAAGTTGCGTTTTAAAATTTATGTTTCGTAGGAATTATAAATCGTGCAAACTTCCAATGTATTTTAGTACCAGTTGGTGTAAGTTAAGCTCTTACCTATGGTCAAAAAATTGAATAATACCTTAAATTCAGTGCAGTGAAGAAACCTTTACTACTGCATATATAAAAATTGATGGTAGGTTGTGTATTATACTAATAAAATAAGATTTTTATATTTATAGTAGTAACTGACAAGGGTAAGATGCTTATTGTCTAGCCAATAAGTTGTCATATCAGTACGTTTTTGGCATTAAATATAGATACGCTACATTTTGGTGTACTGTTCATGAAAATGAATAGTTATTATTGCAAAGCAAAACAATCGCGAATAAACACAGACGCCTACGTATGTATCTAATTAAAATTCAATCAATGAAGTATGCGATCCTGGAAGTTTAGATATTTCATTCATACACACAATGCGACGGTGGTTGTTATATTTAGGTATTACAGTACAAGATGATGTGAACCCTTCAACAGCTGAAAGTTAGTGGCTCGCTTTCAGTGTGTCAGTGATCAACAAGGTCACATTTATGCTAACAAAGAACAACAATAGCGAAATATTTCGTATGAACACAGACAGCTTATGTACACGATCGTACTTGAAGGAAAATTGTGGTCAGACGTAAAATACTAGTGTATATGTATAATTGTTATACATAATAAAAATTATATGTTTGCACGTTGGATAAATTCTCCTAATTACTTAGCCAGAGTTAAATGCGAATCACACGTAAAAGGTCCTTGTCGTTATTTTTCTATTTTAAGTATTCGGTTATTTTTGATGACCTAGTTCCAATGTACCCTTTCAATTAAGCTAAGCTATAGATTTTTCATTACCATATTTAACAAGATACACAATACTTTCGCGTTAATATGACGGTTTTTGTTTTATTGGTAGCTAACTATTTCAGTTCGTCCATTAATTACAACAAAAGAAAACGAGGGCTAAATGTAGTTAGTTGAACTTTTTTTTACATTGTACAGTTCTTCACTGATTCATCCTTCACATATTCCTAATACCGTCCCTATTCCTACCGAAATACAAGGTGAAGTGTCAGTCAGTTTGGTTTTCGTTCTATACAATGTTAAATATATGACCTGTCTGATGAAAATAGACCTAGTGTTCAAAATGGTGGCCTTCAGCATCAATATGAGTGCAAGTCACTATTACTGATTCCATACATCGTACTAAAGTGTCAAATTAAAACTTGGTTGAATTTTGTGTCCTGGGCTAAAGTTACAGTTGAAAAGGATGTGGATTTTTCTGGTGTAAATGTTTGGTGTGGTTTGTCTGCAAAAAGTACATAATTAAGAATGCCACCATTTTGGACATTAATCCCATTTTCATCAGAAAGTACACTTATTCTTCACAACAGACTTTAAAATTTGTCTTTCCAGAAATTTATCTATGCACTTCAAAGTATAGCTACATTTTTTGAAGCACCCAGTGGTAAAACAACATTAATCTAAGTTCAATATATTTGTTCATCTAGTACTACAACTAGAAATTTTCCTTAAGTAAATAAGTTAGTCTTTTGTATTGACATTCTTCTTTGCTTTTTTCCCAGAAACACTTGAGTACAGGTAATTTCTTTTAGGAAGTAGATCCCATTATGGCAGCTAGGTGGCTTTGTCATCATTTCAGTGTAATACTGACAGATGGCATTGCCATCTAAATTCTTAATTGAGTACAAAATTTCGATATACCAGTTAGATAGAGTACATAAATCGTCGACATAATAAGGAATATTCCACCGATATATATCTTTGTCTGTTTACATAGTATGCCATCAAAGCATTTTCTTCCTGTATACCAATTTATGAAAGTTTTTTAATGAACGCCCGTTACATTATATTAATGGGACTGAGAAAGTGACAGAAGTCATACTGACCGCAGATTTATCCTAAGTAACAAGTAACGTCATGTGCATCCGAGCCAATTATCTTCGATTGTTAAATTGTCCTCCGGTATAGAATTTGATGCCCTATCTTTAATCTATTTTTTAAAATAAGTCTAGTTGCCCTTGTTCTTTGTCTTGGAAATATACTGAATTTTATCAACAATTTGTGTTAGCTCAGGATTTTGCCTTCACCGCCTATCATTTTACGCAACCCTTAGAGTCAACTGACATTAGCATCGCATTTTAGAAGGTTATCTCTCACCATTTCTGTAACCATCAAAGAAGTCTCCATTCACTAGGACGTCTCCAGTACCATGATTAATTTGGAAAAAGCCTTTCACCGTCGAGCTGATCGAATAATCGATGTGTGCTACTCCATTTGGTCCATTGTGGGTCGATGCATAGATGGTCGCCAATGTGCGCTTGTTTAACTGACGTATTTTGTTCCTGTCCACTGTTAGATTCATTTTAATGTCAGTCATCGTGAGATAAACTGCCTGACCTGAAATGAAGCGAAAAAATTAATGTAGCGGTTATATGATAGGTGGAAATGGGTATGGCAAACAAATTTGAATACAGAAAAGCTTGAAATCATGTTAGATTTCGTAGGAGTACAAGATCTCAGAGACACATTCAATGAATAATAAAACTAAAAAATGCATAAAGTACTCTACATATCATTCACCAGCCTACACATGAATAACATATGAAGGCTTTCTTCTAGATTAAAAAAACAATTTCTTTTTTATACAAGATAAGATGGACAGGATGCTATTTATTTAAACTATTATTTTATTGTTGCTGGTTCTAAATTTGCTGGATGCCTTAATGTAAATAAAACATACATTATATAGATACGATTCAAATATACTATTTCCCCAGCGATTAACTTTATAACTTTCCTCTTATTCCAAAGAAATACTGCTGCACGTATTGTCTTGTTTGTATTGTGTTCACAGTAACAGTCTGTATCGTAAAACTTTTCTTTTATTTTTTTTACACAACGCGACGGCAGTCAGATGATCGGTTAAAGCGGAGTCGTGGATTTTAATATGATTTTTAAGGCGCCACCAGTTTTACACAGAGACCAAAAATTGGAAATCAGAATGTAGACAAAATAAAGCGATCGCCGGTCCTGTTGGAATACTAGTTTATTTTACCGTGCAACTACAGCTTGGAGATAATAACGACTCCCTATTTTTGTGACCTTGTGTAAGAACAAACGCGGTTTTCCCTGTCAAAGCTTTGAGCGGGCTAACATTTGATTTACAGTATAATCAAAGTATACAACAAAATATGCAACAAAGTATAAATAAAAAGAACAGGTAAGTACTGGCTGAAATGATGTTGCTGTATGAATTGAATTGGAGAGAATCAAGCGAAAAAGGAAAGATCAAGATCCTAAAGAAAGTGACATAATTGAAAATGCTTGCATTTTGCAAATACCACACAAATACCACATGCTTTACGCAACGGTTTCATGTTGAGGTTGTTAGAACCATTATAACTACCGATCAGTGTTCTTTACGTAGTTGAATGTTACTCTCAGGACATCATGTCTGTCCGTTTCGTAATGTGTCGTAATTAATACAGTTAACAGGCCATCCTAATTGTACCTAATAACTTAAAACTGATGTGTTAGGGTACTTGCTTGCCGTCTCAGATAACAAGGCTAGGATTCTAGATGTTCTCGACGAGCTTGCAATCTCGAACAGTTTACGAAGACTCTAAAAAGCATCACGCGAAGGTTATTACGTCAGTCTACGCACCAGTGGCGGCTTGTGACCTTCCAAGTAGGGTATGCCGGTATGCGACACCTTATACTGCATATATAGTATAAGCAATTATAATTATTGTCTTCGATCTTGGAATATTTGTATTTTAATGGTCATGCCAATAATTTATTTTTATTCGTATACCACGGCACATTTATTTGTTTTATGCTCTAAGAGACCTTAAATTTCTCCAAATCGAATATTAAACAAAGAATTCAGCAAAAGTCAAACTATAATAAGCTCAAAAACGCTAAAAAAGTAAACAAAACTTGTGTTAACAGTACTTAATTTAAATAATAGAGGACCTAATATTATCCGTGTTGTAACTGTTCAGAGCATATTGTAAGTTTATATAACATATTCCTATGCCACGTCTTCATATTGCATGATTATTATGATGTTTTATTTTGAATAAGATGATAAAAAATGTAAAAATCTTACACTTGCAAGTTGCTGCCATCTACCGGTGTCATTTAAAACCTCTATCGCCCTCTTCCGCAATGCGAATAGCCCGAGTCCATACAAAGTTTGTCGTAGGCGACCGATCATTCCGCCTGACACGCATCTATATGCGCGAGGATTTTACTACGTTAACCGTCAACTGCGGTCGTTACCGGTGCAGATTCTGAAGGACGTGAACACAAGTATAAATGAATTTCAGTTGGTCAAGTTGTGTCGCCTATTCCCAATTCAAACGTTCGCCATAATAACGCGGTTCGTAATTTTCGAGCGGTATGGGTAAACTTGAAATGAAATATTAAATAAACATTTGTATAAAAAAATTTGCATTTAAAAAATTATAAATTTCTAGCTAATTATTATTTATTTTTATGGCATTGTTGATTGAAATTGCAAGGTAGGCGGTGCCTACCTTGCCTACCCCGAGGTGCCGCCACTGCTACGCACGCGTTTAAAATAGTACGAACTTTGGCAGTCTTTAAAACATATAAGCCATCCGATTTAAGTGAAAAGAAAAAATACGAGTCAAGTAATTTTCAATGAAGTTTAAGAAACTGCAATTAAAAAATAAATGCAGCAACTTTATTACAAAAAAATTCGTAAACAATTTTGCAGTTTAGGAAAGTATTGCATTGATTACACTAATTCTATTTTGTCTTATGCACTTTCGCTATTTAATCTGTTAATTGAACGACGAAGAACCGAGGAGGAACGTTATGTCTTATTAACCATTTTCACATTTTCCTTTTAATAGTTGAAAAATAATTCGGAATTTTAAAATATAATGAAATTTTATTAAATATGAGCCAGCCAACTACAATAAATAAGCAGATATTGTATGAAAATTTTA
Organism: Rhyzopertha dominica; assembly: GCA_025024175.1. Lineage (NCBI taxonomy): Eukaryota > Metazoa > Arthropoda > Insecta > Coleoptera > Bostrichidae > Rhyzopertha > Rhyzopertha dominica. The sequence goes on from QCXZ01000138.1 coordinate 36,055,168, forward strand.
ATGCATGCTTAGATAAGGTCATTACTTGGTCATGACATCGAAGTATCGATTCTCATTGGTTACTCAATAGCAATTTAAATGTTTACACTTGTAACAAATAATGCGCAATACAGTACTATGACTTTTTGTTACCTCAAACGTTACTGAAACGTTTAATTGCAAAAAGAACGAACACATTTGTCAGTGCCCGATGCTTAGAATTCAATTTTATTTAATTGGAAAACTCTAAGAGTAGAAATATTATTTTCAATCGTGAGTATTGGAGGTACGCGGCTGGAAGCTGTTTATCATATAAAACGAAATTCAATTCGTTCGCCAGATAAAATTTAGTKACAATATTTCCGGACCGGTTTCTAGAAACACCGATGACTCACTTACATACCGCATAATCGTCTATTCAAGAAAGAAATTAAACTAGTGCTTATGTCTCCAAAAACTACTAGTTTTATTGCTTTATTTTTGTCCCGTGCGTAAATTAACTCGTAAAACAGCGTACGCTCCATATGTACTAACATGGGGAGTTAATCAACGAAGGTGTGCACAAAATTATAATTAAAATAGCTTGATTTAATTAATGTTGCGTAGCTGGTGGCTGTTCAGCCCAGCTAAACGGCTGACTTGCAAGACTGTCTTGTAGTCCAGCAAAATGAAATGAATCATGCTGAAACTGCAGAGCCCGCTGTACAAAACTAATTAATTAACTAGTATGAGCCTGTTGAGCGAAACACGGGTGCAAATGCTTGAAACGGGATTAAATTAATATGTACATGATTATTTTGACAGTATGTATAGAAACAAGTGAAATTGGCAGCTACCAGAAATATTGCCCTTGATGCCGTAACCATGTGCTGCAATTTGCAATTAAATAGTTTAATGGAATCACATATGGCAGCAGTGCAGTAGTCTGTTTTCCAGAATTAGGAGCCCATTATATCTAATAATTAATATATAATATCGACAGTGAAAAGCAGAAGTCAATTACCTAGATGAGTACATCATTGGTGTTTGATTACACCTATGCATACCACGTGATTTGCTGCTTCATAACCTTAAAATTTCGTTCAAACAAAATATATATACAATATAAAACTGACGGCTAAGCTATGACAATAGCAGCTACGAACAACCAAACTAATAGGTGTTCAAAATGGCCGTATTCTTTCCCGTTTATATGTGCATAAAGATTCGCAACGCTCCTTTCTACCAGTTTTATGTTTAAAGGTATACAGCCACTTTATCGTACGTCTGTTCTTGCCAGCTGGCAAAAAAAGCAGGGTAAATGCCTGCTGTTAAGTTGACCCACTGAGAAAAATTATTTTCTATTAATGTTACAATTAAGTTTGCATTACACCTACAAACATTGCCCTTTTGGGGCTGTGCCTGTTACGGGAACGATTCCCCAACGAGTAATGCCTGCCCAAAATACGTTATAGGGTAACGTTGGTTTGTAACGCTTATTCAACTTTTCTAAAACACGTTGTTAACGCAACTAAAACGTTAATAAGGTACGTTTAATTAACTTGGTAAGTAACGTGCTAATAACGTTTCGATTGCTTACTGCCATTTGCTTCTATCCGTTAAATAAAACAAAAGTATAATTTTGTATTTTATCATTAGATTAGGTTATAATGAATTATTATTAGAAATACAAATAGATATTTTTGAAATTAACCACTGTTTACAATGTGTAATTAACAGTAATTGGCTATAGATAAGTTATAGATTAGGCAAATATAGGAAAATGTAGCAAATAAAAATGTTCAACTCATATGCTTAACGTCAGAAAATGTCAAATTGGATTAAGGTTAAGTATTTAAATAGACAAAATAAATTAAAAATACAGAAAATTAAGATACTAAGAAGAACAGAAAAGAGAATTTGATTTACGTTTGCGAACCACTCCATAACTGCCTCTTCAAACAGAACCTTTGTGATAGAACACGATTTAGAAACCGTTCCTACAAAACATTATTGTAGATATATTTTCTACAAAAAATAATAAAAGCAACTTACTAAATGTCCATTATATTCAGTCTTTCTATAGCAAAATTTTTTTCTTTCCTTTCATTGAACACTTAGCTGACAAGATGGTTTTGAGGCATGTATAGTTGCAATTAAAAAAAATATAATTACAAAGGAAACTAAGATTTAAATGATTTATATAGTTTCGTCAAATGAATTAATGGAACAACATTTTGTTTTTAAGGAGCAAACAATTCTTCTAAGTCTAATGGAGTAAAGATCCGAACGAGCTACTCATACTCAAGATACCAGATCACTTCAATGGTGTATAAGTTATTGGATTTATACAAGCAGCATGGTAGAAATTAACAAACATTAATTACGAGTAAGTACAAATAATAAACAGAGTTCTAGGATATTTTATTTCTGTATATGCAATGAGCTGCAATACCTCAGACAATGATGGATTTATACATTTTTAATTGAAAATCTAGCCAAGCCAATCCCCGTCTCGAAAATGTCTTACTGTGACAATTATTCCGAATAGCCTTCTTGAAACTCAAGCTTTAGGTTAAGCAGAGCTTATATAGTTTTATAAATTGATTTAGGCTTTCATGACTATTGTTTTAATGGACTGCGATCCCACGTTTTGTGTCCGCCGCAGATTGGCTTATATCCTTAAAGTTGCACCGCTGCAAGTGACAGACAACCCCAGACGTAGGTCTTCGTCTTCTTTTGTTTTTTCTAAAAATTGACGTCAGCCGCTCTGTCGTTTCTGACGTAAGCTGTATCGTGCTGGCGGATCAGGTGCTTTATATACTACTCGTAAGTTTTTACTTATTGATTAAATGCTATGAAGTTTGTAGATTTCGTTTGCATTTTGGTAACTACGCAGTTTCCTGTAGCTGGAATCCATGCTCTACTTGAGCATTTTTCTATTTGTGTTTTGTCTCTTTACTTCGATGGCTTCCCGAACCAAGAAATCATTTAGTACTACTAATTCAGGGTTTTCCGCATAAACACTGGTAAACGCCTAGTGCTAGGAAAAATTGTCTACTATTTTAGGGCATGTTTAACTTTTCCAATCTCCAAAAACTCTGAGTTCTTCATCCACATGAGCATTCATTTTTTACGGGTCAAGGATTATCTTATATCTCCGAGTTTATAACCATTATTGTTTAGGACGACCTGTATAAACGCTCTACTTTTTATACAGAACCTAAAATGTGCGTCTTCTTTTATTACCAATCCCTGAACGAAACCAGAAACATTGCTATAAGTCATAATTTTTTGTAGCTGATACTAATACGGATCGACATACAGTTAACGTTTGCCACCTATCTTAACCTGTTCTAATATGTATTTTTTTCTTCCCAATGTCACTATCATGGATTGTGCACGTTTTAAAGTAGTCCAACCTGGCAATTTTGTACATAACTCGTGATTTCAATGTTATATTATGCATACACCTGCTGGAATGAACTGGAGAGGACAGCCCGATCTATGTCGAGCCCTTTCCGAAGATGTATTCGGAAGTTTGGCAGGCAGCATTATGCGATTATTTATTTAATTAATCCTGTTTTTCATTTAATGTTCTATCTACTTCAAATTGTTTATTTAGGGGGACGGCACTTACAATACAATAATAATTGAAAAATGAAAAACTCCGTAGAAAATTTGATTAGTTTTTCGTGGTTTCAGTATATAACTACAGATATAATTGTTGTGTGCACCGCAACTTCAATAAATCAATATATACATAATATTGAATTATGAATATAAAAAACCACTATAAGTAGCTAAACTAAAATTAGATAATTTTCAATACCCAATAGAAAACAAAATTATAAAGTAACTGATTAAAATAACTTAAAGTAATTGAAATAAATGTTGAAGTACGTTTTACCGTAAGTATATTTTTGTAAAAGACGTCTACTTGCTATTGCATCTAAACAATAGTTTTGCATGTATTTTTCTGCATGCATACATAAATAGAATATCCAGTAGTTAGATATCGATATACTAATTGTGTGCTAATATCAAATGTATCGATGCCGACATTATATTATTGGTTTCAATATCGTTGTATAACCGCTGTATACTGACAAAGTTCTTGCAGTCCTATTCATTATACAATTAAGATTGTAATGAAAAACTTACATTCTTTCATCAGTTTAATTAGTCCAATCAAATGCCAGCAATTAGACTCTCAAATTATTTATTTATTTATTTTTATATATTTATATAATATATTTATTTTTATATATTTAACCTTAATTAACTGTATAATCAAATATGTCTCACTTTTGTTCGCACTGACAATTTCTGTATTACGTCATCTACTTGAAAACTTGCTGCTTCCTAAATGAGGATTTTTCTAAAATTACATTAGAATTTGTGTAAAATACAAGTCTTAATTGATCCTTAAAGTTCAATGAAAATATTGTATATTCTCAGCACCTGCCAAAATAAAAATGCACGAAAGCACAGCTATTAATTCGCTGGAAGCCAGAGTATTGCGTTTTCGGAGGTTGGTAATGTAATCTTGGTAGATTATGGAAACTTTGCACATGATATCAGTATATTTAATTAACGCACCATTTCTTGCAGGCGAATTTTCGACTTCAACAGTAATTTAATCTCGTTTACCTCATATGCAGTATATGCACTCGTGCTTGATGGATGCTGTCGCGCTCCAACTTTATCCGTGAAAATTGGGTAATGGAATTGCAGTAATGCGATCTAATTGTAACAGTAAAGGAGTAGGTATGCTCTTAGTATAATTATTGTTCTTAGTAGTTAAACAGCTAAAATAATTTGCCCGCTAAAGTATTTTATACTGCAAGTTTATGTAGCATTACAGAATTAATTTTACTTACCTATCTTTCTGACTGAGACATAATTAGCTCTAACGTAGTTAAGCTTAAGGATATTGTAATGTGTGGTTAAGGTACTGAATGGTAATTATGTGTGATAGTGCCGGTCATCTTGCCATTTAGAAATGCTTTTTTCTCTAGTGCGAATACATCTATATTGATAATAAATAGCCGCATAAAAAAAATTCCAATACTTATTTAGTCAGCGTTTGTAAGCCACAATAACAAACGTGTTTAACTTTATGACATAATAAGTATTAAGGTAAGATTAACTTAATTAATTTAACTGCCACCCAGAGCATTAAATGTACTCCTTACATTAAAAAGTATCATAGAAATGCGATATTTACTCGAAAACACGAGGACACACATTTTTAACATAGTAGCCTTAGCTATCTAATATTTATTATAAAGCTGTAGCTAACGAAAATTAATATAAAACAAAAAATCATACGTTTTTCCCCACAAATTGCAGACATGATTGATTTATTCCTATACCAATATTATGGATCTTAAGGTATCTCGCATTCAATTATACATTAGCAGAATCTTTTGTGGTCAAATTTCTTTCATTGATAAGAGTACTATTATTATTTATTGAATTATGTATAACAAATAACGAGTACTGAAGGGAAAATATTGTTTCTGCGTTATGGACAAACTCATTGGCCTAATGTTTCCTTCTGTAAGCCAAATAAAACCAGTTTTAGCTTTATCAGCCTTCCAATTACAGAACTATCAATTATCATATATACTTTCAACACGCTTATACCACTTGCACAGAAATCACTTTTTGGGGACTCATTAATGCGGAAAGTAGTATACACTTTGGGCGGTAACCAATGCAATTCTGCTCAGTTAATTTAGTCACACAAAACAAGTCAACCTTGTGCAATATCTAAACCTGCTAGGACAAAACCACATACAGACATATATAAATAACACCCTTTTCGTAAGCATCATTGTTTACTTTACATAATAATTAAATTAACTTGGAATGTGAATCCAGAGATAAGCATTGAAATTTATATTATTTTATTTTTTATTTAGTTCATGTTTTTAAACGAATAATCAATTGAATGCGCGTGTATCGGTGTGAGAAATGTTTTACGCTTCTGTGAAAAACAGGAACTGATTTTGAAATAGAGCCCGGCGGTCCCATTACAGGGAACTTATCCTGGAAAATGCAAATGAAGACAGGTCTTCTGGGAAATCACTAAATGTAATACTATACCTATGAAATGAATTTGCATGAAGAATTCCTGAAATTAAATAATTTGTATGGGGGTGGATTTAGTTGTATAAGCTTAGTGCTTTCGTCAAAATTTAGGACAGCTACGTATGAAACTTACATCAAAAGTCTTTAAATTGGTTTGAATGCAGTTCAAATTAACGTGTTACCTACGACTTCCAAAATTCTTGCTCATTTAATAAATTTGAATCGAAAGCAGTAAAATTTGTGCTTACATCCGTTGTCACTGACTAGCCAATTTGTTCGACTTTCCCATTTTTATAGAGATTTAGCCGCGATAGAATGGTAATCACTACCTAAACAGAATAAGTCAGAAAGAGGAAGTGGTAAGTTTCTACGCTACCTTTATGCAGTTGTATATTTTACAGTATTTTAAAAGTTCCTACTGAAAACCGTTCAATATGCAATATGTGCTGTTCGTAGTGCGTAGTCTGCTGAAGCTTGTGTAAATGACAGGGGCGAGTGATCCTACTCGAGACTCTTTAAGAAGCAATGTTCATCCACGGATTTCAGGAATTTTATTCGAGGCTTTATTTTTTTTTCATTGAAGGAAATTTCGAAAGAACGGCAGCTACCAGAGTCATCATTTGATAAAATTAGAGTTTGGGATACCAGAAATCACCGTACACTGCAAAGAAAAACTGCCTAACAGGTGTAATTCCAATAATATGTGTAAAACCGTAATACTTTCAGCGGTTTATTAAATTTAACTTATTATCGATTTGCGAGAGAGTATTTATAAGTTGTTAGCCTAATACAGAAATCCTTAAAATGTTTCAATGAAACTTATTTATACTCAAAATAATCCCTTCACTAGCCTTAAAAAATCGTCTTTCTTGTCTGTTATACAACTTTCTGCAGCTTACATAACTTCTCTGATAGAAGAAATCTTCTTCTCAGTTTGGGAAACAGATGGTAGTCAGGTGGAGCCAAGTTAGATGAAAATGGAGGATTATCTACTAGTTCGGATCGCAAATTTTGTTTGCAATTTGCGACTTGTATGCTGGCGCAACGTCGTGGAGAAAAAGACGCCTTTGGCAACCATTTAGATCATATTTTACAAATATTTCGCGCAATTTTGTCAACAATTTTAATGATATTTTACTGTTATTGTTTCCCCCGTCTTCCAGACAACTCGTTAAGATGCCGTCAAGACTATTGCAAAAGAGTGAAACCTTTCCAGCCGATATCTGATATTGATAGGTTTCTAGGTTTCACATTGGCGACAACTCTGTTCGGCAACTTTGAATCCTCTGTTATCTGCGTTCAAGCAATTTGAAATCCATTTACATTGTCAAATCGACACGAACCAGGTACTGCAGTAAACCATAGAGTCTCAACTATACATTTTAGTCCAACTTGTCTGTCTGGTGATCATGTATCATGTCATGGACTGCGTCGATGTTCTCAGGGCTTTACTAAGAAATGGGTGTGCCAGACCTCTGGTCATCTTGAATGAGACAATTTTTAGAAGAAGAATCTCCTTACCTTAAAACCCTTTTAGTTATAGGTACTATGATGGGTCGGTATTCGATTTGCGTCTGGCAAAAAAATTGTGAACATATTATAGCTTTTATATGGTTTAATCTATTGATGTGAAAATATTTAATGACATTCCTGGAAAATCAAAATTTATTTCTATGGAAACGGGATTATGTTATACTCCAAATAGTCAAAACCCGCCTTCATACTCGAAGCGAACATTCTTAAGATTTTTTATTATACAGCATTTTTACAAAAAGAACTAGCTTTTATTATATAAACAAAGTTTCTCTTCTAAATACAAGTGTATGATTTTGAAAACAAAAACAATTTACCTTCATTTAAAGCTGATTCGAGCATGGTGAGGTAATCGGTGGCTTACACATATGTTCCGTAGTTTCTAGTATTTGTTCCATATAAATTTTCAACCACGCTTTGAGTACATCATAGATTTAATCGAATATGGGTTTATTAATTTACGTTTGCAATTAGTAAATACTAAATAACCTAAATTAGATATCAGATTTAAATTGCATTTTGGAATACATATTTGTGGATTAAATTAAATTTTGGCAGTATATGTTGCAAATATTGATTCTTTCTTTCGGTATTTTATTCTATTTTAATAACAATATCACAGCACATTTCGTTATAGCATATACCAGCAAGCCAAGCAAGACCGATATGGATGTTTCAAGACAACTTTGCATTAACATTGAAGGCAGCATTCTTCCATTACGTATAATTTCTCATATATGGGAAAATGCTTGAGTGCTGTTTCACTTCCTAAAGACGGAATAATTTTAAACAGCAACGACAAAGTTTTGATTCCAATGATCCATCTATGCTTAACTAGGTTTATTTAAGACTTCGGTTCGCAAGCCACACACCACGAGCCTCTGTTTTGCTGCCCGCGGTGACCGTTTCGTAAATAAGGATCTGAACATTCAGAATTATCTTCATTTCGCGCCAAAACTTAAAATGTGACATCCGCGAGTCAGCAAGAATTTCATGACTTTTCTCCGTTCTCGCATTGCTCTAGTCGACCAACCTTCGGACGTAACGTCGCCAGAGTACAACTCACAACTTAAATAAACCCCCATAACAACTACAACCCGCGCACCAAACTTGCTGTCCGATTGAGTGAAACGTGTTAATGTTATCTGGATTTATTGTGACGTACGAAGCTAACAATTATTTTGTTTTGAATATTGGCAAGTGTGTGTATGTTTTTTTTTCATTCCATACACATACACTCCAATTTACTCCAGGTGGTTGTCTTTCTTTTTTTCTTTCTCTGGTGGCTTCAAAAAAGGAAGTTATGCGAAGAAGATAAAGTGTTTAACGATGCATGAACAGATATGGATAGATATATTTTCTATTGAATGTAGAGGAAAACCCCTATGCTTAATATGCCAAAAAAATATTGCTATTTAAAAAGAATATAATCTCAAACACCATTATGATAACAAGCATGTATTGTGGGTAGTTAGCGAAAAAAATTAAAGAACCAGCAAAAGGTTCAAGTTCAAAGATCGAATCTAGTAAGACAAAGTGATTTAGACTGTAGAGGTGTGTCTGCCGCAATGCGCACCCAGCGTACTAAAGTTTTGAACATAATTTATGCCAGCTACTTTAGGAAAAGGCCGAAATATTTAAATGGTTCTCTTTAGCTACCGACGAAAGTAATGACATTTCAGATATTGCGCAGCTACTAAATTTGTTCGGAGGATTGACTAGAACATTAATGTTTATGAAGAGCTTTTAGGACTCGTCCGTCTGACGTCATCGTTCCTGAGGGACATACACTTCCGTGTGAAACTCGGCGACACAAGGTCTTCGGTGCGCACCGCCTTATCAGGCGTTCCACAAGGCTTGACGTTATCTACGCTGCTGTTTACCGTATTCACGAGGGACATCCCGAAGACAGAAGCAACAGAACTCGCTCTCTACGCAGACGACACCGCTATCTTCACCAGATCAGTTGATCTATGTCTGATCACTCGACGTCTTCAGAAAGCCGCCAATGATCTAGAAGACTGGTTCTCCCGATGGAGAATAGGAGTCAACGCCGAAATAAGCTTTGCATTGTTGCTGAGCAAAAGGAGGATCTTCGATCGAGACATTTCGTGAAAAAGAGAAGCCAAGTACCTGGGTATCACCATCGACAGGAAGCTGCTGTGGAAGTCGCACATTGAAGGCCGAGCCACAAAGACGACGGCCGCGCTGACCAGCCTTTATTGTCTGCTAAGCCGCAATAGCAAGCTGAGCAGCTGCAACAAGCTGTTGATCTACAAGACGAAACTCCGGCCGATAATGACATACGGATGTGCTACATGGGGTTACGTGTTCGCTACACACATCAAATGTCTCCAGGTTATCCAAAACAAGGTTCTTCGCATGGTCGTCAATACGTCAATGCTTCCCGTTTCGCCAGGAATTCTCAGATACACAGAGATCTCGAAGCTCCCACGATCTATGAATTCATCCGAGAAGCAGCAACCTAGGCATTCTACAAAGCGGATGTCCACGAAAACCTCCTCATTCGTAATCTGGGAGATTACGATGMAGAGGAAACTCGTACCCACCCTACAGTAGCTCCGAAACCCTGCCGACGTTCAAGGGAAGCCGCGATATGTGAGCAGGCCAACCGGGTGGCATGAACCTCACAGTTACGATCTTAAGAAGATCATGATATCATAATAAAACATCATATCTACCTAATTTTCCCATATGAATGTAACTTAGATGTTGGCAGCAAATGATACTTATATGCTCCATAACAGCAGACGAAAAAGTAAGTGTTGGTGTCAGTACAAATACCATAGGCAAAACTGGCAAGCGCGACAACTCATGAAGGCAAAACATGAGTGGACAAAATAGGAGTCTGGTTGGCAGAATTAAAACTAACCTGGTAGAGACAGGTTGCAATATCCCATTATTTCTTCATTGGAGGAGCTGGAATAAATTTTAACTGGAAAAATGGTTATGGCAACAGATTTAATGAATTCCAGAAGGTTTTCGACAAAAGGATCTACCGACTAATTTACAAATGAATGTGATTGATCTTCAATCCACTGGTCATTCAACGAATTTCAACGACAGACATAAAAGCTAGTATTTCTCAAGTAGCCAGTAAAATACAGCCTCAGAAATCACATTAAGTTGCATGTTAGGGAAAGTTCTTATTTAATTTGTCTGTTTCTTTTTCCCATTTTTATTTGTCAGTGCTCCTAAATGTATAAAAATTTTTTCTAAATTATTATTTAACTTGACTTATGTCATACCATGTTTGTTATTTGTGCTTTGCATTTTAATAACATCAATATAGGTTCTTACTAAAAGGTTGTCGATCGCTGGTCTAAGAGATTAAAGGAACGGATAGAAGTTTTGGAAGATCCCATACACTAGCACGTAAACTGACGAAGCTATAAAATATTACTTTTTATAATGATATAAATGCTCCAGTTTTTTATATGCATGTGTCCCTTGGGTACGCTAATGTTTACACTTACAGTTGAACGTTTCATTGCAGAATTGGTACGATATCCCCTAGCTAAACCGAACTGTTATGTTTCGTCCCCTTTTTAGTAATAGCTATTCTTAGATATCGAACAATAAAATACAAATTTAAGCAATCGAATCACACTGGAAACACCCTTCCTCTGTTGTGAGAAAGGGGACCACCCGTTAAAAGCAACAATTAGGTATCGATGCAAAGGCATTCAACACAATAACCGCAAGTCAAGCTTCCTGTTTTGTGACGCATTTGACGAATCGATATTCGTTCATATTATAGCTGTAGTCGTTTACTTGGGTTGTAATTAGGATTATTGTGGAATTAGATAAACACACTTTCGTGATGGTTTTCTATTAGTGTCGGTGGTTTAATGACGCAGATGCTCGTTTTGATGGCTAACGGATATTAGCCTGAACGATAAAAAATAAATGCTTATGTTTACTGCGTTAATTTAAAACGTATGCACTGCATATTGAAAAAGCTTCTTTTTATGGCACCGACGCATACAACCTTTGTTATCAAACTATAATAGGATTATCGATCTTTAAGGTTTACGTCTATCCTAAATTTACATTGGAGGTTACAATCATTTGTTCCATTTTAGTCAGGGTGTCCGCAGAACTCGAACACGATTACATCGCGGATAAATTCAAATAGTTTATAATAATAATAATAATAGTAATAATAATAGTAATAATAATAGTAATAATAATAATAATAATAATAATAATAATAATAATAATAATAATAATAATAATAATAATAATAGTAATAATAATGTGTCTTTATTCGCAAGCATTTTCAATGAAATCATATTTCTTTTTACCACACTTTTAAACTTTTTTTAGTCTTATACCTCTGGCTATCATATCTTTGTAATAATATTGCATGGGTGATCATAACGACAGCAAAGTTTGCTGATTCTTACGAAGCATATTATTTTTACAGTAAGGTATGCAAAATACCTATTAATTTTGAATACWGTGACTTTCAAMTCGAAAAAGATAAAAAACGTAAGCCATTTAAATTTTACAGGGTTAAGCTAACTGCGCTGTCTCAACAACATGTGGTTTTCTGGACAGGTTAACACTTTGTCGGAAGAAGAGCAGGGTAGTTGTCAACCCATCTTTAATAGCACTGGGTATTATCATCATACATGACAGGGATATAAATAAGCTATATAACCACATGCTTGTTGAAAAAAGTCTACAATTCCGCCTCAGACATTGAACATCTATGTTGTATTTTGGGATTTGGTGCAGAATCATGGTGGAGATTTGTTTAGGACAGGTTTAAAAAGGTTGCTTCGTCTTTAAATATAACGTAGGTAATTAAAAAAGAGGTGGTCCTCTTCAATTTTGTTGGCAGCCCATTCACAAAATTGCAACCTATGGACTAAAGATTATACTTAATTCAGTTTTTCGTAGAACTTTTCCAATTGTTATACGCCCCTGGCTTGATTATTCTACAAGCTCTTCACTGGTGGCTCAGAAAAATTCCATTTTTTACAATGATTTGCAAAAATACAATTTTAGTTTGGAAATTTGCATAAATGCTAGTTTGTCTGGTTGGGGTGCAGTGATGGGCGCGTAGAATACGTCATGTAGATTACGCTATTGTCTACGCGTAAACTATGTAATATTCTACTTTGAAATTCTACTGTAGAAAATAGCATTGTGTAGATAATCAGAAATTTAGATATATTTAGTTATTTAATGGTGTCTTTTACCACTACTGCTCTACACGTGGTAAATGTCTAAACAGCAATAACATATTTGGCCCTAAGGTCATACCTTAGGGCCAGAAGACCAGACAAGCGTGCTGTGAAAAGCACTTTGAAGCCCTCAGTGTGTCAAATGGACTCCTTAATGACTGTAAACTGTGATTTTGTCCTTTCTTCTTTGTAAACAGAAATTTCATAAGCTACTCATGTTCTTTTATCGCAAATTCTTTGAAAGCAGTTCTTGTTGCTGAACTAGACACATTGATCTAAAGAAGCAACTAACTATGACCAACTAGTTGTGTTGTAGTAAAAAAAATTCTTTGAAACAAAATCAACTTGTAACTGCGGTACCGAATTTGATAGTGTGTTAGGAAAACAACTTAATATAGTTGTGGAAGGAAAGATGTCGTAAACATATGCTTTGTCTCTTGTGTTTCAAAGAAGTAAAAAACAGTTTGTGTACACTGACTACTTACTGAAACATGATATGTAAGTTTGTAATATAATATTTACATTTACACCTATGTATTGTCTCAGACATATTAAAATCATAAGTTAAGAAAATAAAAATGTTTAGTAAACCGTGCAGTTATTTATAAAAAATGTGGTAGTTATGTTGCAACTTTCAGATTTGTCATTAATCTGTCTAAAATCAAAACTTCAAATTCCAAATAACATTATACATAAATGGATTGTATTTTGCATGCTTTAGTTGGCTCCTTGTTATAAACCGCATTTGCAGTAAGGTTCAACTACATGTTGTTATACTTATGTACCATTGTAAATGTTTATAGAAGCCCTGACGAAGATTTGAAATAAAAATCGAATGTTTGGCAAAGAAAGAAGAGTAAACACTATTTTAACATAAGAAGTCGACTTCTACYTATTTGCGAAGACCTTAATATAATAAAAAGCAACGGCTGTGTCCATTTAACGTATTAGATATAAAAAACTATAAAATTTTAAGAAATTTGACGCATGGAGAAGCCAACAAAACAGGGAAATTAGAATCAAACTAATTTCGTTTTGTTTTAGTATGTACTTAATACATTTTAGCCATAATATACTCGTCTTATATTTTCTACTTAAAATCTACGCCAAAGTGCTTTATCTACATTTTCTACGCATGTAACGTAGAAAATTATAATTTACGCGTAAGCGCCCATCACTGTTGGGGTGTTTATTGTGAATGAGGTTGGTATCAACCAGATAACAACAAACATATTAATCGCTCGGAGTTGAAAGCGATTTTGTATGGGTTAAAACCTTAAAAAGAGTGTATAGTGTGGAACACCCAACTTTAAATTGCTTAGCAATTAGCTTAGCAATGGTGCGAAGTAAGAGAATTGTGAAGTTTTGCATATTATATTAATTCCGCTGATAACTGACAAACATGTCTAGTTTCCTGGACATTACCGCATTAAAAAGAATGGTCCCTAGATTTTAAGGCCTTTAATAGAATTGTTCGGCTTCTTGGTTTACCTGATATTGATTTGTTTGCAACAAAAGACCACTCAAAATGCAAACGATGGTTCTTGGTTCAAAGATCCAGGATCAGTGGCAGTGGATGCATTTATATTAGATTGGAGTGATTCTTTTTCGTTTATGCATTCCCACCCTTTTCATTAGCTTTAAGGGTTTTGAAAAAATTACCAGTGATAAAGCAACAGTAGGTATTCTAGTGGTACCGCTGTGGAGATCACTCTGGTTTCCATTTTTCGCTAAACTTGCAGTTAATGACTACATTACATTCGTGTCATATAACAAACTTATTTTCCCCTTTACAGCAACAAAGATCACTTATTGGCCAGGAACCTTACCCTGGTGGCTAAGAAGCTATCAGGCAGGCATTCAATTTCCAAAAAAGAACTTGTTACCCTCCTTGCATTGGCTATCGGACAAATAATTCAAACTCTATAATTAATTAAAATATCTAACCTTAATGAGTCACACAGGCATTTGTATGAATGTTATACCTGACATTGTGAAAAGTTCTGGACCAAATCGTGTCGAGCCTTGCTTAGATCTCCCTTTTTTCAGAGCGAATGAGAAACTGTGTATAGCATCGTTTATGCTGAGGTATATATTACTTGTGAATTAAGAGATGTGTGATGCGCTTCTTATCATATCCAATAAGACCCATGGGATGGCAACCAAACAAACACTGAGTAAATGGTGTAGCATACCATTCAAGCGGCTGGCGCTGACTAAGGTCTATTCTACTACTGCAGGTTGCAGCATACGGGTTCCAACCAATAAGAAGCAGTTGCATCATACGGCGACTCATTCCATCTTGCTAAGATTTACAGTTATATGCTCATCTCGTACGCTATAACACCTTTCACAATTCTATTATATTTTTTTAATTAATTTTTTCAAAATTTTTGCTTCCTATTTTGTTGCATATTGTAACCAATTCATTCTTAATGATAGTAATTATTAACAGTTAACTCTTTTTATGCAAATAAAAGTTACACACTATAATTTATTATGGTCCGTCCGTTAATAGAAAATCAAATTAAGTAGGTATTTAATAAAGCTTCGCGAAAACCAACAATGAAAGCAAAAGAATTTAAGTAGGCAACAAGTTTTTTTTTCTTCAGATTGCATTTTTGGCTGCAACTAATGCTACTGTACAAGAAAACGTTTTTTTTTTGTATTTTCTGTATGCATATACATTTACACCCAAAGATAACAACAATATAATTAGAAACTAACAATTAACAAAGTGCTACATTTATTTGTACGTTAATTACTAGCATTGCAAGAACAAAGCAGATGCCAGTTTTATTTACCATACATCATACATTGATTAAGAGCTTAATTAGTTTGTCAGTTTGTCAGTATTTAGGGGTTACCTTCTACGATTCAGGTAAATCAAGTGCGCGTTTGTTGACTGTCTCAGCACTTGCAATTTTTCACTTGATTTAAAWAAAATTAATACCAATGCATAAATATTTGCTAACTGTTTGTCTTCAGGATATCTATGGTAGGATATATGTAGCCCCGCGCGAACAGTTTTCCTGACCATTATTACTCACTGCATATGGCTACAAAAGATCCAGACAAGCCTCTGCACATGTATGTGCAAGAGAGTATATTATAGGCAATAGATGATTGCGATTGAGATGCTATGAGTCGCCACTACACGTCATTTCTTACGTCGTTCTCTTCTTTTACGGTGCTCATAAACCGACCCATTGATGCAACCTGTAAACTAAAGTAAACCTTGGGCATTGCATCTGCATGTTCACAGTACATGCTTCCACTTCAGCGGCCTTATGTAAAGGCTTATCAATTGACGTAATCACAAAAATAGCAAGTTGGTGCGTTTCATTTACAACGTTTACAAAATTTTATACTCATCCCGTCAGTAATGGACAACGTTTCCAGAAACTGTGTTTACGTAAAGCATATTCAATGAATTTAGTTATTTTTGTTTATCTCTTGCCATGTAAGGAATAGTTTTTTTTTCCATTCATAGTATTAAAAGTATGTTAATACTATAAAGTTGTATCGCCAACAGTTGTCTTTAAACATCTATTTTGTATAATTAAAGGTTTAACGTTTTTCTAGTTCCGGAAGTTTCTGATAATAAAGAATAGTAGTTTAAAAGCATCTTTAACTGCTTCAGATATGTGGATATTGAAGATAAATTTCTAATCAAAAATAGTACCAGGTTCCTTATACTGAGTGACACTTTGCAATGTCACATTGTTAACGCTGTAGTGATACAAATGGGAAACAGTTTGCGAGAATACAAGATCAAAACACATGCTAAAAAAGATTTCTTCTGATGAGCACCGTCGAGAAAGAGCACTCAAAAGCGTTTGATACTTCAAAACATTAACAATGTCATTGGTAAACGGCAAAAAGAGGTAGGGCCTTAATTTAATTCCCGAGGGACGCCAGAGGTCGCAACAAGTGATATGGATTGCGATAGCGGACGAACTGGTGTAATTTATTCAGGTAGAATGTAACTAAAAGTTTGATGTCACTTAAATCACATCGGTCTGTAAAACGCTTTCCACGGGCGCAGTTGTGAAATAAGTGAAGCATACAAGATTTGAAAGCGACGATCTGTTTTATACAAAACAAAAGAGAAATTGATTGATCCGAACAGACAGATGTTTGTAAAGGATAGACTAAATCTCTTCGCAAAACAGGAAAGCAGTGTTATTGGACGATGATAAGGCAAATGGAGGTTGTGTTTCAAATGTGGGGGAAAAACTCCTAAGATAAAGAAGTAAACTGTTTTTATAAGAGTGGCGCGAATGTCGACTTCAGACTTTAATCATTCATAAGGATATCTAAAGAATCAGAGGACAGGTTTGAAAAAAGGCAGCAAAGGCTTTCATAATGGCTTGGGGCGAGCTGATTTCAATGTCGTCAAGCATGGACAACGCTGGGAATGTGGAAGTTAACAAAACGACCAAAATTGTTTGGGTCGTTTTGCATGTGGCTCTTAATGGTGCTTAGGTAGGTATTTTAAGCTTTAGTAATTAGTGATCTGGTTTGAAACCTGTAGATTTTAAATTGTTGAAAACGGAACTAGTTACAGAAACGACGATATCCTTTTAAGCATACAATCCTTGTAGCTAATGCATTTAAGGATTTTACTAGTGAACTATGGAGGTTACGAAAAACTTTGACCTCTAAACTTTCCCATAAAACAAATAATAAAGTAGCTACAGAATAATGTTACTTTAGTGCAACACTCTGTAAGTATCTATATGGGAAATATGGACAAAGCAAGCAAATATCGACGGTGTATAGCTTGCAACATGGTTAAAGCACTTCGTCTTCAGCAAACGAACCTAATCAATATTTCTTCTAATTCCGATTTTTCACATTTTTCTTCAGTCAGTACATTTTAAAATAGTTACTCATCTTAAAGAAAAAGTCCAGCTTTTACATTAGTGTCAGCAGATTGCTAAAGCGAGTACAGCTATGCCACACTTCGCTGACCGTCCCCTTCCTGTTATACAATTTTCTACCCACATATTCTGCGAGAACAAACCCGTTAAAAGCTGGCATTCTGTGTCACGCCATCAAGTTCGAGTTCGTGTCCTTAACCGGCCTTTACAACCATTAAACTGCCGACAAAATCAATGGCCTGCGTGGTCGCTTTTCGTGGATCTAATCCAACAGTATTTAATTTCGACTGGCGGTAATTTTTTCGTTCGTTGGCATTTGCAGGTGCATCGATCGGTGTAGTTTATATGTGGGATGGCCGAGGTTGTTATCAGTAGGGTAATCTGTGTTTGCACGTGTATTTATTTTAGGTCGTGTAAGCTGATTATGCGTGATTCCTGTTTTTTTAAGAACCTTCACTACTACTCGTATGTCGCCACTAACTAGAATGGATAAATTTATTTGCGGCGCGTTGATCACAATAAGACAAAACCTTATATGCCGATATCTCAAGTTACAAAATTTTAATGTGTAGCAAAAATCTGTCAACTATAGGTGCATATAATATGCTAAAGAACGAAAGGTTTGTATATTTATGAAATCGATGACTAAGAAAATTTCAGAATTTTATCGTTTTTCTTGTAAAATTGGCGTTTCTTGCATGCTTGATATCTGAGATTGTTTTACGCAGAGTATTGAGTTTTTACATTACTTACTATATTTCCTGTTTATCATTTCAGGTGTTTCATGATAATATTTCTGGGGAATGTAATTGAAGAACTATAGTAAGCAAGGTTTAAAGAACTTAAATCTATACGATATTAACAAAAATTGATTGACTGATTTATTGATTGAACTAGCGTGCAGTAGTCATTTCTGCTGCTCCCGGATATACCGATGGGCCGATCATTTACTCTAGGTGGAAAAGCTGAGGATTGCAATGGGAAGATTTGCCGGCTGCACCTAAACAGTGAATACTTTCCTTAGATATTTCTGTTTGATGTTGACTTGACAGCATTTTCCTTCTTCTTCAGATAAGCTACTGTCTGGATTTGTGTACAGGTTGTCCCATTTTCGTTATAATTGTAGGATATTTCGGTAACTATTAATGCTAGAGGGTTGCGGTTTCGACATTACTGTATTGCTTTTTTGTTCTGAGTTCAGCTGTACCATCGCCATTTTGACACAAAACGTAAAATCTCATTAAATTATTACAAAAATTGGAATAATACCAGAATTAGTAAAGATAAACCTAACAATAGATACATTTTTTCAATACAGGCCTTTTCAACCATAGCAGAGCCAACTACGATTTACATTTAAAAAAATGGATTCAGAATAAAAATATCTGTAAAAAATGTCTCTGCAGTTATTTTTGTGTCTACATAGCCAATCGAGATAATGAGAAATGAAATGTTACATTTTTCAAAAGTTGGCTATGGCTTTAAAACAAAAGACGATAAAAATGGCGATGATAATAATAATAATAGTTACCGAGATACCCTACAATTACAACGAAAATGAGACACCCTGTACAGATCTCGGACCTCTTTATTTATAGTCCTTCTTGTCAACACACCCCTAGATGAAGTGATGGTACTCTCGAGATATTTCCGTTCTGCGTGCATTATGTTTTTTTTATAAAAGATGTTTTACGGTGGTGTCGATTTCCTGTGGGTGGGTTTGTTTCCATGCCTCCCTACCTTTAAACAATGTTCCTAGGTATCCTCATCTTCTTCAGTGCTTTCGTCCGGTTGGAMTGTTATCGTGTCCCTGYGTTCCGTGCGGACTATTATCTTCTAGCATAGTATTTCTGCTGTTACCGCTATGATTTTTCTTTCCCTACATAAGCAATCTTTTTCTTTCGAGGTTGTTTACTTTCWTTGAGTAACATTTTCCTGTATATTTGACGAGATAGTGCATTTAGGAGGCAGTTTCAGTTTCCTGGGATTTTCTGTATCATATAGTTGTGTGATTTCTTGTATATGTTACTGTTAAAGTGCAGAAATCAGCTATTCTGCAAATTATCTAGGTAATATGCGAATCAGCTTGATAWTCTACACATTGGCTACTAGGTACCCTTTAATGTAAAAATAATATCTGCTGGAACAAAAGCAACGTATTTTGATATATAATGGACCGAGTTAATWCAACCAAACAATCAACATATTAGTTGTAAGAACGTAGGCTTTCGCGGCCAGAATTAGATTGAAATCTTAGTTTGGGTCAGGCCGCATCTGATTTCGGAATAAGATCGACGTTTCGCCAGCACTTGTAAGGGGCATCATCAGAACAGGAAATAAGGAGTATGGAATATAGTACTAACCTAACGCGAGAAACACGTCCGAACTGAAACAAATCCCAAGGGATAGGTAATGTGTACATTTCGAGCTTCAGCGGAAACAATCATTCCAAGCAATTTTGCTATTGCTTATATCTATTTTGTTTCCTTCCGGTTGCGTTCAGTTCTTATTGCTTAAGAGCAGCTTTTGACTCAAAATAAGATCTAAGAACACACTGATTGTTTTGTGATATCGCTTGTAAGGGTGCAGACTGCGGTCTATTTTTCTAAAGCGGTTTTATGCTCATTTTCAAGGCCCTTTACAGCTTCGATAAAGGCTGTCTATTCCTGTTAGCCCAACCTTTTCTCTTAGTGGCACTAATTTGGTTGTGAAGTTTGCCCTAGCTTTGCTGTGTTTATTTTATTATACATAATACAGGTTGTATTATACAAGAAAAAAGTATTGCTAATCATAAACCTCCAATATGCGGAGTTATTATGTTAGTCAATGATACTGTGATGTCTGATTTGCTGTTTGTGGCTGTTCAGCGTGGGTTGCGACTTCTTCACTTGTACTATCTGCTGAGGTATATTGGCTTAACATAATCACTTCAACTATCTGTTCACTGACATAATCCTGTGCATTTACTTTTCATACTAAAAAAATTGTGAATCTTGCGGCGTAGTCCGGTTGCATGCGTTCTGTGCGACGGTTGACCCCGATGTATACGATATTAACAAAAATGGCTACTTCTCCTAGAGAGAGAAAGGAAGAGGGATATAGGGAAGGGAATGGGGGTTGAGTAGAGTAGATACTAAATAACGTTGGTAGATGAGTACATTAACATCCCTAAATGTATCCATCTATTTTTGCTTTTAAAGCTGTCAGCGTTTTTCTCCCTCCACATTTTATGTGCTGAGAAAAACGTAAACGAAATGAACAATCAATGGCATTTACAAACATGTATGTTCATTTACTAGTTAGAATATGCAGAATTTTGAGTGATTATGTCCACTCGATATAGATGTTGTTATAAAACAGTTACTTTTACTTTACCAAATCGCTAAATATAGAGGTATTTGAGGAGATTCGCATATAAGGTACTGCTCCAACTACATCTGTTAATTGTATTGTATGTAAACATATCATTTAGCAATAATTTTTAATGTTCAGGAGTAAACCTGCAATTTTTAAGCAAAAAGTACTTAATTTTATTTGCAGGTGTAAAAAACGTTTAAATGCTCTTGAACATCGAGAACCATGACCATTAATAAATTCATAGAAGCGTCATTACTTTCAAATTAGCAACATTATATTGATGGTGATTGCACTATACATGCAATGTTGTGATTAGGAGAAAGTAAAAACAGCTCAAAGCAATACACAAGGTTTTGTATTACGCTATTGAGGTTACAAAATAAGAGGAACTGCTTTAATAAATGAAGGGATTACATTTAAAATTGATTTTATACTCATTAATATAATTAAAGGTATATAATTAATATATGTAAAAAAATGTTTTGTGATTTATTATTCGTATTGTATGTATGATATATGTACCTGTAATGTATACGCATTTATGCGACAATTTATCAGTTCACATAGTTTACTAGTAATATTAATACATTAATTAAATTAAAATTAATAAATTAGTGTAAAAGTTGTAAACATATTTTCCATCCGTATAAAAGGGTTTCTTTATATTCTTCTGTAGTGTAATACTACACATGCTAAGTTCGGAGCAGAGAGGCATAACTTTGTAGTACAGCTTACTATATAGGTTTAGAAATAGTACATAAGATCAAGGCTCGAAGAGATACAAGCAATCATAGAAATTGCCTACTTTTCTTGTAACATTGCCATTAAAATATTTTTACATTAATATATCTGCTGCACTTGCTGAGTGCTGGAAAGAGGCAATAACATTGGTTAAGCTATTGCTAGACAAGAAAAGACAGTCGTATAAAGTAAATACAAACCTCTGCGGCAGAGCACTGGGAAGTTGATAGGCATGATTCTACTATGCTGGCAAATATGAAATGCCCGGAGGTTCTTTAAAATACAAACATAGTCTTTGATTTCGAAGTAAATCGGTGTAGGCGGATATTCAGTAGAGTTGAATATAAACTAATTCTGGAAGTATGATTGGATTGCTTCGCCTGCAAAATCGCAGAGGGGTATGAATTCGGAACATTATGATGACTGACTGTATTTCCGTTAATAACAACTTTGATCTGAGGTAAGTTCAGTTAAATCGGTGTATTTTTCATTCGAAGAATCTTTACGGATTTTCCTTTCGTAATGAATCACCGTGTATACGTTGCAATGCCATTTTGCAAACAACATTTGTTTTGAAAATATTCCTGTGAACGTCTTGCATGCCGGTGTTTAGAGTCGCTTTATGCACAAGCTGTCGAAATCCAGGATAAAATATACCGGCCAGTACATGTCCACCGAGCGCGATGAACAGTGTTCATTGGCCGAGCAGGAAGGGAGCGATCAGTACGTTTGTAATTTTCCTTCATCTCTATGTTTAGCATACGATAATATGTGAGTGCAATTCGTGATATTGAACAATCACCTCTAATATGGTACAAAACTTAGCAGAAGTAATAACGCGTGGTAGAAATTAAAATTTGTTGTGAAATTTTTATATAAAAAACATGCGTTTTGTTAATATATATATATATATATATATATATATATATATATATATATATATATATATATATATATGATAAAGAATATGGTATCGAAAGCTATTTGCCGCCAAGCGCAGACATACAGGTACAGAAAACTGTTAATCGAATAGACAGAAAGGAAATGAATGCCGAGCCTAGAACAGTCAGGTAACGTTCCAGAAACTTATAGAGGAATTGCGTAGACGGAAGCTACCCCATATAAAGCGCCAGCTGGCTCATGTCTGAAGTTTGATTTGATTCGACTTGAAGCAAGAGAAAAAAGCGACCCAAGTTTTCTAAAGTATTTTAAGTGCTGGTGAGTGAAGTGTTACAGTTCAATGAAGCCAAGGATTACATCATCTAGAGCTGGAAGTTGTTTTCAACCTTATCCCAGTACAAGTTTGAGGCAAGCGTAAATTGGATTGGGTTTTTTAAAATTTCATTCACACGGTACTGGTACTGAAAGAGTTTCATCATTGGATTCGTAAACAATACAACAATACAATTGCAATTAACACGTGTTGATGCACATGATTATAGACACTCTTTCGTTGTCGATTGCGGAAATATGACAGTTTATTTTTTATTATTTTTGCCTGTTTACATAACCTTATCAAAAGCATTTTCATTGTAGCTTTTATACAGGCTTAAATATATTGGACAAATAACTTCACCTGAAAGGGCAATTACCATTATTCACTTCTGGTTCAAACATTCAAGAACGCTTTACATCTCTACATAATATTTGTATATAAGTACATATGCATGCCATTGGAAGAAAAAGGTTTACTATGATTGTCCATTTATTAAAAGTACATACGAGTTGACAGTTTCATTTATTTACATCCTTACTCCCATAGTGCAAATCATAGACTTATTAATATAGATAATTCGTTCTTTACCTCGTAGCCAACGAACACTGAAGCTACTGTTAGAAAAGAATAGTACATCAGATTTAACAAGAGCGTAAAAGAGCGGTAACTTGTAACCACGTGACTGTGCCTTTATTTGCGTTGTAGGCAAGGACGCGGCTTAATAAAATAATCTTACAATTGTTAATTGAATGTTCCATCAGAAGTTACGATTTAAGTTACTATTTACAGTACCTGCTGAAGTGAATTAATTTAGTTCTTCTTAACCGCATCCTTTCTTTACGTTGGTTTAACGTTTGATTTTAATAGTGAATCCTAATATTAAAGTATTACTTTAAAGACAAATAAATAAAATATTGAAATGGCTCGTCGACCTTGTAGAAGCTAAAATGTATTTTTCTAATCTTTTGTCACTGTAATTTCCAGTTTGGTAGTAGCTTCTGCATACCTTCTTCTTCGCAATGTTTCTGGAGGGCTTCTTTATTTTTCTTATCAGAAGGACTGAGTGGGACACACAATAGGTTAAGGCAGAAATGAATGAAATACCAATACCTTTCTTAAAGCGATTTGTAGAATGCAAAGCTGCACCATGGTTAATTATTCAACTATGTAATATTCAAAGATCTCACCGAATATGCATACAATGTTGAATTACGACTTTGTACTATATCTAGCTCCCCGTGTCTACAGTCAGGTGAGCAGGTGACACTATACAAGCGTCCTCTTGCTATGTTCCAGCAAGACCGCACATTTATATTACGTCTTATTAAATCTGTGGTGCAAGTACTGAAATACCGAAAATGCCTTTTAGGTCCATTTTGCTTAAAATTTAGCTGCACTACCGCAAACTTATCTTGCGCGACGTAGGCAGGAAGATCCCGYGAAATATGTTGATTTATATTCCCGATTTGTATCTACGTAGAGTTCCATTAGTCGTCTCTTCTAAGGAGATTTAATATCGAACMCATTCATCGTTAGTGGCCGGATCCCACGCCGTTGCAATTGATTTGTGAACTTCGCAGAATAAGAAAATGTTGAATCGCCCTTTGACAGAGAGTATCAAATTTTATTCTTGTTTACTTACGTGATGGTTTGTTAATATAATAAGCATTACGTGTACAAAGTCAAGGTTATTTTCTACAGCATTGCCGAGGTTTGCCCTCGCTGCTAAATTTGATTAGTGAAACAAATTCACCATTTAGATAATGGTAATGAACCAAATTAGCTATTTGCTTGCAATATTAAACTTGAGGTCTGGTAGGATATCGTGTGAAACACGCAGGTTACAGCTTAAACTTGAGTTCAATTCGTAGCTGTCAGTTCTTGCCCTTTGCTATTACCTATACCTTTAAAAGTAATTTCGTTTCTAACAAGACGGTTGGCTACTCTGTAGCGTATTATTAAAAATATTATGTTGCCTTATKCAATTTACAAATTTCATTTAAAAATAGTGGCTGTACCTAGACCACCGATTTCAAGTAAAAGTAAAATCCAATTTTAGAGATCAAAATAAATTTAGATAAAATTTATAACTAGATGGTTTTGAAGTCGTTTGGAGAAATATGTGTTTTAGGTGTCATATAGTGAAAAGAAGCATGCGAAATAATATTGTCTACATATTGTCAAACAGAGAATACTTTTCAAATTTATTCCTAATCAGTTCAACTATAATTCTAATTTCATTTCATTGTTAACGTTACTTAACTTTCACTTCCCGTAAACGGTGGATTATGCGCTAGTTCAGCAGTTTACGCGTCGTATAATGTATGTGACGTATGCGCTTTTTCTACTATAAATAGTGAAAATAATGAACCATAAATTAGTCTAGTACTTAGACTCGAAGATCCCCAGGCATGAGCTCAAGCAACAATGTAAGTTCCAACAATCTTTGCGCAAACACTCTTGTCTTTATCAATCTTTTATTACTTACTTTATGTACCTGTGTTTGTTTATAGGTTTATTTTTATAGTCTTGAAA
The DNA here is from genome assembly GCA_025024175.1 of Rhyzopertha dominica. Taxonomy (NCBI): domain Eukaryota; kingdom Metazoa; phylum Arthropoda; class Insecta; order Coleoptera; family Bostrichidae; genus Rhyzopertha; species Rhyzopertha dominica. The sequence goes on from QCXZ01000138.1 coordinate 36,080,709, forward strand.
AATGTTTATGTTAAAACGACCTAACTCGTATCACTCCTGCCCTTGTCCCTAGTTTTGTTTCAGGTTCTAATCTAATCAGGTCAACAGGTGCAACCGTCATAAACTAAATGTTTTAGATTTCAAACATGTCGACCACCTGTACAGTCAACCCGAATCTCCTTTTATTAACAAGAAGAAAAATACTCAAAAAGAAGATATTTTGATAACACGTGTTGTTTATTTTCAAGTCCAAGCTAATTATCCTAACACTGTCTTTTACAAGCTAAATTTTGACGATGAGCAATTTAGAACTTTAAACGTCGCAAGATCTGTACGAAATCCGTTACCACTGCCTGAAGAATTACCTAGCCTGCGCAGCAAAGCAAAAGGTATAACAAAGAAAAAGTATGATTTTTTAATGAAAAGTTTACAATGGGTTCCTGAGCAATTTCACGATTTTTACAAAAACATTCCAATTTGTAACAAGAGAGAAGAGAGTTCAGATGGAGAAGAAGGTGTTTAATATTCTGTTGAAGTGATAATCTGTTTAATGCGTTTTTTTCTTAGAGAAACATTTTCTTCAGTATTTCCTGCTTGGTAATGAGCTTCTTGACACAAAATAAAACTTGTGTGCATTATAAGGCTCTGTTTTCATAATTATCTGTGTTTTCGAGCAGAGGCAAAAAATCGTAAGTCCAAAATTAAGGTGCAGGTATATTATTTTAGAATAGTACAATTGATTATCAAAAGAGATTGTAGTGCTAATTGAAATACTAGCATAATACGTTACTCCAGTCGCTAAGAGGTTTCTTAAATTTTGAATTTCGTTAGGCATTCTCCTTCTTTTGCTTATTACTGAAAATTTCCCTTTATGGACATACGATTGTTTACCTCTCCGCTATAGATTTACATTATTTACATTTGACAACTAGGACAGTGATCCTTACAATAGATTACACCATCAGCACTCCAGTTTCAATCGCCCTCCTATGCTTTAATTTCCTCGTGTATGCTTTCGTGCCAGGACAATCCCTGACATTGTAAAATATGACACAAGCGGTTTAAAGTCCCTTGTAGTGCACGGACTGTGGAAACTAGCGTACACATTAGCCAGTAACGATTTTCCTGTAGTTCAAAGTCGGTTGGATTCGTCCAACGCTTCGAGAGGTAGGAATTGAAAGGTCAAAGAAATTAATAATAATTAACAATGCGTTAAATGTAGCTGTATTGAGCAATGATGTATTTTTTTACGTTGCATTGTACATTAAGCTATATAAGTAAATACTAATCGTATAATTATTTCGCTAAATTATTTTGGTTTGATATTACGATACGTTTTTGCACTTCCAGAAGTAACCCTGCAAAATGAAGCCCCTTAAAATAAACCACCCCACTTAAGATAGCGAATTAAATATCGTCGAATTACGAATACCTATGTCCTATTATTATAATGTACAATGCAGAATAATTGAACGCTCATGATTTTCAGCTGTGTGTGGTTATCTGCGTTCATAATTATTATTCTCTCTAGTCTATCAAATGGTCAAATACGCTCTTCGTAGTGTTTCCACCTAGTTTGTGTTTCTGCTGCTATTAGCTCCATGTGGGTAAATTTCTCATTAAGCATTATGCCTCATTGGCTGTAGTAATAAATTTGTTTGTCGCTGATGCTATTTAGTTATTTAGTGACGTCTGTAACTCTACGACTGTTCCATGATAACTTTTTCACGCATTGCTTTTTGATATTTCCATACATATAATAGACAAAGTTAAACCGACATTATAGTTTAAAAAAATCAGCCAAGATAAGAGCACTCATAATTCAATTATAACACCTTCTAGTGTACCCATTTTCATTAAAACTAATTTATTATTTTTACTCTGCCCACGCATCCTTTGACGTATGTAGCTGTACATTTAGCCCATTAGCGAAATAACAGTTGGTTCATGTCTATCGTTATTATCAACAATTGCAAGCAATGCCAGACGGTAGGTACGCTGTCAATCGATACTGCACAGCATACGAACAGATTACCTGCAGATTATGTGCCGTAATTAGTGGTAGCGTTCTACATCTATTGAGGTACTCTCGAGTGAAGCCCTTATAGGCAAACTTTTTGCTTGCTCTAAAACTTTTGAAGTCAAAATTGATTTCGCTCACGACAGCGTTCAATTTAGTTCCGTAAGTAAGTACTTCACCGAGTTTTACCTTATCAGCAACTATGCTGGGTGAGCCAATAATCCAAAGTTGATTTCTAATAATAGAAGCGCATTAGTGGCGGATGATGTTACATATGAGGAAAACATTACGTAGTAAATAATACTTTTACTACTGGCTAGTGATACATCATTTTTTGTTTCCTAAACCAACTTTTTAAATAGATAATAATTTTTAATCTACTACGTTCTTAAAGTAGATTAAAAATATTAAATAATTTTCCCTAGCCCTATACAGATAGTGCTAATAATTTGTGATTACAACTCCGCCTGCATAGCTCTGGGTGGATCGAGTAGCTTAGGGTTATATTGTCGGTCCCAAGCCCGGAAACGAGGACCTATGTGAGGTCAGCACCCTACTTGAGGTAAAAAACTATCTTAGCTCACAGACCCGATGTATTGGCTTGGATCAGGATTGATTTAAAGGAGACGACCCACTCTAGGAAAAGGATTATCTGCACACTGCAAGAAACTAAGAAAAAGGGATTAGGCCAAAACTATAGGACGACTACATATTGGTAAATAGGAACGTGCAAAAAACGGAGTGGCAATAGCAATACACAGGAAATGCGGGACAATATAAGGAGATGCCAGCATATTTTGTTACGCATACTAGTAGTTAAAATGAAGGTAAAATGTTACATATTCTATCGCGCGTCCGAAGACAGCTAACTTCAAATACGTTATAATATAAATACACGGGGAACATCCCATCTCCGCAATGTAACTGAAGTGAAGCAAACATCTCCATGAGTGCGAGAGAAAAAGATGATTTTTTTATCTTTGTATACCTCTTGTACAGAATGCGCATGGCAAACCAAAAGAGGGATAAATTTAAATTCAATCCACAGAGAGACAGCTGCCGCCTGGTGGCAAACGGCAAACGCTTTTTGGACAAGGAGACGCTTGAAGCAAATCAAATGCTTGCTTTTCGAGTCTGCTTGCTTTTAGTCGTCGGATTACAAGGATGGGACATATACCTATTCCTTTCTACATATTTGCTTCAAGGAATATGCCTTGTTCACCGTATATGTTTTATTATAAGGTATTTGGCAAACCCAAACAGGAACAAGGAGATTTCTATGACCAACTGCAAAACACTGTTCAAACCTTAGCACAGTGTGAACCTGTAATAATCCTAGGAGATTTCAATGCAAGTATCGGTAATAAAGTAATCTCAGATATAAAACAGCGTTTCAACTAAGAGGTACTCAACGACAACGGAGAACTAATGATTAACTTTTGCTTCCTAAACGATCTAGGAATAAATAACAACCTTTTCAACAATAAAGCACAATAAAGCCAGAGTTAGCTGCAGATTTTTACAAAGATAGATAGATGTCCAGTGGCGTTGGCAAAACCTCTCAGCTTAAATGTAAAACTATATCCGTTATTTTTCTAGAAAAAGGCTCAACGGGACTCTGCGCACAGACGACTAACATTACAGACTATCAAAAGCAATAATCAAATTTCCTTCCGGGGCCTACGGTGGTTTTTGCAGCCCTTAAGGTATAATTCAGTATTTCATATAGCAACATATATACATATAGCAGCAACAAGAATTTCTACATAGCCACAATCAAATTTCTTTGTACTCGGGGCCTTGCGGTACGGCTTAAGATTATATCAGCAGAAACATAGCTGAAAAATAAACAAAATTGCCATGGAAATGTGTTGACGTACTAAAACAAGAAGTAACCTAAGAAATTAGCAAAAAAACATTTGTTAAGGAATCGAAAATAACTGACCGGATTCACCGGAGAATATTCTCCTCATCGAAATTTCAGTGGAAGTGGAATCAGGTCAACAACACATAAACTATTTATACTAACAGCTTCACGCTTGAATGAATTGCTTACCTAATCAGTTCAAACAATGTGGAATTCGGAATTGAATTCATTAAGGCATCCTTATTACTTTGAATAAATATGCTCTCGAACGCGTTTAGTACCGTGTTGTTGGAAACAAATTTTAGCAGTTTTAGGTTTTTAGGTTATAGGGTGTGCAGTGTCTTTAATATGTTGGGCGACACTTGACTTATCAAACCTCTCAAACCTGAAATGAGCTATATGCTCTTTAATTCTAATTCCTGCAGAGCGCCTAGTCTGCCCAATATATTTAAGATTACATTTACTACATTTTATTTCATAAATGCCTGACTTGTCTTCTTCATCTACTTTATCTTTTGGGTTGCATAATAGGCTTTTTAGAACGCGTGACTTTCGAAGTGGTTGCCGAGGGGCACCTGTCAAAAGTGTCAGCTTCTAACATTACTTAATGCTAAAGTCAGTCACTAGAGCTAGGACATTCGACGCAATTAAAATTCAATTCTATTCGTTCAATCAATCGCCTGGTTTCTGATCATTGAAGTTGTTCAAGAATCATTGCTGAGAATGAGTTACCGAGTTGTTAGACCTGCTTAAACACAGTTGTAGTGTGTCCCGTAACAGTAGCCGCGTTGCAATGTCAATTGTAGGCGTAAGGCGTAAGGATAAACAAATCCACTATTTTTCAATGCTTTTGGAGGGTGTGATTATATTATAGAATTTGAATTAGCTTCTGCTGTCTGCTGACGTTGACACGTAAAACATGTAATACGGACGGTCAGTGCACGTGTTCCCGAAGTTACATTGTTTAAGTTAACGCAATATTCAAGGGCACTAGTGTTGCTGCAAAATGCCGAACGCCAATGAAAATCAGGATAAAACCATACAAGTGACACGTGAACTGAAAGTGACAGCAGTCTCTCGTCACCCCATATAAATATGCTGTGTTCTCGTCGCGTCGTCTTGTCAACCGTCAACCATGCACGACGCACGAACAACGCTAATTTATTAGCTGCAAGACGAATCAAACGAATCAAGGCATGTCTTGTTCAGTTTGAAGGGCTTGGTTATGAACGACCCAACTCTATCAGTCAAGCGTCGGTTTCCACGGTATCGTATGCGCTCGCTGGATGCCCCTCGGAAGCCACGTTGTTGACGTAAACTAAAAAAGCCTAGTTAAAATAAATTTTAGTCTTCTTTTATAACTACCTTAGAGATTTTTTGGCATTGTAATATTATATATAGCATGAGTCATCCTGATTTTTGCAATACCTTTGGACTGCTTTTACACGCTTTTACAAGCTCCTAATGTAGAAAGTATTGCAAAACTCACGTTGCTCTTTTAATTTGCGGTTTATTTACGATATATGTATAGAAGCAAATGTATGTATAGACAACACTTCAATTACAGAATTGAGTCTAAATTGCGTTTGAGCAGACATAATGCAAAATTCTTATATTGAAAATAAAATTACAGACAAATACTCTTAATTATATCATCATCATAATATGAGTTGATATATTTGGGTTTGTTTTAATATAATAATATTTTCAGTTATCAGCTACTGTGTTACGTTTCTTAATGTATAAATCTATCTGCTTCATAATTTAGTCCCTTTTCTTATTATTTCGCTATATTTATGAAAATAAATCGCCTTTAGTGGTATAATCTTGCCCTAGATTTTTGCTATGAATTTATATTTTATTACAACCAGAAGATCAAAACACTTTGTTACATTTGTGTTAACAAGTTTCTGACAAAAGCAGTAAAATAACTTACACATTAAAAGTGATCTAGCGATGTATCGGTATATGAAAACTGTGCGTGCCGGTGATGTATGACGTACGATATGTAATGCAGGGTATTAAAACCTAAGCAAACGCGTAGGTGTGCATACGTTTTATCTTCTAATCGCATGTCATACTAAGTGATGGATAGCCAAGATCAACTGAAGTTTAGCGTCGCGATTTGATCCAATTTCAACGTAGGCAGCTGTAAAATGTGAAAAGGGACGAAGAAATGGGTACATACAGCGAAAAAATTTTCAGAGCTTATATCAGTTAGCATCGTGGTATATATTGGACAATTAAAATGTAAATATTTTGTGTATAGCATATTCGAGTTTAATATTACTATACAGTTTAAACCCCTAAAATCACTTTGTGAGAAAAACCTCTTGAAGACTTAGTTTTACTATCAATCTGAGCTTTATATAGAAGTGTTTGTTACTTTCGTTTAATAACAATTAAAATTACGATTGAACTAGACAATACTCTCTTTAATGTTTTTCGATTTACTGATTATTGTAGTCTTCGATGACAGATTTGTTATATTTGTACATTTGCACGTGTCGGTAAGAGTGACACTGATAGTCCGTATCCAAACTGAATTGACTGAGATCATATGCCGCACTAACAAGAGGTTCAAAACCATATTGTTACCATATAGGTTCGAAAACTGCGCATTTTTGAGTTAACTTCTGTTATTCAGAACACTTGTATCAAATACACTAGGTCTAAACATAACTAGTTCAAAACACTACTAATTCACTATTCACTGCTAATACTGCACTCACTTAGCACTAAAACACCTATTTCAGTAAGCCTTTTGTTCGCTTGACAACCGCCATTCGAATTCAGAACTGTCCCCGCTCGCTCTGTCGGGCTATTTATACCCCCATCGAAAATTCCAGAAGCGACACCTTCCAGACGCTGTTGAAACTTCGCGAAGGTTCGATTAATAGCATTCTCTCGAGAGTATCGACCTAGATATCGACATCTTGCCATCTATACATAGCTAGGATCACTATTTGCAGTGTCCTACTAGATGGCGCTGATCCGCAACAATATGAAATGTTATCGTCCGCTTTAATTTAAATATTGAAAATAAGCGGCCTTTAATATATTAAAAGGCGTATTTCATTTGCAATTATAGGAAAAACATTTTGTGTATATCGACTGCAAATTTATATTACCGATTTTGTTAAATTCCGTTTCTTATTGGTCGATGTTTTTGAATGTATTATTTCGGATTTAAGGCCTTCTGTGGAAATTAGTTATTTGACAAAGTTTAGATTAGCAAATTTCATCTTAATACACAAGTAGATGTTGTGGAAATTACAATAATCCATTGCTTGAACTGTCATAAATTCTGATTAATTTACTGGCACAGTGACGCCGATTGCTGTCATCTCAAGACGGAAGGGAATTGTACCGAAGGTTAATTTCTCACATAGCGTGTATGATTAGAAATTTTTGGGAAAAATTCGGACGCTGGAAATACTCATAAAAACATTTTATATCGGTATCAAAGTTTTAAGCAAACTATCTTAGCTATACTTACTATATAATAAAATTCAAAAGCTGACAAGCGTCGATTTCCCTAAATTTTCTAGAAATACAGTGGAGCAATTGTTCTTCGTTTTCTGCTTCCCATCCATTATTATAGACCTTCCGACTCAATATTGTCCAGAACTCTTCAATTGGGCGAGCCTGAGGTACAAAGTTGATGTTGTTGGCCTCTTGTGATTCACGCATAACGGCACGTAGCAAGATCTGGCCAAAACATTATTTCATCATCACTAACTGAAGCAGTTTGGAGAAACATCTTTGGATATAACGCTCTTTGTTTAAGTCTTCGCCCCGAACAGCACCAATGTAGGGCTGCGAGATGAAGCCAGCCTCAGAAATGGCACACCTTACAAACATTTTGTCCTCAATATTTTTTTGCCTTCAAATTTAACAACACTAGAGATATTCTCGTAATCGTCAACAAACAGTTTGTTGACGAAATCATCTCGACGGGCGCCAACATTGCGGATTTCTCTCTAATTGAGCCTCTATGTATTTTAGAGCTTTCCTTCGTTCCTGAAGACAACATTCTTACTTGACAGGGTCTTAAACACAGTGTTTTGCTGAAATCATCTGGCCAGTTTTCACTGTAACGTTGCAATTTTGTGTTTAAGCTGAGTCAATTAGTCTAGCCTGTCTTAATTGGTTGAAAACCGTTTCGACATTCGTCTAATCAGATTATAAATACCTTGACAAAGATCAATTTTATGACATTATGCAAAGCAGAAATACAAAACTTTTGCAATGTTTATCACGAATTTTATTTCCACGGCCAGCTTTGTTACATGCATTTTTGTCACTCAATCTTTTGAAATCTTTCGAATCATACGTTAGTATTAGAATCATGTCAAATCGTATAGCGTGAGAGCAATAAGTCAATAAACTTGAAACTGCTAACTTATTTTCTAGAGAAATTAAAATTGTTGCAATTATTTAGTCACGCTGACATCTATAATTTGCTTCCTGATACTAAACTGGCTTCAATAAACGCTGTGAAAGCGCACTTTTGCATAGCCCTGACAATATTCTCTGTAAGTACTTGACGACGCCCAAAAGTGACGATTCGTGCTTCTGGATAATTCTAGAGCTTTTGAGTTGTTGGAGCACATACTACTTTTAGCCAATTTAGCATAATTTAGGTTTTAGATCTAGAGGCTTAAGGCTGGAAGTGCTTTATCCCCTCATCATTACTCCGTACATTTCGGTTTTAGTTTCAGGGTTTAAAATAAAGAGTGCCATTTTTATGCAGATGACTTGATTTGTTTTATATCAATAAAGAGCAATGGAACTTGGACTTGAACAATCTATCTGAAGTCTCAGGAGACCACTTCTTTGCATTAACTCATATTAACATAAGAATTGATAATAGTGTTACTAGATAATAAATTACATTTTGAGYAGCATCACAAAAAGTGAAAGGWAAACATTYTAAGTATTTGCTGTKCAGTATTCAGGTATGTTTAATACTGTAATGTTGTAAKGCATGTTTAATACTTTGCAAATTATACAGAGTGAAAAATTTAAAAATTGGTAGTTGTGTATAACCTAGCACAAAAATTATCAATAAAAAAGGAAGATTGCAGTGTAAAAACAATAGCCAAATTTCAAATATCTTTTTATGTAGATAATTTGGACGAAAACTATAATTATAATTAATTAACATCAAAATTTAAACTGTCCTTATTACAATTATACAAAAATATAGATAATACAAATTATTATAACGCAGGTAGATAATTATGTAATAGAAGATAGACTGAAATGACTGTGTATGTCACTGCTTTTAGTAATACTACGAATTTGTTTATAATTATGTATCATTGTAAGACGCCTTTTTTCAAATTTATTTATTTTTTTAAACTCAATGATTGGATATAACTGAAGTTGTTTTACAAATAATAAGCGTAACTTTTATGTTTTTTATTCTACCACCTACTTAAGGATGTTTGACCCATACATAGGTACCTATTCAAAATTACTATATTTTAACGAAGAAACTAATTTAACAAAAAAATTTCTATACTCTCACTAAAATCAAGACTCGTATATAGGGAATTACTAAATACTTAGTAATAGTTGAAGTAGAAATATCATCACTTCAACCCCGTCATTCTCCTACAATAACTAACTTTCATAAGTTTTTTTACCCTCTTTTTAATGTCGTTTTATTTAATTAACTATTTAGGCCTTGGACAAATGTGTAACATTAATAGCTATAAGCCTTAAAATATTATAGCGCTTATATTAAAGCTATATTGCCTAATTCCTTGTGAGAAGCTTTAATAAGGAATGACATAAAAGTTAATAATTCGTTTGCAGGAAACCTACAAACGTTCCTTTGTGGTGTTTTCTATAATTATTTGTCCTTTTAGTTAAAGTTCATTATAATTTTATTAAAGCACGTTTGTATCGGTTTCACTAGTATCACTAGAGAAGGAACGCAATACCCGCAAAACCTCTAGATCATAGGCTTTTAGACAAACAGTATATGAATCCACACATTTTAGGAATACCTAATAAATTGATCTAAAGTTTGATGTTTCTAATCAATTACTTTCTAAACCAGAATCGCAAACTGAGGGTTGCCAGAACAAAGGAAAGCAATTTAGCGAACTTTACTTTTCGTAATTAAAATAGCTACATAGTTTTAATTTCTGAAGCATGCCTAGCGATCATTATAGTCTGTAATTTAACAGTATGATAAACTCTACACAAACATATTTATAAGACAACGTTTAAATACAATTAAACTAATTTATATAAGGAATAAATTAAGTTATATGTGCATTGCGTGGCATCAAACAGTTTTTCGCCCATGTAGGTAAACATTAAATATTAGTTAATGTCAAGCGTTGTAACGCAAGCTTATCTCTATTATTTTATCTGTTGTTCCCTGGAAGCGTAAGGGCGGCACGTATTAATTTAATGCAGTTACGATTTTGCAATGTGTAAATATAGCACATGATGAGTGGTCGCCTTATTAACGGCCTAACAGCGCTTTATCGTTATTACACTAATATTAGAAAACTTTCCTTACACAATTAGCGTTTTCAAATAACAGAATAATTATGTTTCCGAACGCCACCAACTCAATCTCTTAGACGGGGGAGATTGCCCACTCTGGAACGAAAAGTTGCCTACTCTAGCAAATTGTTTTTTATCTATTTAATTATTTAATTCTCATTTTCCACTTCAAATAACGTCTTTTGTTGTTTCTCTTAGTTTATATATTTTAAGTAACATAGCTTTCTTGTTCTAATAATTATTTTCATCTTAAGAATTATTGTTGTGTTCATTTGTTTATTTTGAATGTGTTATATATAGGGTCATTCACGAAGGGCAGCCTATTTTATGGAAACATGTGAATCGATCATGCTAAAATTTTGAACGTAGGGGGTATCAAGTATGATCTATCGGACTATAATATTAGCATCTTTCTCGCTCTTCCGGCTATATCCAAAGTATTTAAATGGAACACCCTGTGCATCTTTATACCTTTAGGTACGACTTAGAAAAATAATTAATTTTCGAAAACACCTACTAATTTCACTCACAAATAGTTTTAATACTTTCTATTGTACAATATCGACATTTAGATTCAGGAATAAATATTCATGGATATCCGATTAAAAAAAAAACGAAAGAAGCAGGATTGCTTATTGAAGGAATCAACCAAATTTGTCAACCGAACACAGATAAGCATCACTTACTTGAAAGCAGCGGTCTATGTGTTAAAAAATCAAAATAATTCTAAATTTGCAGAGCGTTCAACAGACGTTTTTTAAACTTGCCAGCTACAAATGAGGAGAAGCTTAGACGAACTGAAGCATATTTTTTAAAATTTGGTGCTGTTAAGACAAGCACTTAGAGAATTCGTCCTGTGACGTCGGATGAAGAAATTGAAGCTGATCCTTAAGGATATATAAAAGATGCTAGTACAGAGATAGGCTTTTCCAGTTCGTCGATACAAAGAATTTTAAGGAACCATAAGTGACACGATTATAAGCCTATACCTGTAAATAAAATGGTTTCTACATAAGCAGAATAAAGAAATATACTCTGTAACATAATATTAAGAGATATCGAAGCAAATCGCATGAATTTAGAAAACATAATTTAGGTAGATTAATCAGAATATACGCGGCAAGGTAAACTGCCATTTTTGAAACAACAATGATCTTAACGTAAAAGTTGAGAATAATTTTTAATAAAAATTCTGTTTTAATTATAATCATTCAGTTCCAGCATTTTATTTACTACCAGAATTTGGATTCTGCATTGTATTTAAAAATTTTAAGCACAGTGATCGCCAAGCTTATTAAAAATTTTCCACTCAGTGTATATTGATCGTTCTTTTATGAAAAGTTCCTACCCACAGTACACGAGAAGTTTCTAACTAACAGTGTGTAACAAATAACGGACAGCATATTAAGTATCTTTAAATAGTGAAGCAATAGACTGTTATTGTTGTCATTGTAAATTTTCTTTTCAGCTATAATTATTTATTTGTTTGTACATACGTTTCAAAAACGTTAGCTAAACGTTCATCACCTTCTGTTAATAATCCTACTACAAATTTCATGGATAAATTTAGCATATCAGCACTTAAATAGTTTATCTATGTTCTGCTGACAGATTTATCTTTTAAGTCATCTTTTGTTTGTTTTGTTTATTTATGGATTTAGTACTAGGGAAAGCATGAAATATATAGGAGCATGCTTTTGAAAGGAGGATGTTTTTATTTTATTATAAAAAAATCATAGATATGTTTTAAGCAGTAAATCAGTTTGTTCTTAGATTTACCTACTTTGAGTGTTTAAAATTTTATTTGAAATATTAGTATTATTATTTTATGTCCAGTTCTTCTCTTATTGCCTTTTACATTTCTTATCACCAGGGTTATTAGAAATGTTATAAACAGTTTACAATTAAGTGATGTAGCTACTTATAGAACAATTGATATACCGTTTCATTGAAAAAATTAAGATATCCATGATTAATTGTTTCTGACTATGAAGGTTGATAGTGTAAGTATTAACTTTGTCTGAATATTCAGATGATTCATATTCAGACAATGGTATTAAATCTAAAAAAAAAAACTACTTTGAGTTAGTTAGTAGTGCAGTTCAATTTTGTTATTGTTTTCGAAAAATGTTCTATTTTTTGCAGTCATTGAATGCGCTACATTTTTCGAAAAAAGGAAAACATAAACTACAAAACTATCTACTTCTAACGGGCCACTCTTCGTAAATGATCGTGTATACCAAAATATAAATTTTATTTGTGTTTGCTACTTTAGTTTTTTACTTTTCCTGTTTTAAGGTTTTCGATAAGTCTGACTGTGGCCCTGCTCCAACTTATAAAGTGATGTATTATTTCTCTTCTTTCTTATTCTACAATGATTGGATGAAGTTGATTACACAATATTGAACACGGGCTGCAGTTAGGGGATGAGACGGTCTATCTAGACAAGCTGGAGTGATTCATCTCGTCTCTCGTGACGTCATCAGATGCATTCCACTGCCACCACATTGAGAAAACTTAAAGTGCTTGATGAATCAGAGCATATTGGGTAAATACAGGGGCTCTCGCAAGTTCGATTAATTCAAACTACAAACAATACTTGACAAAAATGTCTGCTCTTGAGCTATCGAATTTCACGATTTTATAGCGGATTTTAGAACGATCAGTCAGCCACTTTCGTTATATAAAAGTAAAATAACATTAAATAATAATAAACTGAATTACACAAAATTCATTTTGCATAATTTTTTGTTCTGGTCATTTTATTCGAGACTACATTAAATTTATTTGTGCGAAATAATTCTAGTATAGGTACTGTTGTTTAAAAAGCAGCCGTCCGATTTAACGCAATATACAGGGTGAGACACGGGATATAAAAAGTGTTTCTAAAACAAACTTAACCCTATTTGTTCCATGAAAAGTTATTCGTAGGAAATCATTTATAAGAATGTATCATTTCATAATGACTATGAAGGCAAGATCATTATATGACATTGTGATGTTACCTTAGTGTTATGTTGTTTGCTAGAAATTAAATTCGTCGTCCATTACTTCACTCATGCGAATTCAATCATTTGCGTCTCATTTTGAGATATGACTTATTAGAGGGATTTCTTCAAATCACCTAATCCATGGACCTACTGGAAATAATGGCGACAGATGTGAATGCATTGACAAAAAGCAAACATACAAGATGTCAATTTTGTGTAGATCATATTATCACAAATATTACTTAAAACACTTGTTTCCGGAGATCTACCCCGTACTTTGCAAAAAGAAAAAAAATAAGATAATAAAAAATAATAGCTAAAAGATCAAGAGCGGTCATTTATGATTTACATAAAGAATGGAAACAATTACTGTTTCAACACAGCTACCTTCCTCGCCAAAATAATTATCCTACACGCAGGCGGAAGTAATGTTCTGCCGATTATCATCAAGACTGAATGCTTCATCTGGTATAGTCACTTACATTTTACCATTCGCTTTGGTATACAAGCAAAATCAGTTCTATTCTAGGCTGTGTGCACTAAACCTAAACTATACTGACAAGGTTTAAAAAAGCGAAAGAGATTAGTCTGCAGCTTATTGCGGTGTAGGCAGCATAATTTTTGCTTTGTTGTCATTATAACTAAAATAAGATGTATTTCATGGATGTGCTTGTTTATTTGCATAAAGTTTATCAAACCTAGAGGACATTGAAGAGAGTTCTACTCGTAATTTTTTTATACTAAACGGATTCAATATAGAACACCGGCTAATGCAGGAAATTTTGTTTCATATAAATATGACAACGAATGACGACAGTACTTGTATTGCATTGTTTGATAAAGTTATACATTATTCCATTCGATTTATGCAAAATTCAACAAGAGCTTCACTTTTTCTTTGTTTCATAGGAACACCTTATGACAATTATATCACTTTTGTTGTTAAACCCAAGCGAATCTGCCAAATATTCAGTAGAGAGCTTCTTTTTTTTGCGGATTAGATTCCTACAGCTCCAATTTTTTATGAAGGTTTTAATTTTAGGTAATAAAAGTTAGCATTTCTAAATAAAATTGCCTCTATATTTTCAACAACAAAAATTATTTTCGTTTAAAAACTGTCCTAATAACTTTTGTATAAGATAGCCAGAGAATTTCACAATAGTACAGAGGTGAAGTATTATTAGTTCCCATGTCTTCACACAGCTTTGCAAACAACCTAACTTTTAGAGAATTGTTTTTAGTGTAGCTTAGAATATTTGTCACTTTTATAAAAACGTCGTTAAGTTATTGCCCATATTTTTTTACACAAACGCTGTTCTGTGAAGCATGCAATATGTCAATACAAGGTTAWTTGCAATTATTCCACTGACTCGTTGTCGTCAAAAAAATAAGTAGATATGGCCTTTTTACATCAGTTGCCTCCTCTACTTGTATAGTGAATTTCGAAGTATGGAGATGAATAACTAACTGATCGCACAGATCTTCTGCTATGTCATCGATTCCTTTGCTAACTATATGATTAGCTAGTGGTATTAGATTTAAATCGCTACCGGTAAAATAAGAGCACCTATCTCCTATTGTATGTGGTTTATTACATCTTGGGATTCTGTGACAGACTTGGTACTGTGTTTTTTTATATGTTTGCCATTATTTTATGAATTCATCAAACTTTCGTTGAAAAAATTCCATGGGTTTACCGGCTTATTCAGAATGCATAGTTTGAAGGTAGCGTAAGATGAAACGTACCCTTACTTGTACAACCATCAGCATCTTCCCTTCTTAAACCAACCAAAAAGTTATTTATTGATATAAATTTGCGTCTAATTTATATTTCAAAGACGGTTATCATCACTAAGTAATTACACTAAAAATAATAAGACACCAATAAAAGGCTTGTTTTAACAATTTAATTATGAACGACGTTGCATTTGAAAATTGGAAACCTCTGGTGACAGAATTAAAAAAATAGGTTATAAATTAGATTCATGCAGGGATATAGAACTGTTAGTGTTCGGGAATTTTCGTATGCAACATGCATTTAGACATTCAGAGTAGTGTTGTCAATAAATGAACCATAAGAAGTAACCCTACATTAATCAGTTAAAGATTAACCGGTTATAAAATTGTTTAAACACGCAAACTACACGTACGCAAAGCAGCCAGCTCACGATAACGACATGTCTTAATTTTAAATCAAATTGTCAAAAGCTTGTAGGTACGCTTAACGAATTAACGCTCTTAAAATTGGTTGAGCATTAACAGATTCATCACGTTAGGCAAATTGCGCAATTAATTAATAGGTTATATAACAAGAACGATAAAATCGACGGTTTTAACGTTTCCAGGAAAACCTAATGATTTAGACTCTTATTAACTGTTGAGCCGCACACACCGATCATTATTGACCTTAAAATTAGTTTACGAGCACTGTAAATGTCTAACTTGCTAATAGGTTAACCGGTCAACTTAACCGGCCAACCTGTTAGCATAAGCCGTTTCAATTTAACCGGTTAACCGCTCAACAGTTAATCAATTTTATGAAAACTTATAACCGGTTAAATTTGTTGTAACATCCAAATTGATCACAGAGGTCATTATGATAGCACTAATTCATAACATGTCGGATGCAGAATCACGATCGCATCTGACAACAAGAAGGAGATTCGTCTGGCGATTGCGTTACTGTTGCAGATTCACTACGTTAACATAATTTATTTCCCGTAAACTCTTCGCGCTCCCAGTTTGAAAACCGTTGTCCCACACTAAATTACAAGATAAAAATGTCGCAGCTGTGTGGTTAATTCACTTAGCTATACACTAACATTTCAATCTACGAAAGCCCCCACGTTATATTTATACCTAGACCGAAGTGTAATTTTTAACACATTGCATGTCGTAAAAAAGCTATTGTCACATTGCGTAGGCCACCATCATATAGCTTGATTACAGTACATCGATTGCAGTGGGTGGTTACTGCGGAAATAGAATTAAATTATTGCCACGCAGTGTACGAACTAACCCATATTGAATGTGTGTTGACAAAAATAACGACTTTTATCCGTGGAATTGATAGTACGTTATGGAAGCGTAGGTGCGGATAACCATCTGCCCTTTTACTGGAAAGTGCCTCTTTTTGCTGTTACGGCTTAAATTGTGTAAGGCAGAATGCTATAGTGGACTCATTTCGAGATCATTTGCAGAGAAATCTTTCTCTATTTATACTTAGAAACGTATTATTAAAGATTCATACGCAGTTAAAAAAATACTTTATGTTTTATCTTTATACCATATTGCAATACGCAAGTAAATGTGTCAAGAAATCTAGTAACTGTCCATAGGCGCACCGAAGGAGGGGCAAGGGGGGCGACTGCTCCCCCCCCCCTGGAACTGGCCTGCCAACTCTGGGCCCAACCACCTGACCTACATTTAGCTAGTTAATTAAGTATGTATTTACGATATTGTAAATGAAGTAAAATTTATAGAGAAGTGTATTTCACAATTTCACAATGACATTCAATAAGTCGTTGAAAAACGGTTTCCAAGCTTATCTTGGTCAGGAGTCAACACGATTTCTACTTTGTTCAGATCTTCTAATGTTTTCCTATAGGGATTGTTCAACTATACAATGATTCTGTTATGTGAAATTCACAGAATCGGTCACATTTGGCGGTAACTCCAACCTTCTTCGTTTCGAATATCTAAATTCGCGTTACATTTTAACAATTAATACGCAGAAACAAAAAACTCAAAAATAAATTTTATTTCGAGCAAAAATCCATCCGAACTAAGAGTTATGCAAGTCTATTTAACATAAGTTTTAGGAATCCAGTAGCATTATAAGCACGAATTAAAACCGATGTGCTGTTAAAATGCCAGTATGCAAAAGTCTTTTGAAAATCTAATTAAATATATTTCAGTTTATTTAAATGAGGCCTAATTTGGTTAAAATGTTAAATGGTGGGTTAATTTTTGGGAGCAGTTCACTGGCGGACTACGGAGGTTGTCTTAACTTAAAAAAATAATAGCTAAACCAAAAATTCTGTTTCACGACCAGGTTGTTTCCTCATTCTTAGTGTTAATATTTTTTTATCTTAACTAGCTACTTATTCGGTCCTAACCTAAATTTCTAAAGCTTCTAATGTGGAAACTTGAAATTATACTAAAAGCGCATCGGTTAATTCATTAGTCTTTGATATTCGCGAATTCCAAATCATAAAACGTGGCCCCATTAATAGATGCTTAAGGGGAAATTTATCATTCTTTAGTACTTCGTTTGACATTACTATACACAAAAAATTGAAAACTGATCCATCTGCTCTAAGTGGAAAATAATTCTTAAAGTGGAAGTTCACTTTGAGAATTATTTTCTTTAGAAGAATTTATTACTATTCACTATATGGATCACTGATCTTTATTCTTCCAAATAAAATTTACCAACTCAGCTTTCGTTAGACGTGATAGAGATACAACTGGATGCGCTAGATGTCACCTAACCGAGATTATCAATAATTAAATTAGGAATAAACGAACTTTGACGAGTTTTGTATGATTAGTGTATATAAAAAACATAAAATTTTGGGTACGTCCATGTAACTGTCTTAAGGAAATATATTTTATTTTTTTACCGAAGACTTAATTGATGTACTTGTTTTCAGTCAGAAAGCCTATGCTTCGTATTTATTTAAGTAATTCTGATTAACTTTTAGAAATACACCCGCGGACAACGTGGTAATGACTTTTTAATTACAACATTCATAAAGCTTAGTTTTCAAAGTTTAATAAGTACTTTTACCTATACATTGTACCGGTCCGTTACATAATTAAAGAGACCAACTTTGGTGCATGCTATTAAGTATGGTTATTCACCCTGTCATTTATATCTGATTTAATTGTTATGAAATGGATCCAGCAACAGATGCCATTTGGCACACCCCCACATACTTGTAATTCAGTCGAACTAAGTATTTTACAATTGTAAATATAATCAGTACCTACAATAAACTGATTTTAGGACGTTTCACTTTCTCAGGGTGAAGTTCATAAGTTTCTTCTTGTATATCAGAAGAAATGATTTGAACCAAAGTTCCTGTTGAAATGTTGAACTCAGGTCTAGCGCAGTTGCACCTAGTATAATTTCTTGTCTATCACAAAAAAAGAACAAAAACACGATGGATTAGCATAAATAATTAGTAAATCACTGAAGCAAAAAGGCACGTAGCGTTTACTATAATGGCTAACACTGAAAATGCTTTCTGTCTAAAGACGTCTCCTAAACTACATAAGCGGCTCCTTTCTTTAATGTACGACTAATTCATATAGGAGAATACTGTTTATTCATGCATCGCAGGATTTAGGCAACCTATTACTACACCCTCCTTGTTGCGTTTCTTTCAAAACAATAAATACTAAATAAAATTCCCAGTTTCCATATTTGATGGGGTTTGAACGATTTCACGTAATCGTAGAAAATCCTGCCATGTTTTTGAAGCGAGCAAGCACTATTAGGAACCTTCTGCAAACGGTAACAAAAACTTCTGTATTATAAGTTTGGGGGCAGCCTTTTTTAAGATATAAAGTGATACAGGTTTTCTAAATAGCTCAGCCTTTCGACATCGCCAAAGCAGATCTACGTACTTGGATTTTGGTTTTTAACAAATAAGAAACACTATGTTCTACAAACTACAAAGTTACCTATGGATATGGATCGTTCCAACCAATATTTGCACTCCCTCTAATCTCCGAATAAAAAAAATGCCGTAGCCGGTCAGTTTTAACTTGAAGGGAGACCAAACTATCTAGTGATCTCAAAGTTATTACTGTGTCCCTTTGGGGCTTAGAGCTGCCCCTTTGAAAAAGCAGAGAGGTGCAGGGAACATCTTTAAGCTACTTTCATTGTCTATGAAGCCATGCCTTTTTTAAATTTCAACGATCGTTCTTCGAAAACCATAAATTTGTTAATTGAAATTTTCATATTTCATCGGAAAGTTGTGATCAAGTTTTTTGAGGTACAGATGGAAATGTATTATCTGCATTTTATGTGGTACAGTTTCTACAAAATCCCATAATTTATTGTAGTTAGCAACTAAATTAAAAATAAAAGCCGTATTTTTTTAATGTTTTATAGTTCAAGGCAAAAATGGACTAGTAAAACTAGGTACTACGAAAACAACACGTGTCGGCGTGAGAGATAGACTCTTCAACTAAAAACTTGGCGAATAGCAAGTTAGTAGTACGTGATTAGATTGAAAAATTTGAGGAAACCATCTCTATTACAAACAAAAAACATGACTATGATCATCCTATCCGAAATGACGTTGTTGATGTAACTGTTTTAGCTTATCTTTTAACGGATAACAAGCAATTTGCGAGAAAAATTGCTAAAAATCTGGAGCTTAAAAAACAGTGGTAATGTGGTTGTCAGAAACCAATTTAGCGAAAATGGTACTAAACATTTGAGTAATGACGCAGGTTCACACTAGCTTCAATAATTAATCGTTTGGGTCGACATTCTGGATGAACGCAGCATGACTAGTGATAGTTATTATAACTTGTTAAGTGACATTATTAACCCCCTAATCACTATGGAAGTAGACGTACATTTCCAAGGAACCCATATCTTCTTTCCACAAGATTGAGCGTTTGCTAGGAGTACGAGTACGCACTGCTAAGGTCGCCTGATTTAACTTCTCCGAATTTCTTTTTTGTAAAGCTACCTATATCCAAGATTTAAGGTACACTAGGCGAATCGTCCATATTCGCAAAAGGCTAGATAATCATTTGAAAACCAATTCTACTATTATATTGTATGGAAGGTGAAGGTGCACATTTTGAGCCATAAATACACAGTAAATATCTCCCGTTCATTTTCAGCTTTCATTTTCGAAACAATCACTAGAAGAGCAGTCGATGAAATCATAAATTTATGTTTGATAGCTATAAGTTCAAGTATGTTTAKAAAAACTTTTTGGGGTTTCCGAGACACTTTGAGGGTTGCAATTTAAAAACGTTTATCATTTGGGATGGACAAACAAACGCATTAAAATTAAATTCCTTTCTCTTTAACAGAAAAAAAAATTCGTTTGCAGTCTAGCAGCCTATTATTTTTCTTAGTATACTGTGGTAAAGATTAAGGTACTCATAAGATTTTCAGAAGTTAAATAAACAATTTTAGTAATGTTTTGCATCCATTAGATTTTTCCTAGAAATTTCATTAACTATTTTTGCGTTCCGAACAAGAACAAAACACTGACATTTGTCGATGTCGGTTACCTCAGCTATTACCAGAAACAGGCACACTTACCTATAGATGAAAGAAAATAAATTGACACTTTGTAACAAGAATATGTAATCGAGACAGGCAACTTAATAGACTCTAAACAATTGAACATCAGCTACAGGTGTCATGAAAAATATATAAGTATAAAGCAAGCTCGAACAACATACATAGATATGTGGTATAAAACAATGCTACGATTTTTTTTTAAATTTGTCGTTAAACACTGTAAGCACAATTAAGAGTTGTTAATTACACCCCGCCTACATAAATATTCACTCTTCACATAAAATAACTCCAGTCAACAACAACAAACAACAAGAAACTTACACAGTCCGATGATTGCAATGAACAAAACCACTGCCAACTTCATGTTTGGAACTCTCGGCGGAGAAATCGCGTTTGACACTTAACGCGCACCGGATCCCGGAGTTTCCGGGTATGTGTTACGGCAACGGTACGCGGCGGTGATCTGAGCGTCGCAACGCCTACACGACGCGTCGTACCGCGAAAACCAACCCCGTAAACTTTCACGCTCCCTTCGCGCAGGTTGCATGCGTGCCGGCGGTCTTATCACACTGCTGAAAAACCGGCCATTCCTACGCTCGAATTACTTTAAAACGAACCGCAATAATGCTAATAGGTATCGACTTTTTTCGTATAGAGCAGCCTCGGGAGCTATAAAGGTTATGGGGTTGAAATTTCGGGACGGTGTAGAAAGAAACATTAATTCAGGGTTACTAGACGTAGTATTTACTCTAATTGCTAATATAAATGTCATTTTAGGTAATATCAAAAAGTTTTACTCCGCATTTGTTTATTTTGTTTTACTTAAAGTGATTAACGCATATAGTGATCGCGATGCTTCGTTCTAAAGTGATGTTGCAAGTTACATCTGTCATTTCGCTCCTTTTAATCCCCCATCCACGATCTAAGATCGCTTTGTCACCGACACCTGAGCGGAGTATTTAAGGTGAGTTTAGTATAGCTTTTTTTTGAATTGGCCCTTCGCGCTTTTAATACTAATTAACTTGCTTATTTGTTCTACAATGTGCCAAACGCTGATGGCTCTAACTTTAGCAAGTGATAGAGTAGGCCATTTAAATTCGAAACAACCAAAGGGCATTTAAAAGTATTAATTTAATTAAGTGAAACCTAAATTGTTTCTTGGTTTCGTTTAGTGATGCCACGATATTCTCGTTTGCGAAAGTGTCGTCTCGTTTTCGAGACGAAACTCGAGACGATACTTTAAATTTCCCTTACGAGACGAGACGAGAATTTAAAAAATATCGCATGAGAGTCTCGCGATATCGCGAAATATAAAGCAAATACTTTTTACATTTTCAAATCGGCACAACAAAGTCGTGATCTTCATCTAATAGCATCTCCGAAAAGCAAGCCGATTAATTAAAGCAAAAATAAAACTATTCGGCAGCTGCAATCAGTATTGGCACTTTTTACAATTCTGCACAAGAAATCGACGTGGATCCCCCTTTATCTATGTTATGACCTGGACGCTGATAGAAATTTTGTATACATCGGGTTACAAATACGTAGATGGCGTTAAATGGAATGCGTTTTCGCCAGCTCGATCCACTAAAACTGCTGTTATTGACTTTCTTGATATAGTATATAAAGAATTTGACAATGGTAGCTGCGTTTCAGTCTCATTTTTCGATTTAACTTCAGCGTTTGGCAGTGTAAAGCACATATTTGTAAAAGAAAAATTATATATAGTCTGGGTATACATGTTAGAGTGGATATTATCTTTTCTATACGAATATAAAATAGTAGTTACTGCAAACAGACATACATCATCGGAATATGTCGTAAAGATTGGGGTGGCTCAGGGATCTGTTCTGGGACTACTTATTTTTAGTATATTGATTAATGATTTACCTATGTATGTTGTCAATTCTGGTACGGTGGTAACCCATGCAGATGATACCTCTGTTGCAATATCAGCAAAAAGTAAAAGGTTGCTCTATCAACATGTTCTGGAAATTAAGTCTGCAATGTCCAAATGTTGTTGTCAAAACCGTTTATTGTTGAACGAAAATAAAACTGAATATCTGCTTTTTTTTAAAAAAAAAAGATAATGTTAGTGTAACAAAATTCTTAGGACTTCAAGTTTATTCCAGTTTAAAATTTCAGTATCATAACAGAAAAAGTTTGTAAAAAGCTAAATTCTGCTTATTATGCTTTATGTAGACTTAAACCGACATTATCTCTCCAAGCTTTGATTAAATTTTATTACTCATTAGTTCATTGCCACATCAACTATCATGTGATTATGTGGAGTAGGGCGGTAGATGTCAATATGGGCTTTGTTATTCAAAAACAAATTATTAGACTGTTATATGACCATTAGATTCTTGAAACATATTTAAGGAACATGGGATTTTGACAGCTGTATCTCATTCTATCCTTAAGCGTAGTTTGTACGTATTTAAATATCGTCAAAAATTTGTTAATAATAATGTGAGTCACAAATATTCCACAAGACAATTTTGCGAGACTCTGGAATGAGACACGAGACTTTTAATTGCGAGACGAGACTTTTCAAGGTCTCGTCTCATGGGCATCGCTAGTTTTGTTTCGGTTACGGTTAAAATTTTTTACCAATTTCGGTACTCAGTTAATTTCGGTACTCGCTTAATTTYGGTTTCGATTTACAGTTAAAATGGTTWTTGTTGAGAAAAATTAAATAAGGTACATTTTTAGTTGAGAATCTTTGTTTTMTTGCACATTAGGGAAGTGTGGCTCCTACTGTTACTACTACCTAGTAARGTACAACATACATAGGTAGAGTGACAGCCAAAGAAATCGCGTACACCGCAAGAATCAAGTAACAGTTATATTTTATTATTTACTTAATTTTTTTTATTTTATTTGACCCTGCTTATTACTTTTTATAATTCATTATTCAGAAATTACACTAAAATAATTAACAAAAGAGTCAAACCTTACTAAAATAGGTAGGTAAGTCCAAAATTAATTAATATTTTGTTACTCCCTTCTTAAATTCATAATTTTATACTTAAGGCAGTACTTTTGTTTAAAGTGTACTGGCTCTTATGTTGTTTCTGTTGATATCACATTTGCTTACCGTACCTCCATAGACAGCTCACAAGGAGATAATAACCCGTCATTCTCAGAGTGGCATTGATCTGGTCTTGTATTAAGTACTAGTGTTATTATTGCTTACTATTGCCAATGAGTTTCAAGTTAGTAATATAAAATACAAGACGCACTATATCTTGACCAATAAGCCACTTATAATACATTAAAAACAAAGGATAGAAAACAGTCAACAACAAACTAACAGTACAAAACAACATAACAAAATTACAATTGCTGTGATGACGGCTAGTTTAAAAGTGAGTTTTATGTATTTCAATATAATCATAAATAAACTATAATTTATTGCAATTTATTTTACTTTAATATTTAATGCAACCCTATAGACTTGTTTGTTAGCTGTTATAGATCATTAATCAAGCAAGATATATTTGAAAACCGGAGCGTGACATCTTCCTTCGTTTCTTGGTTGTAGTAAAAAAAACTGTTTTTGAAACAAAATTAGGTTATATTAAGGACAAGCCAAACTTTTACTCATAAACTATGAAAAAATATAGTACCAAATTTTTACTGAAACTAGTTGGTACTGAATGGGTCTTGTGATTTATAAGTAACTCAGCAGCCCATGATCGTTCCCCTATCAAATAACAACTTTCATCCTATATTACACATTATTTGTACTAATATCACAGTTGCTTACCGTACCTCCATAAACAGCTCACACGGAGATAATAACTTGTCATTCTCTGATTTATTCTTGTATTAAATATTGGTGTTAATATTATATGAGAAAGATTCAAGTCAGTAACATAATATATAGGACGCACTATATTTCGGCCAATAAACTACTTATAGGTCCCGTTTCACAAAGCGTGGTTAACCAGACCCCCTGGCTAACACGCGGTCAACGGGCAATTGTCATGGAAACTGCTCTTTTTAAGCGTCCTTCATTGGTGCTGCCTATGGCAACGGCTGGTTAACCGTGTGTTAACCAGGGGGTCTGGTTAACCACGCTTTATGCAACGGGACTATAATATATTAAAATTCAAACGATAGAAAACAGTCAACAACAAACTAACAGTACAAGACAAAATAACAATATTAATGATAATTTATGATTAAACGTTTCACTTTTTTAATATAACCTAATGATTTGAAGGAAAATAAATAATCGAACCCAATAATGGGGTCGCAGTTATTTTCTTCTACAACCGAGAAACGAAGAAAGATATCGACCTTCGGTAGGTATTCAAATTCATCTTGTCCGATTATGGAGTTTTAACAACTAACAAAAAAGTCTATAAGGCTGCATTTAATTTTTTTAAGACATTTGATCAAATATAAGATTTTCTTAAATAGTGGCTCCCGTTGTCAAACAGTTGCTATAATTTATATATTACATATGATTATATTGAAAACCATAAAATTCACCTTAAAACCATACTTGAATTATGCCATTTTGAAGATTTCAAGCTTCTATCCTTCCTGTTGTCGTTGTCATGGCAACTAGAAAAAAAAATTGTTAGGAAGTAAACACATATTATAACAAGTTTATTTTAGACCAACGTGGTACTGCAACCTTTTGCAGAAAGAAATGATCCTTTGATATGCCATATTAATTGCTTCACCTAGCGGAAAAATTACATAATTCGTAATATTTTAAATGAACCCTCTGTGGTAATATTTGTTAAAAAAATATCGCAACATCTACAACTACTACAACAACAAAATACAGTCGCTGCCCAGCCTTAACTGATCACCCAGTATACTCGATCTGGCATCCGACCGTCCGTGTTTAGTGAGATAATGGTACATCTTTAATTTCAATTAAGGCTCTGACTTTTTATATAAATATTAAATACTCATCTGCGACGTGTGGATTCCGATGGCAACACCTATCGATATCGATTTTGATTATTTTTTTTAGTTTTTGGTCTTAACCTTCTGGTACCTTTTACGTAACCTGATGCGGCCTGGTTTTTCCTTTTATTTTTTTGCAAACTCAGATACAGGCAAGAGCCTAAAGGTCATCTATGCCAAATATCTGAGAAAATTTTATGGAAGGATTCTTGTTATTTATATAGATAATATAACCCATATAAACTTTTTATATAATATATATTTTAAACAGTAGTTTTGTTGAGTAATATAAAGTAAGCGTGTAACTCCTCCACTCTGGAGTAATAGGTAAACTCATGTGCGCCCAGAGTTCATTTGATGGGAAGGCTGTATCCAAAGGAGGAGCACATGTGTGTTAAACTACACGTATTGCCGTTGACCACTATCCACTAACGAAGTTAATCTCAGTACTAAACTAGCCCTGCTTTCACCGATATTACCACCGCGGAATTAGATAACGGAAGATGTTATGTGTTAACAGCGGGGTGACGCCTAACAGGGCGGTTTAGAGCATGTGGAAAATTTATTGCCGAAACAAATGACCAGCATAAAAGGAGCTTAGTGAGTTCTTTGCACCCATGATCCAGACTCGCAGGGCCTGCTATGGAGCCCTGCACGTAAGCTGAAAACAGGAAATGGGAGAAACAGGGTATGCACGCTTGTACAGCAGTTGCGGTAACATGGGGTAAATAGTAATATTGCAGTATTAGAACCGTCCGTGCACTGGTAAGATTTTTAAACCTTTCTAATTTCAGGTCGACAATGTCCTACAAATCTTAAGTTTTATTTAAGTCAATAAATCAAAGGACATAATAGACCATGTATTTATCAGAAGTATTACCAAAAGTAAAACAAATGTGGAATAAACCAATCTATGCACAGCCAATAGGTTCCTCTAAAATTTTACTTTTGACCTACAGGAAATGACACATTCCAGATCCACACGGCTATAAGTTTCAGGTATAGAAATGATGGTACACGCTTCATCTGGAACCAACAATATTCAACAAGTACAGGCTATCTGTAAATAAGTGTTGCATTAGAAGGAGGATAATGCAGTTTCTGTCGCGCAACTGGAAACCGCCAGGTATTCGGTCATAATAATCATACAAACAAGTTTTATTTGTGTGTTTGCCCAAGCAGTTGACTCATGTTATTTTATGCGTGTGGTAGAAAGAGTAAGATGTGATTCTCGTATAGCAAAACAAATACAGGGCACATTTACGAATTGGGTGTGTTCACTAGTTATAAAATACAAACTTTTATACATTAAAAAAGAGTACTTAATTAATTAAGTGTGTATCTGTATCCATAACGCTGCAAAAAAATTTTAACCAAAATAAATTGTTTACAACTTCTCAGTGCGCAACGTGGCAACAACGCAGTTTTAAGACACGCTGAGATTGAGGATTGACTAGGACTGACGTATCACCCGATGTAAACAAGGTAGCGTCTGCTACTTTCCGTATTTCGTTTGCGTTATTGGTTATGTTTGGGAGTGTTCTCGTTTGTTTTTTTTATAAAGTCAACAATATGTCGTCGGAATGCTTTGTTAAAATTTTTCGAACAATTTGCCGGCTGTACATATGTTTATAGTTACCGAATTTATCAAGAACGACCCACGTTTTAATGCTAACGAAATCAAAGGCGCTAAAGGAGCAGTATAAGTAATTAATAAAGCAGCTTAATCTGCAATTTAATACATTATGGATCATTGATATTTTGAACGAAATGCATCTTTCTTCTAGTGCAAGTCGTGAGCAACACGGAGATGCAGCTATAGGTTATTTTCAGAAGAAGCGAGAGGGGCCCATAGGTATACTGCAGTCCAAGATATGCCCGGAACACAAAGTTCGTGCAAAAAATTATGCAGTTACTTTTAAGTCTCACAATAGTAAAATGTAGATTTTGTCTTGGTCATACCCCTTCTGGCTGCCTTAAACCATCTCCGTTTTGTTGAGACTATTGACGGATGTATTTGAAATTTGGACACTGTGGCACAATGCACAATCTGCTGTTAGCTTCTGGTTTGTACATGCTTAAACATTCTCCCAGTTGTTATGAGGAGTCCGTTAAAAGCAAGAAAACAACTCGTTTCACTCGGCACAAGCAAAGGCACCTAAGTAACATAACCTATATTCTTAGTTTACATCGGGTGCTACGTTACACCGTCTCCATCCCGGGATACTGCGTTTGTGTGGTCAATTTTTATATTTGAACTTCAGAACGGTTTTTTTCGAAAACTGGTGCTAGAAAAATTTTGAAATTTTTAGGACGTAACAAGGGTGCTCCAAATATACACATGGCATGATTTCTAAAAAATGTGAAAACACCCAATTCGGCAGTTAGAGATCATTGCAATTTCCAAATATATTTGCCTAAAGGTTGCAGAAACTTTGATGACCTTAAGTTTGAATAAAAATGATGACGTGAGTCAATTGCTGACGCAATCCAGCCATATGTCTGTTTCTGCTTCTTTCCCTACGCCATGTTCAGCGTAAGTATGTGAGCTAAAGTCATTGATGAAAATACAAAAATGTTTAAACATAAATAAGCCAGAGTGCGTTAAGCATTTTAGGTTTTCTAGTAGTATTACCAGGTAAGTGGCACAAATACGGCGATGTAAAAATTATAACGGGACACCAAGATCAACTAATCTTCTGAAACATGCCATTTCAATTCAAAAGGCGTACTTCTATAGAAGGTTTCAAAATGACTGCAGCAAACTTACAAGGCACGTTCATTTTTAATTTATTTTTTACCTACGTCTGTCATAGCTTCATTACATGATGTGCAGTGTCAGATGAACTGCTATATATTACATTACTTCATCCATTAATACTAGTACACAGGTAAGTGGTACAATCCTTTACACGACTACAAACCTAATCTTTGGCCTTTTTGTATTATTCGAGTACTCCCTAAGTATAACAGATTGAGGACTATAGGATAGGTAAAGATTGCTAGAGCCCATGTTATATCATCCGTTATTATACAAGCACAATATACCGCACTGGAGGTTGCGGATCAAGTTAAAACCCGAAATTGATTGTTTTATAAAGATTTAATAATAATAATAATACAAAGTAAGAGCAGAAGCATAGCTTGTATGCTAAATAAACAAATTAGAAATATATCAGCCTATAGAATGTCAAAAAACAAAACTAAATAATTTCAATTTTTAAAGAAAAAGCCTAAGCACAAAATTATAGAAGTAGCGACAAACCAGATAAAGCATATTTAATTATTTATGAGTGCATTAATGCCTTTTCTCCAAATTCCTTTATTCTATAAGATAGCCCGTTTCGAGGTAATTAATGAAACCACATCCTCGGACCATCGGCTACAAAAAGAAGCATAAATCTGCATACATTTAAATTTTACAATCAATTTAGCTTACAATAAACTATTGTCATTCCGACGTTACTAATTTGACATAAACATCATTGCCACCTGCACGCTAATTTTTTTCTAAAAAAGACAATCAGTGATGTAGGTTCAAAATTTACTTGAGAATTTAGTGTTATTTCGTCAGGACATATATCGGATCTTATTATTTCTAAAATTTCTAATGAATTTAGTAATTAATGTACAATATTAACATTGCTATTAATTTCGAAAGTGTGATCAGCAAATAATTTTGTGCCAATCGCCAAGGTCTTAAATGTTCTTTTATTCTTGTTTTAAAATTTCTAAAGGTCTGCCTATATGTATATACATAGTTGCAGTCATTGCATCGTAATTTGTACACCCCACATTTATCCAACATTGGTACTATATCTTTGTTATTAAATAGAGCTTTTGCCAAAGTTGAGGTAGGTAACGTAATTAATACATTTTCTTTATTTAAAATATTTTTAATTTTGTTGCTAATGTTACTGACAGAAGAAATTGAAAAATATTTTTTATTGGATTGCAAAACATTCATTTTTGGAAATGTTTCATATATTAATTTATTATATAATTTCTTATTTAATAGTTTATCAACTGTCTTGGTTTGTATACCATTAATTTCTGCTATTGGTTTTATTATATTTAGTTCGTTATTAAAATTAGTGTGATTTAAAGCTAATTTTATTAATCTATTTAAATTACTAAGTAAAACAGCTATTTTGTGTTGCCATGGGTGCAAAGACTTACTGTGTATAGATTTTTCCTGTAGCAGTTGGTTTTCGAGATATATTAAATTCAATTTTAGAATTAACCTTCTCTAATAATGCATCTAAAAAATTTAATTTGTTTTCACTTTCAATTTCTAAATCAAACTGAATATTAGATATGTTAGCATTCGGGTGGTCAACAAAAGTTTTTAATTCTTCTAAATTACCTGTCCAAATTCCTAAAATATCATCTGCATATCGTTTGTAAGATAAATTCTTTATCGCAATCTAATAAAAATATTTTTCGATTTCTTATGTCTAATGTTAATTAATTAATTTTGGTGCTAATGCACCAAAATTAAAAATATTTTAAATAAAGAAAATATATATATTACTTTTAAACCTACCTTAACTTTGGCAAAAGCTCTATTTAATAACAAAGATATAGTACCAATAATGGATAAATGTGGGGTGAACAAATTTTTTCTACATTTTTTTAAAACAAACAGTCCTCGTGATATTAGCAAAAATATATAAATTTTAAAATCGGTATTTTCCAAATAACTCGAAAATTATTAACTTAACAAAAAAATTACAAGAGTGCTCTCTGATAAGAAATTTGATTTCCTATATAATACCAAAATGTAAAAAAAATCGTACCAGCAGGGTCCGAAATAGGTTTTTTTGGAAATATTTCGAAAATGTCAAAATTTTGAATAAAGACACTTTGTGAGAAATTTTATTTCCTATCTGATAGTATTTTCATTTTTTGAATATATTAAATATATTCTGAGATATTTAGGAAAACCGTTTTTTTAAGTGACGCTTTCTTGCTAATATCTTCTAAACAGTTTGCTGCACCGAAAATTTATAAAAACGAATAATACTCGCAGTTATACTACTAATCACATACTAAAACGAAAAAAAATTTTGCAAAAGTGGTAGTTACCCCCCAATTTCGCCCCCTTCCCGATACCCTACTTACCCCACAAACAATAGGTTGCTTTGGGTAGTTGAGATTTATACGTTTGCCAAATTTCAAGTTCATATATTTTATTAAGTCTTTCGAAAGTTATCGTGTCCACAAACAAAACCACAGACACACAGGTAAGAAATTTGGTTTTGCTCAAATTTTGTTTTTTTTGCGTTTTCGACCATTTTAAAGCGAATGAGCAATTAAAAATGTTTGAAAATTTTGTTCGCGATACAATACTTCCCATCCGTTGGATGTGGAAGTAATTAAACGCACAGTCAATACCAAAACATTCAATCATTTTTTCTTATAGCTAGTTGCTAGTTGCATTAGCTTCAGTACACTTCTGTTACGTAACTCACCCCTTATAATTTAGAACGACAAAAATTTTATTTTAATAATTAATTAAGTCTGTATCAAGACAATCAAAATGTAGTACTAGCACCACAATTTGAGTATTTCAGTATTATGGCCTACTAACTATTTCTGAACTACTGTAGTAGGACACGTTAAACATTCAATAGCCGCTGAGTTAACCAAGAAATCCAATTATTATTGCCCCAGTTGTTTCCATTTCATTAATCTTAACGGTTCGTCCACTCTAATTACCTGAAAGAACATATGAAATTCTAATAACCTCCGAACGGGGATAATATACAGCCATTAATCTCTGTTAATGTGGTTGAATCAGTCCCTGTGTGACCTCGCGTGTGTCCTAAATGTGGGGCATTCAAAGCTGTACGATTATTTTTTAGGAAAAGCAACGCTCCTTCTTTATAGAACTATGGTCCAAGTTCTATGAGATTAGTTGGAGCAAATAAACGTATCTTGCAAAATTGTTACTTTATCGAGTACTAGAATATAGTATAGTATAGAAATAGAGGTTAATATTAACTAGACGTAACCTGTTTCTACAGGGTGGCCAGATTGTGCGATAAAGCACAGTAACTTCATGAAATAATGATATATCTGAAAAACTCCATTGGACCACAAGTAGCAAACTTTAAAAAATATATTTGACATTAAAGGGTGTTCGGTGTAAAGTAACGTTATATAAGTAACTTCTATTAAATGGAACACCCTGTGGTTTTTTTAATCCTGTTTAAGAGTGCTTTCTCTCGCCAGAGGAACTTGAAGCGTTGTCAAATTTTGCAGAAAAATTATAAAGTTACAAGCATTGGGCAAAATAATAGAAGTAGCAGGGATATTAGGAAAACAATCTTTAGCACTTTTTTTTTCTAGAGGATCTGAGTTAAGTCACGAACGTGAAGGAATTGCGGAATATTAGGCGGGGCGTTTTAACAAGCTACTTCATTCATTAATATTGAATCGCTAATTTTTGAGATTTTCAACTAGAAAACCATATATTTTTTAACTTATCGAATGAATCAGCCAATTGTCTTTTACTTTTATTGCAGACAAACCAGGTTAATATTAGTAGTTACATTACTTTAACAAGCGATGCAATTCCTTTGAATTTTATCAAGTTAACTTTATATTTATTTTACAGGAATATATACATACTATTACTTATTTGTGCCTATAGAAGACAGTTAAATTAATAAATAATAAAATGCTAGCAAACATTTTTCTTCCGTTGTCACAATAAATATTTGATAAACTTTCTTGCATTTTATACACGCAATCAAACCAATCATAAATTTTGGCTTAATGAAATGGCATGATTTACATCAAAATTATACATGGCTCATTACTCAGATAGACTAAAACTGAAAAACTCATGCTAGGCTTTGACCAAACTGTCAAGGTTACCTATCACGAAAATCAACGTCTTAAATACTGTACAAACGAAGAAAATGATCTGCTTGTTCTTACTATACAAGAAAATCCCCACATAAGTTCACGACTGCTTAGCAGGGACTAGGGAATTTCAGTTCAGAGAATATTGAAAGGATAAACAAAATGCATCCATACAATATTCCGTTGCGTCAAGAATTAAACAGGAGCGCCTGTAATTTAAGATTTTTGTTTTATTTATCAAAAGGCTATATTCCAATAAACTGTGTGTTAACAGACAAAATTTTTATTATTATTCGTTCTAAATGTTCGATGGTCTTTGAATGTACCCGGTGGCATTGCGGGAAATTATTTAGCAGGCCATTTTTTTGAAACCGCACTAAGTACGATAGATATTTGGATTTTGTAGAAAATCGCTTACATGATCTACTACTGTCCACCGTGAAAGGGAAATTCGTAACTACGTGAATATTACATTAGATTTGCCCCAAACAGTGTTTTTCCATGCATTTATGATAAAGCAGACACCGCCGATTGTACCTGTTTATTTGAAATATAGAATAATAGTTGCTTTTAGCGAAATCAGTAACAAAACTTTATGCAACTTATCAACCTAATTTCAGGAGAGACTATAGTAGTTATTACAACAATCTATCTATCTATCGTTTCCTATAAAAATTTCAGAGCCAACTTGATAAAAGAAGAAAATCGAAGAAATTGCAACGCTTGAGAGTAATGCAAGTTTCTTGGAGAAATACTAGTTTTAACCATCAAGCGTTTTTGTCTATAGATAACAAGGTATCGTCTTCATCGGATTGCCTTTAAGTTTGCGTTATATGGTAGCTCATGGTCTGTCGGCGTGCCATTCAACAATTTATCCAGGATCACAAAGGTGCTGTCTCTGGGGTCAAAATGCCCATTTTTCTTACAAAATGTGATATATTGCTCCATGGGTGTAGTTGGATACAATTTTTTATGCTGAGTTTGACGGCTATGATGGACTATGATACTTATTTGAAATTACTGTTATTTGTGTAGGGAAATAATTAATTGCCGCAGCTAAGTCAATAAAGTGCTTCAGTAAGAAAATGGTGAAATAATGACACCGTCAAAATCATAAGCAATTGCTTTTAACATAACGACCCCTTATTTCAACAGTGCTATGCTGCAATGTCAGGTGACCACCTGGTTAGAATAAAATGTATATGTGGCACACAGACGGTTAGTCAATTAAGAATTCAAGTAAAAAATATGTAAAAGGATTTTTTTTATGTTGGCGTCCTAAAAGGCAGTAAATATAAAATGTAAAAGTCCGTGAAATAATAAAATACAAATATTTTTTACGAAGTGTTTTATGGTCGGTAAATACAGGAAAAAGCCCATCGAATTAGGTCTCTGGGTGTACTGTATGTGTGTACGTGTATGTATTGTACTACTCAATATACACAAGTCCTCTTAATATAAAAACATTTATAACAACTACTAAATTGTTGCTATACACTCCGTTAACAAATGATAAATGTAGGACTAGCGCGGTGAGGCGTCAAAAACAGTACATTTCAGTTTTGTTGCTTGAGACCAACTAGATAGTAAGAACTGTGTACAAAGAGAATTCTATAAATTCGGGTAAAAC
Source organism: Rhyzopertha dominica (assembly GCA_025024175.1). Classification (NCBI taxonomy): domain Eukaryota; kingdom Metazoa; phylum Arthropoda; class Insecta; order Coleoptera; family Bostrichidae; genus Rhyzopertha; species Rhyzopertha dominica. The sequence goes on from QCXZ01000138.1 coordinate 36,114,813, forward strand.
AGTCTAAGACTGTTTCATATATTTCAATGTATTTAGAAAATACATTCAAGCGCCCAGAAAGTTGGGAAGAAATCCAATCTTCAAGTTCACGTTCACGAGTATGCTCTTCTTAAAAATATAAAAGAAATTTCAATACACAGGGTGTCTATGATACCTTAAGAATACTGAGCAGATTATATGTTAGCAATAGTAATATATACTCGTTCTTGGGAAAAAAGAGAAGCACATAATTTAGCATTGTACAAATGGGTTAAGAGATCTACCTAGTATAGGAATGTGTATGTTTACGTAAGTCATCTTTCAGTGAAGACATTTTTTTCGTAATCTGCTATTTTACCTTAGTAACACAAGTATTGCAGGCTTTTTGGTACTAAACCATTTAAATCGTACTTCCAAAGAGTAATGGAATTACTGTTGAAAAATTAAAAGAGTCGTGTAACTTATTCCCTAATATAGTTAGGTCTACTTTCTCTTATTGCAGATCTGTTTGATTACATTGTCTATTACCAATATTTTATGTTCCAGCTTGAGATAATCCTTTAGTGGCATTATGACTATCAGTCTAGAGTCGAGGTCTATGTAGGGTATTACCCTTTGATTCTGTTCCGCTAGTACAGGATAACACTGCTTAACCACTTCTTTGTGCGAAATGAAATAAAGTTTTATTACTAAACTGTAAAAAATATAAGATAAATAATAAACTCTGTTGATTTTTAGGCTATATATAAAAGGTCCTTTAACTACCATAAAACTTCTGAAATGTCTGTTGCGTTTTATTTGACCCAGAAGGATTTTGATAGCTGGCAATAATTGAGATAAGTCGCTGTCTGATATTCAATATTTAGTTTTGCATTTGTTTCAGAATTTCTGCAAAATGTCTACAGAAATATATAATATATAATATATTGTTTCTAGCCTGTTGATTGTATGCATCATGCCTATTGCTTTAGTTTTGTATGAGATAAGAGGTCGCTGTGGCTTGACCATTCGCCAAACATACAGCTAATATCCTATCCTTCTGCCATATGCCACTCAATACAGTACTGAAAAACATGGACAGATATATTTAAACTAAATACATTTTCCAAAATTAAATATGCATTTTATATAAAATTAATAATCTGTCAGATCGGCTAGAAGATAATAATAAAACTTGGACGATTGTGACATCGAGAGCTTTAATTGAACCGTTGACAATAAAGGGCACTATCAGATAAAAAGTGAATTGACCACATGCTCAAACTCTAACAATGTATTAATTTGTAATAGTTCATTTTTGCAAAGTGTGTAACTGGTATAATGGAAAAAACGTTTAACGAGCACGATACGCAGCACATTAAAGTAAAAAGTCAACAAACTTCCAGGCACGAAGCTGCAATTTCAGTTCTTAAATACATCTCCCTGTTTTATTAATTTCCATTCCGCGTGCTTGGGGTATCATTATCACCCAGAAATTCCTTTACTATGCATCGCAAGTGCCGGATGCATGCGATATCCGCGTTATTGCGATGTTCTGAACTGCGCGCAAACGGGGTAATTGCTAGGGGTGGTCTAGGAGCAAGGATTGTCATACGTGTGTGGCATGCCATTATTTGCGCGCTTGAAGGACGACTTATGCGGACTAGGTATGACAAAACTTCAAGATGCGAGTTTTTTTATATTTTGTTTTTAGTCTGCGTTAGACGCTTTAATAGTTTCGGAAGAATTGGTACTTGGTGCCAGTACTGTCAAACTAACAAAAGAGAATGATAAAATACATAAAAAAGTGAATACTAAATTCAAGAAAATAAAATAAATTTTCCTTAGCTTGATCAATCATTTTTCTCATCAGCACAACACTACACAATAAAACCGTGCAGTAAAATTAGCAAAAATTGCAGATGCTCAATAATGCCGTTTAACCGTATAAGAAAATATAATTATGCAACCTGACCTCTTGTAATTTCTTGTTTCTTTGTAAAAATACTGCAAGAGTAGATGAAGGATTGTCTAAAACAATCATTCATTGAAATGAGCATAAATACTTAAGGTCAATCATTAAACTAAGGAGTATTTTGACAATATGGGGGCCAGTTTTAATTCTTTTTACGTTATGACTGCTTTTTAGGTAACGCAATTCAGACTTTTTTTTTGTTTCATATGTTTCACCTAACATTTTTTCCTCCTCAGTGACTTGGATCACTTCAAGTTCTGTCAACGGTGCCCGAATTCTAACTTCTAGATGCTGTACTGTTCACCGTTAAAAGCCTTAATGTTCGGTTTCACTTTTAAATTTTCCATTTAGCGTCACTTTCACCGCCAAAAAACTGGGCCCATATCATTTAGCCACTGAGCTATCAGGACTCTATTCAGAATCGAAGTCAAGGCCCATATCTACATAAAAGTTCACTATGTCACTACGCTGCTGAACGCTAGCCGGCGCATTTGCAGCTGAATCGCTCGCCTGTTAACCTATTAAAATATGATCTACTTTAATTAAAAACAAATTTCAGGCAATATTTATCTTTCTCTATGCAGGTTGTCCTCGAAATACACCGACAACGTTTGACGGGTGATAGAAAATGCAATTCTTAAAAACATTTTTTTTTAATAAAAAAATAATCCGAAAACGTTTTTTCTTGATATACAGGGTGTTGAAATTGAATTTAAAAAAATGATTTTTTAAGACCATTATAAAATATATCAATTTCAAATTTGGTGGGAATCATAACGGCATAATTTACAATTAAATTTTGATAGAACTTTTAGGTCTGTGGAATTTTATACGAAACTAATATACCCTTGTATTCTCCAATAAATTCTAAATAAAACATGTCTCTTTGAAGTTTGCCGTAAAACGACTCATTCGCCCCTAAAAATTGAATTTTTGATTGAAAAACACTACACCGCTATTATTTTGTAAAATCACAAAAATGTTATTGAAACCGACAAACTTGAAAAGTAATGGAAAAAGCAATTTTAAAAACTTTTTTCGAATATAAACTTTTCCGAAAACGCTTTATTACTTCCACATCCAACGGATGGGAAGTATTGTATCGCGAAAAAAAATTTTCAAAAATTTTTATTTGCTCATTCGCTTTAAAATGGTCGAAAACGCAAGAAACAAAATTTGAGCAAAAAAATTCTTGTGTGTGTGTTTGTGTGTCTGTATCTTTGTTTGTGGACACGATAACTTTCGAAAGCCTTAATATATGAACTTAAAATTTGGCAAACGTATAAATCTCAACTACCCAAAGCGACCTATTGTTTGTGGGGTAAGTAGGGTATCGGGAAGTGGGTAAAATTGGGGGGTAACTACCCTTTTTGCAAATTTTTATTTTTTTAAATATTTTTTTCGTTTTAGTATGTGATTAGTAGTATAACTGCGAGTATTATTCGCTCTTATAAATTTTCGGTGTTTAGAAGATATTAGCAAAAAATCGTCACTTAAAGAAAACGGTTCTTCCTAAATACCTCCGAATACATTTAATATATTCAAAAAATGAAAATGCGGATAGATAGGAAATAAAATTACCCACAAAAAGTGTCTTAGAAAATGTATTCAAAATTTTGACATTTTCGAAATATTTCCAAAAAACCTATTTTGGTCCCTGCTCGTACGATCTTTTTTTTAAATTTTGGTATTATGTAGAAAAGAAATTTCTGATCAGAAAGCACTCTTGTAATTTTTTTGTTAAGTTAATAATTTTGTAGTTATTTTACAGCGGTTTTTTATATACAGGGTGTTGCAATTGAATKTTAAACRATCATTTTTTAAATTCAGTKTCAACATTCTGTATATCAAAAACAAWGCGTTTTCGGAAATTTTTTATTCGAAAAAAAGTTTTCAAAGTAGCAWTTTTATCACTTTTCAAGCGTTAAGCTTCAATATCATTTTTGCGATTTCAYAAAATAATGGTGTTGTAGTGGTTTTCAATCAAAAAAATCAATTTTTAGAKGCGAATGGGTCGTTTTACGGCAAACKTCAAAGAGACAAGTTTTATTTAGAATTGATTAGAGATTACAAAATTGTATTAGTTTTGTCTAAAAATCCACAGACCTAAAAGTTCTATTAAAAAGAGGGGGTGTATATTACCCCAGCGCAAGCCACTGGTGCTTTAAAAATCCCCCGATTACTTTTTCTTATTGTACCTTATTGTCGTTATGATTCCCACCAAATTTTATAGTTCGGGAATACTATGAAAAAAAACTTTTTTCAAAATTCAATTTCAACACCCTGTGTATCAAAAAAATATTTTAACTTTGCCTTTTCTATCACCTGTCAAACGTTGTCGGTGTATTTCGAGGACACCCTGTACATAATATACTTGGGTTGTAATTAGCTGTTGGTCGCCATAATCTGGCCACCGCAGCGAATTAAGCCTTGAAGCTCAAAAATACTGAGCGACGAACGATTCAGCTGCAAATGCGCCGGATGGCGTTCAGCAGCGTTACATGGTGAACTTTGATCTATATATGCCGCCTTGACTTCGATTCTGAATAGGGCATTGCTAGCTCAGTGGTTAGAGCGTTTGACTCGTATTCAAAAGGTCCCGAGTTCAAACTCGTTCAAGGCTGGCAATACTTTTTCACTTCATCTTACGCCCGTTAACAAATTAAAATATCATCTACGTTAATTATTGTCTTTATCAACATTCACTTAGACCGTAAAACAGATACCCATAATCAGTTCTTTTACGAGCCTACGCAAAAGTAATAATTTTAGTGCATGATTGTGTTATAGCTTTATAACGTTACATGTTTTCTCACAAATGTAGATTTCGGACTTGGCCGGTTTTTGCGCTAAGGTCTTCATTTGCATATCTTGGCAAGGTCATATTAACCTAAAAATTAAATGTTTGTATTAAACATCAGTAGAAGACACTGAATTTAATTAATCATTCTAAAATGTTTAGAATTGATTATTACCAATCACAGAATCTATAAATCTATCTGAAGCTCGCAGCTGCTCTTATATTTTTAATAACTTTGCAGGGTTAGCTCGCTGTAGATAAATAAAATAATAAAAATAAACGCAATGAAGTGTACCTGTAGGGTCACTGCCATAAAACCCATAGGACAAACACCGTGCACACTGTACCTCAAAGTATACCACTTACATTGCTATTTACTAGCACATAATCTCTCACTTCTTAGATAAAGTCGAAACTCGCCCACTTTCTTCGGAGCGCACAACTCTTTTTTAATAACGTCGTAAATAGGCTAGGTGTATATGGCCAGCAGTTTATTATGAATAAAACCAGCCAGAGGTTAATCTGGGTTAACGGCAACGCCTAATGAAAAGACAAAGTGTGCAATTTGCCAAAATAAATATTTGATATGCCGGTATAAAACATACGCCGTTGTATGCTTAGAGATATGTGTAAAAGATTGTTCCTTATATTATTGTTTCGGTGAGCTGTTTACAATGCAATAAAGGTAATATTTTCATTTGAATATGTGATCAGTGTATTATATGATATTGTAATGTATACAAATACAAATAAGGACAATAAACTATAATATTTTAAGAATGCTGTGTTCTTCTGTGTTACAGTGTCAGCTGACTTTGAAAACACACTGGAAATAACTGCCAATACGATGAACTATAAAAAAATGCCAGATATTTGTTCTTTCTTATTTACAACAAATTATTGTTTTGTTGTATTTATATTGACTATTAAGGGATCTTTTCAAATTGTGGGTCTTCATATTTCCCTTTAGAGTCCGATAAACAATAACAAAATAGCACAGGTGCGTGTGCTTTATAATTTAATATTTATGTAAAGAAACTTTTGATTCATTTGTATTGCACATGGTTTGAAAGCTAATAGACAAAGCCAAATAGGTCTTTGACCAACAAATTTCAAATACCCTGCTGTTGCCAAATTATTTCCACTCACACGTTAGTTTCTTAGGGAAACTGTGTTCGTTGCGGAACTGCCTTGCAAATTAAAAAATTATGTATAATATTATATATTAACATTAATTTCCCTGTTCATAGGTAAGCTACAAATGAGGTGGATTACCTACGGTTTTCTTACATTTGTAAGACCTAGGTATTTTGGGAAAGATTTTGAATTGTAATTTGCGAATTAAATATACCAGCTTCTGCATGGTACCTAAAACATGGACGCCCATGTTTTTGATCTAAATTTAGGGCTGCATCTAACATATCGCACAGGTAGAGGAGCTTTGGAGCAAAAGCACGCCAATGATTGGATATGGAGCGCCACCCTAGCGGGGTTTCGTTCAACTACGAGTTATGGCTGCAGTGCGGTGTTTTATTGATTTTTTTGTTCGAGAATTCTGCAAACTTGTCGTGTTAGTATAGGACTTCACCTGAAGATGTCTGCCSAGTTCAGTAAAAAAGAATTTATACTATTTCTTTTTCTTGGTGTAGGTGTTTTTCAAGAATCAGATAAATAAGCGGACACCAAAAATCTAACTTTTAAACATCTTCACGATTACTGGGGCAATAAACACAAGCCTTATTAAAAGTTAATGTTCTGGGTCCGCCCATTTATTCAATTATTTTATAAGTAAAATAGGTACAATGTAAATTTTCATGGAACTTAAAAATATTATGTCGAACATCTGATTGCTAATCCTTTGCTTGCTTTTTTATACGTGCATGCCAATCAGAACACTTTAGGGACTTTATGTCTCAGTATTAGCTATTGTTATCGATTCTGACTGTTACAAGTATTTGCGCCTTTTTGTAGCATATTCCCTTATCATTATACCTTATCAAAAATTTACTCCAACAAATAATTTCGATATCACTGCAATTGCAAATTTTAAGAGGTCTCAAACACTTTTGAAGTATAGAAATTTTAGATTTTATAAATACAAAAGGGGGTGCATAAATTTATTAATAAGAATATATTGGAACAGTATTTATTATTAGCATGTCATCAAATGTTAAAATATAATCGAGTGTAAAATAACATCATATAAATATGGTGTATGGGTGTACCGTGTATAAAACTATCAAACCTTTTTACATTATAGTGTTCATTATATGAGTAACTAGCAGACAAATTTTAATCAAAATTTTTTGTATTATTACATTTCCACTTCCTTCTGAAGCTTTCTTCAGATGACTATTGTTTCTTTCAAAACGTAATTCGCGATTCAACTTAAGATCCGCGTCCGATCAACTGATCATATATAAGTGAGCGGTTAGTGAGTCGCAGCTGTCACATAGCGTTAACGCAGCTTTACAAACGCCATATTTCGCCAAATTTCAAAAGAACTTGTAATGTATTTGAATATGAGCCATGTATGTGATTATTTGAATGTTTTATCGCCGGGTTCTAAAAGCTTTAAATAAGGTATTGAAGTGTTTAAGTATACATTTAATAATGCTTACGCTTGCACATTACTATTACTGTTTACGCGAAGCGCTGTTAAACAGCGCGGTATAAAGAACAAGTTATGCTGGAGTGACTGTATTATTATGCTTCCAGACGTTGGCATCATCAGCAAATCTTAAGGAATTCTCAGTCACAGGTACTTTAAAGACAACACAACATAGCAGTTATCTCACACGTAACATGCACTTGCAAGCAGGATTTTAAAGGTAAATGCAAGCATATTACGCCTGCCTTGCTGTTTCACAATGGGTTACTTTAAATAGTTCCAATTACAATTTGCAGTTACTTCCGTAAAATCAAGAGCAGAGCTATTTTATCTTGCCCCTTTTACTATATTTTTGTAGGTATTCGTAAGATTCGCGATATTAGCTATAACTTTATGATGAATACAACGTATTACGCAGCACAAAAACTTCCAAAAGCTGGGAAACTCGGCCCAAAAACATCCACGTACGTGCGGTCTAGTTATGTACGCCTACTTACATTAGTTGTCAAAAACGACACCAGGGTGTTTGCTTAGCTGAAATCGCGAATTAAATGCAACTTGGATATCACAGATGCACGGAACAATTCGCTTAGATCTCTTGACTTAAAAATAAAATCACCCGCCGATAAATTACACAAAAATCAATTTGATCGAATTTAAAGGACACAACCTTACCCTAGAGGCTAGATGCGTCTAAAAAATAAAACATATACACTACGAGAAGGACACAACTTTGGGGATAACAATATTGACATACTGGGACAACAAAATAAACCCACAGCACGGGTGATCCTTGAAACGATAACTGTGATAAAACATGAACCAAAAAAAAGTATAATGATATAATCTAAAAGTAAATTCATTTTGCACATACTTCCTCTTCTTGTCAACACAAAACCTAATTGCCATTAGGGGCGCTCATTTTTGTAATAGTATTAATATGTCGATAATTCGAATTATCGATATTATCGGATTTTTTATTATTCTAATTATGGGTAAGTCGATTCATCCCGTATTATCGATATATCGAATACTATCGATACTTTTAGAATAATTGAAAATAACGATTGTATTAGTACCGTATCGCCCACCCCTAATTGCCATGTCATAATAGAGCTATTAACCACTTCCAAGTAAGCTCCTTGATGTTCTCCCATTTGATACATACTTGACATGGACGCGTCTTACGCTACCCTTTGGGGGTCATTTTATAAAAATCGGTAATAAGTCATAAGTGGTGGTTTTTCGATCTACAACGTAGGTTGGTACGATCTATAAGTACAGAAATCTACATTGCCGATTGCCCAATGAGCGTTTGAGCCCAGTGAAAAAAATTACTTTGAATGATTAATCCTCGTCGATTTCATCTTTACTCAAAATTAATTACCTGCTCTAGCACGTATTTAAGGTATACTCGTACGTATTCACATCAAACTTAAAAAGTGTACAAAAAATAGCCACCAAGAAATTATTTTGTCAAATGCAAGGTATACGTTGTGAAAAAAACAAAGTAAAGTATGAAGAAGCAGAAACGCAAGAATACATTGCTAAATGCACACAATATAAAAATTAAGATATTAATAATAATAATAATAATAAGACAATAGCCACAAGGAATGAACACATACAAATTATAAAAGTGAAACTAAAATGCAACTCTTCTGGGCCATGTGGCCGCGAAATGTTCAAATGCAAACAGTGACATAACTGATATCTCAATTATGCAGGGTTTCTATTTTAAAACGTTTTTTAAGGACTGTCGATCACAGTAAAGCCTCAAGAAACACATAACATGTGTAGTTGGAAACATKATGCAGAGTAATTTTAATGTTTTAAAAAAATACGCTAAAGGATCCCCTTCAATCAAAAGGTCAAAGGCGCGCGTCTGTGCATAAATAAATTAAATATAAAATTATAATTAAAATTAGTAGCGAGAATTACATTAGTATTTTCAGAAAATTTTAAGTTTGTGACAGTTTAGCTTTGGTGGATGCTGTTTAACTGTTATACCCATATTGTGTCCTTAATGTGTATTACTTAGTTACTAAAAATGACAATATCGGATTATATCCTCTGACAGTATTTATGAATTTAAATAACTTATAATTATTGGGATAGTAGGCATATTACACATTGAAAAAGTATTGCCAGCCACCGGGATGCGAACACGGGCCTTTGAACACTAAGTCCAACGCGCTGACCAACTTGCAATATCAAAGCCTTTTTTAAATCCGAGATCAAAACGGCATATATACATCAAAGTTGGTTTTCACGTAACGCTGGTAAACGCCATCTGACGCATTTGTAGCTAAAGTTACAGCTCGAGCTCAGTAAGTATATATGACACTTTAACCTCGGATGTGAATTGGGCTTTGATAGCGCAGTCGATAGCGCGTTTGGCTAGCGTTGAAAGGCCCGGGTTCGAATCACTGGCTGGCATTACTCTTTCAATACGTAATATGCCTGTTATCTCCATAATTATAAACTATTTAAATTTAAAAATGATAATGTAGCACAGTATATTTCCAACAGTAGAGCCTAAAAAATACATTATTGTATTACCCAACAATACGTAATGTCTTTAAATGATCTAATAGCCTAATAGCCATGTATCGGACAAATAACCCTACTGCATTTCCTTCCACACTTCTTCTGAACAAAATGTAAATTATTTACGAAATAGGGGTGTACGCATATTATTCGCTAAAAAACAACTAAAAAACTGAAATGGTTCCGAAATTCAATTAGGAAATAGCGAAAATAGTTTAGACACTTCTATTTTTGATATTAATGGCGATTGTCCTATTTCAGAGTGAGACGTTTTACCTACTAGTGTACAATAATAGACAGGTTAAATATCCGTGATTACGAGTTTCATTGAATTTATGTCTGACATGTGAAGTTACTATCGCTAACTTGCCGTGCTTTTAAAAAATCCTTTTTTTCCGATGCAAAATCTGCAGAACGATATTCCAACGGGTTGGGCAATTATTCTCAAACATCGACACCGACCATTCAATAAAACGGAATTTATATTGGAAATTAAAGCAAACAGGGCCTTTTATAGCGGATCCTGTTCGGATGCAAAACTTCTAGTCTTAGCTGAGTCACGTTTCGATTCGCTTGGGAGAGTATACCAGTCGAGATATAATGCATTAGGGTTTTACAACCCTGTAAAATAGAACGTATAATTTGCAGCGTGGGTGAATTCGATGTGTCGTTTAAATATTTACTACTGAAAATAATTGCTGGCATGAATTGGGAACGCCGCTATTTGTTTTATTTTTGTTTCACGTATTGATCTATTCGAATGTTCAGAGTGATTTGCATTCCACTAAATAACAATTCGGCATATATATGACACTTTGTTTATACTATGATTCCGATACCTAAAAATGAAGTAAAACAGACTAAATATTACAAAATATAATTTGGAAATTTATACTAATCCCTGTCCTCAGACATATTTAGCTAACTAATTCACTGCCGGACTAAGGGGGGGGGCAGAGATGGTTCGCCTCGGACCCCACTTGCAGGGGGGCTAATTTTCAACTTAAGGAATTTAATAACTGGTAAAAATTTACCATTAAATAGTAAAATTTATAGAAAAATCTACAAATGACCCTACTATTTAAGCAGACACCTTGGACCTTGACCGTAGCAAAATTTAACGAATAACATTCATGGAAATTTAAGACTTGAATGTAGAATATCAATAAAAATAGAAATATTACATCTCGTATTTTTTCATATTACAATACACACTTAACGAAACCCTCATCTTAAGCACTGTTTTTTTTTAACATAGGTAATTGTCTACTTTTCATATAAGGCGTTTGACTTTGACATGCGCAAAAATTTTCGCCTGCAGCGCTTTTTTTTCACCACATATTTCATCGTCGTTCATGTCCTTACTTAGAAATTTAAAAAGGTGGTAACCCTAGACGCAAAGAAAAAAAAAGTACCCATTACATACATTATATTAACTGATATTAGATTAGTAAACTAGTCATGGTGTAGTTCCGAAAGAAGAGAAAAATTGGCACTGATGAGCAGTAAGGGAGTTGTATCCCGTTATGGGCGGCTTCAATCCTTACAATGAACAATGCAACGATTCTATGAATTAAACAACGGCAGTGATTATGAGTAATATTTTTGTTACACTTGCCTTTAATTATTTATTGCATTGTATCGCATTACTCCGAAACCCGAAACCACAGCAGAACGCGGCAGATGTAACCATTTGGGAAACTAATAAGAGTCAAACTAAGCACGTTAATAACATTTCTGAATATTGTACAAGGTGACCAAATAAGAGAGGTAGTCGGTCATATCTCATAAGCCAGTAGCCTTAGAGCTTTGAGGTAAAACATTTCTGAAGTAAAGTGGCCAAGAGAAATTGCTGGAAAATATTTTCGAGTTTGTAAAGTGACCGCTAGAGGGCGCTGTGGTACCTCCAAATTACAAAATTAATGTTTGTGTCATTTTTAGCCTAATAAATGTTTGCGGTATTCAACATATTAAGATTGTGTGGACCGAAATCTACCATTTTTGTTTAGAATTTTTTTTTGTTAAATGTCATATAAAGGAGTGGGGTGTGGGAGAATATTAATATAGAAAATCGCTAATATCTCGGGTTTGGCTTGACCGATTTTAACCGACGACGTGTCGTTTTCAAGAGCTTTTGTGCCTTTATAAAAAGCAATTTTAAGTGTCAGAACATTAATTGTGTGTTGAGTGCAAGAGGGCGTTCTCTGAAGTTACTACCTAAATATCATTTTTTCTCGAAATTTTTAAATGCAAAGATATAAGGCTATTTACTTCATTAAAAGAACTATTGAATATATACTAAAATGGTGAAAACCGCACCACTTAAAAATTTCGAGAAAAATCGATTTTAGGTAGTAATTTCAGAAAACGCACTCTTGCGCTCAACACACAAACTATGTTCTGACACTAAAAATTGCTTTTCATAAAGGCACATAAGCTCTCGAAAATGACACCTCGTTGGTTGAAATCGGTCAAGCCAAACCTGAAATATTAGCGATTTTCTATATTAACATTTACGCTCCTTTATTAGACATTTAACAAAAAAATGTTCTAAATAAAAATGGTAGATTTCAGTCCAAGCAATCTTAAAATTTTTATTACCGCAGACATTTATTAGGCTAAAAATGATATAAACATTAACTTTGTAACTTGGGGGTGCCACAGCGCCTCCTGGTGGTCACTTTACCAACTCGAAAATATTTTCCAGCAATTCACATTGTTTGCACTAAAATCTATCATTTTTGTTTAGGACATTTTATTCTTAAATGTCAAATAAAGGAGTGGGGGCCGGTGAATATTAATGTAGAAAACCGCTAATGTTTTGGGTTTGGCTTGACTGATTTCAACCAGCGAGGTGTCACCTTCAAGAGCTTATGTGCCTGTATAAAAAGCAATTTTAAGTGCCTGAACATAGTTTGTGTGTTAACCACAAGAGGGCGTTTTCTGAAATTACTACCTAAATATCGATTTTTCTCGAATTTTTTAAATGGTACGGTTTTCACCATTTTAGTCTATATTCAATTATATACTCAAAGCCCAGGTGGGTATGTACATGAGGATGGTTCCCACACTGAGATACCATGAGGACTTTGATAATGAATACCGTCTACTTTTTATTGATTTTCAAAAAGGAGAAATTATGTATATCGTACACAGGGCATGGATAGGGGCCCAGTAGTAGATGCCGCCCCGGACCTCCGAGGATGTTAGTCCGCCACTGAGACAACTATGACAATATTTTACTGTAAAGTACGCTCGTACGTTTTTTTAAACCTATAGTTTTGTTGAGATATTTCAGAACTAGGCTTCGAGAAGTCAATTTTCCCCTCCATATGCGTATAAATGTATAATTGAAGAACACCTTAATTTATTTATCCAATTCGCAGGTTTTTTTAAATGCTTAATTTAATTTTGTCTTTTCTCGACTCCCAAGTGCTTCCCTGTAAAAATAGAGACGCGTCCGAAGATATTTGGCGTCCGTGGGCTTAATAGCCTTAATGCAATAAAGACTGCTCTATTATTTGAAATAGACACGGGATGGACAGCAGGACCAACATAGCGGACAAATTTTACCAAAGTAAAAAATAAAAAAAAAGTGATATCGAAAAAAATTTGCCAAGCAGTGATAACTTTGTATACCCTGATAATACTTACCTACCTGATTATATAAAATTAAATTTGGTTATGCCTCTTAAAAACGAATTGCGGAAATCGTTTCTCTCTGTGTTTCCGTTTCGAAGGTCTTCAAAATAGCTCCTAACTACGGAAAACTCCCAAACACTGCAAACTTAAAGTTTTTCACAAAATGTGAATTTGAATTTGAAAATATATCCTTCTTAAAAAGCACTTAATTTTGTAGCACTTTCATTTGAAACATTTTCAATTTCTGAAAGTTACTTGCTACAACTCCGGTATTTAGTTTTTGCCGTTTCCATTACCAAACTAGTCAATAATTACGTCTAACTAGAATAAAATGAATGTTCAAATCATTCAATAAATCCCGCCTCAAAGAAGATAATATAACTAATATATTCTTTTTTTCTATCTCAGCTGTATTTTGTAGCTGCAGTACTTTCAAAAAATCCGCCTATCAAGGTCTAAAAACATTGGAAATAAGCATAAGTATAGCCCTTGTATTTCCTCCTACCAATCTGACAACGTTGCTCTCCCGGCGCAAGTAGGTATTTCATGCACTACATGTAAGATGCGCTTAGGGAACTCACAGACTGAGGAAATATAATACCTGTTGTGGTATGTGTTGTACTCTTACGTAGGCACTTGGACTAGATGCCGAACTCATCTAGAGTACTAGAGCTATGGTTGCTACCCGTCCCAGTTTCACCGGGATTCTCCCGAAACTGAAATACGTATCCCGTCAAACAAAATACACTTTTCGGGACCGGCATTATTCTGAAATTTGTCGTTAGTACGCTTTTTTTTAGATTTTGTATAGGTACAACAAATAATAACAATGCATTATTAATTTTTAAACCTATTCATTCCTATTGCAGAAACTAAGTTAACTGTATTATTATAAGGAACGACCAACTCTAGTTTCAGGTCGTGGTTAAGGTTGTGACGTATATAACTTTCGTAATACAGTTTCTTCTATCTCTTTTATTGCTGTATTTGACAGCTATGACAGCGATGATTGCTAGATTTACGGATAACTCTACTAACGTCAGCGAACAAACCATTCGGACAAGTCCCTGTTTTTACAAGCGAATTCAAATTTTTACGGATTGGCAATAGGTGGCACCCCATGCTAAGTGTGTGATTTTTTTAATAAGTTAAGCGCAATGTAACAGTTTCTTCCTTACTGAGTAAACATTAGGTTTTATTTTCATTCCAAGTTATAAAACTATAAATACCAACCATTCCGTTTATTGTTATAAGTATAAAATAACTGTATAATAACATTGCTTATAGTAATATAACAATTAAGCTTATGTACTACCTCAGATTACTTGTTTGTCTACTGCGAGCCACCCTAATTTCGTCATATCGAATGTTAAACAACGAATTTAGAAAAACTCAAATTATAAGTTCAAATACACTTAAAATGTAAATGAAACAGTAGGTACTTCGTTAAAGACAGAACATACCGAAAGCATATTGAAAGTTTATATTTAATATTCCTATGTTATGTCCTCATATCGCATGATAGTTAGTGTTTCACTCAGAATGCTATGTAAAACAATTAACAGAAATATATATGAATCTGTTATTTATGTTCTTACTTGTTGAAAATAATGCTGCTTTTTCACCCATATAAATGATATTATATCATTTTCATTGCGAGAATAGCATCTAAATAGTTTTAAAACAAAGACTTCCGTAAGTTGCCGCTATTTGCTGGCTAGATTTGAAACCTCTATCTACCCTATTTTGTAACGTTGCAACATAGTAGATGGCAAAGATCGTTATCCTTAGTGAAGTTATCCTTAGCTGGGTTAAGCTTAAATTTGCCAATACTGCGTTTTGTGTTGCCGCATCAAATCGAAGACTAGATTTGGCGATACGTTATAATATTTATGCAGTGACAGCACAGACGTAAGCAGTCTGCAGTCCTAATAGTCAATCGCGTAAATATCAATACATTAAATTGGCACTTTAGTTAGGTAATACCAGGTGTTCGGTGTTAGGTGGCTTACGATACACGCGTATTTTGCATAACATGTTAAATAAATGCTTTTAGTGGGAGGGATGAACCTGACGTTTTAAGAATAAATTTGTAATACTTGGCATCAATTTAATAGGTCTAATCTCAAAAATTCACGGTTAGTGATGTCCAGTCTGTTCGTTTTCTTGTCAGTAGTTTGGTAACCATGATGAAACCCCTTTCACTAGGTGCGAGGACGAAAAAAGCAATAAAAATTTTACTACCGTACTGTTTTTGGGATAATGTAAAGAAAAAACTTTAGTTTTCGGCCAAGGTTTCGGTTTAATTTAAACCTTTTTCGAGACTACAAAAGAATCTCATTGAATTCACTCTGATACGTTGGTTTGACGCTTTGCAGGTAGGAAAAAATATAAACCTAATGTGTAATTTTCTACTTTGTAGCCTCGAAAAAGATTGAAATTAAACCGAAGGATCGATCGAAAACTAAAACTACCTAAAAAAACAGTACCTACTGAAAATTAAAAAAAATCTGCCATACCTGTATTTTATACTACGGTATAAGTACCCGCTACCGATGTCTTCTTGTAGCTAGAATGACTGATATCCGTTTCTAAACTGTACTTTATGTTCATGCTTATTCCGATCTTTTCTTCTTGTAATATGACCACCGTTTCTTCATTGTCACCATATGGATTTATTATGTCCACTGTGGTATTACAATAGTGAAAGATCACGACTTGCTTAGATGAGATTCGCTTTCGTGGACCCCGATTAACATTTCATAGACCCTCAATTTCATTTTTCGTTGGACTTGAACCCCTTGGATGTCATCGTCGACCCCTGGGATCTATATAGACCAATAGAGTAATATATCTGTGAATCAATAAAAAGTATGGTTTTAATTTTAATAAATAGGTGTATATGATAACACTCTATATAATATGTTAACAATAAATGTACCTTTTTAGCATATTTTCCATTTCATTTATAAGAAGATGATGTCTATCACTCAAGAACAACGATGAGCAGGATGTACTTGTGCATGCACTTTGCTTATAAGAAAAGTATCTTCTTTATTTAAAATGAATTTAAATACGTTTCGACAACACAAAGAAGTTGTGTTAGTCTCTTTTCCCATAAAGGCTTTCATAGTTGTTGAGAATTGTAATTATTTGTAGAGAGCTGAATTGCCATATAACGGCAATAAGTGCTAACTCAGCCTCACATTTAGTGAGTTAGATTAGGTGCTATTTAGTGCAATGGGCTGACAGTTACGAAAGGTGAAAATTCTTGGGATACAATCTACCTGGTGCAAGCCTGCCCTGACTGTCGCGAATAGAACAGTAGATAGGACAGGCAAAATACTTTAGCGATAGCTACAGCCTACAAAGACTATTAATCCACTGCTAATTTGAGAGCGAGGTGTAGGACCGCTTTCACAATAAGATACCGGCCACTTGATTCGGTCAATTAATCTCAAAGTTAAAAAGTGCTTATATATAACGGCGGCTGAACTAGATATTATTAAATTTTCACGTGTATCTCGCGTTTTGGGGTGCATTCTGTGCCGTACTACCTTAAAAAGTGCCATCTAGCGATGCCAATAGGTATTAGGTCCGATAAGATGTCTACTTTGGTAGTCGTAGATGTTCGCGATACGGAGAATGCATAATTCATAAAGAATATATGTTTGCATTTGAGAAGCGCATAAATAATAATAAATGCCCAACCAGTGCAAAATTCCAGATAGTGCTAAATAAACGACTTATACTGTTTTTCAATTACCACGGAATGAAAAGAATCGTGAACAGCGAATAAAAGTAGTTTGTGATGCATACCCTAACCTAGCAAAGTAAAACTCTTAATATTTGTAAGGCATTTGGTCCAATGTAATACGAACCTACCTAATCTTATAGTACTGAACTAATGACATACCAGCATTAACGCACTAACGCCATTAGATTTTCTACAATGCATTAGACGTGTCCATGTTAATAGTACAGATATATCAAAATTTTGTGGTTTAACTCGAGAAAAATTTTAATCATCTGTTGTGATAAAAACTAATACACCCTATTTGGTGTCGCATTACTTCTCCAACGAGAGTGCAGTAGACTTCTGACAGGTGTTGTGTGGTGTGAAATGTTTTATACATTGCAGCGTTGGTTAAGGTCTGTCTATATAAAATCGTTTCTTTTTTTCAAAAAGCATCAGATGCTGTTTCGGCTGGAGGTAATTAAACTTTTGCGCACCGGTTAACCAGAAGAGCATTTTAAGCAGCCCTTGTAACTACTTGTTCAAAAGAGGCCTAGAAGTCACAGAGTGTGTGCTGATTATCAGCGACTAACCGATCACGTTCTAAGACGCTACCTTGTCTGGATGATCTTTTGTATGCTGTGCTTAAGGCATTCTGCACTTCATCCCTTAACTTCAAGGTTGTATTCTATCAGGTGGCCGTAAAGGTAGATCTTGATAAAATAGCTTTTATTATGCCTGCTTTTCTTTTATAATTTTAAATGGATGCCATTCAGGCTACACAAGGCGACGCCTAGATTTCAGAATAACTCATTGTTTTCACCTAGAGTTGAGCGATTATATAATTTTTAGGCCTATTTAGGTAGCTGTATTGTTCTCAGCTGTTTAACTATTCGATTTTGACGTTCCCCCGTAAACACAAGCACTACTGAAACATTTAATAACTGCTTAATTTTTAAAACACAATATTCTTCAACATAATGTTCATAATCATTTGCTGTAACAGTAAATAGTTATTGGTTCAATTTAGCAGCATGTCCTTTCCTATTTTAATACTAAATATAAATTTAAATTCAAGTCCAAATAAAATGCATTTATGAATACATGAAAGTAGTAAAACAATTTATTAGGGAAGACCATTAGTCCGAATTAATATTTATTAAATTCGCATTCTGCATTGAATCCAACTGAAACGGTGCAGTTTGTTTACTGTCTAATAAAGACTTATTGGGCCGAAATATTAAAATGTTATTATCCAATTTATTTGTGAAACTCTGTTTTCAGAAAGAAGACCGCTGTTTAGTTTTTTTTAATAGAGATTATTGAGGGTGGCTCGTTTTCACTTAAATAAACACACGCTATATACCCAACAACCAACCCCAACATTAGTGTGCGTCATAAATTCGTTATGACTGTTTGTTAACCAACTAGCACTTTCGGCAGAAAACGCATGTTGCAATTACGTATCCTGCCTTCAACCCCTGATGCAATTCCAGATAAAATGTAGGTACCACAACTTGAATTAAGCATACAACCCAAATTAGAGATTTGTTCAAATTGCGTGAACGCCTGGGAAGTCCCTGGACACCAATAAACACACATCGTGGAAATTGCACACGCACATGTGTGCGTCAGATGCTAGCGAATGCGTATTCGCAGTTTCCCAACATCACCAATTACATTTATAACTTGTCGGAATGCTGGCAAAGATCGTGTAGCAAGGGAGATGTTGCAAATTTATGTGCGGTTGGAATTAACACTTTCTTAGAGACGTTCTTTATATATATATATATATATATATATATATATATATATATATATATATATATATATATATATATTTGTTTCTGTGTATTTGAAAAATATATGATATGGAAAGTTGAAAAGAAAGAAATAGTTTATCGGTAGTTGTTGGTTTTCTTAAGTTTTACCAACTTGTTTTTTTTAATTAACAAAACAATCAGCAGACTTGGGTGTCACTACTTTTAATTTCTTTTCCCACTTTTGTGTATGCGCATGACGCCTGCTTCCGTCTTGGACAAAGTCGTTTCGCAGTTTCGCGTCAAGTACCAAATAAACTAAGTTGTTACTGAAGATTGTAAGTGGTATCGGCAACTCTAAACCCATAACACTCCTTTCCACTGGAAGAACACAACGAAATCTTAAGGATTCGTGTCAGGGCTGCACGAGGAATGTGGGAGAATTTCACAGTTCTTCACGCAAATGCCTTTGACTAACACTGTTTTATGCGATCAATTGTTATCGTACAAGAGGATTACGCCGCAGTCTTTTATATCTCGTCTACACTTTTGGAATCATGCATTTAAATTTTCTACAAAGAAGACAAATACATTTGTCTTTTTGGTATTTGTCTATTGCTTGCATGCGGTCTTCTTTCATTATTGTAGCCACAATAGCAGAAAAAGTGTTGTCGGTAGTGGTCGTCTTTAACACTAGTCCAACACTCTGGAATACTTATTCCATTAAGTTACCATCCACACACGACTCCTGGCAAGCTTCTTGTAATGCACCGTCAATTTCGGCAACCTTTTTTACGCGCAGTGTTTGAATTTTGACATACGCACAAAAACCGCTACAGTGACGCGTTCCATTGCATCAAGCCATCCCGATTTGAAAATGTTTTACACACAAACTGAGTAAACTACTCGCACTCTATMTGTAGTTAAGTGATATCCCAATGATAGACCGTTATAATTTCACGTCACTTGTTTTATTCACCATTGCCAGTTTAGCGCCAGCTTAATAAGTGCAGGAATTATGACATGATCCTCGTATATCACAAGTTTTTTTTACATTTTGTGGAAAATGTAGTTACAATGTATTGTTTAAAACCTTAACCTGCAATAATAAGTGCTTATGTATAACATTAGTATTTACGTGTTGTACAAGAAAATGGTTACCTGCTGGGTCCCCAGGTGTTTCCGTTATGATGAAAGGAACATTTAAACTATGCAGCACTTTTTAATAATAGATTGCAACTAAATATAATTTTGAATTGTTACACTTAATTACTTACTTAATAATACGACGGCATGTACTATCTGCAGTTGGTTGAGGTGTAGACAGCACAGCATAGACATGCATTTTAATGTATGTTGGTTCTTGCCCGTCAGCAAAAAAGTGCCGTGGGGGCCTGCTGTCAAATTGAAGTATGCAATTGCATGCCAATTTGTCAGGTTACAGGTCACTTCCTTTAGGAAGTAGTTCCCGTTAAGGCAGCTAGGTGGCTTTGTCATCATGTCAGTGTAATACTGACAGATGGCATTGCCATCCTAAATTCTTACTTTCATCATACCATTGCTTTGGTATATAAGCAAAACCAATTCTATGCCGTGTTGTCTACATTAGACCTAAACTGCACTGATGAGCTGTAATGACAGCGAAATAGTACTATCTGCAGTTGGTTGAGGTGTAGACAGCACAGCATAGACATGCATTTTAATGTATGTTGGTTCTTGCCCGTCAGCAAAAAGTGCCTGGGGGCCTGCTGTCAAATTGAAGTATGCAGTTGCATGCCAATTTGTCAGGCTACAGGTCACTTCCTTTAGGAAGTAGTTCCCGTTAAGGCAGCTAGGTGGCTTTGTCATCATGTCAGTGTAATACTGACAGATGGCATTGCCATCCTAAATTCTTACTTTCATCATACCATTGCTTTGGTATATAAGCAAAACCAGTTCTATGCCGTGTTGTCTACATTAGACCTAAACTGCACTGATGAGCTGTAATGACAGCGAAATAGTACTATCTGCAGTTGGTTGAGGTGCAGACAGCACAGCATAGACATGCATTTTACTTGAAAATATTGTTTTAAACTATAATTGTGTTCTGAAAATTAGATTTAGTTGCAATCTATTGTCAAAAAACATGCACAGTAACACGTTAAATTTTTCTTTTGAAACAAACAAATGCGCCAAATACTGAACTCCATTACGCATGTTATAACAACTTGGTTTGTTTTGGTCTTGACCTACCGCAGCAGAATAGCCGACATCTACGTCACGCTAATATAGCTTTTTCTTTATTTTCCACTGCATTATGTGAATTGTCGCCGATATTTAAAAGCAGTTGTTTAATAGTATGAAAATTACCAGCATAAAAAACTGATTCTTTATCCCACTTTCCCCACTGCTCAATTATAGGTTCCTTGTCACCAGGTAATCTTTATACATTTGTACTCTCAGAAGACCCTCTAAGAAGGCTTTTTATATTTGAAATTAATAAAATAACTAAAGGGTAACCATTCTCTGATTGTTTCTGCAACACGGTCTATACCATGCAAAACGCAACTTACATGGGCCATATGCGGATAAGATATTTTGAAGTTTTGACAGTATACAGTTTGCATCAGATACGAAAACTAAAAGGTCTTCTACTAGAATGTATTTGGTAGCAAAACTTGAAAACTGTAATGCGTATTAGGATGACATAAATAGTTTTTTCTAACCGTATGGACGCTATTAAATAAGGTTTTCCTGGATCCTGCTTTAGTGTACTGAATTTACGTTCCTTTCCCTTAATGTCAACTCGTAGGGGATATCGCGATTGATATATTTTTGTAAAAATTTTCGGAGTTGTTGCTTTATTACAAAACATACAACATGAACAACTTAAAAATTAACTTGGCAGTTCAATTTATTTTATAATTAACAATTGTTTTTAGTGGGTGCCGTCACCCAACAATGTAGATCTATACAGTACAATTTTTTATTCACGCCACGGGTACTGTAACGTCCTCGAGTTATTTACTGTATTTTATTTAATTTCCCTTAATAGCGTAATGGGAAGAGAACTCTCTAACTTGTTGCTACGTTTGACTTCTTTTAACGCAAAAACGTTGTTTTTTGTTATCATTTTTTGTATATTTATTTTGGGACAATCGGTGACCATAAGCGTTGTCTGAATAATACTGAATAATATTATTCAGACAACGCCATAAGCTATGCTGGCGCACGCAGGACGCATATTATGCCGGAGTGCCCGTATTTTTCGCAAATCGTCGTTTTTTTCGCTCGAGCATGCTTAGAAGAAGTTTCACCACCCCACTGGACCAGGAAGACCAAGCAGAGAAAGTAGGTCACCCATTGTGAGTCAAGTTTTCGAAATTTTCATACGGGTTTTCATTTTGTGGCGCTTTTCGCCCACTTTGCACATTCGCATGTTAACTGGTACACTAGAATCCTTTCGAATTAAATAAATTTTTTATTTATTATATTGCTAATAAATTACTTGTTGAAACAATATGCATTATCATTCACGCATTTATATTAAGTTGTATTTCAAACGTTGGAACTGGACGGCATGTACTCTCTGGTATTAAGATATTGATTTAGTTATTTATTGGACATAAAAGTTCCAAAACGGATTCGTTTAGCTTTTTTCGGGTTCTAATTTTATACACCTTTTTTATTGTCTTCGTCAGTAACTTACTCTTATGCGGACAAATATATTTATTTAAGGGGAGTTTCACTGGAAAAGAAGTTTTTAGGTGACATTACAGTAAGCGTTCGAGTACGAGTTCGAAATATGCGGATTTCTAACTTAATTTTTTTATTTAAACAGCAGTACCAAAATACACTAAATCCAAACACAATTTTCTAATATAATAATATTCAATTAGCCAGATTCACCACTATTCAAATTGTACTTCCTACCCGCGCGTTCTTGGTCCCTTTTATACCGGCCGATGAACACCCCCGAATACTGTGCAAGCGTTTCGGCCGCTTTATCTTTTTTTTTTAGACGATTCAAAATTTATAGCAATTTCATTTCAACTATTTATTAAACTCCGTTGTCATTCTAGACCATAACAATATCGAAGAGCTAGCGACGGTACACTTGATTTCAGTGAGAATAACGTCAAGCCACTGGTGGTTTTGATATTTTAAATTCAGGTGAGCAAAACCGCTTCGGAAGCTTCGACCCGGCGCAGATCAAATTAAACTGTGAAGCTTTGATAAATAAATCGAACGAAACTTAATAAAAAAGTCCATAAATAATCCGATACGCGGCAGCTGGCGTATTTTTAATCCTAATGGAAGCACAAGCTGCAAAAGGATTTTGCAAAAACCATTAATAATGCAGCGGATTGTTTATTTATCGCACTCATCCTTTATCGGAACTTACATCCGATCTCGGGACGGGCGGCTTAAAATGCTTCACAAAAAATAATGGCAGGACGAACATCTTCCATTACTCTAAATACAACAGCTAAGCGTCGATCGAGGCTACGGCTTTATATCTGCTTTTTTTCTTCATTGAAAATGCTCGAGCGATCGCTGTTGCGGATGTTTCAATGGAAGCTGCCGATGTAATTTAGAACTGCAGCAGTTTGAGATTAAGCAGATTCAGCTTTGTTTATTGCATCAATGCACCCCTTCCACTAGTTCCGAATAAATTCAGCTGACAAACTTTGTGCATTGAGAGCTTTCATTATAAACTACTTTGTCTGCAGATATTGAGTTCGATTGTTGTAAAGTGCAGAAACAAGTGCTGGAAAACATCTGGAATCACAGCAGGCAGGCTAATGAAGCATACAGATTGCAGTCGACTAAATAAATATTAAATGCAATATAGTAAAAATCGAATCGACACTACACGTAACTATATCGTATGCCCTAAGAAATGTCAACCATCCCTAAAAATAGGTATGTTAAATAAAACTGTTGGCGAATATTGTCTCTTACTAATATTTCCAAAGAATTCGTTGGTGGTCGCTGAAACATATCAACCCTAGGTGCTGTTTTTAATTATTATTTTGCATAGAATTACGCTCGTGCCTGAAGGCTCCCACCAGCTGCAGCTCGGAAGAAAAGTCCCGATCGCGCACATAGGTGAGCGCCGACCTACCACTTCTATAGCCCCACTCTAATCTAGATCGTGATACGACCCCTCTCTAATCGGGGCCTCCAAAAACGTATAAAAACGGTGGCGCTGGGGCCGCGAGGGGACTTGAGATCTCTTTCAGGTGTCATCCAGTTCTCTCCTCCTAAAGGCGAAGTGACCCCTTAGTAACCCTCATCGTGACGCTAATTCCCTTGTGGAAGAGGTGACCCCTGAGGAAGTGCTAATCGTGACGCCGAGCCTCCCTTCTGAGCGAAGTGACCCCTTGGTAACCCTCATAGTGACGCTAATTCCCTTGTGGAAGAGGTGACCCCTGAGGAAGTGCTAATCGTGACGCCAAGCTCATCTCCTGGGCGAAGTGACCCCTTAGTAACCCTCATCGTGACGCTAATTCCCTTGTGGAAGAGGTGACCCCTGAGGAAGTGCTAATCGTGACGCTAAGCTCGTCTCCTGGGCGAAGTGACCCCTTAGTAACCCTCATCGTGACGCTAATTCCCTTGTGGAAGAGGTGACCCCTGAGGAAGTGCTAATCGTGACGCCAAGCCCGACCTTTTGCATTCCTTCGACACCTAGACCTCCTCTCCGAGAGTTAACTGAATGGCAGGGGGAGCGAACGTGCGTAACCGCGCACGGCTAAGAACCACCGGCACCAGCTCTGCGACAACGATCTGTACGCCCGGGGGAGACACCACTCGGACCGCCATCGCACCGACGGGGCGAGATCCGCTCTCGGAGACCACCCGCTGCGATAACCCGGCCAGAGCAGACCTGGAGGCCACTACACGAAATACAGGCCGGCGAGGTCGACCCTTCCGCACGGCGCCTGCTAGAGCGCAGCCGGGAGACGATCCTCTAGGTAAAATTCTGTGCTGGATTGATATCTTTTGTTACATTAGGCCATAGGATCATAACTTAACTATACGTACGTTCTTTTCAGCTGCCCTTTTGCTTATTCTTACGAATTTACGCATTTTGTTCTGAAACCCCTCACGAAATCGCATTTACGTTACCATTATTGTTGTTTTATGCATTTATTAACCCTTTATTTCTACATATATCAACACCATGTCATTTAATCGTTGCATTGGGCCACTGCAGGCTTTATTTGGTGTGACTTCTCGTTGGGAATGCCTTTAGCAGAGATCAAAGGCTGTTAGGCTACCAAGGATATCCTACAACGTGGGTGCTCTCGAAGCCCGAAAGGCTTCACCTGAGAGACAGTGGTGGTGTCCTCCTTCGAACTCTAGGCTGGGCGTTGTGAGCATAGCGTCTCCACGTACCAAAATGCCGAGGCACCATTTACTGCGGGATATGGGATTTTAGCTCTAGGCTATTGCCTTCGAGAACCACGCTGAATAAGTCATACAAGGCTGTCTTTATTGTATATGTTTCCCCCATGTATTATGTGTATGTGTATATATCTGTCTTGTTTTGTTTGTGCTTTTATATTGTTTTGATATTTTCCCTTATTTGGCCTGTGATGTATTGTTTACGTAAATCCCGGTCTCGTCACATGTTTCTGATAATTTCCTTACAGCTTAATTATACAATTTCTTCGCAGCAACAACAATTATTACTGGTCAATGTGGTTCTACCACTGACCACCAATTAAACAATTCTGTTTGTTTCTCAGGCACATACAGGTCCCTGCTACATACCTGGCCTTTGCGAGGAGCCTCCTCCAACGATTTATGACGCAATATGCGATATTTAAGTAAATTCAGGTCTAGCCTGATTTGCTACCATACAAACATATTTTTCATAGTTAAATATAACATATATTTACTATGTAAAGACTGGAGCTTTTCCTGCGGTTTTTCTCCAGTCTATTGCAAGCACTCCGCAGTTTTTCGGTGCAAAATATACTATATATATGTTACACCGAATTATGTGTTTTTGTTTACCTTTCCGTTACAGAGCTTCATATCGAACTAATTTAAACACAACGTAATTTTTGGGTCCTACTAAAGAACTAGACGATCACATTTATAAAGTAACTTACTCATACTATTATGAGCTTTCTAAATTTAAATATATGACCTGGGTAGGTTATGTAACACAGTGGTTGCAAACACACTACCGTATTACACTTCCTAACAGGCGGTATTTTCTCTATACAGGAAGACTACCAAGCAGTAAAGTCCGTAGATAAAGTGTTGTAATTTGTTTGTCCTTGTGGGGTCAAAATTGCGGATATATGGTGACTTTTGTTAAATTTAGTGTTTATAGGCTGTTGTGGCGTTGACGGAGTTCTTGATGTGGTGTATTAAAAAGAGGGTTTATGGTCAACTATAGATTTGCCTTAAAAATCACCATATGTCCGCCATTTTGCCGCCACTACGACAAACTAGTTGCGGTACTTTATCTAGGAACTTTACCAAGCAGTCTTCGAGAGCGACATCTTCGCCGAGCAAAAACGCCACCAAAGGCAGTAGTTGTGTGAAACAGCTCAATTTGCAAGTTTACATATTTCTGGAAATATATTTTATTAATTATTGATAATAATTATTTTAACTTGTGCTTAATATCAGCTTTTTAGTAAAAAGAACACCTACCTAGTTTTTATATGGGTCAAAAAATCCTGTGACAATCATAGCCTAATATATTTAGATGTCAGATTCAGAAAAAAAGACTAACAAAAGCTTCTAACTGCGCATTAGAGGTGTGCTGTAGGACTTGCGACTATCCTGTTCAATGCACAAGAACGCGGTTTCTAAACTAGAGATGGCTTGGTTTAGGTAAAACTTTAAAAATTCATAAAGCCTGTAGTGTACAGGGTGAGCAAATAAGAGAGGTAGCCATTCATATCTCATAAACCAGTAGCCCTCGAGCTTTGAGGTAAAACATTTCTTAAGTAGAGTGGCCAAGAGAAATTGCTGGAAAATATTTTCGAGTTTGTAAAGCGACCGCTAGAGGGCCCTGTGGTACCCCCAAATTACAAAATTAATGTTTGTGTCATTTTTAGCCTAATAAATGTTTGCAGTATTCAAAATATTAAGATTGCTTGGACTGAAATCTACCATTTTTGTTTAGAACATTTTTTTGTTAAACGTCAAATAAAGGAGTGGGGGTGGGATAATATTAATATAGAAAATCGGTAATATCTCAGGTTTGGCTTGACCGATTTCAACCAACGAGGTGTCGTTTTCAAGAGCTTATGTGCCTTTATAAAAAGCAATTTTAAGTGTCAGAACATTAATTGTGTGTTGACCGCAAGAGGGCGTTTTCTAAAGTTACTACCTAAATATCAATTTTTCTCGAAATTTTTAAATGCAAAGATATAAGGCTATTTACTTCATTAAAAGAACAATTGAATACATACTAAAATGGTGAAAACCGCACCACTTAAAAATTTCGAGAAAAATCTATTTTAGGTAGTAATTTCAGAAAACGCCCTCTTCTGCTCAACACACAAACTATGTTCTGACACTTAAAATTGCTTTTTATAAAGGCACATAAGCTCTTGAAAATGAGACCTCGTTGGTTAAAATCGGTCTAGCCAAATCTGAAATATAAGCGATTTTCTATATTAATATTCACCCACCCCCACTCCTTTATTTGACATTTAACAAAAAAATGTTCTAAACAAAAATGGTAGATTTTAGTCGAAACAATCTTAAAATGTTTAATACCGCAGACATTTATTAGGCTAAAAATGACACAAATATTAATTTTGTAATTTGCAGGTACCACAGCGCCCTTTAGCGGTCACTTTACAAACTCGAAAATATTTTCCAGCAATTTCTCTTGGCCACTTTACTTGAGAAATTTTTTACCTCAAAGTTCTAGGGCTACTGGTTTATGAGATATGACCGATCACCTCTCTTATTTGCTCACCCTGTACTTAGCTGGGTTTCATTTGTCGTTCACACGTACCGAAGACAACGCTCTGTCGCGTCTGTATACGCACAGCGAACTGCGACTAATAACACTTGTGCTTTAAATAAGGCCGCTTTATCCAAGATTTATGGCCCGGAAAATAACATATCTTGAAGGGTTGCATTGAGACAATTTCGTAAATAATTCTGTGCAGAACTGGAGTATCGCCGTGATAACATCTCCGCAAACTCGCTTCCCCCATACACTGACAAATTGCGCCAGGCAAAATACAATGCAAAAATTCGGTTTTATTGCCGGCTGAGTGTTTTCATTTAAATTTATTGCGAGAGTCCTGCTTTGTATAATCTGCTATGGCCTGAAGTTCGACGCGAAACCACGGATTACGTATAAAATTGTTGGCGGGCGAATACGTAAAGCTACGAGTAAACGTTACCGCTTTTTAGTGGCATGGAAAGAGCGCTAAAGGTAACTTGACAATCGCAGTGCAATGTAAGTGTTTTCAATGCACCTTTTTGCAACTACATAACAATATATAATATAAAAAATAAAGGCATAGGATCGTCTTCTTTAGCGCAAGGATCGGTATCCAATTGTTTGGACCTCATCATCATAGTTAACTCCTTGTTTTCTTTTAATTGGTGTATCATATCTTGTACTGCCGGACCCTTTGGATTTGTTGTAGTTTGAAGTTGTGGTGGTTGTATTAAAAATATTGACAACTTCCTTGGTTTTCCCAGGGAACCTTATTTGCTGTTCCACTGTTTCATTTGCTTCGACAAGCTCAGCGAGCATTTCGCCTAACGTCAGATGAAGTGCTTGAAGTCTACTGGACTCTCCGCCATACTCGTCCCCTTTTTGTCACACATTTTCACGCTTCGTTTTCGACATCTTTACTTTGCCGTCGTTTTTATAGACGTTACTGTTTAGATACCTTGAACCATGGGCGTACCGAAGGAAGGGCAAGGGGGGGCAGCTGCCCCCCTCTGGACCTGGGTTGCCAACTCTGGGCCCTTCCAATTTCCCATACATTTAGCTGGTTAATTATGTGTGTACACCTAAAAATTGTCTTATTTACAAAATTGTAAATCCAGTAAAATTTATAGGAAAGTGTATTTCACAATTTTCATCCAGAACTCAGATTTGACCCTTGCAAATGACCATCTGTAATAAGTCGTTGTCAAATGGTTTCCAAGTTTAATCGATGCCATGTGCGTTTTGAAGCTGCAACTGCAACATTCTTGTTGTTACGAATCGTTGTCTTAGGGCAGGTATAACGTTAAAAGACTATCTTGGTCAGGATGAGTCATAACACGATTTCTGCTTAGTTCTCTTCTACATTTTCCTATAAAGATTATTTAACTAACTACTGATATATGGAATCACATCAGAATCTGTCATATATTCGGTGATAACTCTAACTTTTGTACCAAATTTCTAAATTCACATTACATTTTAACAATTAATACAAAAAAAGCAAACAAAAAACTAAAAATCCATCCGAACTCACGTTTATGAAAGTCAATTTATTTAATATAAGTTTTAGGAATCCAGTAAAAGCATTATCAGCACGAATTAAAACCCAGTGTGTTGTGTGGTCGGTTAATTTTTGAAAACAATGCCCTGGCGATCTAAGAAGGTTGGCTTGACGCATAATGCTGAGGCATTTGTCATTCTGAGTTTTAATCATGTTAGTTATCCA
This sequence comes from Rhyzopertha dominica, assembly GCA_025024175.1. Lineage (NCBI taxonomy): Eukaryota > Metazoa > Arthropoda > Insecta > Coleoptera > Bostrichidae > Rhyzopertha > Rhyzopertha dominica. Next base: position 36,144,485 of record QCXZ01000138.1, read on the forward strand.
TCTAGTCTCTTTCCCCGGGGAGTAAAACTTACTACAATTGTATCTTTTGCACCTATACATATGAACTCCCAGCTTAAATTTCTAAAGCTTCTGGTTTGAGAAGTKGAAACTGTACTAAAAGCGCATCGGTTAATGCATTAGTCTTTGATATKGATATGTGTTAATTCTGAATCAGAAATCGTGCTCCTATTGATAGAACTTTTAAGGTGAAATTTATGTTCCTTTGGTACTTCGTATGATATCATTATACATTATGTGGATCACGGATCTTTATTCTCCCAAATAAAATGTATCAACTCATTTTTTGTTAAACGCGAGAGCGATGCAACTGAATGTACCTCACCTAACTGAGTTCATCAATAACGGAATTAGTAATAAAGGGGCTTTGTATGATCAATGTACATAGAAAACATATAAATAATTTAGGTCTTTATTTCACAGAAGTCGCCTTGCAAAAATCCACGAAGATTATTCATGGAATAAATACTTCATTAATTACTTAGGTACCTATATCTTATAAACATTTATTATTTCAATTTATGTTGAATTATACTCTACAGGACATTCCTGCTTTGCAGCCCCTAGACCAAATGCTGAGTACGCCCATGCCTTGAAGACTTGCCGGAAATTATGAGGCGTTCTTCGCAGTTTGCTCATCGATGGTGTTGTAGCAGAACGTATTAAGTCCCGGAGGTCCCTAAATTTAGTCAGTTTTTGTCATATTGATGCCGTTTCGAAAAAGAACGGACTCCTTGATATTGTGTTTAATGGAGGTAGTGTAAAACCTCCTTATCGTTGAGAGGTAAAGTCCAAGCCATGGGCAGTTTTGTATGTCCTTCTAAAATACTATCCCTGTAAAGGACCACGTGCATCCAGTTAATGTAATATAAATTTCATATTTTTTTTAGATTAATAAGTAATTTATAAAGAATTTTACCCTAAGAGTTAGGTGGTCCAAATTGCAATCTCGTAGAAAAGGAAAAGTCCGAGGGATAGAACGGCGGCTAATTTTCGCCAAGAKGATTGATATGATACACCCCTTAGATGTTTTTACTTTAAACTGCTGGATTGTCTCTTTTCTTGTTTCTGGTACAAGCAGATATCGGATGCGACCATAACCTGGTATTAGCAAAGCTTAGACTGATAGTAAGCGCAACACAAAGTTACCAAGTGACTAAAACACTCAAAATGAACGTGTAATCTATACAGGATGAAACTAAACACAAAATTTAGAGGTCCCGGTTGAGGTGAAGATCGACAGAAATGGTATTACTAAAGAGGATGATATAAAAACTGCATTGCATAAAATCCAACTCAAAGCACTTTAAGCGGTAGATGAAGTACTTTGTAAGGTCCAATTAAGCACAGGCAACCACAGCATTTATCAAAGATAAACACTCGAAAGCACAAAGAAAAATAAGATATAAAAATAGTATTAGTAATTAGTAGTAATGTCCAGCGGAAAGTGATATCTACAATGAGATGTTGAAGTACGGAGGACTATCACTGTACAAGGAATTAACAGATCTAATTCAAAATATATCTGTCTTATCACAGTCGAATACCAAATGAATGCAGAACCAGCACGCCGATACTTAAAAAAAGCCTAATTAGATTCAGATAATCACGGGGGCACAAACTTCCTTGAGTAATAACAAAAACAATTGCAAAGATACTATTCGAACGAATCGCCTGGAAAGAAGAAGAATAGGACTTTAGGTGGCTGCAACGACCCATGTAATCCGCGAATAGTGAAAAAAATCCTAGAATTTTATATTTTATCGACTTGCACAAAGCATTTGATAGCAATCACCTAAAAGACGTTATCGAATTTTTGAAAGGTGAAAGTATTCCGCAAAATGTAAGTCGCGTTTTCACAAAGTCTAATCTTGCCCCTGATGCGCATGCGACTATAGGTCTGATCACGGCTTGATATTAAAATTGTAGATTCGACTCCTGTCGGGTGATGTGCATAATAGCCACTAAAACATTGAGAAATGCACACATAAGGCAAACCTGTAAAATAGAATCGGTGTCAGAATGGGTTCCATCAAGGAAGAGGTAATAGCAGATCCATGCAGACAGGATGGGAGAGGAAAGAATAGTAAAAATAGCGCGAAATCATAGACCTGATGTGGGGCGAGGACTAGTGGGAAAACCGAGTACACGATATGGAGAGCTGTGATTCCTGTAATAGCTTAATATAACAAGAAAGAATAAAAAGACTTAAGTTCATGCCCGATTGTCCCAGCTCTTCCAATGTATGGTGGCAAGCTTTACAAGGCAATGTACTCCTAGCCACCTTCTGCTTTTGAGTTCCTCAGATAAACAGGCCTTTTCGTAATACATTTAGCCACTGTAACTCAGCATCCCCTTACGCCCAGTGATAGTCTCTAATCTACTCTACACTTAAAGCATGGTAGTTCGACAATATTAGTATACAATAGTGGTCTCTACAAGCACCTTCCTTTTCTTTTAGGTTCGTCAAATTAATTAATTGCTGGTATTGACATGTTGTTTTCCGGGCTGGTTCCCACGTTGATTATATGACATTGACGTTTCGACACTCATGTCGTTGTCTTCCTCAGAAGTAGCTGTAAAACAGTTTCAGAGCTATTTCTGAGGAAGACACCGACATTAGTGTCGAAACGTCAATCTCAAATAATCAACGAGAAAACAATATGTCATCGACAACAACCACGGAAGCCTTCAAACCAATTGCTGGCATTCTTAGACATTTTAATTCGACATTCCTTTATTCTTAGTGGGTCTGGCTATGCCAGCATGCAGTAACAGTCTACAATGCAATACAAGCCTAACTCTCTTCTATGCTCATAATGTCGTGAGACAAATCGCGTATCCTTGTGCCATCGACGTCTACTTCTGCTATTGTACAATGACAAGTACAAGACAATACACGCCTTGTTGCTTGAAACGACTACGTGACTAGGTCGCTATAACCCTATATTACTTTATTATGCACGGCAAGTCTGACTGTTCCGGCCTACAGTGGTAGCTTTTACAAGGCAATATATGCCTGTACGTTTTAAATGATGCTGAATAAATGCTTTTTTCGGATATTAAAAGTGTAGAGTATTTGAAATGATCTTGCCTATTTAAAAATTATGCTTGTGTTTTGAAAGCTATAGCTGTAAGTATTCATGTGCATTGTTTTTGTATATTTAATATAAGGCAAATTAGCAGCCCAAACTGCTGTTAGAGAAGGTCATTGGCATGATTTGGGCACAATGTTCACATAGCTAACACATACTTTCAATTGGATTGTAATTTACTTGGATTGTCCTCCAGCTGATTGTAATTACCCCTGCTCTTAGAACGCCAGCATCTTTGCTGTACGCAATCTGATGTTCATAGGTACCTTCCGTCCTTTCAACTCATTTCGCAGTCAGATATACAAACGAGCGTAATGTGTGAACTCCCTTCGCACTAAGCACGGCCTTCCCTGATACGATCTTATGTAACGGGCTCAAGCGGAAGCCTTCTGGAAACACCGGAACCAAGATATCTGCGAATCCGGGCTCCAGTGTCGGGGCGCAGAATGCTATTGGAAAACCAAGCCTGTTAGTGTTTACCCGGAAGTCCATCTCGTGCTGCTTCACGAACACCGTTCCTAACGTCGGCAAAAAGCGTTACACAAAGACCATTTGAATTAGAGAGCAAGGGGTTAGTGTGATAAGATAGCCTGAAGGAGGCAAGTGACCTTCAAACTTCGGAAATTGTGCGAAAGCATCCTAGTTAGGAGACGCTAACTATGAAATATGCACATAGGGACCCCCTTTCTGTATATTCGTGTTGAGATACCGCTACAAATATCATATTTGGATAAGCATCAGCGCGGTAAAAATAAACATTGTTTAACTCGTAAATGTAACATGATAATACACAAATATTTGGCGCATTTTTTTTTCAAATATTGACGTAAAAACACTTTCAGATAAGTTGTACTGATGTATTTGCAGATACATTCAAGGGTGTGGTTAAAGCTTAATTAGTGAAAATAAAGCACTTTTGTTGATTTCTAAAACGTAAAGATTTATAATGAGTACCAGTATCTTAATGTAAATATGTGACTATAAAATGTTCAGTGAAAATTGTTCTGCCGGTAAGTACGTCAAGTACCATTAATGAAGGTACCGTGACCAAAGTTTGTGTAGTCTAGTATAAAAACTTTCCATATTGGGGGTCTATCCGAAGATGGTTGCACAATAAATGTTTGAAGTCGTATTAGAAAGTAAACTGCGCTAGAATGCTTCTTGGTATAACTAATAGGTGCATATCTTTCTGAAAACTCCCTTAAATGTTTTTAATCCCCGCTAAATTTAACGATCATTTTGTTAACAATATATGTGACAGTGATGGGCCCCCTGGGAAACAAGTGCTCAAATCCGCCAACGCAGGGCTTTCACAACGAGGTTTCGTATACCGATAACATCATTCATGTAAGCTACGCCATTATCTACGCTCAAATTATGCAATATTCCACATTGAAAGACTTCTGTAGAAAATACCATTTTACGTAACCGAAAAAAAAAATTTGAGTAACTGCTTCAAGTTCTTGGCGTCTTTTTTCAGTGAAAAAGAAGTTTGTGTTTGAATTATGAGGTTCTAAATTTGCCGGCACTTCAAAAACTGTATGTTAGGAATATACATAATATGGCAGTGAAAATAAAATAAAATTAAAAATTTTAAGGAACTTGAAATATAGAGGAGTTAAGAAACTAGGGAGGTTAATGACCGTTGTTAAAGGAGATGAATAGAAAATTTCTTTCGTTTCGAACACAATTTAGATATAATATACACCTCTTATACTAGTACGTCTATACAAAATCTGATAATTACAAAAAAAAAAAAACGTAAATTGATACGGTTTGCAGCAATTGATCCTAATCTACATTGATGATTATACTTTATTCATAAATTTATTTAAATTTCGTTATTTATGGATGATTATTCTAAACTCACCGGTATAGCAACCGAATCACTAACATTTTGACAAATTTTGTACAATTATGCTTGGGTCACTGATAGTGTAAATAAAAAAAACCAACACGTATACATACACATCATCACAATACTCAACTACATACAACAACACCCAAACAAACACATTTTCTTATTATTATAAATTGTTTATTACTTATTAGATATTAATTGTGTAGTTGCGATGGAAAAATTCTAAGGTACATTGAAACAAAATGTAATTTTTAACTAATTAATGTCATATGTTCAAATTGACAAAACAATATAATAAAGATTGAAAAAGACCTAATGAAGTGGTCGAAGCGTCACAAAATAAGCATTTTCATTAATTAATTAATTCAGGAACCAGTACCCGCAATAATAAAAAGTCCTAATAACAGATTTTAGAAGAGTTTCACAAATTATACCAAACTATAACAAGATAGAATACAACATATCTTCAGCGGGCTTTTATTCCCAATCCTACACTTCTACTAGCGCGTTGTAAAGGTCTGCTAATGTCTCTGGTGCTACTACCCACGCTCTAACAGCTGTTCCTATGGTGTCCCAAACATGTCCGATCGGGTTAAGGTCGGGACTTCTAGCAGGGTATATCATTATTGAAATACCCACCTCGTTAATATAGACGGTAGTCGTATTGGAGATGGGTGGGCGCGCATTATTTTGCATTAACGAAAATTCATCACCATTGAACGTGCAAGACCTCCCTTATGTACCAATAAGTAGCCATAGATCTTCCAGTAGCGACACAAGCCCTGTAAGAGCGTTTGTAAGTGCTGCAAAACAGATGAATGATGGCGTTGTTCGTGAAGGTGATTGCAGTGCATCGGAAAATAATGGAAAACCACAGTTCAGTACTCCTGGAAAGAAAAGACCGATGACGAGTAGCCTAACTGCCGATTTTACGGAATACAAAAAGACTGATTTGCGTTATATTGTGCACAAATTTCACAAGACCGAAGGAAATCGTGTGACAGTAGCACAATTAAACCAGAGATACGAACTGACTTGGATCGAACGAGACTGAGGGTTTTATTGCATAACATGGGATTCAGGTGGCACTCAAAATAACCGGAAAGTGCTAATCGAAAGGCGTGACACCAGATCACTTCGAATTTCTTATTTGGAGAAAATAAAATATTTCCTAAGTCAGAATATACCAACTGTGCTTCTGGGCGAAACTTCCTGCATAGTGGACACACTTCGTCGAAAAACTGGACCGATGATTCAACAAAAGGTTTGTTTGCAAATATGTCCAAATGTCAGAGGCTTATAATCATACACACAGGATGGGAAAAGGGGTTTTTACCTGAATGCCTAATAATGTTCAATTCGGTAACAAAAAGTGGTGATTATCATTCAGAGATGAATTCTGGTAATTACGGAAAATGGCTGGAAAACATGTAAATCTCCAATTTGCCAAGGAATTCGGTCATTGTTATTGATACCACCAGAATTCCTTGACATAACGCCACATAATGAAGTACTTCATTTGGAGATACATAAACGATCAGTTGTACAGTATTCATTTGATCGCAAAAGATGAATTGAGGAATATGGTATGAGAGGGGTACCTTGCCTTAGGTCGTGAAACAAGTTGGTGGGCTACACATTAAACACACATAAAGCATTACATTTAGTTTTTAGCTCCCTTTGATAGCTTTATATCTTTGTAATTACTATAGGTTCGTTTCCATTATATCAGGAATTATTTGAGTGTTTGAAACCGAATTAACTTTTGCCTAAAACCATAGCCTGTAAATTTTAAGCAAGGTATTCCCATTGGTTTCCGACATTATTTTGTTGACAGTCGTTGCAAGAAATCCCTATTTATGGCAATTTATATGGAGAAAGAATAAACAAGCTAATACTGTTCAAGTCATTAAACTGATTCAACGAAAACTAAGCATTTTGTTTCGAACTGAATAATGTCTAATTCAAAACGGCAAAAAAAACACCTCTGTACCCCAACTATATAAATTCAATTTTCACCTGGTTAATATCTTGGAGTAACGCCGTAGCCTTTTGTTTTGGGATGTTTTATACCCGGGTATTGGCGTCATCTGTCTATTTGGAAAGCCGAGCTTTTGTATCATCGCCTTTTGTTTCCTGCGCCGTTTGTGTTTACAGCAAATAAAGCCACATTTCCCCTCCAGCACGTCCTCCCTACTAGCTCGTTAGACCTGCGACCCCATGTGAAAAGAAAGGTGCATGGTGGGGTGCCAGGTCTTCAGAACGTGTGAACAAGTGAAAATAATCGAGGAACTTAGTTAACGTCAAGTACGTGGGGCGGTTACAAATGACAGGAGTTGCTTTGTTTGGGGGTATTATCACCTTTGTCGTTTAATTGCTGTATTACATTTGACAACATACGATATTCACCTTATAAATATGCCATGTCATGCTTTGACAGCTAAATCATAGTTTATCATTAAGGGAGTGAAACACAGGATACGCGCTGCGTTCGCATGTTTAAGTAGTCGGTAGTATGTTATCTGCTATCACAAATTATTTACCACCACCTTGACTTATGCCTTACTTTGTTTTTTTATTAATGCTGAAATACTTACAAATGTCTTCATTAATCAAATATACATGAAGGAAACTACTGGCAGATTAATTATTAGACATTTAACACAATGTCACAGTGTCTCGATTTAAGCCATACATAGTCACAGAAAATAATGCAGTCCGAATCACTGATACCATCCTAAGAAAAACCTGTTGTTTTATCAAGTATTGTTACATAACCTACCCAGGCCATATATTTAAATTTAGAAAGCTCTCAATACCTACTTGTATTAAGATACTATAATATTGTGATCGTCTAGTTCTTTAGTAGGACCCAAAAATTACGTTGTTTTTAAATTAGTTAAGTATGAAGCTCTGTAACGGAAAGGTAAACAAAAATACATAATTCGGTGTAACATATATGTATATATTTTGCACCGAAAAACTGCGGAGTTCTTACAATAGACTGGAGAAAAACCCCAGAAAAACTCCAGTCTGTACACAGTAAATATATGTTATATTTTAACTATGAAAAATACACTTGTATGAAAGCAAATCAGGTTAGCCCTGAATTTACTTAAATATAGCATACTGCGTAATAAATAGGTGGCGGAGGCTCCCCAAAAAAGGCCAGGTATGTAGCAGGTACCTAAATGTGTTTCCTGAGAAACAAACAGAATAGTTTAATTGGTGGTTAGTGGTAGGACCACATTGACCATGAATAATTGTTGTAGCTGTGAAGAAATTGTAGGATTAAGCTGTAAAGAAATTATTAGAAACGAGGGACGATACAAGGATTTACAAAAACAATACATCAGAAGGCAAACAAGGAAAAATATCGAACCAATATAATAGCACAAACAAAACAAGACACATAATACAGGGGGGAAACGTATACTATAAAGGCAGCCTTGTATGACTTATTCAGCGTGGTTCTCGCAGACAATAGCCTAGAGCTAAAATCCCATATCCCGCAGTAAATGATGTCTCAACATTTTGTACGTGGATACGCTATGCTGCCATCATACTGCCTTGAGTTCGTATGAGAACACCATAACTGTCTCTCAGGTGAAGCCTTTTAAGTTTAGAGAGCATCCACGTTGTAGGATATTCTTCGTAGCCTAATAGCCTTTGATCTCCGCTAAAGGTATTGACAACAAGAAGTCACGCCAAATAAAGCCTGCAGTGGCCTAATACTTAAGAAGATCGATACCAATAGACAAAATAGGGCCAAGTGATTAGGGCGATTAGCACAAATTACATTAATGGATAAATAACAAATAAGTTCGGAAAACCAATACACATTAAACTAGCATACATATATAGGTATTTGGGCGGCGCAATAGACGGTATTAAAAAGATATTATTAAAATGTTATATACGAAGATTTTTACGAGGAGATTGTTACCTAGCGTTTCCACTGGCCTTCCGCAAGCCATCGTGACATCCCCAGCTCGGTAACCATCGTCGAGGGTTCCGGCTCGTCGTCGCCGTGGGCCTGGGGTAGGATGCGAGCGAGCGGCACGCTTCATTCTGGTAGGCGATCCGCTATGATTACGGAGCGCTGTCTTTGTTGTGCTGCTTACGGAACGGTGACCTCGCCGCTAACTGTTAAGATGCGGATAGGTGCTTTCCAGAGGTCACCTAGTCCACAGAGGATTTGGCGTCAGCAATGGAGCACCAGCTTAGAACTAGGATACGTAATTCTCCAGGGGTCACCCAGTCCACGCAGGACTTAGCGTCAGCAATAAGGGTTACCTGGGAGAACTAGGACCGGCACTTCCCCAGGGGTCACCTGGTCTACGGAGGACCTCGCGTCAGCAATGGGGGTTACCAGGGGGAGCGAGCTCGGTTTCGAATTGGACTACCACAGGGTTACCTCGGCTACAGGGGACGTAGCGTCAGCAGGTGATAGTTACAAAACGTTACTTAACTCGGAGAGTCCGAGATTGGCATTGATTCAATCTGACACAGGGTCACCCAGTCTGCAAGAGACTTGCGTCAGCAGGTGATAGATTCAAACGTTCTCTGGCTCACAAAGCTGGAAAAGCTATGTCGATATTGGACTACCACAGGGTCACCAATCCCCGTGAGGATTAACGTCGGCAGCAGTAAGTTTAATACGCCAATAGCTTTGGAAAAGTGGTCAAAACCTGAAAGAGAACTCAAGTGAAGTCGCGGCCCTAGCGCCGCGGTTTTTATCAATTTCTGGCGGGCCAGATTAAGTGGGATATAGGGGTAGGTCGGCGCCAACGGATGTGCGCAATCGGGACTTTTCTCCCGAGCTGCAGGTGGTGGGAGCCTTCAGGCAGAAGCGTAATTGTATGCAAAATAATAATTAAAAATAGCACCTGGGGGTGATATGTTTCAGTATGTACATACATAAGTTATTCATTCGATATACAGGGTGGACTCTCTTGGTAGATGTGACCCATTTGCTTCTGAAATAAAGGAGAGAAGCTTTGATTTTTTCTTTTCACAGACATTTATTTTGCTCCAAAGAAATACGTGTCGGCTACTTTTCGAATATGGTTTAGTTGCAGTACTCTCCTTTTGCTCAGATGATACAATGTGCTCATTTTACGGCATTTTCCATCACAATTCGAGCGTTGCTCGGTATAGGCGCTTTTTTACGTTTGATGTTCGTCTTAAGTTCAGCCAGGGTCCGCGGTTTGTCTTTGTGCACTTTGGATATCAAATATCCCCGCAAATAGCAGTCTGGCGGTATTAAATCAGGCAAATGCAGTAATCAAGATCACCATTTTTGGATATTAAGCGACCAGAAAAGAATGACTTCAATAGGTTGATCATATCGGCCGTAATGGCGCTCTATTTTATTGGAACAAGCAGTTTACATGCGCTTCCTACACATGGCTTAATAATACTTACCCTTGGCGGTAACTGACTTTGATCGCTCGTCTTCGAAAAAGTGTAACCCAGTCACACATTTCGCAGAAATACCACCTTCGACGGTCACCTTTTGGTCATAGAGGTATTCTTTGCGGATTAATTGTGGGTTTTTATTTTCTACTTGTGCATGTCTGGTGTGAGCACCGATGCATATGCAACTGGCTGATTATTTTGTAACATAACAGCACTCATTCCATTTTTGAGCGATTTACAGTAAAAGTTATTGGCTTATTTATATATTATATATGAGGTATCCGATAACAAGAGTTTTAGGTTGTGAAATGTATCTTCATTTTGCTTAGTCCATTGAAAAATGATTTCCTTTTATTATTATTAAATTGTAAGTATGGCATAAAATAAGAGAAGTAAGCAACCATTCATAAAAAGCGCAATACACTACATTTTACATTTACAATGTATTTTATCGCCATATTTTTTCTGGATCTGCCTCAGTTCCTAAATAATGCTACTTTGATTGAGCCTACATTTTTTTGTATTACAGCGTATACACCTTTTTGCCAAGTTTTGTCTAACACCCTTTAAAATTTTGTCATGATATTTTGTAACTTTGCAAAAATTGTGTCAATTTTTATATTTTTACAAAAAAAAATTCAGAAAGCAATAGAAATCCCAAATGGTTACCTTTCAAATTTATATTTTCTAAACGGAGTTTTGAGGTTTCCTCTGAATGGGTCATTGTCTGCATCTAATGTTGAAAAAAATATTTGCACAATTTAGGTCATGTGTTAATTCTTCTGCTGTGGGCGAATAATATCTTTTCCTAATGAAATATTTGTTTAGAGGCCGTAAATCTCAGCATATTCTTAATTAATTATTAGGTTCCGTAATTTCTTCATTTACTCTCTGACTTTATATACGTTCTAACTCATTTTTAGTGTTTTCATTAGCCGATAAGCCACTTTACTTCAAAGCATGGCTACAGGTTCATTGTTACTTTTTAGTTTAAAATAAACATGATTTGGAATTGCATTGATTTGTATCCCTGTATCTAGCTTAAACAAAGATTTCTTTGCAATCAAGTTATGCTAACATTCTAATACCAGTGAGTATTAACTGAACCAACACTAATAGAACCTAACCTTTCTGTACTGCAACTAGATTAAGATTTATAATTTTGAACAGCACGTGTGCGATTAGGTTCTGTTATACACATTTTTGCTTAATGGTTATATAACCTTGACATTTATTACATTTTTTACCAAAAGCTACACCATTGTCGCGTTTTAATCTGCACTTTCCAAATCAAAAATTTTTGTCTTCGCTGCTGCCGAATATGCCTGCCATCAAAAGTGCTACGTACTTTCCCGGTAGTAGGGCTACTGGCCATACCACAGGTATCTCTGTTCTTGCGTCATTCATGAGCTTATTTGCTACAGATCACAACTCACGCTACTACTAAAGGGAGCTGGCTTCATCTTCCTTCATTTTTTGCATGTTTTCTTTAGCCATTTCCGCATCTTCACATGCTTTCTGTAGAGTCAGGCTACTTCTTGCTAATAGCTGTTCTTTTGTAACCTTACATTATCTACTCCACACACAATCCTTTCCTTTAGTTCATCTTTCATAGCTCCATAATCACATTCTGCAGCTAGTATTTCTGTCATAAACTAATAATATTTTTCTCCTTGCTATTGAACTGTGGTATTAAGCAGAGCTTCAAAACAATTGGGTTGCTTATCCCAACAAAGTCCTTAGTTCTCTAGAATTTTCCCGATTTTCTTGGTATCGCTTTTGTTACCCACGCATACATCTATATACCTACCGGATTCCAGGATTTCGCGTACTTCTTCACCAACGCAATGAAGTAATAAAGCAACTTGCATATTTTTTTTTTACTTACAGGAACCCTCGGAAGCCTTCAGGTAGGTACAAATGGGATTTTTTCCAACTGGTTGCTCGGTCGTCTTTGATATCTACCAATTGGATAGACATGTTTATTAAGATTGCCGTAACGTGACACATTACATTAGTTGCCAATATACACAAAAAAAAATTCGTTAACCGTCGTTCGGTTCAAGTTCTCTTTCAATATTTTTCTTGCTTGAGAAACGTCAGACCATCTTATTCCCTTTATTATTTCGTTTTCGTTTATCTGATCATTACAAGAAATGACTGGGCATTAGAGGGATGCAAAATTATTTTAAAAGCATGATAAGATTTGGTCCACCTTTAAGTTAATGCTGATCTGTTTTTGCATTTTTTTTCCAAACTTGGACATAATCGGAGGCTTTTGGGGTGCAAATTTTAGTTGGAACAACTTGTATTTTTAAATCAATTACTCCTCCTTTGATTACATATTTGACTTGAATTAATGCCATTCCAGTTATAACAGTAGGTGTATTCTGTCTCCACAATTTTGAAAGAGCTATAAAGCAATCTTATTCACAGGTCCCATAGCAGTTAATACTGAACGTAAAATTCATAAATGAAAGTTTATTGTTTTCATCTTAAGTGATGAAGTCCTCCTTTTATTGCCTTATCCGCCATTAAGAAAAAGGCTTGATCCATTTGACCGCAATAAAACTGTTATGACTATGACCTGGAATAGCAGTTGTTGGAAGTAACAGGATTTTAGACACTTCATTCTGCGATTTAATTTTTATCTCCTTATAAATGTTGGTGGTCTGAAACTGCATCGCCAAATATGTCTCATCCTGCATAACCTGATTTGCGTATAAACAGTTTTTAGTGATTAATTGTACAGTGTGCGCCTAAAGCTTTCTTGCAATCCACTGTAAACGTGTTGGAAGGAATTCCACATGTATGTATTAAGTGCAATGGAGTTTCTTGGACCGTATTACGCCAGCAACTGGCAGCTAGGTGGTAGGAGAGCGCATATATGCTGAAATATAATGCTAGCAGGATTCAGCGTAATTCGATAACAAATATTGCTGGACAAGTAGACAAAGAGGGACACCGCAGGTCTCACTGAGTAAAAATTATTTGATTTTAAGCTCATTTGCAATTCACATAGAGGTATTAAAAAATTGCGGCAATGAGACAACAATTTGAAGTTTTGCTTTTAAAATGACAATGCAGGTTAAGGAAAACTTAAAAAATAAAGCCTGTACGCACACATGTATGGAACACCGTTTGTGTCATAATTAATGTTGTTAAATATATGTATAATTTTCAGCAATGTACACCAAATGTTTTTTTATATAGTACAGACCACAAATTTTATATCCAAAAGAACAGAAACCGTATGCCAACCAGAATAAAAATTTTATTTTTACCGGAACAAATTTTTATATCCACCAGAAGAGAATTATATATTCACAGTACAAATATTTATGTATCCAACAGGATAAAAATTTTATATCAACCAGAACGAGTCCCATGTCGTAACCATAGACAAAGTACCAAGCAGACTGTTCAAATAAAATATGGTAAAAACTGGAACAAAGTTTGCTAGTAACCATAGTTACACCCAGCTATTTAGGCGCATGAGCGGCATTCAACGAAACTAATGTTATGTAAAAAATTAACAGTTTGTATAGAAACTATTACTATATTATGTTGCTTGGTCACAATTCTGTGTAAACCTGAAATGAAGAAATATTCATATGCATAATTTACTAATATTTTGTGTCACATGCCTGCAGAAAAAAAGACACATGAAGAGGTTATATGAGTACATACAGAATACGGAAGCAATACATTATTTCACATAACTAATAAAGAAACAGAGAAACGTGTATAGTACAACGTATCTTAACGCACTGCAGCATAACTTTATCACATTTTTGGCACTTTGAAATTTTCATTTTCTACTATACTGTATTATGTTGTTTTGGTTTGGTTGTCACAGAAAATAACAACGCGTCTAATTTAATATACTAAAAAAAGAGCTTTATAAAATAAAAATGTAAACCTCGGATTCCTATATATTTATCGTCGATAAATTTTTGTTTATTTCGCTAAAAATTTTCATCCAAATATTTGGTTTATTTTTATATTGTGCGTGCAACTTTTGGCAGCTGACAGTCTTCTTGTGAAGTGACTCCCTTTGAGCACACGTATTTATTAGTAATATATTAAAAGTTAAAATTTCAAATCACCATTAGTTATGTGTAATAATGTATTGCTTCCGTTATGTACACGTATAACTGTTTCAATACAGGCATTTTTACAAAATAACGAGAAATCTCTTCTTGAATAATAATTTACTGGCAAATATTTGAACAGTATATACAGACTCAGACATAGAAAATTTGTTTTTTTTTGTTCCACAAGGTTAAATTCCTGGAAATGTAAATCTTAAAGTAGAATTTGAAAAGTAATTGAACTTTCTGATGAAAATGGGGTTAATATTCAAAATAATGGTCTTCGGCATAAGTACGAGTTACCACTGATTAACATTGTACCAAGGTGCTCAATTCAAACATAATGGAATTGTCGTCAATGGGCACAAATATGTGTGTTGGTCGGAAGATAATCCTCACATTACAGCTAAACAGGCTGTCCATGTGTCTGATGTAAAGTGTGGTATGTGCTGTCTGCAAGGGGACTCATTGAGCCTTTTTACTTTGAAAGTAATGTAACTAGAAAAATGTGCGAGCGTAAGGCAAATTTGCTGCTGGGTTCAAATCGTTACAGCCAATAATGCACTGAACTGTATTATAATATAGGCGCTAAACAGTGAAACATCATTGTGTAAGATAAGATACGACCTGACTGAGATTTTTATGTTCTAATTCTGATTGATTGCTTGATTCCAATATCGCTATCATTCATCTTTATTTTCTTAATTTTCTTGCCCTCATCGTTTACTGCCTCCTTCTTCTCCTTCTTTTCATTTTTGGCTGTCATTTTGTTTGTTGGAAGTGGTTTTCCTAGCAGCCATACCTACTTTTTTCCTGCCAGTTATTTTTTACTGTCAGATGCTTCCAATTTCTTCTTGTTAACAGTATGCATAAGTTTTCTGAATGTTGCTCTGCCCGAGATTTCCTTTTGTGTCTAACATACCTGTCTACATTGGAATCGGCAGTCCATGTAATGACTGTACCATTCTGTATTTCTGTTATAGAAGGTCTCAAGTTTTTCGGATTCCAAGTATTCATCAGCGTCTTGTGCTTCTATGGTCAAGGCATCTACGAATAGAGAGCGGCTGACTCAGCTACACGGAGGATAACTGTGCGTACCTGATGAGAAGGCAGCGCACCATTACTCTAAAGTGGTGCACACAATTACCTTAAAGTGGTGCGCAACAATCGTACAAGTTTAACATTTATTCACCTACTTGAATTTTCGCGCACCGCCAACTCATAAGGATAAGGTTTCTAGCGATAGAGAGCTGTAAGCTTTTCTTTAAAAAATAAGCATGGTTGTCATGACAAAAGGTGCACGTTCTCTGTTTATGTTATCAACGTGTTGGTTAAGCAAAATATACGTAAAATGGTCCTTCGAAGTCTTTTAATATTAAAAAAACAAGCGCAACTTGCAAACACTAATGCTGTATATGGTAGTCCATGAAAATCATTATTAAAGTAAAGGCATTTGCTTACCTCACTAGTTCCTGAGACAAAAAATTATAAGCAATCACTTGTTTACGAAAATTCAAATGCGTGCAATTCCCCCATTCTCCCTTATACGTCTTTTTTTCGAAGCACACCCTGCATTTCAACTGATTAAAGTCTTTTCTTCTAACCAATTAAAAACAAAACATCTAATTATCAGTTGCTACAGTTCAATAATAAATAATATTGAGAATTAGAAAATCGTTTAACAGTTCCAATAAATGTTTAGTCTACTTTATACATATTAAGATTGGTGATGTATGTAGGCGCCTCTTTTGTATTTGTGTTTATAACAAATAAAGCAATTTTGATGCATATTTATCTGAACATATCAGCATTTTTAGGTACATATTATTCCTTGCTCGGGTTATGAGGGTTTTAAGCTAGAAAAATTCAGTATCACATTTGTGACCAACATAACCCAAAACTGTAGGTGCTTTTTTCAAAAGGCAGATTAGATCATTACCTTTGGGCGAGTATATATTTCCTGGACAATATCGGTATTTGATAGTTCTACTCTGGTAGCCATTACACATATTAAATAAATTCCTCGTTGACATTATCTGACGATTTAACGTTTTTAGGTGCAGTTTATCAGGGTTATTCACAACCAATTAAACAATCCTTTTAGCCGTGTAAAATCGGTCAGGTTATGTGAAAACTTGCATTAGCGGTACTTGTAATAAACCAAAATGCCGTGAAAACAGATACGAGGGTAATTATACTACACCCAGAGCCAAAATCGCGCTTAAATTGCCAACTTTGCGTGACTGCCGTGCCACATTGTATTGAATCAAATCGTATTTTAATTGCACGAAAATGTCTGGCTGCACAGCGGAATTAGGTATTAGTTTGATCCACCTGTTTTGTAACTAATAGTTAATAGAAATAACCTAAACTGTATTTAATTTAACGCGCCGTATTTTCACTTTTGCTGAAGGTATGAATAATTAAATTTTACTTCAACTGATAAGAAAAATTAAAATCCTTTTAAGATATCCATATATTTGATTTCAAGGTTTACGAAATCTGGTCAGCAATTTGACCACCACCTAGATCATACAAAATACAAAAGTACTGTTATAATCTACAATGAAATTGGAACGTTATTTTCGAGTCTTCAATGAATATGAGGCGTATATCAGCTGTAATTTTTTTCATCGAGAACCCAAAGGTCTGAAAAAATACAATACAATCTATTTGAAACATCCAACTTCTCATTTACTAATTATTATATCAATTTTAAAAATATTGCAGTTATTATCTTAAGTTCTTCTGACTAAAGGTTTTGTTATTAAATCAAAACAAAGTTAGTGAGAAATGCTCAAAATGTGCACCGCAATTATTGCTTACGTACTATAATAACATAATAGCCCAACTATAGGATTAAAAATCTGTAAAATAAGTGACTTTTTCCAGAACCACATTTGTACATTATAATCCTGAATTTTTCTTGTAATATGATATATATGGCACAACACACGCTGCTTGCAAATGGAAAGAAAAAGGAATATGGAGGGTGGTTGAGGGAATGAGGGACGCAGTTATAATGAAATATGTATAAGGGAATCGATTCAGCGCGATTTTTAATATAAAGGGCTCACGTGAAGCCTGGAGTGTTATATCAGAATTATTGCCTTGCTTTAATTCAATATAAAATCGAAAGCGCCTTTGATATTATATGACCGTGATGTTGCCTTGAATGCAAACAAGGGAGAGAACAACTCTATAGTCACTTGTTTTTGGGATATTCCGTACTGAATAATTGCTTTTCACGAAATGGTCCAAAACGGCTAACCTTTTTATTTGAATAACACAACTTTGAACGATTCATTTGAAGAGTTCATTAATGCTAATGTCACCTTATAGTAATTTGCTCCTTAGGTATTTTAACTTTTGAGTATTATTGTTTGCGTAACAGTTTACAATGGCTTATTTTTTAAACCCTTCAGAGCAGATTATCGTGCAAATGTTGGCCAAAGCAGAAAAACAGAAATCGAAGGACAACAGAAGTTCTAGTGGGATATGTCACAAAAAGTATAGAAACATATGTAATGAAATATTGGAGACGTATTCAAAGGAGATAAGACGGTGATATACTACAAAAAGCTTGGAAAATGAACGGCAACAAGCTCAAAGTAGGAAGACCGTGATACATATGGACTATGGAGGGAATATTGCCAAAGTAAAATATAATGGAAGAGCAGTTATCAGAAATCGCAAAAGACAAGAAACTAATAAATGTGTAAGTGCTAAACCGTTACACAGTTCCAGATAGCAGCTCACTCAAAGAAGAATAAGCAATCCAATACGCAGGCGTATAAAGAAATATCCAATGGTTGGATACACTCCCCATTCCATTCCCCAAACTCCTGCAATTTGCGCTACGTGGGAACCCACTAGCAACGAGCGTGTCACCCGTCCAACCCAGCGTAGACGTAGCCGGCCCTGCGGTATATCCTAGAGCGGCAGAAGTGCCTACGGTGCACTGGTTCCATCCACCAATCAACTCCTAGAATAGTAGTTTAAATGGGAAGTTACTTAGCATTCAGAGAATTATTATTTTATAAACGAACCCCCACGTCGATAAACTAGGACTTTAGTTAGTGCCTAATCGTAACAATCGGTCAGAGACTGGTTTTAGATTATTTTGTTTTCGAAAATATCATGAGCAGAGATTTATGAAAAAGGCGATCTGGCGTCTAGAGCGACCATTTGTGAGCTTAGGTGCAAATAATGTCAAATTATGAATTTAAGCATTTTGAGCTAGTAAACTACTTAATATAATTATTTTAGGCACACTTTGAAAAGGAATCACAAATTAAATTTGTGTAAATTTGTCGCAGTCGAGATAGTGTCCAGTAGATAGCAATAGTATTGTCGCTTCCGTGTTTTAGGTAAACTTCCTTTTAATTTCTGGGAGACAATATGGCGACAAATATGGTACGCTGTCTATACATGAACACCAAGGCACCTCTAGCTATTTTGATGAACACAATGGCAATGACAATGCCGACGATCAGCAATAACCTGACTACGAATGACTCCACTAAGGATGATGAACAAACGATTCGCTAGCGTCCCTGTTTTTGCAGTCAAATTCAGGCTTTTACAGATTACCGGTTGGTGGCACCGCATGTCAAGTGTATAATTTTTGAACAAGCTAAGCAAACTGTGACACAATTCCTTTTACTTCAATAACATAATTATATTGGCCTGCTGAGCTAATAATTTTAATACTCATAGTATATACCAGTAATATTTATTGATGTAATAAATTATACATGTTTGGTATACTTTTGTTTATTTCATCATTCTAGTTCGTAACAAAAGGTTAGGTATATAAATGCAAAATAGGAAGTGCGACAGCATTGTACGTTGTAATCATACATTGCGAACTAGCTTTATATATCGTTTACCCGACCGCACATTGGAATTCGTGTGTCTATTCACGAAAAGATATTCGGTCGTTATTTGTTCCCGTAGGCCATAGTTCGTTCGCGGTTGTTCAGTTCGAATGCCGCATCTGCTTCAGTCAGTATCATAGAACTCCCTTGTGTAGTTTAACAAAAACTATACTTTATGACGAACTAGATCGTCAAGTGTGGCGCAACTGAATAGTAGGTACGATACACTTCGTTCGTTCGTTTGCAAAATTCTCACCATTCCCACCTCTAGTTGGAAACAAAATGGCTGCCAAATATCGGTATTTTGAAAGATATTCGTTCCATGCGTGTGCTTTGTGTTGACCCCTGGTTGTTAAAAATAATAATAATAGCGAACTAATCTTAAACATCAAAGGAATGTATGTAAAATATTTATTTATTAAAATTCAGTGAGAGTTTATCAAAATAGATTTTATTGCATGTACTTACGTAATGTATTTTTATTACAGACATGGCAATTTTTTTTTAATTTTTTCCTGCGAGATCCATTTCCTTCGTTGTTCGATTTTATGATCTACAAAACAAAATGTCGGTCTACTATTTATACCAATATTTTTGCAATAAATAATATTATTTATATATAAGAACAGGATGTTTCTCTTTTTTACCTTTAAATTTGACATGATAAAGCCATCGTAATATAACAAATAAGAAGCTATGTATGTACAGCATATTTATTTTGTTTGTCTACTCTAAGCGACCTTAAATTTCGCCCAATCGAATGTTAAACAATGAATTTAGCAAAACTCAAACTGTAATATGCTCAAAAACACTTAAAAATTAAACGAAACTTGTGGAACAGTACTTAATTTAAGAAATTGGGCACTTCACCTTATCCATTTTGTAACTGTTCAGAACATATTGAGTTTATATTTAATATAATCACATGCATGTTTAACTCTGAATAAGCTGATAAAAAATAGCAAAAAATGTACAAATATTACACTCGTAAGTTGCTGCCATCTACCGCTGACATATGAAACCTCTATAATCCTCTTACTAAAGAGTGACATTTTTGTAGCATGACAGATGGCAAAGATCGCTATCCTTTTAGGTGGAGTTATTCGTAACTGTTAACCAATTACATACAGATATGTTTCGCTATTGCCGTAGACCATTATTAGTGTGCTATCGAAATCAAGAAGAACCAACTTTCGTCATCAGTTTATTGTTGAGTTACGTCATACGTCTGGATGGTCATAATCGTGAATGTCTCTTTCTAACGTCTATGCTACAGCTTAAATGTCGTAACTTGAATAAACTAATGACGAAAATTGGTTGTTTCCTGATTTGAATCCATATTAGCAAAGGTTACTTTCTGTTTGCTTACGTACAACGATCATAGTTTTGTTTCCCACAATATTAGTAATTTTATCTTGGCATTTATACATACGTCAACCTATCTTGAGTGCACTGTTTAGCGAAATTGTGTTTTTCTCAGAAACGGTGACGTCTCATAAAAGTAACAGAAACAGCAATGTTTGTAAAACGTAATTTAAATGAATTTTTGACGACACCACTATCTGTTTAAGCAGTTTACTAAAGTAACTGAAATAAAAGACATTTGGGAGACCAAATTTATGGCGTTCTCTTCTAGTGGCAGCTAGTTGCCTTTTAAGTAGGGTAGGCGACACCTGATGATCATAGTAGGTTGTAAGAATGTAAGGTGTTTTGGTGGTGTTAAATGAAAAACCATCATCACCCGTTTAAACAAATACAAAACACGCAAAGGCACAATATAAATTAAACCGCAATGTGAACCGTTTAGATTATGGGTACAGAATTGCTCTTACTAAGTGACACGGAGCCTTATTTCAAATGCTAATTTATTAAAATTACTGTGGTTTTAATCAGTGACAAGTTACTATAAATTTAAACTACCGTAAATGACTCGAGCGGATGGTGCACTCGCTGTATTTGGATATCTACGAACGAACGTACATGTATTTTGTCACCTAAATTAAATAGAGGTTATTTGCTAAAAAATTACTTTGTTTTGTTTATTGTCTTAATCATTGTATACCGTAGCCAAAAGGGATTTTCACGCGCAAAGCTTTCAAACGTTGCATCCACCAAACCACCCATTAGTTTCTGAGCGCAAATCAAACCACCTTTATACCTGAGCATCACCTGAATAATCTTCTAACACGCGTACCAAGCAATCAAGCTCACTGGCGTTATAACATAAAAACGTAAACATAAGGTTGACTTTCAACTGCTACACGGTATACTCGTATATGTAAGTTATAGTGCACGGACTGAAGACAGAACGACTAAGTATGACCAACATTTAACGTAGACGACCGACCCAGAGGGGTCAAACTCCTTACGGCATGCCTGTAGCGGCGTTCCAATGTAGCTTCCAAGACCGTTCACTTGATGGCGCTGGCCACCCATCGCTGACGTATTGGCGATGTTTGCAAATCAAGCGTTAAAATGCATTTGCAATAATTTGCTTACGAAAGACCTACGCTTTTCTCATGAGGGAAAAGAGAGAATAGCAAGGTGGTCRCACATAGAGGATGCATATTTTATAGACAGAAGTAGTGAAAACCTRCGAGCTTTGCGTAATTTAACAGATTTTCATGTTATTCCAAGCAAAATACAAAAAATGAAAGTCTCAAAAGCTACGCAAGTTTTCAGTACTTCTGTCGCATCCATAATCGCCCTGATGAGTCGCGACGGTACTGTCAGTGTGTATGGTCGAAGGCAAATGCCTCGGGAGGGCGAAGATACCGCAATTCTCTTGCAGTTCTTCGACAGATTGTTCGATAGTGTTAATGGGGGTATTGGAGGAAAAATCGTAAAATTGTTAAGAAAAAAGGCAGTAACCAGCGAAAGATGTCCTCAGGTACGAGTTTGGGATGTGGCTTTAGCTTTAATTAGAAGCATGGCTTTTATTAAAGCTAAACCTGGAGACCGTGAACGTCCTGAGGTTCTCAGAAACTGGGAGCTTACTTTAAATGCTTTTAAACTCTTGCTGCTAAAATTAAAAGATTTTGGCTTTTCTAAATTTCCCACAAGAGCGTTTAATCAGGACGCCTTAGAAATTTTTTTTGGTCAAGTTCGCCAGCATGGGGTCCGAAACATTAATCCCACAGTTTATGCTTTCGGACCGTACTACAAAAGTCTTTTAGTTAATAATTTTACAAAATACCATTCAAAGCTTGCAAACTGCGAAGCTGATTAATCTGACACACTCTTTGCCACGCTCACACAATTTGTGTCACAATCGGTGCATATCCCATCTGAGGTACGTCTTGAACATCAGTTGCCTCCGCTACCACCACACTTGATGGTTTCTGACAGTTCAACTACCATGCAAACTTATGTAGCAAATTATTTAGCGTACATGCAGTACCTGCTGTAATAATTTGCTACATAAGGGACAGCCTGAGCAACGCCACACTATTGTGATGTTTAGGGACATTGGCAAGAAATTACACTACTGCAAGGTTAATTTTGTTCTGCTGTAATGCAAATTACCATTGCAGTAGAGTATTTGTTGCCACACTGTGCGCATCACATTTATGTAAGTGATGCAATTATCATTTGCATAAATAATTTGGATTTGTTCTCATTTTTGCTAGATCGTCCCCATAAAAATATCCTCATTAATCAGGTTATTAAAAATATTGTACACTTAATTATGTTTAATTATATTAAACATATAAACCGAATTCTGTTGGGCAAAGAAGCGGCTCCCTCCACTCCTGATGGCCTACAAATGCAGGCCATTCAGCTTTGTAAAAAAATTATTTAATTAATATTAGCTTTAAGTATTCTTTTTGTAAGTTTTTGATAATAAGTATTGTTATATTCATTATACATTGTTTCATTTCATATTTCAAACATAAAGGGCCGGTTGCACAAACGCGGATCAAATTTGATCGCGATGTTAACCTCGGATCAAACCATGACAACACCAATAAGAACGCTAAAATACGCCGTTACCACGGTTTGATCCAAAGTTAACACCGTGGTCAAACTGATCCGCGTTTGTGCAACCGGCCCAAATATATTGATAATAATAATAAAAGCAATATATTCAAATTTACCGCCGCATTTAGTTGCAAGCCCAATCGCTAGATGGCTCCAACACTGGCAGAGCGTGAAGCATTGCAGATTGCGTTCTACGATACTGTTCTGTGGACCGACCATGTCGCCTGTCAAGGCTTTTGCTACGTCAGCTCTCTTTAAGGGTGGAGATTCTGCATGATGTGGGCCAAAATACAACTGAATTTTAGGCCGTCGAGTGGAATGGCCTACTCTCATAATAAAGATTCGCGATAAGAGAGCGGTTTCAAATTTTGGAGCCGCATAGGTTTTGAAATAAAATATTTAATACTGGTACAACAATGCATGGCGGAAAATCAAATTTTTTAAATAATCAATTTTTAATCTAATTTTTCATATTTGTTAAAAAGAACCGACACTGCTATGCTCCCTTAGGAAATATTTGCTGATATAGCCCATAGGAACTGTTTCTCCTTCTTTGACTTATGGAAACACCCTCCAAAACCTTTAACTATTATTTTAATTACGTTATTGTGATCCCAGAGTTCTTTGATGTAATCGCCATGAAGCTGCCCTCGAGCGATGGCTGGCCTAGTTCTAGTCCGCCTAGTGTTGCCTTAGATTGTGCGGGGGCTGTATGTTCACATTCACTACAAATATAAGCTCAAGCAGGGATGAAGGTCCGTTCGTGAGATCCGATGAATGATTAGAACCAATGATTTTAATTCTTTTAAACATTATTCAGGGTCACGATTTATTTCCAGCCTGGTAAGTTTAGTTGCCTGCGCCCTTTTAACTGACTTAGACTTACGTCTGCTAGCTTATTGTTCAAATCTTTAGTCACATACAACCCAGGATTCTATTTTGGTTACAGACAAGCCCAAAAACGCGTGCACTCTACAAAAGCAACGTAATTTATGCCGCTCCGGAATTATGTCCATTTTGAAAACGTCTAAATCTGTTTAATTACACCTATAATCCAAACAAAACATATTATGTAGGACAATTTGTACTGTATGAACCGGCATTGTTTTCTCTTTTAAATGATTCGGAAGTAGCGGATTCACGTATAGTACTAGTGTCATTCGTTAACGTGATTTGTTCGTTACTCACAGAGAGAGCGGGGCATCATTGACGTTTTTCTGGCCTGATCTCTAAATAGCACCATTCGTTTGAACATCGAATTTGAATTAGTTAATGCGCCAGCCAATGGACTGATTTAAATTAAGCCAAYTMCCTAAATTCATTAGCTAACAATCGGTTCGTGGACCTGATGATCGTTATCGAGATACAGTAATGTGTGTCGCACATTGAGCCGTAAGTAATATTCGAGGAAAACAGACTAAGTAATTAGCTGTTTATCAAAGGTAACGTGCAGTATACTTAATCTGCATGATATGCATGTACATCTGTGCTTTGCTGTATCAGCACTATCAAGCTACCATGATATATCTTATCGTAGTAAACTTGCTAGTCAGAATACTTGTGTTGTCAGATTATGATAAATCCTAGTATACCTGTAATATGAAAGCAGAGAATAGCGCGACTCGCAAGGAACAACCATACAGGGTGTCTCTAAATTCGATGTCATAATTTCTATTGCGTGTTCCTGACGTGAATTTATGACGAAAAGTCTATATAAACATGTGTCCGAAAATGCTTCATTCTTGATATACAGAGTGTTGAAGTTAAACAAAAATTTTCGAATTTTTATATTTCTTAGAGAACGGTTTTTTGAAACTTTACGAATTTTGGCAGAATGTTATAATAGATCACGGCTAATAATCCGGCATAAAGGATTTTTTCATATTTTTAACAGAGGCGGCGTAGGGGGAGGGGCAGAGGGATTTTCTCTTTGAAAAAAAAAGTTGTGTGTGAAAAAAGCTCGTTACTATTTTCAGAAAGAGCAACAAATAAGGTACAAAAAAAGGATCTCTTATTGCATTTCGCTAGAACGAACCGTTTTCGAGAAAATCAGGAAAATATGAATTCCTACAGGTTGGCGCAAATAGACCAAAAATTAACTTTTTTTATTTTCTAAAGAAATTAACGTTTATATGGCAACAACCTTTTGAAATTAATTGAACTATATCATTGTAAATGATCAGACATAAGGATTACCTCCATATCTAAACAGTGACGGCAATTTGGGGAGGGGGAGCAAGAAGTCTTTTTTATAAAAAGATTGTTTCCACATTTTTAAATTGTTTCAAAAATTATGAAGATCAGTTAAAAATATTAAAAGAAGAAAGTTTACTTTTTATACTGCTAAGACATGCCATTGTTGTAAAATTAAGAAATTGCATTTTTTAAAGATTTTTAATAACGCCAAATGCAAGTTGCATATCTAGCTTTAAAAAATAAGTAGTTTAATTTAATTAATTAATTAATTTAATTTTTCTTTTTTATATTTTACTGGTCATTATAATTATTGAAACGGTTTTAAAAATGTGGAAACAATCTTTTTATAAAAAAGACTTCTTGCCCCCTCCAAATTACCGCCACTTTCCAGATATGGTGGTAATCATTATGTGTGACCATTTATCATGATATAGTTGAATTAATAAAAAAAAATTTGTTGCCATATAAACGTTAATTTCTTTGGAAAATAAAAAAAGTTAATTTTTGGTGTATTTACGCCAACCTGTAGGAATTCAGGTTTTGTCGATTTTTTCGAAAGCGGTTTGTTCTAGCGAAATGCAGTAAGAGGTACCTTTTGTACCTTATTTGTTGCACTTTCTGAAAATAGTGACGAGCTTTTTGACATCTCACACACAACTTCTGCCCCTCCCCCTACGCCGCCTCTGTTACAGATACGAAAAAATTTTTATGCCAGATTATTAGCCGTGATCTATTATAACATTTTTCCCAAATTCGTAAAGATTCAAAAAACCGTTCTGTAAAAAATAAAAGAAATCGAAATCTTGTTTTTAACTTCCACACTGTATATCAAAAATGAAGCATTTTCGGACACATGTTTATATAGACTTTTCGTCATGATTTCACGTCAGGAATACGCACTAGAAATTATGACATCGAATTTAGAGACACCCTGTATAATAAAAAAATGTGCATATGCTGTATCTTCGATACACCGGTACTATTAACGTGGACACGTCTGTACATATGTGATGCACTATAGAAAGGGTTATAGCGTTAATGCTTTAATGCTCGCATGCTATTGGTTCAGTACTCTCAGATTAGTTTGGTTTACATTACGCTGGACTAAACGCAGCAATATAAGATTATTTGAAATGTTTCTTTTTACAAATATTAAGACTTTTACCTAATAGTAAGGTTGGGATATGCATTAAAAACTGATTTTATCCACTGTTCATGAGCCTTTTCATTTGGTGGCAGTTGAAAAACAGTATATGTCCATTCCTTAGTGCAATGTGGTTTTGTACCTGTCCAGCATGATTATTATTTATGCGTTTCTCAAATGCAAATATCTATGCATGGGAAGTATGGCTATGCGTTCTCCGTGTTGGTAACTAGGTAGATAATCAAGTATCAGGATATTTTTTTTCGTACTTATAAGGCCTTGTGTATACAGAGTTTCGCTTTACGACTAAAGCTTATTGGACATAATTCCTATTGGCACCGCTAGATGACACTTTTGAAGGTAGTACTGCGCAGAATCTGTATCCACGACAAAATAACGGTCAAGAATTAATAAAAGTAATGGTATAAAAACAAGGTAAATGCATCATTTGTACAAAGGAATTTTTAACGAAGATAGCGAGTTTATATCAAGAGAATTGAAAGACGAAAATGTGTAGCACACCATTTGGGCATATGTTTGTATTGTTGTTTACCTTTTTCGAACTCGTTCTCAACTGGTTTCTCGCGCATGCGAATTATATTCAGTACTTGCACACGAGCACCATCTTACAGCATTGCACAGTACCTATTTAGTTCAGATTCATGCATATAAGAGTAAATACAAAACAATTGAACTGTTTAATACTGGTTTTAACTGGTTTCGGCTCGGCATTACTGCAAAAGCTCGTTTTCACGTCAGATAATCTGTTGCCTTGAGAATTAAAAAATATTTAACCACCTGGCCTACATAACAGCACGCTGTATTTGGTGCTAATAAGCTTAATCGTGCGCAACACTAACAGCCGTCGGTTGTCCAAAGAAACGAAATATATAAACACAGTTAAACACAAAATTCAACAAATGCGCACCACCTTCAGATCTTCACACCAAGTTGTTTGCCGAGTTTTCAGGTACGGCTTAATTATGTGCGGACCGGTTGTGAAGCTCGTTTGAAGATCAATTCTGAGCGTAATTGAAAAAGTTTTATTTTCTTAATCAAAGTAGACAAAACCAATGCAGGCTTTGTTTTGGACTCCATAGGTTGAACAGCGGATTGTGTTTAACGATCGCAGCACTCTTATGTACTAGTTAAGTCTTGGTGTCCGGAGGTAACATTTTATCACTTAGTTGTTAAGCGTTTTCTAAGCAGTATTTAGCATTTTTGCAATGATTACAAAAGCCAGTCACCAGTATACAATGAGAGGTGGATCAAAACCACAAAACAGAAGGGTATGGTTATATCATAACAAAATTAAATTTAAAAAAGTGCTGTGCTAATTCGCGGTACTCAATTAATGTTGAATTATCATTGATTAGCTCCTTGGACTCTGAAGAAGACTTTTCATCGCATTATTCAGTTCGGGATCTTTATTACACTAGCAATTCGTCCGTCACTTCGTGAAAAGTGATTAAAGAGAATCGTATAACACTTTGGGAAAGGAAGTGGTAATGCCAGAAAAAAATGGAACAAAGAACGCAAGGATGCAGCAATACCTCTAATGAAAAAGAAAGACAGACTAATCTTGATACGAGTATTATTGGGAATTAACAGATATTATTAAACAGGGCATGTATATTTTTAAATACATCCTGGGATATTAATCCTAACTATAGATACACCCGTCACGTCAGGTTGACGGCAGAACGGCAATCTATGCATTTATTTTTTTAAGATGCCAAGAAAATAAGGGTACGTTGTTGCGACTTTAGATATTACTAACCGCTGCATATGGACATTCTGTACCGTAAAATCAAGGACGGTTCGTTGGCAGAGCATAATGGAGGATAACACCAACCAAAAAGAAGCGTTAAACATATTAAAGAGGGTATTCGGTCTAATAGTTTGTCAATTTCTCAGTATTAAAACCACAATATGCACGTGATCATTCAGGAAAGGTGTATTGGAGGAAGTAAAAAAATAGCCGAGCTTCATCCGGATTACAAGACAGAATGTGAGGTCCAAAAAAAACCTTTAACACTGCACAGTAATTTTTTAAAGACTAATTTAATATTGTCTTCCATTGTTAAGAAAAATCGATGCCAAAAAAGTACGATACCAGAACAGAATTTCACCAATATTTCAAATGAAATTTTGGTTTATGGTTTTATTATAAGCCAATATTGTCGACATTCCATATTACAGCGTGGGATATAACACAAAAAGGATAAAATAAAGTCGATTACTAAAAAATTTCTTCTTACACGCCATATATACCTACGCAAAATGAGGGTAAAAATGTTCACTTCGTAATGAAGAACATCCAGCGAGTACTAAAATTTCGCCGTATTTACTCGCCATCGCGGTGTATTCGGTTGGTCCACACAGCTAAAAGTACAGAGCTGCTCTAAAAAGTAACACAATTAAAACACGAAGATGTTTTGGATCTAGAATATCTGACGGAATAAACTAGTGTCAAATTATATTACAATAATTGAATAATTATTTCAGAAAAATCTACAATATATCGGCTGTTTCGGTACTTAGGGTAGAAAGAGAGTATTTGTGCTGTTTTTTTTTTTGTTTAGAAGAAACATCTTTTAAGGCCACAAAACATCATGACCTGCTCTTTCAGTTTTTTTTACAGAATTTAAATTAAATAAAGTTATAGGTAGCAGTTACCAAAAAAAGTCACCGTCACTTTTATGACAGTTTAACATTTGTGCGGTTTTACACTTTTTATCCTTAAAGTAAGAAAGTTTATTATAATAATAATAATATTTAGAAATTAAAAGTTTATTTCTGTATTTCTCTGTTTTGATAAATAAAGTTGCCGTTTTTCTCCCTCATGGTTAAACCAAAATTTGTTATTAACTATTTAACACTCTATTGCAAGTTGGGGTTGCTATAAAAAAATTTAGAGTCGAAGTTGCTGGAACAGAAGAGGTGGGTGGGTTAGTTTCTAAAACTAAATGTTATTTCATGAATTTCCCCAATCTCCCATAGAACGTTAAAMAGCTAGCAAAGACTTACGTTTACATTGATATCTCTTTCTACGTCACGAGTTCTCTCTCACTTTAATTTCCGACAATAACAAMGATWGAGCTAGTTCCTGGAAAAAATAACACAGTTGAAGCGTTTCAAGCGTACGACAAGAGTCAAACTTATACGATAATTTGAATAAAAATATTATGGGCCGGTTTCTCTTCTCTTTGTCAAAGTTGATTTTAGCTAAAATTAACCCAGTAACCATGACAATACCTAAAATTGAGGTATGTGATTGGTTTAGATTTAAAAAACAGGGTTGATTTTAGTTTAAAATAGAGAAAAGAAACCGGCCCTATGATTTTAAGAAAGTTATACTTTAAACAAAAGCTGTGTACTTCTTAGATCTATTAATTTAAATACATCATAAATTATCCTTATCCTTAAAACCGTTAACTATGCTCTTCACCAGACGTAATAATTGGGTATTATCACTTTTTTTGAAAATTACGTAAAACGCTGCTTGAAGTGCATATATATCGTACGGAAGGTTAAAAAAAACAAAAAAAAAGTATTTGTAGGTAGAAAATTTCAGGTCTGAAATTCGAATCTAAGGAGTCACCGCCAAAACGCTTCTATCCAAGGTTATTCAACTCGTGGCGTCAAGTGTCATGTAAACATTACCAAGGAGCGTGCTGATTAATGGTTTAGTATCATTCTTGTATTGGAAAAGCTTTTGTGTAGTGTTTATTGAAAGGACGGTGTAAGAGGTCGCACCAAAAAGTGATTTGTGTAGTTTTACAAGTATCTGTTATGTATGGAGAACAAAACAAGTGTTGTTTTGTACATGGTTATACAAGTAGTTCAGTCAGTACAGCTAACAAAATTTTTGTAACCGTTCCTCGAGATTATCAGCGTATGAAAAAGTTGTTTAAGGCCCCTAGACGTGCCGAAATCGCAAAGTTTGTTTTTGTGTTGTGAAGATCATCTTAATTCTTACTGTAAGTTTTATTATTCTTTTTGAGGTTATAAGTGTTTACCATTCAGGTTCCATTTTGTTATAGCTTGAAGATGATATGAAAAATTATACGCGTTTTAGGTTGATAGAGAGAAATGTTATAATAAAGAACGACGTTGTTCCCCATATATCGACTGTTAGCCAGACCAGAAACGAGCCGCAGAAGCCCAGAAAATAAATGGCAATTTATATTAATTCTGACCTCTAAAATAAATGTCAAGTTTAGGGTACATTTTTGATTCTTACATTTTTATGCTTACAAATAGTACGTTTCCAACAACCCACTGTAATCAAATTACCAATGCTACGTTAATTTGATAAAAAGTTCCACTTATGCTGTTGCTTTTACATTCCTCATCTCCGCCGCGTTGAACCGCTTGTCGCTATGCACAAATTCCATAACAATGAACATGCCTTCAGAAGTCATAACTCATAAATATTTCACTTTTTCTTGGCGTATTTTAATTAGCTTGTCACAAAATGAACGCAAACAACAAACTGATAAATTGACGGGCTGAGGCTGACGCGTGCCGCGCTGACCCCAGATGTAAATAAGCGGCCATTTACAAGACACCTGACGTCACGGCCAATATGTTCGCGTTTTGGCGGTCCCTTTAAATATTCACATTTTTAATATTAAAAATACACCTTACGATCCATTTTTTTCGAATTTATAAGCTGTCACAGCTGTTTTGTGGGTTAGATGCTACCTATTAATATGCAATTTAATAAAATATAAATACATGGCACATACCCACAGTAGATGAACCTCTACCGTGCACATACCCAATTAGGAAAGTTCCCTCCCTGTCTATGTGCAGTTTTCCCCAGAACTTTCTTGTTAAACATGTCAAATAGTCTTGCACAAAATTTCGGGTATTGCTATACTTAAAGTTTTTCTCCACATATCGAGTACAAATTCTTCGCTGAACCATCCTGACCAATATGGTTGTAATAGCTTTTATACAGCCCCCATCTCTATAGGGTTAAATTGACAACGATATGAGGCCGTTTCTTAGAACTTTGTGATAATGTTTTCTAATTATTTTATCAGTTAAATTGTTTTCTCACTGGGCTCTGGCCACTAACAAATAATAATGTCAGCTTTTTTTAAGCGGAAGTCTGTTTTGTACATTTAATATTTCCGAGTGGTAAGGTGCATTGCGTTATGGAGAACTCACTTAAACCTGCAAACAAATTTCTTATTATTAGCCTCTGCTTAAAGTTTGCAGCGTCCATTCAGTTGTGGTAATCACCACTTTTATTTCTTGTTGAATAGATTAAATTTGCACGACCAATAAATCCATCATTACACCCAGCATGTAATACTATTTACCACTTATCTTCGCCCCCTCCATCTTTGACTTTATATTTCTATCATACCACGATCCTTCATCTTTATCATAAGAAATCCATGTTCGTTTAATAATACAAATTGCTTAAGATTATCATCTTTCATCAATCTAACATAGTCTCTCAAAAATTGTGTGTTTTGAAAGACAATGTCAGCACTGCGGTCACAATCAAATACTTAATGAATAATCCATACTCGAGCTTATTTAACTCTGCAGCTAGCCCACAGGTGATTAGGTAAAGATGCATCTAATTATATTTCAGAGATTCGAATAATCTGTATGAATCATAGGGACTGGCAACGATAGCCTTTTTTCATTTTGTGCAAAAAGTGCAGATATATTAATAACTTTTTCGAGATGAAAATACGAAGTGCATTATCTTTGACATATTTTTAATAGTTGTAGCGTAACATGAACTTGAAATGAACATATTCGTTCCTGAGAAAGGTCATCCGTATCATTGTTCAACCGCGTGATCAATTACGTCAAAGTTGTCACCTACATATTATGTGAAGTTCTCACAAAAGTAAAAAATAGAAAGAACGGCTTACACAAAATGGCAAAGTAGCATATTTTTGTCATTATTCCATTTAAATATATAAAATTTTATTGCAGGCAGATCTGTACGTCGTAGATTGAAGCTTGATTAAAATGCTTTATGGTAGATCAGGATAACTTTGATCCACACTGACAGATCCTCTTCGTTTTAAAACTCAATCCTGATTGACTTCTTTTAAATGGTCATCCAGTGCATTTAATCTTGTGTTCTATTTTAATTGCTTATTTGTGAGCTACAATTCTATATCATTTATGCAAAACAAGTTTCAACCATTTCCCGTGGATTGGCTGATACCGAGTTTCACTTCTAGTAAACTGCTTTTGTCGACAGGCATCCTTGAAGAAGTTTAACACAAAATAGAGAAGGTGATCCAAAAGAATTGTACCCCGGATTCACAACACGTAAAGTGCTTCGTCGATGCGGTATACGCGGCAAGTAATTTCGCGGATTACATTCGCTAATTTAGGTGATGCAGCCCCGGGAGAGCGACCGCCCCAAGACATCTGCTAGGAAACAATCGGCTCCCCAGAGCGTGGGACAACCCCCGTGATTTACAGTCGTCCGTAATATGTTGCTGTACTCATTAATACGGTCCTGAAAATAATACCCGCGGTTACCGTGCGCGATATATTCAGCGAATAATTAATTATTATGAATATTAATATCTTGAAAACGGGGTAATATTTCACGAAATCTATGATAACATCGTGTAATTCACCTAACATCCTGAAGGTTTAATATGAATATGAGCTTCCGAACATTGGAAGTGGTTTGAGAGCACAATAATAGGGAACCTTGGTCTGCAAGGGGTTGCAAATAATTGCTCTAATGGCGGTGTTAGTTCAAGAATTTAATAATTCACTTTTGACACGGACACGTTTTATACCGCATTTTTGGATTTATAGTCAGGGATGTTATGGATGTTCGGTTCCGAATCCGAAAAATTGGAACCTCCGAGTTAAATTGCAGCTCCGAAATCGAGTTCGCTTCCTACAAAACCGCAGGTTTGCCGGAATCACTCTTTTTCACATGAGTCAGTGTCTCAGTGATACTTAAAGGGTTGTAGTTAGTGAAGGATTCAATTCTGCTACTGTAATTGATTTTCGATATCCCACTTCGACTCCGATTCACCGCCGACTTCCGATGAATCTACCTCAGTAACATCGAACATCGTTGAAAATCGGTAGTCATCTAGCGGTGGCTATTTCTTCCTCTTTTCTATTTATATTTCGTAACTATCCCCATCCCACCGTAGTAACCATATGTCAAGTGTAAGTAGACATATCCCGACGAAAAAAAAAAGAAAACGCCATCAAGAATTAAAAAAGTTACGGAGAAAAAGAAGGCCTAATATCAGATCTTGAAACGTTAGTATTAACACACAGCCAGAATTGTTTGATGTTAACTGGGTTTTGTATATAATTACAGGGTTTCTATAGATGATTCATGCAACGCGGTTGGCGTTGATTTTTGAATTCTTGTTGTAATTGCTGCCGAGTAACAATAAGCAAGGCGATCACTCAACATCAATGACCACAACCACAATAGTACTGAAAGTTGCAGATCAAGTTACAGTGACGGCTTTATGAAGATTATACAATATTTTGCGGTTCTATTTTTCTTTCCAATGTAAGAATAACAATAATTATTGGTATAGTAGGCTTGTGGTAACCTCTACAGTCTACACCCTTGCACTGCTGCACTGTGGAAACTTTTTGTAGTGCAGCTAAGGCTAATACCACTTAGTTTATGAATTTTACAATTTCGGCAGACTAAAAACCTTTCATTCCACCATGGTACAATTATTTAACAGTATTACTGCAGGAACAACCTTACAAATACGATGCATAATCTAGAAATTATACGAAAGCACGTCACCCCACAGCTCCGAAATGTGAGCTTTCTGCGATCTTAAAGCTGATTATCCCACAAAACACTACATAATACATTGAAAATACACACACTCACGCATATTCTCATATTAAATTATATCAAATAATTCAACAATCGACAGATGCCAAGTGTACGTCGAAGCAATAGTTGCCTGAGAGGGGATAAAGTGCTTTAATCGATAATTTCCGTGAGCCCCTTGGATGCATGAATCATTTATAGAAACCATGTATAATAACCATAGAGGGTGTTCATGGTAACAGTCTATAATGGTTCATTTTTTTATTTCACGCCGTAGTTGAAATGGGGAAGTTTAATGAATTTCTGAGAAAAACTCTGTGGTGTTCACAAAAAAAAACAACAATTGAACATCAACTAACCGAAATATCGGCTACATGTTTCGTTATTTTAAATAGAACGACCCCATTTTTATAACGCATTCGATCAAGGGTGTCGAATTAAACAAAAAAATACCAAAATGCATGTCTATGCTGTGCTGTCTACACCTCAACCAACTGCAGATAGATCTATTTCGCTGTCATTACAGCTCATCAGTGCAGTTTAGGTCTAATACCAAGTTACTACTATCGTACTAATGGTCATTTGTTTTTGAGATATCTTTATGTTGAAAAATTGCTGTTCAAGTAACAGTCCGCAATAGCTAACTTTTTAATTTGACGTCTTAAACTGGTGATTTCAATGGGTAAGTTTTATGATTTTTTAGAAATATCCTGTTGTGTTTACAAAAAAACAATTGAAGATTAACTGTCCAAGATATTGAATACAGGTTTGTTATTTTAAACAGCACTAGCCCATTTTTTATAGTGCATTAAGAATAAGGGCTTCAAAAGGTATTAAGACACCTACACCCTACAGTCACTTGTTTTTCAGATATTTCAGAAACAATGTTTAGTGCTTACAGTAACAGTCTGCAATAGTTAAATTTTTTGATTTGACGGTGTGACTATCGGTTTAAATAAAAAATTTTTTTGTAAACACCACAAAATTCGTCTTGAAAATTCACAAAACTTCTCCATATAAACCACTAGTCACGACATCGAATAAAAAAGTTAGCTATTGTAACCTGTTACCGTGAACACCCTGTATGTTCGTGGGAGCGAAATGCATGTGGGCGACAAGATGTCATCTATTGGCAGTGCCACAAACCGATAGGGTCTCCAGCGACGGTTTCTGCAAAAGCGCAGTTCCACGTGAATCGACAAAATGTCTGTGCCATGTGACCAGCATCAGAACAACCGTGCACATCTGTTTTGGTTTATCAAGCCTCATCAGCATGGTTATAATTCCAAGATCTACAGAAAACTGCGCTTTCGCCGAAACCGTCGCTGAGGACTCCTATCGGTCGAAGTGCTACCGATAGGTAGCGTCTCCGTTATAGACAGGTGCATCTCTTGCCCCAAATACATCGCCTACTTTAACGTATATAAGAGAAGCCAGACCTGTGATATATGCATTGAGACTATAAACGTGCTTATGAGGCTTAATAAGCCGAAACACCTGTCCATGGTTGTTTTAATGCAGGCAGTATGGCACAAGCAGTTTGTTGAGCAACATACATATTCAAATGTATAAATAGGACAAGAAGTAATGACAGTATGAAAGGTCAGGTATATATATTGCATATAAGTATAGCCTTATAGGCTTTTTGCAACATAAATGTTTTGAATGTATAATTGACCAAGATAGGTTGACACGAGGTCTAGCTGCCATCTTAGTTCTATAAGCTCGATCTTTAATCGCGACCAAAATAAAAAGCAACTGTTCTTAACAGCTTCAAACAAACCTGGAGCTTTCACGAAGTTTCCTGTGTACCAATTAAACAACGGTGATCTAAAGCGCTGATTCCATAACTTCATAAATTAAATAAAGAACGTTTCACGGCGTCTTACAGCAGATGTCACACGTGTATCGATTGCCCTGATAGCCCTATCAAGCAAGCAATCACGAAGCCCCGGAGGAAATTAGAACTTATAAAGCTCCACGGCTTCCACTTTTTTCCTGCCAAAACGAATTATCGGAAAATTTTCTATTAAGGTCTGTACACGGCAATCTGTACTAATAAATGTCGCGCACCCTTCCGCAGGGCGTAATGTACGAGGAATAGGCAGTGAAGTCAAGATGTAGAGATGTCAGTTCTTATTTCGTTCACGACTTGTACTTCTATAGGACTATACGGTTGATGTGGTGATCCATTTTAAATGTAAAATATTATAGCTTGTAATATTTGAGAAACGCTGGCCAAAATGTAAAAATATAGTGGATCTCCTGTAAAATTGATGCATTTTAGTTCGCAACTGTTTTTATTTTAAGCGAGATCCAAGATCAAGCCTAGATGGCTCTCAGGGCCTTGTCTCTTACATCTATACCACACGCTGCGGTTAGGGCAGCAGTCTGCTTTGGTTAATGTACTCGGAATTCCTACCTGAGGAGTCCAAATAATGGCGAAACTAGTCGTGGAGTAGACTGACCAGAGCAGATGATTATTAATTTGTTTTTGTTTTAGTCAGTACTGACCTATAAACTACATTTTCTGAAAAAAAAATATTTCGGAATTTTAAGATGTTTTTGATGAAGTCGAATAAACTTTCGGATTATTAGTAGAAAATAACTATTGGTATAACATATGTGGTACCACAAGTATAAATTGTCATCCTTTACGACAAGCATTAATTTTGTCTACGAACTCTTTGATTAGATGGCCGAAACATGTGCATGTAACAGCATTTTACTCAATTGCATGTTTAATCACACCAATTGCTATTTTCTACTAACAGCTGAAAAATGTTTCATATGCCTTCGTCACAACGTCCAGTTGAAATTATTAAACTTTAGGATATTTGGTTTTGCACCTGCTTGGAAAACGGGCTTCGAGTTGAGGCAATCGCTTAGAGATTACGCGCTACTGGGTGTTCCAACGGACATACCAGACCAAAAAACTTGTGGATTGGGATTATGCCGAGGAGCAAACGCAATGAGGGACCACGACTATCAACTTACCTTGTATACAGCAAGGGCCACAAACGAAATGAACGAACGAAATAAACACTGGCTAGGCACCGGGGTGCAAGTTCAAGAACTAGCTGTCCGCACTATGTCTCTGCTGGCGTGCTGGCGATGAACTTTTCTTGTGTATTAAACTTTTAAACGGGAGCGGGCGCGACCATCGCTGACATCGTGGTAGGAGGGTGAGGGGGGATGCATGAGCCGGAAGCGCGGCAAATTTAAATCAAGACGCAACATACCGCCCACCAAAATCACAATAAAAGTTAAGTGATTTTCAAAGTTGACATAATAAGGTGAAACACAAAAGATAACAAAAAAAACATATTTACACTATTTACAATAACGATGTGTACGTTGTTATTGAGTCGGCAAAGGGCACAACTTCACCAAAGGTAGTTTGAGATTCCCTTGACTTGTTGGGACAAAAGCAACTCGGGCAACACCGTCTTTTCCGTAGTGCAATTGTACAATCCGCGCAAATTTCCAGCGAAGTGGAGGGCTAAGGTCATCTTTAATAAGGACGAGCGTACCGATTTCGACATTGTCATTTCTCATGCCACTTCTGCTTTGCATGAGAGTATGCAGGTATTCATTTTTTCCATCGCTTCGAGAAACTCTGATGAAGCTGCTGTCAGAGCAGTCAGATCGTAGGGATCTGAGCTCACACTGCAAAGTGGATAAGAATTGAGCAAAGCTTCAAGTTGGACGATTAACGTATTAAATTCTTCAAGAGAGAGTATTTGATCGCCGACTACACGAGCAATATGAGATTTCACCGATTTGATGCCGCTTTCCCATATGCTACCAAAGTGGGGTGCTGAAGGGGGGTTAAATTTTAACGTTATAGCTTCAGCTTCAGTTGCTTGTTATAAAAGCTTGTTTAATTCGCGCTGAGCGCCGACAAAGTTTGTTCCACAGTCGCTGTGGATAACAGTACAACGACCTCGCCGAGCGATGAATCGACGGAGGACAGCAATGAAGCAGTCAGTGGTTAGGTCTGAGGCTACATCTATGTGAACCGTCTTGGTTGACAGGCATATGAATAGGCACAAGTAGGCCTTTTGCGTGCGAGCGCCACGTTTTCTAGCGTATGAGATGGTAAATGGGCCACCACAGTCGACACCCACACTGATGAAGGGTTTGTGATACGCGGCAAAGAGGTAAATTACCCATAACTGGAGTGATTGGTTTGGGTTTCGTCTTGTAACAAGGAATTCATTTCGCTAAATTCTCCGAACAATCTTTTTACCTGAAAGTATCCAAAAGTTCTGATTCATAAGGTATAAAGTAGTGTTGACTCCAGCATGCGAATTGGGGCGATGAATGTCATCTATGATCATTTCTGAAATATAATGGTTACTAGGAAGCAATGCGGGGTGTTTCGCTGCATACGAAAAAATGGGAGAATTGTTCGCTCGACCTCGTCTCTGTAGCAGCAAGGAAAACATATGTCTTTGCCTCTAACAATTCGTTGTTGTCAGCGAACTGTTCTGTAGGCAATGTTGTTGAGGGCTGAGACAGCCATGGGGGGCCCCTCCCACCATCGAGAAAAAGACAAGAGTTCATTTGGTAGGAGACCACGAGATGCAGGACCGGCAGGATTGTCAACAGACGAGATCTAATGCCAGTGACGAGGAGGCACCTTTTCCTGAATATGGCAAACACGATTCGCCGTGAATGTTTCTGGGGTACAGAGTGAATCCAATTCAAAGTTACTGTGGAATCGCTCCAGGATGATTTTCAATGTATAGATAAGAGCTGAGTGTATTCACCACACACTCGAGAAGATTAGACAACAGCACCGCTGCGCACAATTTAAGTCGAGGTATGGACACCACCTTTAAAGGGGCTACCTTTGATTTAGCTATAATGACACCTCGAAGATACACTACAGCGGCATATCCTGAAGAAGAGGCGTCGCAGAAACCATGCACTTGATAGGTGTCAGCCTTTGCTTCAGTAAGGAGACGCGGAATATTCGCACGTTCAAGGTTCCCAAGTGACGATTGAAACTGTCTCCACTGAGCGCACACGTCATTAGGTGGAGTTGCATCCCAGTCTAGCCCTAAACTCCAAAGTTTTTGAATGAGATGTTTCGCCCAAAATGTGAGGGGGCATAGGAAAGCAAGAGGATCGTAAATGCCCGAAATCTCAGATAGTATCTGACGCTTGGAACAAGTTGATTTCGAAGGTTGAACCACAAAGGAAAGGTAATCTCCTTGTGATTTCCATTGCAAGCCTAGAATTTTGATGATGTACTCTTCTGCGTCACAGAATGGCAAGTTGTTACACTGTCGATGTTCGCGTGGTACAGTACTTATAATGTCTGGGTGACTGATCGACCATTTTCTAAGTTCTAAACAACCTCTTTCTAATAGATTTCATCTCACAAGCATTTTCGAGCGATGAAGCCCTGCCTACCAGGTCATTAGCATATAAGCAATTTCTAAGGGCATAGGCTGCCATGGGAAAGTCCCTTTCTCCTTCGTCCACCAACTACAGAAGAGCACGAATAGTCAAATAGACGAAGAGACACGATAAGTGACTGTGTTTAATTGAAATGTCGTAATGGGGTCAGTTAGTGCGAACCGCCAACGAATAAGTTGATAAGCTCGATGCTCTTCAGAAATCAAAATCTGACGGTACATTTGCTTCACCTCGCAAGTAAAGACAAATGGGTAAATCCGAAAACGTATGAGGATCGATATGATGTCATTTTTAAGCTTAGGGCCAACGAAAAGGGTGTCATTTCAAGAAATGCCATTGCTGTCTTTTGCCGAGGCATCAAAGACTACACGAAGTTTTTGTTTACCACCAGAGTGCTGCACTACACCATGGTGCGGCATGTAGTAGAATTGGGGATTGTTTCCAAACGATTCAATTGGCGACATGTGACCGGAAGTTAAATAGTCGGTCATAAACTATATATACATTTTCTGTAATAGTGGATTTTTGCCCATTCGATGCTCTAAAGAGAGCAAACGCTGGCCAGCTATTTCGGCACTACCCTTGAATGAAAGCTTTTCTTCTTTGAAAGATAAAGAAACGCAACAGCACCCAGATGGCTCACGACGAAATGACTGTTTAAACCACAATTCGATAGCAGTGTCTTCCTAAGATTCAGTTGGTGCGGACTTGATTTCTTCTAGCTTCCAAAATGCTTTTAGTGTGTCATCCAATGAAGGTTCAATCGAAACGAACAA
This sequence comes from Rhyzopertha dominica, assembly GCA_025024175.1. Taxonomy (NCBI): domain Eukaryota; kingdom Metazoa; phylum Arthropoda; class Insecta; order Coleoptera; family Bostrichidae; genus Rhyzopertha; species Rhyzopertha dominica. The sequence continues at coordinate 36,185,206 of QCXZ01000138.1, forward strand.
GGTTTGATTGGAGGAGGGTGTTGTGGAAAGGTGTCCATTTGTATTTCCTATTACTGTCCAACCTAATATAGTATTGATTGCTGTAGGGCCAGGTCCATTGCTGGCAATCGTCGCAAATTATGCGGGGATAAATGTCGGCACCGAGAAGTATGTCAAAAGGAGCTGGAGTATTCCAGTTGGATCGGCGAGCTTTAGATTTCTAAGCGTTTTAAAACGCGACGAATCAATTGAAACATTAGGAAGGTTGGAACATATATTGTCCAGGATAATCTATTCGAGGATAATTTCTGCGTCAGGGCATTCTATTGGATACAATTTGCAAGTTGTAGTTGCTGTAGATGATGGAATGGCGATCTGATTTAAGCCCACTAAATTGTTCGATGACTTCGTGCTGGTAAGTCCTAAACGCCGAAAGCATCGTTCGGTAATTAAGCTGCACTGTGATCCTGTATCACATAAGGGCCCTGTTGCACAAAGCGTGGTTAACCAGACCCCCTGGTTAACACGCGGTCAACGGGCAGTTGTCATGGAAACGGTTCTTTTTAAGGGTTCTTCATTGGTGCTGCCTATGGCAACGGCTGGTTAACCGCGTGTTAACCAGGGGGTCTGGTTAACCACGCTTTGTGCAACGGGGCCAAGGTAAGACAAGTTTGATTATTACCATACCCATTCTTTACTTCTACTGCAGTAGTAGCAAGCAATACTGTGCTATTTGATTGTGAATTGGTCAGTGTAACACTGGGTTTATTTTCCGACAAGTGGGGGACATTTTTTGAGCTATCATCATTCACGGAGTGAGTGGAAGATGACGACGCAATGACAGGTTCTGTGGTTTTCAACGATGAAGTGGCCGAGGGCCTTTGGGAGCTCGCAAACTCTAACAATGAATGGTGTGACTGAGCGCATTGGTTACACTTGTGAGCTAACTGACAAGATGAGCTTTTGTGAGCTACACGAAGGCAGTTAATGCAAACTCAACATTACTTTGCAACTTCATACCGTCGCCCTGGCGGAAACAAAATGAATTCCGAACAACGAAACAATAAATGGGGTCCTTTACAGTGGGGACACTTATTATCCGATTTGGGAATTGAAGGAGCAATATTATTTGCTATCATGACGTTTCTAACACCGCCCTGATTTGTAACTGCGTATGCGCAGCTGCAAAGCAAACGTACAGCAGACGCATAAAAATCCGTTATTGGTTGTTGCCWAGTTGCCAAGGGCCGCTTGACCTTGAGACTAGTGTGCGCGAATTATTTATTACGTGAGCCGGTTACAGCTGCAACCAGTGCCGACGCAACAACAAAATACGAATACGATTCGTGATTTCAATTACGAGTTTTATGCAAAGTATTACCTAGGACCGATCTATCCGGCTGGATCGAAGGACCAATATGGAATGTGATTATGCCGAGGGGCAAATGCAATAAGGGATCACGACTATCAACTTACCTTGCATACAGCAAGGGCCACAAATGAAATGAACGAACGAAATAAACACTGGCTAGGCACCGAGGTGCAGGTTCAAGAACTAGCTGTTCGCACTATGTCTGCTGGCGTGCTGGCGAATCTTGTGTATTAAACTTTTAAACGGGAGCGGGCGTGACAAGCGTTGACGTCGTGGTAGGAGGGTGAGTGGGTGATGGGGGATGCATGAGCCGGAAGCGCGGCAAATTTAAATCAAGACGCAACAACTTGGTAATGAAGGTTAACATCCAATGCGAGGAAAAAGCTAATCGATAAAATAGTAGACACAGCACTACGTAGTTAAAATAAAATATGGGCAATCAACGCCCTTGCGCTCCCAGTTATAACTTACACATGCGGAATTGTGGACTGGCTCATGTTAGAAATAGAGTGTATTAATCGTAAAACTAGAAAAGTGCTCACTACCGGCAACATCCATCACCTCAAGGCCGACGGTGACAGACTGTACATCGGGAGAAACCAAGCTAGCAGCGGGCTTATTGAATTAGATAGCGGTTATGAAATATCAATTGCTAAACTCGGAAGATATTTAGAAAATGGCGAAGATCCCTTTATGAAATGCGTGAAAGGATATGATGCAACGAAAGCCAAATACCCATGCCAAAAAGCGGCCAAAAGAAGGAACCACCGCTGATAACACAGTCGATATATGACCAAAACCAAAAAAGAAAATATGAAGACAAGCCACTGCACAGACAGTTTATGAGGAACGTTGACCAGCCAGATATTGACAGAAAAACATCCCTGGCGTGGCTACGAAAGGCAGGCCTCAAAGGAGAGACTGAGAGCCTGATTATAGCTGCACAAGACCAGGCTCTTAGTACGAGGTACTGAAAAAAAAACACATATTCAAGCAGCCTATAGACAGTGGATGTAGACTTTGCAACAAAGTTGAAGAGCGCATCAGCTATAAAGTGGCATAATATACTGTAGCGGTAAAAAAATGCAACACCCGTGTAGAATTTAGATTTGTTTTAATTTAAAAATTTAAATGTAAGTTAACTTGTAACTTATCTTTAGCTGCATTCGCTTGATTTTTGTGAACAATCAGCATATTATATCATTTTATTTATTTTTCGGAAACGATTTTCAATTCCACCCGGTCAAAATAATGCAACCCTTTGGTTTTCACTGATTTACTGACTTTTTTCTATTATTTTTATTTGCCTATCAGAGAGAATCAGGCATGTACGTGATGAAAAACGCAAAGCAATCATTAATGCTAAGCTGGCGAGAAATTCTCATCGTGCCATCGCTGCTCAGTTTAATATCAGTTATTCTATGGTTAGCCGTTTGTTCAAGTCTGATTCTGTGGCACACAAGCCGGGAAGTGGCCGTCCGCATAAGTCTAGTGCTAGTGAGGATTGTAGAATGGTTAGAGTCGTGAAAGAAGATCTAATGAAAACCGCAAAAGACGTTCGTAAGTTTTCCAGAGAGTACATGAACTTGTCTCTCAGTATTGAGACAGCTCGCAGAAGACTTCGGGCAGCCAAATTGTTCGGTAGGTGACCATGCAAGAAGCAGCTGATTTCGGAAAAGAATCGTCGAAAGTCTTTTGGTCAGATGAAAGCAAATTTAATTTGTTCTCATCTGATGGTATCCGCTATGACAGACGTTATCAAGTATCGAGTGGGGTAATAGTCTTTAAAATACCCTAAATGTGGGCCAAGTATAGATATAACATATGTAATATTTCTAGAAGCTTTCAGTAGCAGTGGTGTTGGTCCGTTGCATCGTGTTGAGGGCATCATGTTACGGATCGTGAAATACTCGATATGGTGATGTTGCCTCATGCGTAGGAAAAATTAAACCCTAAGTGGATCTTCCAGTACGAGAACGATCCGAAATATTCGTCTTGGTTCGTCAAAAGCTGACTGTCAGATCATGACGTTCATGTTTTGGATTGGACGTCTCAGTCACCCGCCTTGAATCCGATAGAGCATTTATGGGAAGAACTTGAGTGTTGAGTTCGTGTTCGAACACATAAGAATACCGACGATTTGATGACTGCAATGCTGGAAGAATGGCAGAAAATCGCGCTTGAAACAATCATTAAACTAGTTGACTCAATGCCTAAGCGACGTGAAGCTGTTGGGTGTACAAATGACTATGCAACCTGTTATTGAACCTAGCGTTATTGCTCAATTGTTATTATGTGATTTTAATTTATCGTTATAAAATTAACGCAACCGAATAAATGATGTATGCTTATATTTAGAAATTTAAAATTACAAGAAATGTAATGTAGGTACGAAGAGACATATCAACTTTGCAAGCTATATACACTGGAAAGTGTCTAGATGGATAGGATTGAACATTCCGTATAAGTATTACGATCACGCCGCACATAGTGTATCCACATGTGGGCGGGCGACACTATTGTGGGATTTTTCCATAATCACAGATCGAGAAATCACCAGCAACCGACCAAACATTCTCGTACATAACAAAGCTGACAAGACCTGCTTTATTATAGATATCGCTGTGCCGGACGACTCCAACGTGTCAAAAAAACAATCCGAAAAGTCAAAAATATTAAGATCTTGAGATTGAGGTCAGCAGATTGCGATGAAAGAAGACCAGAGTGGTTCCAGTGGTGGTTGGAGCTCTGGGTACGACCGCTAAGGGATTCCTAGACCACTTAAACAAAATTCCTGGCTATTCATCGCCAAACGCACATATTAAAATAAAAGGGAAATAACGTATGCAGAATATGCCAAGAAAAACCAGAAGCCATACACCATCTTCTGAGTAGCTGCCCGATTTTAGCTTCTAAAGAATATATAGACACAGCCTCCTATATACATTGGCATAGATATTGATGTTTATTTTGAGCAGTCCTTTGTATTAATTATTCTCAGTGTATTTATTTGTAGGTTCTGGCTCCTGTTTTTATTAAATTAAAAACACTTGTATCTATTAATATGACGTTACGTTGGCAATTGTGTAAAATATACAATATTAATCCTACAACAAAATGGTATGAGCACACCCCATTTTAAGTTGAGGATAATGATACGGCCACATTAATGTGGAATGTGCCAACAAACAGGACATCGTGATTAAGGACAAAGAAAAACAAATCCGCGTGTTGATAAACATATCTATCCCATCCGACTACAACTTAACTCAAAGAGAAGCCGAAAAGCTCAATAGATACAAATATCTACCCATCGAAATTAGTCGAATCTGGAAAATAAAAACCACCATCGCAGCAGTAATCATAGGAGCTACCGGACTTATTTCAAACACCGTCACTGAACATATAAAAAAAATCCTGGCTGTCACAATATTACGTTAAACCTTAAGAAATGGCGTTATTGGTGACAGCACACAATAAAAAAAACTTACATCTAACATCTAAACATCTACCTTAGAATTTGGGTAGGAAATATATTTAACCGAAAGCAAAAAGTCGAGTAATTATGAAGTAATAATAGCAATAATAATAATAATTGTCAGAATTAATAACTACATTTCAAAACCGACGGCTCGGTACGCAAAGCTGTTAAAAATCACGACGTCCAGAATATGTCGATATCAGTAGCAAAATAAGCAGCCCAAATAAAAATACAGCAAAACATACAGTCGAATAACAACCAGGATGACACTAAGGATAAATTAAAAAATAACATCGAAGAACATAAAATAGACGCTCTGACAAGTAAGCCACTACATGGACAGTTTTTCAATATGATGGAGAACCACACCATCAATAATAAAACATCTACGATTTGGCTACGTGATTTTGGAATAAAATCTGAAACAGAAAGTCTTATTATACATAGCTGTCCAAGACCAGCACCTAACACTAATTATTACATTTTGGTTTGAAGGCTTTTATAGTTGTTATCGATGATACCCCAACAAATATAATAAGGTGGTCCGTTAAATACACTGGAAAATCTGCAAACATCTGGATGTTGAAGCTAAAAAGAAACATGAAGCCTACTGGCAGAATTATAAGAGCAAATCGCCCTCACATAATCGTCCATGACGAAAGACAAAGAATATACTGGATACCCGACGTCGCTATACCGGATGACGCTAATGTGCGYGCTAAAGARACAGAAAAAAAATCTGCAAATATAGAAGACCTGGAAGTCAAAACGATACTGACCTCTGTCGACATCATCGACAGAGGTGCAAGTTGTAGCGAAATCGCAATCCCTTATGTTTTCAAAAAAGAAGTTTATCGGAGCATCAGTCTCGTACCGTGTTTAGAGCATTCATTGTGTTTTCTGATATCCTCTGGGCACGAGGTGAATATATTTATTTGCGTAGATAGATTTTCCCAGCCTGGTGCTAGGTGAGTTATAATGATAACTTGGATTTTCTGTGTGATTTAAGTAAGTACATCATGTAACTATAATTTAATTATTCTAGATAATATAATCAATTTGTTAATAAACCGGCTGAATAAAAGACGACTTGTGCTACCTCACTAAAAGTGCCCCGTAACACCCCCTCAGGATGGAACAAGGCGTTTCGTTACAAAGGTAAGAAAAATCATGTTGCTAGTAGTAGTTAAAAACGGTGGCTATTTCTTGTATTGTTTGTGATAGTAGTTCTGGTTTACATATTTGTATGCACGTAGCCCACAAGATAGCAATATGTTAGTTAAGCAAGTTCAGCTATAATTGGGTTCAATGCAGAACGCATTGTACAGCCACTGTTTGCAAGTTATAAGTTCTATTACAGTGCATTGCAAAAATAGACAAAAAAACTTACATAGTTTCAATAACAGCAAATTTTATCTTCATCCCTCTCACAATTTTCTATTTAAGCAACTACAGCCCCGAGATAATCTCATAAAAATGACTAACGTAACTGCCAGCACGCCACCAGAGAGCATTAATTCTTATTAACCCTTTATGCGCTATTGACCTGGATACTTAAGGACATCAGCTGCGTTAATAGTCCCCGGAACTCAGTGCTCGCCGACCTAGCAAGGCTTTAAATTTAATAAGTACGGAGTTTATGTTCGAAGCAATGGAGATGAAGCGGAATGGTCGCGATATTTAGGAGATTGTAGAGAGCGTCTTAAACGCGAAATAGCTTAAACGCCTGGTTTGATCGGCCTGCCCCTTGCAAATATGCCGGGATTAATTAAACCACATTTGGTTAATAGTTCCTGCTAACGCGAAAGTAGTTATGTCGAACCGTCGTCAAACCGAACGACAGACGAGAAAAGGGAGTGCTGGTGTGACGAGTGCAGGTCTCAACTTGCTCGCAAAGTATTTCAACTGCCACGTTTTGATTGTTTCCGTTACACTAACTTGCATTAAGTGTATAGTTGTGTATTCTAGATCCACTTCCTTCCGAAATTAATACAAAGGAGTCACTATATTATAGCAATTTATATTGACAATCAAAAACAGTATTATTTTATAAAATGTTATAATTGCACTTCAAGTCTAAATTTGTAGACGCTGTGTACATTGTGCGGGATGGGCCGTGGTCTAATGGTGTGTGAATAACCTAATGTTTCACCCACAACTGCAGTAGGCATTCTCAAGAGAGAAGTCTATGAGTGAATCTTCTAACGGAAGGCTAACATTCAACTGACGTTCCGACGTCAAGGGCGGAGCTAAGTGAATTTATGGCTTATGAATAGTTGCTGTAGACTGAATTTCTGTTTGGACTCTTCAAGAACTGAGTACCAAATTTTGTTGTCGTCCTCTTCTGTTTTATTAAAATTATTCGAATATTTATGGATTTTTATAGCTCCTCTTTGCATGCACGCATATCAATGGCGCGTAGTTTCCAAAATCACCGTTTTATCAAAGAGTATACAGTAAAGATAGTTCCTTTGTCACCTTATAAAACTTTATCGGTCATCATAGCTATTAGTGAGATTATTGAGGGTCAGTTCCTTATATTGGATCCGAATTACTCACTGTAACAAAACACATATCCTAAAGAACACAAATCAAAATAACAATTTTATTCCATCGTCCAATAACTCTTCCGATACTGACGGTTGGAACCATAATTTTGGAATATGTTTCATAAATTTTGAAACTATGGCCTCCTTCATAGCATATGTTACCTTTCTAAATTTTCGTGTGCAAAATTCATATTTTTTGAATGTGTTTTAAAGAATTTTTTTATAGCGGCGAACTTTATTTTTATTTATTCTTCAGTCCTTTATAGTGGAGTGTTACGCTTCTTGCACACAAAAGTATTACAACAATTTATAATGCATACCTTCACTTCAACTTTCACTTTTCCCCGTTTATTAAGAACTGTTTTTTCATTACACTGTGATTCGGAGATTATGTCAATTACGGTGTTGCTGGAACCAACATTAACAACAACAGTTAATCGGGTACTTCATCTGAATATGAATTGACACATACTACGTCATCAGCACTTCTGTCACTATTAGACGCAGATTGTTTTACAACTTCCGCCATATTGTCAGAATCTACTGGACGCCAAAAAGTCATTTTGCTTAGTAGTATAATAAGTCTGTTTGAGATCAAAAACTCAACTGAACGAAACTAAACTAATACCTACCAGTAACGGGGTGGTGACCTTTTTGTTTTGGGGGCGCTGATTTAATAATACAAAAAATATTTTTATTTTAAACCAAACAAACAAACAAACAAAAATCGTGATGTCTTTTCATATACATTTGCGTCAAACTTTCTGGTAAATCCTGCTCGATTTTGGTAACTGTGTTTGGTTGCACTTGATTTAAAAACAAAGATAAAATGTCAGAATTAATTTCAGTTTTTTGTAAATATTAATAATTGTATGTCACCATGGAAGTAGGTAACTAAATTTTGATTTCAGCTGCATTGCACTGTAGTGAACCTCTCTCGTATATGTTGTGTTTATTTTAAGTAAGTGATAATAGTGACTCAAGCAGGACGCACGAACTGCGCGGTAACTTTCTTAGAAATCAATTCTCAATAAAGTTCCTAAACAAAGAGTTCAATCATTTAGCGCCGGCTTCTCACACCAAGAGGCCTTGATCATATCATCCAGACATAAACATCCACCCAGTGAGAAGGTGGAAATTGGCGATCGAAGGTTAAAACCAAAGTCAAATTCGAGAGTCTCCCATCAGCCGTCATCAAGTTAAGTTGTACAAGAGAGTCTCCTCTCAGTCAACACCAAGTTAAGATGTAAAAATTGAGTATTAAGAAATTCCAAGTATCATATTACTGTCTCGATCTTAAGTAAAAAATTTTAAAAGTTCTTCGTCGGGACTCAAGTTTGATTTTCAGTCATAACGTTGAGTTGAAGATCCCAAGGGAAGTTTGGGAAGAATAGTAGGAATCCATACTCCAGTGGGCGAAATTCCAGGATGTTTGAATAGAAGTATGTGCAGCTACGAATTACGTGGTTTGAACCCATCACACTAAAGTGGATTACTAGATACCTTATACTGTAGTGAGTCAATAAGTTTGCTTACTCCTGCTTAAGTATTAGCACCGTCTGTCTAGTTACAAAAGATCAAATAATGTTCTTGCAATTTGTGTGTCAATTGTCAGTTTCCAAGGAAACTTACTCTGTTTTATTACTTAATTTTTTCATTGTTATAAAACTTTAATTTATTAAGCTTATATTAAACTACTAAACTTTACAAACGGTATTTAAACGCTTTCTCGTACCAGAAAGAATCCCTAAACCATTTCAGGGCTCGTACTCACTCTCTGAAGAGGGGTGTAAACCAGTGTCAAAAATCAATCTGTTTTATGAATTTTTGTTAACTTTTTTTTCGCATTAATTTAAAGGGCGTGCGATCCCTTCAAGATCGGACTGGTAGCAGCACACCTCTGAGAAATTATATTTTAATATTTATCATAAAAATTCTTTAAGCTTCGTAAAAATCCGCAGAAGTCAAAGACAAGGTAAGTGCGCTCTTTTCTTATCAGTTCTAATATAAATACTATTTAAAAGACTTATTTAATAGCGCTCAAAATATTATTACATTGGTGGCAAAAGGTGGGAATAGTAAATATCATTAGCACCCCCGCCAATTTTTAGTGTTCGTCGTTCGATTACTAGAGCACTTTGTTTTAATTGCACAAGAAGCATAATCTAACATTTTGGCCTGACAGGTAAATAAATAACAAAATATCATAATAAAATAAAATCAATTACTTACGAAATCAATGTATGCATTTTGTTATCAATTATGACCAAAAGCATATTCAGAAATATTGGAATTACCATCACTTATCAGAAACCCGACACTCGTTACGAGACCGAGACTAAATAAACCGATACCGAAAATGATATCAAAGAAACTGTGCATCTCCGAGACCAAGCCAGCACTAGTCACTCATACTTAGATGTGACCGAGATTTTGCCCATATAGGAGTCCATACACTGTTGTAGACATCGTCTTGCTGATGTAAGAATATGTCGTAGGCAAACAGTAAGATGGCGTAAAATTTGACGAGCTTTTGCTATTTTTCTGGGTAGTTAACATTTGTCAATGGTGCAATAGTTTTAGGCGGATAGTCAGTTGAGTAGGCCAATGATGAAATAAATTTATAATAAGTACCATTTTTATATTTATCATTTCAAAATGTAACATTGGCCAATCATACTGGGTGCTTATTTCAAAACATATTCTTTAACGGTCTCTATTAGTTAAAGTTTTAATGACAGCACCGTGTGAAACCTGTGATATTCTAAAAAATGAAAACATCTCGCCAGCTTGAGATCGTAAACAATTTCACTATTGAATGTAAAAATCACAACCTGAATGTCAAATTAAACGACTTAAAGTTGTGTTATATTAGACATTCCCTTGGTAATGTGAAAATTTACTTTCTGGAACAAAAAGAAAAGATGCGGCTAAACAAAACGCGAATGATAGAAGTTCTTAGACCCTGAAAAAAAGGTTTTTCGACATATGTACAAAATTTAACAATATAACTACTAATTATTTTTAATGAATATCTCCACCTGCCGTTTGTTGTACTTCGGACAATAAGTAAGTTATATTTCTTAAAAAATAAAAATCTTTAAATACTCAGTTGAAGAGTCCGGTAATGTGATTAAAATATGTTTAAACCGAATAAGAATTAAAGTATTTTACCTATTGTCTGTAAAGTACTACCTTCAGTTTAATTCATCTTTTTAGGAAAAAGCACACATTGGCACCTGCTATATAAAAATATATATACACATACTGTTCCATCGGTTTGGTTATTGCTATTGTGTTATAAGTTGTTTACGTAAGCGAAACAAAATTTCCTTTATTACGCCGGAGTTCCTAAAATACAGCCATATTTTCTGTCCATTGCCTTTATTCGCATCAACTTAATTTGGTTCCATCTAGGAGTTCCTTTGTTACATCCCCCTGCCCCTATTAATGCAGGAGACGAACGTCGTCTAGATCACCGGAAAGTTCGAACAACAGCGCCATCTGCGTGTTGGCCACCGACCATAAATATTTCATACAGTATCAGAACGACTTGATCTACTGCTGTCCGTAAGGTTCTGCTTGCACTCGCGTTATAACCTGACTCGCCTGTTATTGGAAAAGTTTGAACGCGGAATTAGATGTATTTCTATTCGTTGGCAGATATTTACCGCATTTTCTACATATAAGCGCATTGCTAGGAACCGGTTTATTTCTTAATCAGGCCAGGGTCACAATATCAAAGCCCTTTGCAGGCATAAATGTTTTACTCGCCTGCAGATTATGGACTGTATTAACGTAAGGGTCGCTTCAATTTTAACTGCGCACTGGTGATATGTGGAAACTGACGTTCACCCGTAGCAGGGTACGTTAATGGGAATGACGATACGCGTTTACTCTGATATATTTTTGGGTTGTCGCTACTCGTACTAAATGTTCACGTTACTGCATACATCTTTAGCTTCCGCGATATGTCCGCAATTTTTCAGATAGAAACGTTTTATGTCAATTTTAAGAATGTTCGCAATACCTTTCTTGAGTGCAGTATGGTATGGAAGCTTATTTAATAAGTGAATAAGTATTACACTGAAAATGATCGTTCCATCATGTAAAGTAGATGTTTATACTTATTAACACACCACCGAAATGTATAGTGCGCGCCAGGAAAGAAGCAGGAATGTAACATCGTCCACAATTTGAAAGTAGCGAACCGCATTGGTGGGACGAGTTAATAAGTTTATTCGCCGCGCTGGTCTGAAATTGTGACCATGAATAATGGAAGGCACACAAATGATTTATTTGTCTGTCGACAATTACCGTCCCCACCACGTCTGCCTTCTTCCTTGGCGTACCACATTATGATCCTAAAACTTATCCCTTATCCCCCCTTATCTATGAGGTAGAACAAATCATCCAGTTTTTGGATTACTAGAAATTATTGGTCATGCTGTTGCCAATAGAAATTTTGACAAAAACTAATATTCGTTAACCATCTATTACTAAAATATTGGTGGATTTTAGCCATCTAATGTATAATCCGAGTTATCGATCATAAATTTTGATTCTATCATATCGGGTTGAAGAAGGCTTCGCTACAGGAGTAGAATTTTTGCAGGGGTTTATAACATATAGCACGAACAAAGACCATGCGGCATTTGGATGTGCTTGTAGAACGGGTGTTCTCTTATCTCTCAGGAAGAATATTTTTTCTATGCAAGGGTATGTGAGTTTTATTTCTGATACTCAAATATTAAGAACTATATAGAAAGATGAATGCTCCAAAGAGTATTTTATAATCAACAGTAAACAAATGAGCATGCCAGAAAGGGGGAACTAGATATAGACTTTACATAGTGGAGAAATTAAAACAGTGACCTACTTAGAAAACCGCTATTTGAACTTTGAGACGTAATCAACATTCAAAGAGTATTCAAAAATTTTAGCATCACATGAATTTATCTCACACATATCTCAATCCAAATGGAGAAACTCCGCAGTCAGAAGGCGAAACAATTTCCAATATGACATTATGAGTATGAAGTATAGATGAAGTTTGCCAACCAGAGTTGGAAAGTTCTGATAATGGCAATTTCCTCTCTATTTCTGACTGTAGTGGTAAATCGTCATTGCTTCATTGCAGATATATTTTATCATTTTTTTTAATTTTGACTAGGAAGTTCACACCCGAACCACTTCTGAAAAAATCGGCCTGCAAACAGAAAAACTTGAAATTGGAAATCACTGTTAATTTTCTATGCGCTCCTACCTCGAGACCATTTTCAGAATAACAAATATTGAAAAAAATAAAGCAATCAGTCGATTCACTGATGATATATTTAAAATTTTTTATTTTGGTGTTTAATTTAATTCTAAATCTTTTGTACTTTATTTCTGATCCAATTTTAACATTGTTTTTCAACTGATTCTTCTGCATTTTGAATGTATGTACTAATTCTCTTTTTGCAGGTGGCTCTGTTGTCATATATTTAGGTTGGTTTTTGAATGTAGTAGGATATGCAACTCATCCTCTTTTTGATAATATTCGATACTGTGCCATCATGTAACACGTACTGTTTCTCGCGAATAACAAACCTGGGATCGACTTCATTGATACATACCGCACTTTGATTGATATAAAATGTTGATGAATGCTACATCGCACCCAGTTCTTTCGCCATTAGGTATCTTTGAAATACTTAAACCCTTACTGTTTCTCCAGGTGATATAGTTACTTTTGCATCCTATTACAGAACTGTTGTCGTTGCTAGGAATCTGCAATGAGATATCTAATAGTGTATTCAAAATGCCTTATAACAGCGGGTATGTAATAACTGTCTGAGTGGATATCTTTTTGGCAGATATACCTAACAAAGCTTTGTTTGTGCGAAGTTGAGAGAATAATTTAAAACAACCCGTGCTTTAGGTGTATATTACAGTTATTGTTTTGTTCATTAAACTGGAATGTTAATTCGACAATCTTCATAATTTGGGCAAGCTCTAGGAGTCTTCTGTTCCGTCCTTCTTCAGAGCAATATGCTCTATAACCTTAACATAAGACATATAAATCCACATTATTTTTGATATAAAACGATGAGCTTTCGGCCGCACATCTCCTTCATTTTTCGCGCATCGAGCAAGTATTGTTTGGCCCATAGACATTTTATCCTTTCTAAATAGATTAGCAAAGCCCGTGAAAGTTTGCGACAAATTGAATCCACACATGAGGTCGAAAATCTCTTAGCTAAGGAGTGTTAATGCTTGCGCTTTGCGCATTAGATGGAATTTTAGTTGACGAACTGGTCAACAGAGGAACTTAAAGGCACTGAATGCAGGGTTGCTAGATTGAGCTACTTATTGCAAATTGGTCGAGATAAAAACTTAATTTGCGACAAAATTTTTGCAAATGGCAATAGGCGATAGAATGGTAAAACTGTTTTTCTATTAAAGCGATAAATATATGTTGGTCGTCCATTGCGATTTCTGGATCGGATTCTTGAACAGCGAATAAAGACAACCATGCCGTTTTAAAGACTTTTAGAGTCGCATTGAAAATGGAACGGGTTTGAATGTTTGATTACTAATAACGCCAAAGGTACATTGATGAGTATATTAAAAAAATCTTGCTGTGCACACTGTGTGAAATTAGATATAAGCGGATAACGTGTATTTTTTTCAAAGAATGTTTTTGAATCACATATTTTTTATCGATATAAAGCTGGCGAATTTATTTTGGTAATTGGTGACATTTTTGGCTGTTGGTGGCGATCAGCAGCCACGATCATCCAGGCAACCCTGTATWTTGCCATTTTTGAAACTTCCTTGTGCGCAAATCCAAAGMGCCCCATGCGCAGCTTCAATTTGGTGCATGCATGATTTCAAGCACTGTTCATCTATTTAGAAAGATAAGATGTCTGTGGTCTGGCCCGGTCGTAAGCACATCACACATCTATGCCTCCCGCGATCTTCCATCTATCTATGTTGAATTTCATGCGCAATATGAACAATATATGTCAATGTTAACATTTAATAATAGTAATTTATTCGCTTCAAAAAAAAAAATTACTAGAAAACATAAGCACCTAATTGCAATTCAGCGAAACGGCATGCATTCACTTGTCCACGATGGTGTGGGTAGTGATCTTCCATTCAACCAATAAATGAAAAAAATAGCAAATATCGCCCAAAATACCAAAAAAAAAACACAGAGAGAGCTGTACTTCATTAGACACTAAATATATCGCTTGAATCTCATCCTTGAAAAGCAACAACTTTAATCGTTTTTTTTTCAATTAAACGACCTATATGCTTGTATAAGTCTATAAACTATAAAAAGTTTACATGCTTACAAACAACACAAGAGAAAGATCTTGTAAACAGCCACGTTCGGTGCCTAGGTATGGTTGAGTATTTTTCTGGTGCCAAAATTGTTCCTCGTATCAATAAAATTTAGTTTGCTGTAAAGATATATTGGTACTTTACTGGTAATTAAATTGTGCGCTGAGGAGGCGTAATGCAGAAATCTGTGCCTATAAAGCGACATCCACCCAACATCCCCCAATCTAGAGGTTACCGATTGACGTCTGCTCAATCCGTAAACAGCTCTAACACACGCGTTCTAAACATGTTGAAGTCGTTGAGCATTATATCGTATCAAGCACGGGCTATACACTACGTCACAGTAATTAACATGAAAAAGAACAAGCGTATCGCATAGTATAATTTTTGTTTTTGTTAATAACACTTTAAAGTGGCCATATATAAGTTTCAACTGTACAAAAACTTCATATATAACATCGTTAATATGTCCAAGATTTTTTACAATGTCCACAACAGTTATCTAAGACAAGGAACAAAGATCAGCATTAATTAGAGCTTCAGCAGCATCAGAGTTGGATTCTTGAAATGAATGGCGGCGCAAATGAAATTTTTTTGGTTTGCAGTCAAAGTGATGTTTGGGAAAAAGAAATACAGGAAACAGTATTATTATTGTGGGGAATATCAAGCAAAACGCGAATAAATGAAACGGCTTATTAAATGAAAACAATAACGATGGATGTTAACTCCAAATAAATGTCCTTCAAACTGCAATGCTGCCCCTCGCGTCCTCCACAGCACTGGCACCGTCTTAACGTCTTTGAACAAAACTCACTTGTTTTAACATCTTCACCTTATTATTACAACGTCTTCACTTTATTATTTATTACGTCTTCACTTGAGATCTTAACTGTACAACTGTACTGCTGTACTCCCCCGTCACTCGCGCCCGTGCAGGTTATATGCGTTCGCGCGAAGAGTCCCGAAGTTACCCGACGCTTCTACTCGCGTGCGTGGATTTAAATCGCGAGACGTAACGTTTCCCACAATTCGGCCGTCGTGCTGGTCGCCCGACTCGGGAGACAATGTTTCCTCTTCCTCCTTCCTTCCATGCTCTGCGAAATCTCCTTGGTCTTCTTTTCCCCGATCTTGTTGTAATGAGATCCACGACTTCATGAATTCGGCACAAGTGGAAGTTTTTTTCTGGTCTTTCGTGTAATCCTTTTTTTTGGACGTCATATGTATCATTTCCTTTTATTTTTTAGTGATACGGTAGGGCCCAAGGAATTTAGATTTTAACTTTAGCCCTGGTCCGAACTGAGTCCTCTTTATAGCAACCAATTCTCCTCCTACTTTGTATTTACGTGCATCGCGTCTTCTAAGGTTGTAGGTTTTCCTGTTTTCTTCTTGAATCCTTGCAATATTTTCCTTCGCCTTCCTTCTTAAGTTTTCTCTCTCTTCTCCGAACTGGCGGCGGATTTCTTCTTCAATGAGGTCTCTTATTCTGGGCAGTGACCCATTCTTCATCTTAACTCCTACCAGCAGCTCAAAAGGTGTTGTGTCCACACTTCTTTGGTATGTGCTGTTCAGAGCTCTCTGAACTTCATCTACATGCCGGTACCATTTCGTCGGATCGTCAAGACATAATTTAGTAAGTACGGGAATTATGATGGAGTTGATTCTTTCTATCTGGCCATTTGCTCTTGGAAGTCCTGTTGTTACACAGCAATGACGAATCTTCTCTGCATCACAGTAGTCCTTAAATTCTTGCGACGTAAAAGCGGAGCCTCTGTCAGTAATTATGTCAGTTGGATTCCCAAATGTTTTTCTTTGAAGTTCTAATTTCGATATAACCTCTTTTGTTGTCGTCGACTTAGCGGGATAGAGCCAAACAAACTTAGTAAAGGAATCTATTACAGCTAAGATGTGCTTGTAATTTTTATTCGTAGATTCAAGCGGTCCTAAGTGATCTAGATGGTAAGTATCGAGCGGTCGACATTCTTTTGTCAAAGGATGAAGAAATCCTTGTTGTTTTCCAGTTTTTCGATTGGCTAAAATACATGGAACACAATTACGAATGTATCGCTCAATCTTCTCTTTCATCTTGGGTATAAAATAGTCACGTCTAATTATTTCCTCAGTCTTCTTAACGAAAAAGTGTCCATTTCTTGCTCCATCATCTCGGGAATTAGCAATAGTTCATTTTCGCCAATCATTTTATAAAGTAGTTCGTCTTTCAGTAAGTAGTCCTCGTATGGTTTTTCCTTCAGAACTTCTTTAATGGTTTTAATCCTTTCGTCTTCATCTTGAGCCTGCTTAATTCTTTGGTGTAGTCCGTCAACAATCTGCTTAAAGCATCCACGTGTCTCATCCTGCTTCCCGATCTGTGTTCTATAAAATAGTCAAATTCTTCAAGAAGAAGTGCCCATCTTGCCACCCTTGTCGTGAGATCTTTCTTGGCCATGGTCTTTTGGAACGCTGAACAATCAGTGACGATCTTAAATCGATTACCCAGCAAATAAATCCTCAATCTCTTCAAAGCTTCCACGATCGCTAAAACTTCTAGCTCATAGCTTAAATATTTCATCTCAGCAGGAGTAGTTTTCTTACTCGCATAGTAAACTGAATGAAAACAATTATCTTCATATGATTTTTGTAGCAGAATTGCGCCATAACCATCCTGGCTTGCGTCTGTATGAAGTTCTGTTTCAGCACCTAGCCTGTAAATGCTTAATACTGGTTTATCTAAAAGCGCCTTCTTAAGCGTAACGAAAGCATTACGTTCGACTTCTCCATGTCGGAATTGCATATCATTTTTGAGTAAATCGCTTAGTGGTTTTGCTATAATTGAGTAAAATGGGATAAACTTCCTAAAATATCCAGTAAGACCCAAAAAACTTTGAATATGCTTAGCAGTTGTTGGTTCCGGAAAGTTTAGTACTGCTTTCGTTTTCAAATCTGATGGATAGATCTTGCCTTCTTCTATACGATGTCCTAAAAATTCTACGGATAGCTTAACGAATTGGCATTTCTTCTTGTTTATCTCCAATCCATATTCTTTAGCAGTTTGCAACACCACATTCAATTTTTCAACAGCTTCTTCCTCATCTTTTGCTGGAATTATTAGGTCATCCATGTAGGGCAAAACAACATTTTTGGCTGTCAAATCCCGAAATATATGATTAATAAATCGTTGGAAAACCGCCGGCGAATTGCACAGGCCAAAGGGAACTTTAAGAAATTGGAACTGCCCTTGACGCGTCACAAAACTGGTGTATTTTCGGCTGTCCTTTTCTACGGCTACATGAAAGAAACCATTTTTTAAATCTATAGTGCTAAATACTCTAGCCTCTTGTAATCGGTCTAATTGATCTTCAATAAGTGGTAGTGGATACCTGTCTTTAACAACTTTCTTGTTGACCTTCCTGAAATCCACACACACTCGAGGTTGTCCATTCTTTTTCTTCACCACTACAAACTGGCTGCTATACTCAGAATTGCTTGGTTCCACTATCCCATTCTGTATCCACTCTTCTACCCGTCTATCAACTATTTCTCTTTTAACGAATGGTAAACGCCTTGGAGTGTGGTAAATTGGTTCGTCGTCCTTCATGATTATTCTCATTTTAGTAGGTGCCGTCTTAATTTTCTCGGGTTTATATTCATTTATCATCGTCTTTATTTCTTCTTGCAATTCCTTCTTCACGTTTTTGCCTATGTCTATTTCTTTATCAGTTTCTACGTCAATCTTCATGATCTCTTCAGCATCTTCTAACGGATCCGGTGCTCCTTCGGTATCGACTTTGACTTTAGTAATTCTAACTCCTTCCAAATTAATCGTCACCTCTGCTGAATCTAGCAATTCGTTACCAATAATGGCATCCACGGACATAACATCATCTGGGACAACGTAAATTCTAGCATCAAAAACATGATCATCTATGAGAATGGTAGAATAGAGGTAGCCTAACACCTGTACCTCTGATTTACCAATACCATTTACAGAAATACTAGTTCTTGAGAGATTCGGGGAGCCCATTTTCTGGTATATCCATAATTTTACCAAATTTATAGTGCTTCCAGTGTCAATTAGCGCTTCAATGTCGACACAATTAATTTTTACCATCTTAAGCATCTTGTTTCGCATAACAGTATTTAATTTATGGACAGTAGCACTGTCTTTTGAACCTGAGCTTTGCTGTTGCTGCTGCACGACTTCAGTTCTACACTCGGTCGATTTATGCCCAAATCTATTGCATTTGAAACATTTCATACCTAAGCTTCTTGACTTACATTCTTTGGATCGATGACCTTTGGATCCACAATTGAAACATCTAAAATCGGAAGCTGACTGCTTATTTTCTGATGTAGACTCGGATTTCTGTTGTCGTGAGGCAGTAGCATTTGTAGACATACGTGCCCCGTAAAGAATAATTTTATTGCTCTGTTCGTCTGGAATACCGTCAATTATATACTGAATGAGAGCACTATCTTCGATGTCACCAGGACAGGTCAGTTCCTTCATTACTAGAAAATATTCCAAAACATTTTCATTCCTTTTCAGTTTTCTTTCAGAAAGTAATTTATGCAACTGCGCACTGTTAATTTTTGAAGCAAATTCTTCAAGCAATGCCCGCTTTAATGACCTCCATGAATTTATGTCTTTCTCGCTTTGAATAAACAACTTTGCCAGACCACGCAATGATTTCTTAGCAAAAATAAATAACTGCAGATCATTCCAACCTAATAACGTAGACATGTCCTCTAATTCCTCTGCCCATTTTTCGTTTGGATGCGTAAAACGTTTGCGAAAGAAACCAAATCGCTATCCGAAAACGAATCATCCGTGTATTTTAGTTTATTGTTGAATTTATCAGAGTTTGAGTCAAATTCAAATCCAGCGAATTCGCGCAACCGTTTTCTATTACCGCGATCACCTTCTTGTTCGAAAACCAACTTATGCAGTTTTTTAATGACATTAGCTGGAGCAGTCTTTATGTTATCCGCGATACCGGCAATTTGTCCCAACTTGACTTGCGTAGCCATCTGTTGACGGTTATCACAATTAGGCACGGAAATACAGTAGTTCAACTATCACGGTTAGATACTACCTACTACGGTATTAGTTCAACACGTGCACGAAGCGGCACGCCGTCGAAATTCCTTGAACGTAGCGTCGTAACGTAACGTAAGCAAACAAAGAAAGGATCACCTACCTCGTTTCGATGCTAAGGGTTACCTTGCTGCCTTCTCGTCCCCACGTCTGCTAATGGTTCTCCCGTCCTTGGTGCTTGTCCGTCTTGCCACCTAGAGTACCTCCTTCGTCGTAACGTTGCAGTAGTTGCGACGTGACCGATGTCCAACGTCTTGTTTACTCCGGCACTTCGTCCTTTGTCGTCTTCTCGGTTTGCCGTTTACAAATAAATCGCGATGGATATCCCCGACTGCAATCCCGGAAGAGCCCCCAAAATTATGTGGGGAATATCAAGCAAAACGCGAATAAATGAAACGGTTTATTAAATGAAAACAATAACGATGGATGTTAACTCCAAATAAATGTCCTTCAAACTGCAATGCTGCCCCTCGCGTCCTCCACAGCACTGGCACCGTCTTAACGTCTTTGAACAAAACTCACTTGTTTTAACGTCTTCACCTTATTATTACAACGTCTTCACCTTATTATTTATTACGTCTTCACTTAAGATCTTAACTGTACAACTGTGCTCCTGTACTCCCACGTCACTCGCGCCCGTGCAGGTTATATGCGTTCGCGCGAAAAGTCCCGAAGTTATCCGACGCTTCTACTCGCGTGCGTGGATTTCAATCGCGAGACGTAACGTTTCCCACATTATGTAATTAAGTAAACAAAATAACGTAGGTAGTACAAAAAAATGGAAACCTAAAAATAATGTCAATAATACATACGCATACATGTGAGTTGTCAAATTAGGTACTATCGGAATCGAAAAACGAATGAAAAAGAAAACATACTTAGAAGAAACAATAAGACTGTACAATAAAGAGAACTAATTGCTAAGTACAAACAAGAGAAACAAAAATCACACATTCGAGTGGGTTGTCAAGTTACTACCAGAAATTGAAGACAAATAAAAAAGAAAATAAGCGAAAGAGCATTATACAATGAAGAGAATTAATGTATAGGTACATATGCACTATCTAAGTTGCTGCCACTACTATCTTGTAAGTTAATAGTTAGAGGTTCCACTTCACTGAGATTCTCAACAAACACTTCCTGTTCCATATATTTGTTCTCTACTTCAATCACGTGGTCACAGCGCTTCTTCCAGTCTTCGGGTGTTATGTTGCTGGATTCTTCTTCGGCTATCATTCTTGCGTCATCCAATTTGAACGTAACATTTCTCGCACCAACGTTGTGTTTTACTGTGGCGGTGGTGGTACGGTGGTAAGCTTAAAATGGTATGTCCATAACTTCGTAACAAGTTGTCAAACTTGTAAGTTACATGGCGTTTTTTGTTATTTTTAATAATGTCGTACAGTTTTGGTTTAAAATTGTTTGGGCCGAAATTAATGTTACGATCCGTAAGCCATCGTACCATATCTGCTTTCTTGGAATTCGACAACGACGCTGGATTGGTTTTCACATTATGGTACGGTGCGTTATTAATAACAATGAGCGAATTTCTTGGCACATTGATTAACATGTTTTCCAGCCACTTTCCGTAATTAACAGAAATTCATTTCTGAATTGTAATCACCACTTCTTGTTCCAGGTAAGAACTCATTTCCCCGTCCTGCTTCTGACCTTTGGACATATTTTCAAATAACCCTTTTATCGAATCATCCGTCCAGCTTTTCGACGAAGTGTGTCCACTATGCAGCTAAGTTTCGTCCAGATATACAATGGGTGTATTCTGACTTCGGCAATATTTTATTTTCTCCAAATAAGAAATTCGAAGTGATCTGATGTGCCTTTCGGTTAGCACTTTCGATTATTTTGAGTTCTCCTCCACCTGAATCCTATATTGTGCAATAAAACCCCCTAAGTCTCGTTCGATCCATGCCAATCCAAGTCAGTTCGTATCTTCTAGTTTAATTGTGCACAATATGACGCAAATCATTCTTCTTCTATTCCGGAAAGTCGACAGTCAGGCTATTCTTCCTCGGTCTCTTCTTTCCAGGAGTACTGAACTGTGGTTTTCCGTTATTTTCCGATGCTTTGCAATCACCTTCACGAACAATCCTCTCGATAGTTCTGACAGAGATTCCCGTAGCAATAGATGTCTAACATTTCACATTTTCAAATCTGAGGCACTGCTTTCATTTTTAAAATATGCAGTCTTTTTTTCGCCGCCCGATATCGTGCACAATTTTTAGTCACGTCGCGACCACGCGCGATTACAGCAAGTACTACCGTTACGCCGGCACTGGTTCTGAGTTTCAAATGCCTTTGTGCGCAGCCCCCACCGCTCGCCATCATTCATCTGTTTTGCAGTACTGCTTTCGTACCTCTCGTATGTGCTACCGCTACACGACAAAAGAGCCGTATCAGCACCGCATATTTTGCAAGCCGTTCAGCTAATTCAATTTGAAAGACTTACGTGTACGACCCATCTCTAAAGACTAGTAATAATGAGGGATATTGCTTGTTATTATAGGTGCAAGTCGAATGTAATTGAAATTGACTTACTAAAATTCAAACAGTTAGGCACAAATAACCTATCGAACTTATGAAGGAAATAACTATCATTAGGTCAATATAATAGCAGACTATAATGTAAAATTATATTCAGGCTTTAACAAAAAGGACAGTCTTTTAGTGTTTTGTTATAAATGAGTTGCTAATCCAAATCTCTCTTTTAATAGCGCAATTCGCAAAACATACAATTAGTCAACGTGTTGAATTGACGTCCACAATATTTTACACCTGGCCGTGCTAATGCAACTAGAATCGAATTTTTAATCCCAAAGCACGTGTGACATTTTGTTCGGTCGCGTGCAATATTTCCCAGGCGCAATACCCAACAGACCACGTTCTATTGGTTCCATCGATTCAGCAGTATTACAAACTTTATGATTGCGTTACTGTTGTCGGGCACTTGGAGCCAGTCCGCTGTGGATATTCAAAAACGCAATAACTTCTAGGAAATGAATGTAAGGATTTCTGGGAGGATGTACAAGTACTGTCGAGCGTTTATGGCCAAGCTTTTAGACTAATTTGTTATCACAGCAGGTCTATATTAGCCTGGAGCAATTGCGGGGTACAAGATAATTGAYCTTATTAAGCMCCAAMCTATTATTATTTAGTAACTTACATATAAATCTAAAAATATTACAAATYAATCCTAMGGTTTTCCTAAGATCGAAAATTGTTTTTGTCCAATAAAGCTTAGTAGTCGTAGCACCTACAACGATAAAGGTTGTCTACCAAGAAAACATGAATTTAAGAAACTTTTTATTACCAGTTCAATATCTATGCTTCACTGCCTTTCTAATAAGACTTCTTTGCGCGCTTTTCGTCGGGCTAAATATATACCCCAATTGAAGGTTCCTGAATGTTTCCAGAGACTTCTCGTTGTCACTGTCGAAGCTAGGTCATTGGACGACCGATAGATAATGCTTGAATTGAATTGCTTTTGAACCCATCAACTCTTCTACTCTTCAAAATAATACATACCATTGACACTACAATGATACTGAACTGTATTGTTTCCTAGAGAAACATATCATAAAACATTTAGAAATATTTAGATGTAAAGATCGGAAAGAAGAATTCAGTGAATTGAGATCATTCTGTAACGCGATGCAATCATTGAGATTATCCGAAAACATTAGGTTTAGGTTCGTGAATACGGTAGGCAATTTATATAGACAAGAGGTCTTGAGGGATGTCGGAAGGGCAGATTAAGGGATTTTCAATAAAATTGGCATAACGTGCTCTATTTCCTCTGCCCGAAACCCAAGAGTGTATAAGGTCTACATAGAAGAAGAGAAACCTTTCTTAGACAAAGTCAACATTTTGATTAAACGCCTTCTGAGCGTCCGGGTAAGCAACATCTACTTGCCCACGTTCGTCCGTTCTCCGAGGGAAGCAGATTAAGTTTGTTACAGTGGAGCTACCATGCATGAAACCATGTTGCGAGGAGGTAATATATTTATTGACATATGAATTAATATTTTTGTAAATAATGCCCTCAATAGTTTTCAGAAAAATACAAATAAGGGAAATGGACGGTAATTTCGAATTTCGGAGAATTTATTATTCTTCATTACTGGACAAATAATAATAATAATAATATTTTTATTGTTGCTCTGATCTTCCACAGTGCCCACTCATAAACTAAAACTATACTATCCTAAAATTACACATCACTTAGAAAAAGGAATTAACAGAAAATGAAATGCAAATGGAAAATGAACAGTAATAGACAGACAGTGAGAACACGCAAGAAACATCAAGAAGAAAGAAAGGAAAGGAAGAGGAAGAAAAAGTGAAATTCAGAGACAGAAAGAGCCAAGATGTTAAAGTCATCCAATGTATACCATCAATCCAGAATGACGTGATGATAATATCAGCAACAAATGTCACTGCGATCGAAGCAGTTGTTGTTTAAGCTGTAATTTAAAAGCATTGACGGATGGCGAAAACCCAGCCACATCCAGGCCATTCATGACAGACGCAATGTTGTAGGAAAATGAGCCCTTAAACAGTTGCTTTTTATGCTGCGGAATAGTAAGTAAATCCTTTCTACGGATGTTAACATTGTGTACGTCAGTCCTGAAAGTCAGTCTATTATATAGGTATGGCGGGGATTTATATTTTATTACTTTGTAGAAAAAACATGACATATGCAGGTGACGCCTGTTGATCATACTTGTGAAAAATACGTTCCAACGATCAATAAAACCCAGTCCGTTAATTTTAAGACTGTATTAATCTTTAACGATACAACGCAGGAAAACTTTAAAAAATATAACTTGTGACTCTATTTGATATATGTCAGATACTCGCTATTATTTTTCTATGCCTTCTAATTTTTAACATCCTCCCCGGCGGGCAACAATTCCAAAGGAATTAGACGTTGTACTGGTCGTCGAAGAACTGTGCGACTTGCAGTTATAACTTCGCAGCTACGTACTCTTCCGTCACGACCAGGAAATGTTTTCACTACCTTAGCCATCTTCCACAGCTGCCTAGGGAGATTTTCGTTCTGGATAATGACGACATCATCCACCTTTATTGACCTTGAGCGCTCCTGATTACCAAGATGGGCTGACCTTAGGCTCTGTAAATAGTCGGTTAGCCAAATCTTCCAAAATCTTTTACCTGTATTTAATCTTATTTTCCAGAGCTTGAGTATTTCATTCCGATTGGCTGGCTGCTTCTCTAAATCCACATCGAATTCATTGTAATTGTGGCCGATTGAAAAATGTGAAGGAGTCAAGATTAACAAATTTTCTGTGTCATCGTCGATATAAGTTAATGGCCTTGAATTTACAATTGCTTCTATCTCAGTCAAAACAGTCATGAGTTCATCGTAGTTAAGGCAAGATTTCCCCAAGGTACTCTTTAAGCATGTTTTAACGCTCCTTACAAGTCTTTCCCAAAAGCCTCCCCACCATGGAACACTTTCGCAAATGAATTTCCATTTTATTTTTAAGCTTGTAGTTAGGTCTTGTATCTTTCTTTCATTCAAAAGTTTCTTAAGTTCTTTGAACTCCAGAGCAGCACGTTTAAATGTTTTTGCGTTATCAGAATATATCACGTCTGGAACACCTCTTCTAGCAAAAAATCTGCGCAAAGCCAGTAAGCAACCTTCAGTGGTCAAGTTGGGTACAAGTTCTAAATGTACAGCTCTTACTATTGCACATGTTATCAACATAATATACACTTTCTCTCCGTTGACATCTCCTTTCTTAACAAATAGTGGGCCGGCAAAGTCAATTCCAGATATATTAAATGGACTCACAGCACATAGCCTTTCCTTGGGAAGCGGAGCAAAAGGTTCATGAGCGGACTTTCCTCGCAACTTCTGACACATCACGCATTTCCTTAAAATACTTTTAATACGCTGTCGTCCTTGGAAAATCCAAAACCGTTTTCTAATTTCTGCTAACGTAATACCAACCGATCTCCTAAGCACGAATTCTTTAGCAAAATTATAGGATGTTTTGTTTCATAAGGTAAATCTGAAAATTCCAATCCCCTCCAAGTCTTATTATTCCTTTATCATCTGTGAATGGATTTAACATCAATAGGGAGGAACTTCTATCCTTGTTTCCGTTCTGTTTTAGACCTTGTAGTTCTTTTTTAAACTTTTGTTGCTGAGTTAACTTTATCCAATAATTTTCAGCATTACATAGTTCCTGCTTCGAAAGGTATCCAGTTTCCTTTCCATTAACGGCTTTTAAATTGCGAATTATTCGAAACACGTAGGCTGTTATCCTAAAAATCCTTTCAAGACTGCTATAATTTTCAATTCTAAAAACCGGTTCTCCATAAACTTCTGTTGTGTCAGTAACGTTGAGCAAAGTTGATATAGCATCTTCATTTTCAACACCTTTACTATCATCAGTAGGCCAGTACTTCTCGTCACCGCTCAGCCATTGGGGACCATTCCTCCATACTTCAGACTCAATTAGTATTGTGATTTTAACTCCCCTGGTCAACATATCAGCAGGATTTTCAGAGCCAGGACAGTGTCTCCATTCACCTTTTGATAGCGTGTTAATTTCCATTACTCTATTGCGGACGTACTGTTTCCATTTGTTCGGATTGCCATATATCCAGTACAAAGTTATTTTTGAATCGGACCACAAGTAGAGTCTATCAAATTTTACCCTGAAATTTTTAATTATATAATTTTGTAGCCTTGCAGCACAAAGTGCTGCTGTCAGTTCCAACTTTGGTAATGTTAGTGAGTCCTTCCCTTTATCATTAATAGGAGCAATCCTGTTTTTAGACTTCAAGATCTCACATGAAGATTCTTCGCTAGAAATTGTCTTGATATAGGCCACTGCTCCATACGCACGGGGGCTAGCGTCAGCAAAAATATGCAATTCAACTAATTTCCTAGGAAATAGTAAAGCACACCTAGGTACCGCTAATTGATCCAAGCGCATTAATTCTGATCTCCATTTCACCCATTCACTGGCTAAGCTTTCTGGCAACGTATCATCCCAAATTTCTTGCAATAGTATCTTCATTCGTACCGTAAACGGTCCAAGAAAGCCTAATGGATCGTACACCATTCAAATCGTTTGCAAGGTATACCTTTTGGTTAAATTCTTTGACTCAGAATTATTTAAAATTGTCTTCAAATCCACAGCGATTTCGTCGGTATTTATAAACCATTGCAATCCCAACACCTTCCTTACATCTGATTTGCCATGTTCATGCTCACATAACTGGCTTAATCCTTTATTATTGGTATACCACTTTCGTAGGTTCATGTTCGCATTCCTCATAACTCTAGTAGCAACTTTAAATATATGTGCTCCACTCTCTTCATCATCAGCGGATATTACCAAATCATCGACATAAAATGACTGGCGAAGAACATCGCATAGCTCTCTATCGCTCTTATCTTGATTTAACAGATATTTATGCAATGTTGCTGCCAATAAGAAGGGACTGCAAGTAACACCGAAAGTAACTCGTTTCTTACGATACGAAATCAGCTTCGGCAATACATTTTCGTCATCAACTGGTTGTTCATACCACAAAAATCGATGAGTATCACGTTCATCTTCATCCAGAGCGATTTGCAAAAACGCCTTTTCAATATCTGCTATAAGTCCTACTTTACCAATTCTAAAATTCAACAATACACGTAACAGCTCCGGTACGATATTTTCCCCAGAACTCAGCATGTCATTCAGTGACCGATATCCCGGCGAATGAGCAGAGGCATCAAAAACAATTCTTATTTTTCTAGTTTCTTTATCTTCACGATATACTGCTCGATGTGGCATATAATATATTCGGTCACTCTTGGAAGATGCAGCTATTTCAGCACAATCGTTTCTTAAATACTCCGTCATTGCAAAATCATACTCCTGAAGTTTACCATTCCGTGTAAGTTTTCTTGTTAAACTTGTTACTCTTGAAAGTGCGCCACTGTAGTTGGAATCCAGTTGTGCAGATGTGTTCAACCAAGGCAACTTCACACTGTATCTACCACCTCTGAACTCTATGTTCTCTTCCATAAATTGTAGTGTAGTTTTTTCTACAGAGCAGTTTTCATCACTCTTTATACCAATTCTTTCCAAATCCCAAAATTCTTTCAAGTCGATTTCTGATTGGTTTTGGACGTGAAAAGTATGGCATACACCAAAACTGACGAAAGTTTGTTCAGAAAAAACATGATGATTCGATCCTAACAAAGTCCATCCAATTACGGTATTTATTGCTGATAGTGTGTTACTTAATCTCTTCGTTTCTTCTTTTACTATCTTCCAATAGTTATCAGCACCTATTAACATTGATAAGCCAGATATTTCAATACGTTCTTTATTGACATCTGCCAGCTGATAATCCTTTGCAGTCTTTAATAACCGGGTCAGTAATTTTAGGCGTTTTTAATGAATCCAAACAAATTTCTTCTATTTCTACTACTTCCATAAAAACAACCTCATTTGTGTGTTGGCTCTTCAATTTTACCAGCACACGACGACACAACCTCCCAGGCGACGATTCACTGTTTCCAAATGCTAAAATGGTTATTCTACGTGTTCCAATTACTGGTAAATCCAATTTTCTTGATAAGCTTTCCTTTATGAACGTTAGTTGGCTTCCGCTATCAATGACTAGTCTAATGAAAACATCTGTGGTACTTGTGGGTGAAATAAAAGCACATGCTGTTTGTAGGTATACATCGAGGAGATTCCCATCGGCGAACAAATTTGTCGTTTGACTATGATTTACCTCTTCCTGCTTCATCGCTGTTGGCTGTTCGGTGAGTCTATAGCCTGAAGATGTTCTATTTGGATAGTTTGGATCACAAACCGCTGTAACATGACGACCATTGCACTTATAACATCTAACATTTTTCCTACAAAAACGTGCACTGTGATTCCTCTTTGTACACCTAAAACATCTCGAATTTTGTTTCAGGATATCCTTTTTTCAGTCAAACTAATTGTGGAATCACATTTTTGTGTCAGATGATCTTTTGAACGACAAAACAAACAAGACTCCTTTTTATTTTCAACGGTGCCGGTTAATAACTCTGCTGCAGTGCAAATCTTATTATTTCTTCCAAACGCGTTAATGCTAGGTACTTTTCTGTCACATCCGTCCATTCTTTTAGCTTCCTCAACTGATTCAATTTCAAGTTTCAAGAAATGCAAAATCTTGGTGATTTGTTCTTCATATTCTATTTCTGAATTACGTTTTGTGCCTTTTTCCAACATAAAACTTGATGGTGTTTGTGGAATGTCTGACTTGCATTTTTTGTTGAATTCTATTCTCATGGAATATGGCAGGGCTTTCAACACAATTGATTTGAACGTCATGCCATACTGTTCGGAAGAAACTCCCAGAGAGTGGAGGGATCTACATATAGTGCTTGCTGCGTTATACAATTTCCGTAAAGCCAAAACGTCATTTTTATTCTTTATTGACGGCAACATCAGTAACTGTTGAATGTAACTATCTACGATTCTTTCTACGTCTCCAAATTCCTGTTTTAATAATTCAATGGCATCCTTATAACAACTCTGACTAGAAAGCAATCCATTAATAGTATCAGCAGCTCTTCCTATTAATGCGCTTTTCAAATAACTGAATTTAGCCGAGTTATCTAGTTCATCGTTATTGTGAATGTTTAAGCTAAACTGTTCCCAAAACTGTTGCCAATCTTGTGGATTGCCATTGAATTTAACTAATTCTAGCTTAGGTAATCTCACCGTTTTCCTTTTCACTGAAATTAGTGCCCTCTCTGCTTGAACTGCATCATGAGTTCCATGTCCTCTATCCGACTGTAACCTTTGTTCAAGTTTTGCAATACACATGACAGCAGCATCGTTGTACTCTAAACATTTTTCAAATTCTGCCTGCAGCTGGTCTTCATTTAGATCGTTCTCGTTCATTTTGGCTAAAACTTTTTCGTTAGCGTCACTTAAGTTACCTTTAGCTGCCTTCACTCTTGCGATCAATACATTAATCTCAGACACATCAATATCCTCTTCTTTTAGGAGGTCGTCAGCACCATTTATAAGCCTTGTTAAAAGAGCACGACAAGTTTTCCGTAACGATAATTCCATTTTCCAACGTTCAAAATCAGCTTCTTACAGACCTTCGCAAGTTCCCGGGTTTCGGCACCAAAATGTGAAAAATACGTTCCAACGATCAATAAAACCCAGTCCGTTAATTTGAAGACTGTATTAATCTTTAACGATACAACGCAGGAAAACTTTAAAAAATATAACTTGTGACTCTATTTGATATATGTCAGATACTCGCTATTATTTTTCTATGCCTTCTAATTTTTAACAATACTGAGCCAACCAGCTTCCACCAATCTGTGGGACACGCGACATCTGCGGAGTATACCGTAAATTAGCCTCAAACAGCTATTCTGCAGCTTCTGGATTCGCTTTATGTTGAAGCTATCCAAACAGGGACCATAAACAACGTCGCAGCAATTTAAATTAGAGAGCACAAGAGAATCGCAAAGTAGCTTTTTTAACCCAACGTCCAAGCAGTGTCTTTGGCTATATATCTGTTTCAACGATACATAAGCTTTACGTAATATATAGGTAACGTGTTTATCACACCTCAGCCTATGATCAATAATCACACCCAAACTTTTGCAGTCTTCACTGAATTCCAGGACGCTATTCCCTAAACGTAGCCTGAGGTTGTCATAATTAAACTTTCTGCAGCTTTCCGGACAGAATACAATAGCGACACACTTTGCAGGGTTAACATGCAATAAATGACTAGAAGAAACGTTTTGCAGTGCTTGTAAATCTCTATTGATACTATTTCTAGCATTATCTATATCTCTGATAGAGAAAGTAGCACATAGCTGGGTGTCGTCTGCATAATAGTGAGGTTCACAAAAACTTAAACAGTTAGATAAGTTGCTGGTGTAAAGGGCATACGGCAATGGGCCAAGCACACTTCCCTGGGGAACACCCGCGGCTACCGAAAGCAGCGATGACATGTTACCATCTATTTTCACCTGCTGTACTCTGTCGCTAAGATAAGACGAAAACATGCTTAAGGAGTCTTCAGAAAATCCTGAAAACCGCAAAACTGCTATCAAAAGCTTGTGATTTATTGTGTCAAATGCTTTACTATAGTCTAGCATTATCAAAACACCAATTTTACTACTGTCTAGAGCTGCAAATATGTGGTCTAAAATATCTGACAGCGCAGTTGCACAACTGCTTTCTTCTAGCAATCCAGAAAGACTAATGCACATACGGCAAAATTATAGATGAAGAAGACTGTAATTGCGAAAACAGTCCCCTAAAAGGAAGTTAGGAATGCCAAAACGATTTGGAGTATTACAGATTTTGTCCTCCGTAACACAGCTCAAGACAACAGAACTGATTTAAGATTTGAACTAAGGGCGGTTGCACAAACGTGGATTACAGATAATCCAAGTTTAATTCGCTGTCATTGCTATAGCAACACCAATCAGAACACTGGATTCATGACGTTGCTCGGCAACGACCGCGAATTAAACTTAGATTGTCTTTGATCCACGTTTGTGCAACCGGACCTAAGTGTCAAGATTTGAGTCAGGTTTTATAAATGGGGAACATGATTTGGCATTTTATTTTTGTATTGTAGATAAAACTTCTCTATTTAGCTCACAGATTATTCACTAAAAGATGTCAAAGAACAGCCACTTCAACAGCGTTAATTCGGATTTTCTATCTATCCAACTCACGGTCATGTTTTTTGTTTTTTCAATTTTTTTACTAGTTCAATTCTTAGCTTTGTATAATAATAATAATAATAATAATAATAATAATAATAATAATAATAATAATAATATATTTTATTAAGAGATGTATATATATATATATATATATATATATATATATATATATATAAAACGAGTAACAAGTAAGACAAATGACATTTACACCAAAGACATTACAGAATATTTGAACAAGTCATATAAAATTCATCTATACTATACAAAAGGTTTTCTGTAAGATGGCGTTTTAGTGTTTTTTTTGAATTGCACCAGTGGTAGTTGACGCACCTTTTTTGGGAATAGCATTATAAAGGTCTATGGACTGATGAATTAACGACATTTTGATTTTTGCAAAAGTTGTTTGCGGAAATCTTAAATGCGTATCGTATATGTGTTGGTGTACATGACTTTCCACCAAGTGCTCCTTGGCAAAAACGGCACATTCCAGAACGTAGATGCTGTATACGGTAAGTATCCTGTTTTCAGAGAACACTTTCTTGCACGAGTCTGTTTTGTTCATAAAAAAGATGCTACGTATTATCTTTTGTGAAGCATAAAAACCCGCCAAACATCAACACTGTTTCTCCAGAAGAGAATACCGTAGCGAAGACGAGAGTGGACGAATGCGTAGTATGCAGTTAAACTTGCCGACACATTAACTGTAGAGGTTACCGATCGGAGTGCGTAATTGAATGGTACTAGTTTTCCAATTAAATGCTCTATGTGACTCTTCCAGGAACAGCAACTGTCCAGCACCACCGCTAGGAACATCACTGTGTCTGAAGAGGTAAGTTCCTTGTTTTCCTAAAAGACGTTCACAGAATGACATCTGGATAATGAGAAGTTCATCATATTTGTTTTTTTAATGTTTAATTTCAAGTTATTGGTATCACACCAAGTCTTGATATCCTTCATACTTCATACTATTTTGTCTTGAAAGTATGGAAAGTATGGCGAGTATGGATTCGCCTCTTATGACCAGCGACATAGCATCGGCAAATTGACTTATGGGCTCTGTAACTACACTAGGCAAATAATTACTTATAACAGGAATAAAAGTGGGCCAAGTATTGAACCTTGCGGCACACCACAGCTTGGACTTATGCATTTTGATATTATTTGCGAACCATTACTATCCTTTATCATGACCCTTTGGTTGCGGTTTTCTAAGTAAGAATCAATCAGCTTTCCAGCACTTCCCCGAAAGCCCATCATCTTCAGCTTAGATAATAATATCTTGATAAATCCAAGAAAACACCGACTACAGGTTTTTCTATCATTTAAGGCTTCGTAAACTTCCCGAAGAAAGTATCAACAACTTTCTGCAGTATTGGTAGATTTGCCTTTTCTGTAATCATTTTGGGCATTACTTAATAAATGGTGGGTATCTATAAAGCTAAGCAGCATAGTCAAGACAACTTTCTCAAATATTTTAAATATATTGGAGAGAACAGCTATAAGCCGATAATTCTTAATGAGGGTCTTATCTCCTTTTTTAAATACATATCTTACAATAGCCAACTTGAGCTTCCAGTCATAGATTGATAGACCTATACTATAACAACTTATACGACAACGGCCGGTAAGTATTATCTTAAGGCTGTGAATGGACTCTAAAGGTACAGTATAAAATAACTGCTTTCGCGAACTTTAGTTCACTATTACTTGCTAGTTCCAGAAACAGTAACGTCAATTTTCAGGGTCATTACGCCAGAATGTCGAAAATATTATGTTTCATTATAACCGATTTATTACGGTGTAATACGTTTAACTCAAAAACAAAACGTTGTTTGTTCACACTATTGGTACTATTATTGATGTTTGTAATATTGTAACACTCGAGTGGTTTATTTCAGACAAAAGGCTTATTTTATCGCCTTTCGAAGGCATGAATATAATAATAGTATTATTTATTTTGGAAAATTATGTACATCCTCGAACAAGGATGTCCGAGGATATATCGGGATGTCCGGAGATATCCGGGGATGCCTGAGAATATATAGGAAATTATACAAGGATCTCTCTCTTAGGATGTACGTAAGTAATCAGGGATGTAAAAAAATTATTTGGAGGAAATATTTTGCTCATACTAATACAAGAATTAATAGCCACTTGGAGCCCCAGAAATTTATTATTGGTATTTTATGTGGTTGCAACTATGTCAGATTAAAATGCAAAGTATTCACATCCCATGGAAAAATGCCATTTTAGATGAGTATATAAGCGCGCTGACACGAAAAAAAGCATCGCGCACGCGTCACTTTAACTCACGGTGACAAGGATTTCCGGCAATATTAATTACATTCGGCAGGTTTTGCGCCGGCACCATTGCCGTTTAGTGGACATGTTTTTATGATGAACCATTTAAAAAAAACATTAGAATCGTCCGGAGATTCAAATTGACTGGGCTCTCGGATTATTCAGCCCGTACGATGTATATATACACATCCCAGTTTTCTTCATAACCTTTGTTAGCGGAGTGCTTTGCATTCCCTTGCAGATGCCATTACAACAATGAGCAAAGGTTTTTATCTAAGCCGTTCTTACCCCGGAATCACTACCGTTTTGAAATGCTACTATGAAAGAGCCCTTAGGCATCCGTTTTATGGCTTAGGTTTGCTGCTATCACTTTAAAAGGTCAAAAAAGGTAAAATCTTTAAGACAACATCCTAAAATGGACTTATTATTATGGTATTATGGTTAGTTTATGCCCAATTCTGAATACGTACAGGTGAAACACGACTCCATGAATACTTTATAAATAAGCAAATTTGGTAGTGTAATAGACTGTTATATATGCAAATAGTTAATAGTGAAAAGGACAAAACGGAACAATGGAGAGTTCGAGTGCATCCATAGAAAAAGTGATAGAGTACTGTATGACAAACTTCATAGTCAAGCGACTTCAAATTCCATTCCTGGACTTCTAGTTAGTGCCGCTAAGCTGAGGACTTGTTACACACAGGGGTTCCAGTTCCATCCCTGTAAGTACCCTATTATTATTACATAAAAGTGGCGACGAGGACGTGAGAACAATTCGCTGATAACCATACGTTTGACTGACAAAAGTGACGGAACGTACGTGTCAACTCCGTTGTGTTAAACACTGCGCGGGATTCAAGCAGCCAGCAAAAACGATCTGATCTAATTTATTGCAAGTGTGCCATACCGGCATATTCATTATACGATACCTGTACATACCTTCAAATCATATCACGGCAAACGAGGCGGAGAATAATAAAAACAGATCATGGGAAAAGAAGATAAACCCGGAATTTCTACTGTGAATACAAACATAACGAACAATATTATTCGTAGTAGACCTCAAGAATTTGATCCAGATTTATATGATTTTGAAATCTGGCTGATTAAATTCGAAAATTATTTGACTCTCAGCGATATTTCTGATACAACTTTGAAACGAGCATTGCTTATCGATTCACTTTCAAGTAATCCATTTCAAGCACTAGTCTCGTTATGTAGACCAAAGGCACCTAAAGATTATAGCTACGAGGAACTACTAGATTTTTTAAGAAAAAATTATTTGCGTGTAACTTTCTAATCTACTGAAAGATATAGATTCTTTACGCAAAAGCAGGCATCAGGCCAATCACTTAMAGAGTTTGCGAATGCTATCAAASAAGCCACAAAAACTTGTGAATTCCGCGCGACCTTCTACGAAGATGCTTTAATTATAGTTTTTCTGATGGGTGTTTCTAATGACACTATTAGAAAACAACTTCTACAAAAAGATCTTCAAACATTAGCTGCTACATTAGAGTCTGCATTAACTTACGAAAGTTTATTGCATATTAATCCTTCTACTTCACATTTTGGCACCAATTCGGTTCAAAAAGCTACATTCAGAGGAAAATATTCATCTACCAATATTCCAAGGAATTCTACTCACAATGAAAAAAATGTGTCAACTACTTCAATACAAAAAAGTCAATCAGCTGTAAACAGTCCATGTCATTCATGCGGAGGATTACATTTACGTTCAGAATGTCGTTTTAAAGAAGCTACGTGCCTAGTTTGTTCTACTAAAGGTCATATTGCTAGAGTCTGCAGGAAAAAAACTACTAATCAGAGAAATACGACCAATACTTCAAATTACAAAAATTCACGCCTTCAATTTAATAACAGATTTGCTCAAAATAATTCTCAGAGAAGACAGACAAACAGAACTGAAGAAAATAATTCTAAGTTCGTAGAAAACAACAATGAAGATTGTTCTCGAGTATTTTTTGATATATTACAAATAAATGGAGTATATTTTCCAGCCATTCAGGTACCTATTATGATTGATAATAATCTGATAAGTATGGAGCTAGATACAGGTAGCTGTGCTACCATTGCTAATGAGCAAGTCTGGAATCTAATCGGAAATCCTACATTACAGCCTACATCTACAAAATTATCCAGTTTTTCTGGACATTCGGTACCACTGATAGGAGAAACAGTAGTCGGTGTTAAATATGGAGAAAAAAATTGTGCGCGGATTTTAAGACTGGACTGAATCAGACATTGAAGATTCATCAGTACCCTCTTCCAAGGCCAGAAGAAATATTTGCTTCTCTTAATGGTGGAAAAACGTTCACGGTGATAGATTTCTCAGAGGCCTATCTGCAAATAGAACTAGACGAATCCAGTAAAGAACTCACCGTAATAAATACTCATAAAGGTTTATTTGCCTTCCAAAGGTTAGCCTATGGTATTTCTTCAAGTCCAGGGATATATCAGCAATTAATGACTCAAATGATTGCTGGAATTCCAGAAACAACAGCATACTTAGACGATATAATCATAACGGGCCGTACTGACGCCGAACATACAGAAAACTTAAAATTAGTATTGCAAAGAGTGCAAGATTTCAACTTCAGGCTAAAAAAGGAAAAATGCAAAATAATGCAACCTACTGTGGAATATTTAGGATTTATTATTTCATCGTCAGGACTTCATAAATCCCCTAAGAAAATCGAAGCTATTCTCAAAATGCCCAGACCTACCGATTTAAAAAAGTTAGTCATATTTGGGTATGATAAACTACTATACAAAATTTATTCCAAAACTGGCAGAATTATGTTACCCATTAAACCAATTACGCAAGAAGAATGCAAAATGAAACTGGTCTACGGAATGTGAATCTTCATTTATAAAAATTCGAGAAGAATTATCGTCACCAAATTCATTAACCCATTACGATCCCGACCTGCCACTAGTTTTAGCAGCTGACGCCAGTGCCGTGGGAGTAGGGGCAGTTATTTACCACCGATATTCCGATGGTACCGAGAAGGTCATTGCGCATGCGTCAAAAACGCTAAAACCTGAGGAACAAAAATACAGCCAAATAGAGCGTGAAGGATTAGCCCTGATTTTTGGTGTTAAAAAATTCCACCAATATCTCTGGGGTAGACATTTCTTATTACTTACTGATCATAGAGCGTTAGTTAACATTTTTGGCTAAAAGAAGGGTGTTCCAACGACTACTGCTAATCGTCTTCAGCGCTGGGCTATTCTGCTAATGGGTTATTCCTTTGATCTACACTACGTACCTACTAATAAATTTGGTCAAGCTGACGGATTATCAAGACTTCCTGCTGGTCCAGATGCTGAATTTGATCAAATATATTACAACTTTGACTTTGTGATTTCCAAAATTGAAGGAGAAATCCAAGACGAAATACCGGTGAAATTTCAAGAAATTGTGGAAAAAACAGGGTTGGATCCCACACTACAAAAAGTAAAAAAATTCATTATTAATGGATGGCCGAAACATTGTAAAGATGTGGATATAAAACCATATTTTTTCCGTAAAGATGCGTTGACCCTATCAAATGATTGCATTATGTGGGGTATACGTACAGTAATTCCGACATCTTTGAGAGCAAGAATGCTCCAATATCTCCACAAAACGCATGCAGGTATTGTGCGCATGAAAAGGGAAGCGCGCAGATATATGTGGTGGCCTTATTTAGATTCAGAATTAGAAAAACTAACGTCTAATTGTGAAGCCTGCATTAATTTTAACAGAGATCCTTCCAGAGTACCCTACGCTTCTTGGAAGAAAACTAATAAACCGTGGTCTAGAATTCATATAGACTATGCAGGACCCTTCAAAAATAAACTATTTCTAGTCGTTGTTGATTCATATAGTCGATGGCCGGAAGTTATTCTTACAAACAATTGCAAAGCAGAAACTACCATTAAGGTACTAAAAAAGTTGTTATTTTAAGTTATGGACTGGTTGAGGAAATTGTAAGCGACAACGCTTCTTGCTTCACCTCAAACGAATTCCAGGAATTCTGTAAACACTATGGTATAAAATTCACTTCCATTGCTGTTTGCAAACCATCGTCCAATGGACAAGCTGAACGGTATGTACAGTCTTTCAAAAATGCTTTGAAGAAGATTTTATTTACAAGTTCAGACAAGCACATCGCAGAAAAATTACAAAATTACCTATTCAGATACAGGGTTAATATTCATCCATCTATGGGAGATACACCTAGTGTGCGATTTCTAGGAAGAAATCTCCGAATACCCTTGGATTTAATAAAGCCTATAGAAACGGAAAAACCTGCTTTTACCCATAGGAAATATAAACCAAAACAAATAGTATGGGTGAAAATGTATCGAAATACCAACGTACACTACTGGACTAAAGGATGCATTCAAGAGCAGATTGGTTATAACATGTGGCTAGTACATGTTGATAATAAAACTGTGAAAAAACATACAGATCAGTTAAAACTCTGTGGAAATCAGGATTCAGAAAACAACCAACAGGATCCGGAGATACTCTTCGAGCCGGAAGTGTCTTCTGGAGATAACTCTACAGTTCAAGTGAGGGGAAGAGTATCGCTACCAATTGCTGTTCGCAAAATATCCCGTCAATGTGCAGTTCCTGGCAGACTGGGGTACGGACCTCATGGTCAAGAAAATTAAATAACTATAGATTTTCTTCATCCTCCTATGCCAAATTGCGATGCCACCAAATTCAAGATTTTAGCGTCATCTGGGAGGAGGAAGTGTTATATATGCAAATAGTTAATAGTGAAAAGGACAAAACGGAACAATGGAGAGTTCGAGTGTAACCATAGAAA
This sequence comes from Rhyzopertha dominica, assembly GCA_025024175.1. Classification (NCBI taxonomy): domain Eukaryota; kingdom Metazoa; phylum Arthropoda; class Insecta; order Coleoptera; family Bostrichidae; genus Rhyzopertha; species Rhyzopertha dominica. Next base: position 36,223,926 of record QCXZ01000138.1, read on the forward strand.
AAGTGATAGAGTACTGTATGACAAACTTCATAGTCAAGTGACTTCAAATTCCATTCCTGGACTTCTAGTTAGTGCTGCTAAGCTGAGGACTTGTTACACACAGGGGTTCCAGTTCCATCCCCGTAAGTACCCTATTATTACTACATAAAATAGACATTGGCTGAATATAKGTACATTGACAACMMGGTAAGATGGTAGGTAACTTGAATTTGACCGCCTCGAACGTAGACCTCATCACAAAACCGGTAACATAAGGAAAAAAATGAAGTTGGGCAGAATACAACATACAGCCATTTGAAAATTTCGGAGACTGATGTAATTGATGCCAGCTCATTGGAGGGAGCGAAATATAAATCTTAATAAAGGTTTCCGACACAGTGGAAGGTTGCAACTAGTTACTTTTCTTTGGGACTTACGTAGACACTAACTACAAAAGGAATATCTTAAAGTTTTATTTGCGCACTGTTCAAATTGCTCTTCCTGCGAGCTAGACAAATAAGTATACCAATCGGAAAATGTTTTCCAAACAATCGATTAAAAAACATTGTTATTGTGAACAGTTGGTAGTTCATGAAAGACCTTTCAGCTTGCGAGTCCAGCAACTATGAACAACCCCCGTGGGTACCATTCCACTTTTTGATATAAAAACTTTATTACTTATTGAAGCACGGAAAGCGTATTTATAGATAATCGAAATAAATGTTCGTTTACTGTAGACCACGGCGATAGGTTTTATGATTTGTTTTGCTCGTAAAACCAATAATGGACGATAAATAATGAGGACAAAGGACCAGATATCGCATGATCCGCCGATGTCGGCGGAGATCAAAGCCATTTATTCCGTCGGCAGTAATTAGCTTCCGACCGCGAATATATAGTTAAATAATCTCTCCGTGAACTTGTGTTTTTAAAAAGTTTTTATTACAAGTTACAGAGAAATGAACAGCAGCATAACAAGTCTAACACATGAATTATACTGAGTTAGGGATGTTTACTCCCTATGGCTTAAATACGTAGGTGTTATCTAAATGTTCCTATTATCTAGTCCATGCACTTAGGGGTGGCGTCTGGGCTTTCAGACACGTAACTCCTCTCCCCTTGGTCTTGAGCGTCCGCGCTCAATTTTGGATAAAGTTGAACAAATTCTTTTGCTGAAATATTAACAACATTTCGCTTCTTACATAAATTTTTATAAACATTGTTCCTGAAATAACAAAGCACTATGATGCAAATTACAATTACAACAAAGATTATAGCTGTAGCAGAATAGTGAGTATAATGTACAAGTGGATTGAAAATTATCGACTTGGATTTTATAAATCTGGCTTCTTCTTGGAGCTTCTGGAGGTCCTGGAGATGTTCTTCTTTTAGGAGAACTTCGTACCGATGAGTCAGTGTGATGTCTTCTACTTCTGGCAAGATTATGGTTCTGTTGAATCCTGGCTTTCTGAATATTGTATTTTCTATAATTATGCTGCATGATGAGGATATGAGCACATTGTATTGCACTGTCAGTTTTTGCACTTGGTATTCGCAGTTTTCTATGAGTTCTAATGGTTGTTTTGTGCTAACCATTAGGGCTGTGTTTTCCATTTGTTGAATTATTCGATAGTCGTTAGTAGTTTCAGCTGCCTGGCATGTATTTAAATTTTCCAATGAGCATTTTTCATTCTTCAGCGTGTTATGGCATAGAGACTGATTGTGGAGGTTTCTGCAGTCGTTGGACCATAATTCGGACTGATTGGATTGTAGGAAATATTTGGCAGGTAATAGTATAATTTTGTTTTTAGTATTTGGGATCGGATATATTCTGGAGTAAATGAACGATGTGGGTTTTAGGATCGGTATCTTCAGTACCATTATTACTGATTTATTTGTTATCATCAATAATATTTTTGAGTGGTCCAATACTTCAAACAGGTGTGTATTATTTGTGTATAAGATCTGATTTTCATCGTATTCCCTCATTAAGTGTTGATTAATATCTGCAAGGTCTGATCTGGTAAATAGTTCTAAATTAGGTGTCTCTAGTTTTGCTAAATTAATTGTGCGTTCTATACAATTAATGAAATCGCGGACTCTTATTGCATTAAAAATTTCATGATTGATTACTTGAAGGGTTTCGAATTTTGACTGAATTAAATTGATTGCTTTGGCAGTCTCATCCATATTGTGATTTAATTTTGAAATGTCTTCATTGTATCGTTGAGTAACGTGAGCTGCAAATGATGTCAATTCATTTAGTCTACTTATTTCCTGCTTTTGTGTCTTGGACAGTATTTCTAGGTTCTGATTAATATTTGCCAGGTCATCATTATCTAAATTTCCAGTTATGAATTTTATAGTTTTTCCTAAGACGTTTACTAAGCCTCTTTTAACTCTAAAATGTGTTAACTTTTCCAGGATATTTTCTGAGCTTTCGATTTCTCTTTTTAATGTTTGATATTGATTTCGTAAAAGAGTGTCATTTCTTGTCTTGTGTTCTATTATTACCATGTTTTGTGCTAATTTCCGAACAGCGCATTCGAGTTGGGTTAAATTTATGGAGAAATAAAATTTGTGAAAGTGATCGAAAATTTTTGTTTCGCCTATAACTTCTTTAAAATATCCATTTGTGTTAATTGGTTTGACGTGAAGTTGACGGGATGGCGTCGTCCACACGATTAGCCTGTAACGAAGGGACTTTTCTTAATCTTTTTATTTTACGTACATGCGAGTTAGTGATTTTGTTTTTGGCCGATTTACCTATAATTTTTGTTTTCTTTCTATTAGTTACGTTAATTTTCTCGTAAAGGGGATCAGTTTTTCCTGGTTTATTCTTTTTAACAAAAACTGAAGTATCTGTGTTAATTTCGGGTTCCGGTTCTCTATTTGCATTTCTTTGTGCTAGGACCTTTTGTTCTTTCTGGAAGGTTTTATCATAAACTTCTTTGAGAAATGGTATTAGTTCCTGTTTACGTCTATTGTTATATTCTTCATAAATAGTTAAATTTACATCGAAATCATTTTCATGTTCATATGGGCCATACAGCAGTGAAAACGGAGTAAAACCAGTGGCTGAATGAATTGATTGATTGTAGATTAAGATTGCCGTAATCATTTGATTTTGGGGAGTTTCCTTAGGGTTTTTAAGTCGTAAAATACGTAATTTTTCGACTAATGTAGAATGAAGTCTTTCTATGGGACTATTTGAATTCGGGTTATTTACGGTGGTAAAGTGTAATTCTATTTTGTGCATATTGCAATATTCTTTGAGTGTTCTATTGAAGAATTCACGGCCTTCATCGCAGACGATTCGTTTTGGGTAATTATGGTGACTAAAGTAATGCCTTAACTTATTTAAGATAGTTATGCCTGTGCCATCTTTTACATAATAAGCTTGGGCGTATTTTGAGAAAGAGTCAATTATTGTTAGGAATTTACAGTTTTGGAAAGTAAACGTATCTAAGTGAATAGTGTCAAATGGTTTCTTTGCTAACAATGGACCTCCCAGCTTAACATTATAGGGATTTCTCTCATATTTGGCTTGTAAGCAAAGGTCGCAAGTGTTAATTTCGTGAACTATCATATCTTTCATATTAGGCCAAAAGTATTCTGAACGTAGTTTTGAATAAGTTTCATTGATTCCAGTATGTGTTTCACTATGATAGCTAGTTATTATGTCCTTCTGTTCCTCCTCTTTTAGAATATCTTTATGATATTTAGTGCTAATAAAGATTTTTACATTATTATTGAGAAATGTTTTGCTGAAATCTTGGACAGCTTTAATTAATTCTTGTTCTTTTGAGAATATTGCATATGTCATGTTTGGTCTAAATATTTCTTTGAACATTTGTTGTATATCACCTTGTAAGTTTGTGTTTCTGATGAGTATTGTATAGTGGTTTTTCTTAAAAGGTTGCTTAAAACGTATTTCGTAGTATTTACCAAACATCAAAATTATTCTATTCGAAAAGTTATTAACAGGTTGATCTGTAATTGGAATTATTTTTCCGTCATCTTCATTACGGACAGAGTGTACAGTATTATCGTCTGATTCAGGATTTGAAGGTAGAAGAATATCGTCTAAATCGATTACGATATTTGGGTCAGGGGTTATAATTTCGTTTATAATTTTCTCTATTTCTTCGTCTGTCGGATTGTATGTGGGATTTTGATTTATTAACTGCTCAAGCTCTTCGTCTGTTATATCTGGTGTTTCATGTATTTCGGGTAATACTGATTTTGTTTCTGTTTCATCATTATGTATTTCGATACGGGATAGTGCATCGGCTACTTTATTTTCCTTTCCTTTTTTATAAACAATTTCAAAGTCAAATTCCTCTAATTTTAGTTTCCATCGGATTAATCTGGAGTTAGGTTCTTTGATTTTCGATAGCCAAACAAGCGGGTTATGATCAGTCTCTATAGTAAAATGCCTACCATAAAGGTATGGTCTGAAATGTTTAGTCGAATCTAAAATTGCAAGTAATTCCTTTTCTATTGTACTATAGTTGCGTTCTGCGGAATTCAAAGTTCTAGAGTAATATCCTATGGGCTGATTATTTTGACTAAGTACACCACCAATAGCTATGTTAGAAGCATCCGTAGTTAGTTTGAATGGCTTTGAAAAGTCTGGGTATTTTAAAATAGGTGCATTAACGAGTAAATCTTTGCATAAGTGGAAACACTCTAAGTAATCAGGGTCGTTTGTATCTATTTTTGCTTCCTTTTTTAAGCACTTAGTCATGGGTGATGTTATGTTAGCGAAATTTGCGATAAACCTGCGATAGTAGCCAATTAGGCCTAGGAATGCTTTTATCTCTTTTGTCGTTTTAGGTATGGGGTACTTCCGAATAGCCTCTATCTTAGAGGGGTTTGGTTTAATGCCTTCCGGTGTTATTACGTGTCCTAGAAACGCAACCTCTTTACAGAGGAATTCAGATTTATCTAATTGCACTTTTAGGTTGACTTCTTTTAATCTGCTAAATATTTGCCGAATATGTAATAGATGTTCTTGAAGTGATTTTGAAAAAATTACAACGTCATCCATATACACGAAACAGAACTTATACAGGTAATCTTTTAAAACTTCGTCCATCATTCTCTGAAATGTGGCAGGTGCGTTTTTTAAACCAAAAGGCATTCTGAGGTACTCATAATGCCCATTATTAACAGTAAACGCGGTTTTCTCTATTGATTCGGAGTCTAATTCTATCTGATGAAATCCCTGTGCAAGATCCAGGGTAGTGAAATAAACGCATTTGCCTAAATTATCCAGAATTTCGTCAATTCGTGGTAATGGATATTTGTCTTCAACAGTGATTTCATTTAATTTTCTAAAATCTATAACCATTCTGTATTTTCTTTTGCCACTCGCATCCATCTTTTTTGGTACAATCCAAACGGGGGCACTGTAGGGAGATATTGACGGTCTAATTATTTTATTGTCCAAAAGTTTCTGAATTTGATTTTGTATTTCTTCCTGCATAGCTCTAGGGTGTCTGAATGACTTTACATATACAGGGTTGTCACTTGTAGTTCTAATTTTGTGTTTGACTTTATTGGTGAATGTTAAATCAGTATTTTCGTAGTAGAAGACGTCTCTAAATTTAATACAAAGCTCTATTATTGCTTTCTTTTCTTCGGAATTAAGATGATCGGTCCTAATTAGTTCATGTACTTTGGGGAATTTTTGTTGTTTTATTTCGGGTGTCTCTACCTGGTATACATTAACTGGAACTGTTTCCACCCGTTTGCGAAAACTAACTTTTTCATTTTCCAAGGGGTTAGGTATGGAACAGATTCCATTGTGGGCCTTAACTATACATTCAGGGGTAATTACATCATGTTTAAGTTTTATTGGGGGTAGAATTACCTCACCACTTTCTATATTTACAGGTATCTTTAATACTTTAGCGTTTATATTATCTAAGCTTACTTCTTTACTATTATACTCTAAGTAAAAAGGGATATTTATCTCATTTAGTTTCAAATTTTTTAAATCATAGTCAATTTGAGCTTTAAATTTTTCTAAATCTTTAGTACCTATTAGTACATCAAAACGTTTATGCCAGTCAATTACACGCAATTTTAATGGGGAATTAATTCCTAGTTCCTTTAGTAAAGGAAATTTTATATTATCTTGAGAAATTGATGTTCTGTTCATACTGGTGACTGAAAAAGGTTCCTTATAGTAAAAGTTAATAAAGTTTTCTGCTGCATTTGGATTAATAATTGAATCTGTCGCGCCGGAATCTATTAAAACCTTAAGATTTAAATTTGGAAGGTAGAAAAAAGGAAGTTTTGACTGGTGGGCTATGTTATTTAGGTCTATTAAATTTGACATTCGTCCGAGGCGGTTACATGAAAATTTTCTGCCTCGTTTTGGGGGGTTTCCATGTACTGTTCTTCATAATTAATTTCGCTATACATCGGGATCTCATTTGTTTCTACATCCACTTCATTGTTAAACAATTCCTCCGAAACAAATGTTGGTCTGGACGTGCTTTGGAAAATATTATTGTTTTGTCTGAAATTGTTTGGGACGGAAGTTTGAACAGACATTGGTGTCGGTTTGAATGTATTTCTTGACATTGCTGAGCCCGGTTTTGTTCCAAAATTTTGTTTATTCATAGGTAATCTTGAAGATTGCGGTATTGGTTTATTGACAGATCCTGTAAACGTTTTTTGTTGGTTATTGGTCTGTGGCTGAAAATAACGCATAGGTGGTATGTTTTGCATTTGCGGAGGTCGCGGATTAAATGCAAAACTTGGACCACTAAAGGTATTTCTAGCAGGTTGAGTATTCTTTTGCACATTAGGTCTATGCTTGTCATTACTATTTCTTAAATATTTCATGTATTTATGTTCTTGAATTTTGTTGTCATAAATTCTGCATTTATTAAGAGCTTCTTCTAGGGAAACTAAATCAAAATGCATCAAATATTCATGATATGGGTCATTAAGCCCAGAACAAAATACTTGTAGCGTTTGTTTTTGATAAAAATGTCTTTTGAATGCAATAATATTTTGATCTGTCTCATGCAGTTGCACGTACTGCATCAGATCATTTTGCGCTAATAAGACGCGATCGTAATATTCTAAATAACTTTCATTTTGTTTTTGTACAGTGCTCCTGAGAGCGGAGAGCAAAATTTCTTCGTTTCTTTGGTCACCGTATTTTCTTAACAGCGCGCTTCTAATACCTGACCATTCAGTTTCATTATGGAAATTTAAATAATCTCTGGCCTCATTTTTCACTTTCGCTAGCACAGAAACATTAAACAAGTAGACTTGGCTCAGCGTTAACTTTTTGTCTAAAAATTTTATTAAATTATCTACAGCGTTTACGAAGGTGGACAAATTTCCTCCCGGATAGAATTCTGGGAGTGTATTTGTAAGAGCTGTAAGCTCGCTAATTTGAATCGGCATCAATGATGGTGCCGTAACTTGGTTTGTAACTTGACCGTTAGTAGTCATTGTAGTATACGGATTGGGGCGTTGTTCTTTTAAATTTTTACCTTTAAACTTGCTTGAACTACTGGACGCACTGTTTGATATTAGGTCGGTTAAATTATCAACTAATTCAAGTTCTACGTCTGAGTCAAAGTCTGACATTAAATATCAGTAATAATTGCACGAAAGAAACTCAAAAGACTTACAGGACTAGTGGAAGGAGTTTCATCCCGGTCCGGTCCAAGGTCTCTCGATGAATTTCCTCCTCGTCTCCGATAGACGTGGTGTGGGTACGGCTCTTGGGGTTGTCCCTCGACTTTTCGAATAGGATCTTCTCCTCGAGTTGCCCACAGGGTCGTGGATTGCGTCTAAGGTGTTGAAACACGCCGGTAACTTTTCGCGAACCGTGACACAATCCTGTTCGCAGCGCCAGTTAAATAATCTCTCCGTGAACTTGTGTTTTTAAAAAGTTTTTATTACAAGTTACAGAGAAATGAACAGCAGCATAACAAGTCTAACACATGAATTATACTGAGTTAGGGATGTTTACTCCCTATGGCTTAAATACGTAGGTGTTATCTAAATGTTCCTATTATCTAGTCCATGCACTTAGGGGTGGCGTCTGGGCTTTCAGACACGTAACTATATGGAAGTACACAACGTTAATTAAAGGAAGCGCTTTGAATACGAGTACGACACCACACGAGTAAGGGCTTTGGAAAAAGAAACATCTGCGTTTTGTAATTGATTCCGGTATAATGAGCTGTATAGTAGCGTGTACCCGGGTTGTTTATATTTTCCTCAACTTGGAGATGTAAAGGAAACGAACTGACATTTGCGAGGTTGTAGTAATACAAGGTTGTGCTGTTTCGAAACTACTAGCTGAATGCTTCTCGGTATGGATACTGATTTTAGCTAAAATGTTTTATTGATTATTGTAGGATTATACTTTTATTGTCACTGCAATGAATAGTGTGAGCATGAAATATTGCTGCATTTATTTCTTTAAGGAAAGCTCTTTTATCTTACTGTAGAACTCTGAAGGCTGGATCTGCTGTTGCGGCTTAAGCATCCAATCATACGTATTTATAAGGTAGGTATCCATTGTTTATTATTTGTCATCATATAGAACAAGCAAGTACGCTAGAAATACCGAACAAACTACACCCAAAATAACAATAAATATAATAGATTTTGATCACACTTAAGATTACTTAGAACTCGGGTAGCTCAACTTACTTGTGTAAAAAAGGGTTCAAAATATTGCAAAATTTAGTTCAGCTTCCGATAACAGATGACATTAGCATACCACATTTTAACTCTTATAGGTTATGTATCTGTCAATCAGTGATGGGTGTGTATAATGGACTATAGCTCCGTTGCACAAAGCGTGGTTAACCAGACCCCCTGGTTAACACTCGGTCAACGGGCAATTGTCATGGAAACGGTTCTTTTTAAGCATTCTTCATTGGTGCTGCCTATGGCAACAGCTGGTTAACCGCGTGTTAACCAGGGGGTCTGGTTAACCACGCTTTGTGCAACGGGCCCTATGTATGTTAATTACGCTATTATCTACGCGTAAACTATATGGTATTCGACTTTAAGTCTACTGTAGAAAATAGCATTGTGTAGATAAACAGAAATCTGAAAATATTTGTTTTTTTAATGGTGTTCGTTATCAATACTGCTCAAAACGCCTCAAATGTCAACATTATCTTGTATACTTTTATTTCTATTCTTTGTTAACTACGCAAAATACTACATTGTCCCTTGTTGTAATTAAAGTAACCAGACAAATGTCCAAACTTGTTTGGGCTGTAAGCTGTGATTTTGTTAGCTTTCTTGACATAAACGGAAACAGATGGGCAATTTAACATGTTAAATAATATATTCAGTAATTTACTGTCAGGTATCAACCATAGATAAAAACTGAAAACAACCATAATTACTATGGTACTAAAAGCTCTCATTGTCTGAGTGCGGGTGACAAAGAACTACAAGGTAGTAATACTCAAGGTGTACATGAATCAGTAACCACTCACACAGTCAAGCAGTGGACACATGGTAGTGACCCAAGGAAAGCATCCTGCGCTCTATATCCGGATTTCAAACGACTGTTGACTACCTATGTTCCATTAAACAGGAGTGTAACTGTTCTTTTCTTTAATTATATACACATAATAATTAAGTAATAAATAAATTTTCGGATTTAGTTTCAGACCTATTGTAAGTTGCATTAATTCGCCCAGCTATAATTTAGTACAACTTCTACATAAAAATTTAGTCCAGGTCACATCTACTTATCATTACAATGTTAAAAATTCTTTAGAATTGGTCAATATTATTAACAATGTAATTCTGCTCCCCCCCAGATTACATTTTAGTATCTTTGGATGTCACTTCACAATTTACGAACATAACTAAAGATCTAGTTATTCTTTATTTATAAAAGAATTGGCATTTTATTTCGTGTTACGCTGAAAGGACAAAAAACAATTACTTAATATAGTTGAATATTGTTATAACTTAAACTACTTTAAATTCAATGGGCAATCCTGCTATCCCTGTTTTAGCTAACATAGTCATAAACGACCTTTTAACTCAAATAGAATCTGAACTCCCAGTCAGAATACCGCTGTTAAAGTTAAACACAAAATAGATTGCTTTTTGAATAAACTCAATAACTACAGTGAAAAAATTAAATTTACCTATGAAATAGAGCAACAGAGTCAAATTCCCTTCTTAGACAATCTGATTATCAGAAACGGTACACAAAAGTCAAATTGATACATGAAACCATATAGTTCAAGTAGAATCCTCAATTATAAATCCCATCGTGCCACCCACCAAAAATTAGCGACAGTCAATAACTTACTATTTAGATCCATCACTTTAAGTCACCCAGAATTTCATAGTGTCAACATCGAAAAAGTCAAAAATATTTAAAATTAAATAATTATCAAAAAATTCTTTCAGATCAATTATGTTCAAAGTTTTTACTCAAATACAATAATGCAAATTAGGCAATGCTTTAAAGACACAAATGTTATGGTAGGTCTATACAATTTAAAAACTTCCAAAAATTTATTTACAAAATTGAAGGATAAACGAACTAATGAAGAGGAATCCTCTATAGTATACAAAATTCCATGTAATAATTGCAACAAAAAATACATAGGTCAAACAAAACAATACCTCACAAAAAGAATTAACCAACATAAACTCTCTTGCAATATAACTAACAAAAATAAACCAGAGCGAACAGCGTTAGCAGAACATCATTTGGAGGAAGGCCACAACATAAGTTTTGAAGACTATCAAATTTTAGACCGCGAAAACAATTACCAAGAAAGGTTGATCAGTGAAATGATTCAAATAAAGATTGAAAATAATAACATGAATAAAAAAAAAACAGACACACAGAACCTCAGCAATATTTATGAAAATTTACTTTATAAACATAAACAGAATAAAAAAAAACTTTCAACAGTTGGTTTTCTGCACGTCTGTTTGTTAGATCTTGTCGGTAATGTAACTCTGCCGTGACTTTAGCCACTCCATATAAGTACGTCGAGTATAATACGCATGCCCGTATATTGTATTGCAACTGTCATCTTTTAATACTAACTATTCAAATAATCCTGCAGAATGCCTTTGCATCGGTATTTTGTATATAGTTAATTGGTTGTTTTTCTCTTTTATATATAGAAAAAGAATGTGTCATGAACGCTTATAAACTTCGTTTGGGTTTGGTGGTTCCACCGCAATTAAATATTCAGTGCTTTATCTCAACATGTGGCCATGGCCACCTTAAGCTGTGGGTTTTCAACGATGTTTTTGTCGCACGTTAGTGTTTGTTTCAGTTTAACAAAATGTGCTTTTAAATTCAATCTAACCCTTTTGACTACTTATTATAAGGTAAATTTAGCTTTATTCCACATTGCACAATGTTTAATATGTGTTTATTGCTCCACAGCCTTGAAAAAGTTACGAATTGTAACGAAACGTCGGCAATTATAATAACTCGCAAATAATGTTTTGAGTCTATTTTGTTCTGTCCGCGAGAACCTAAATATTAATTTAAAAAAATCACAATAGAAAAAAATGAACAAGTTTTCGGATATTGCTAAACTCGTGTACCGATTTCATTATCCCGACATGCTGACCCACTCCATTTCATAACTATGCGATTTGAGCACTTCCTCACTTTTTTTTGTAGTATAAAGAAATATAGGGCCAACTTTCAACTATTAGGAAACTGTTGTATTATATAATATCCACAATTTGACATTTTTCAAAGTAAGCCACTACCACGCTCATGTACTACGGAAGTACTGCAGCATACTGAAATATGAGCCATTGCAGTTTTTGTGACTAACTCTCGGACTTTCACATCTGTAGCCAGTGATGTGATCAGTCTGACAAATAAATAAAATAAAAGGCTGCTGAACAGTTTAAAGTTCCGGCGTAAATTCAAGCATGCCTTGAGAAAAAACTACTTACAGCGCTACAACGCGGCATATTTCGAACTGCCAGGACGAGGACATATTTTGGGATCCTCACCCACTACCTGCGCCGCTATCTTGTTACTCCATGACTGTGTGCAATTTCGGATTTATGTCTAAAACAGATTCGCGAAGTGCACAACGTGCATACAAAAACGATGTCTAAATCTCTTCTCCAACAATCACAAAAGTAATTACCGATTGTCACCCCTGCTATCGAACGATTCAACGGTATAGCCCTGTTGGGCACAAAACTGCGTTCCGGGATAAAGAAGAAACGCACGAAATGGGGGAATTGCCGATTACAGGCCGCGATACGTAAATTCCGTTAAAGTTTAATGGCAATTATCTGTAGGCGAGGCAGATCGGCCATTAATCAGCGCAAAGTAACTCCTAGTTGTGATTGGCGGGTCCGTGCAGCTGTTACCGAACAGTGAATGTAGGCTACGTTTCACGCATAAGGGCAGCACGCATAGGACGAAGGATAGGAACGATGAACTAGTGTTAACAAGTTTGGAAACTTCTGCTGAGGTTGTGTGTGGAATACCGATAATATACCTGAACGTGATGCAAGTTGTAATCATAGGAACAAACAACGAAGTATCGGTTATGACTCAATGCAACTAATAACTTGCTATATATTATAGTCACATCGTCAAAATCATAAAGAATATTTTTTACCAAAAGCTATTAACCAAACATTGTTTAAGGGGAAAGAAGCAGACAGCTTCTGCAATGCATTGACAATTTCAGTGACTCCGATGATTAAAGATTAATGAACTATTCGCTAATTCAGCGATTTTGAGTGACTGCATAAGGCAAGTCATTGTGACAGTGTTTAAAACTCAGTACTTCACCCGTACGTGTGCGTTCAATTCTGCAGCACCAACCAACGTTATACTCCTATCACACTCATATGACACTAGTATTGCTCCCACATCCAACGGATGGGAAGTATTTATCGCGAAATTATTTTCAAAATTTTTTATTGCTCATTCGCTTTAAAATGGCCAAAAACGCAAAAAAAATTGAGCAAAAATTCATTGTGTGTGTGGCTGTGTGTCTGTGGGTCTGTGTGTCTGTGGTTTTGTTTGTGGACACGAGAACTTTCGAAAGACTTAATAGATAACCTTAAAATTTGGCATACATATGAATCTCTACTACCCAAAGCGACCTATTCTTTTTGGGGTAAGTAGGGTATCGGGAAGAGGGTGAAATTGTGGGGTAACTACCCTTTTTGAAAAATATTTTTTCGTTTATATGTGATTAGTAGTATAACTGCATTATTAATTCTTATAAATTTTTGGTGCAGCAAACTGTTAAGAAAATATTAGCAAAAAAGCGTCACTTAAAGAAAACGGTTTTTCCTAAATATCTCCGAAATACTGAATATATTAAAAAAATGAAAATACCATCAGATAGGAAATAAAATTTTTCACCAAAAGTGTCTTAAAAATTTTATGCAAAATTTTGACATTTTCGAAATATTTCCAAAAAAACGTACTTTGGAATCTGCCGATACGTTCTTTTCAAATTTTGGTATTATATAGAATATTAAATTTCTGATCGAAAAGCACTCTTGCAATTTTTTTGTTAAGTTAATATATTTCGAGTTATTTGGAAAACCGATTTTAGAAATTTATGTATTTTTGCTAATATCACGAGAACCGTTTGTCTTAGAAAAAAATGTATATAGAGAAAGAATGCTCAAAACCTGATTGCTGATCGTATAGTGTTAAAAAAATAAAAGTGTAAATGTCATTTTGACAAATGGATGTGGAAGTATTGATTCAATTTGCAGCGGTTTTTTGTCATGTAACTTAAAATTGCTGGTAAAAACCATTCATTTACGTCGGATTTTAAATAGTAATTTTAATAGTTAAGACACCAAACTTTAAGATTATCCAAATCCAAGCTGGCTAATTTCAAATCATAGGCAAATACTCACACAGGAACGCAGGACATTGAAAATACGTTAATGCATCATTGAAATGAATCAAAAACAATTTTAGCCCTAAACTCGAGCCCTTCCAGTGTTATAACAGGCCAAGCAGTACACTCTATTCACAAAAAAAATTGTTCCCTACTTCGTAGGAAATAATCAAAAAGTGGAATGGAATAATTGCATAAACCACTGTACACAACTTATTTATGTGTGGAATGCTTTTGCCCAATCAGTACATAAGATACCGATCTGCTTCTTGACACTCCAACCTTCAGATACATAATATTAACATTCATGGCTTACCGCAATAATCGATACTATGAATTCAGAAAAATTTGATATATTCGCAAAAACTGATTTATAATTTTCTATACAGTCTCTGCTACCACCCTTAAAGGCATGTGTCACCATATAATACTTCCACGCAACTAGATATTCCGCTCGCGACAAAACAAAGTTAAGGCTTTTTCTAAGCATAAAAATGCTCTCTAGCCAGAAATGAAGGAATGTTATTTGGGCCCATAGGGAGATGATAGAAAACATCTGATGTATGTTCGGGAAGACGTAGAACCCATCACAGTCACTATTATCACAATCGACGTTACCATTTAAGAACGCGGATCTGAATTTTCAAGCGAAGGCATATAGAATATATTACGAAGTGTAGGGGAGCCAAGGACTCGAATATTGCTTGTTATTTCCATCACCAAAAGTTCTGGCTTTCCAATTCATTAGTTCGTTGACTACATACATATTTTAACAATAAAGAAGATAATCCCATCTAGTTTCAATCAACAAAAGAGTCTTTACTGATTATATTCTGGTTATAGTTAACTAAACAATGGTAAGTACCGTACCATTCCAAGAGTTTTTGTTGCAACAGGTCACATAACATTGTCAAATGATCAGAGTCAAGGAGGTGCAGCTCGAGCCTTTATGGTGAAGTGGGATACGTTTATTTTTTGTTAATTACTTCCACATCCAACGGGTGGAAAGCATTGTATCGGGAAAAAAAATTTTCAAAGATGTTTATTTGCTCATTCGCTTTAAAATGGTCGAAAACGCAAAAAAAATTCTTGTCTGTGTGTCTGTGGTATTGTTTGTGGACAAGATAACTTTCGAAAGACGTAATATATTAACTTGAAATTTGGCAAACGTATAGATCTCAACTACCCAAAGCGACCTATTGTTTGTGGGGTAAGTAGGGTATCGGGAAGCGGGCGAAATTGGGGGGTAACTACACTTTTTGCAAATTTTTATTTTTTTAGTTTTTCGTTTTAGTATGTGATTAGTAGTATAACTGCGAGTATTATTCGTTTTTATAAATTTTCGGGGCAGCAAAGTGTTTAGAAGATATTAGCAAATAAGCGTCACTTAAAGAAAACGGTTTTTCCTAAATATTTCCGAATATATTTAATATATTCAAAAAATGAAATTACCGTCATATAGGAAATAATATTTGTCACAAAAAGTGTGTTAGAAAATTTATTCAAAATTTGGACATTTTCGAAATATTTCCAAAAAACCTATTTTGGACCCTGCTCGTACGTTTTTTTTTTAATTTTGGTATTATATAGAAAACCAAGTTTCTGATCAGAAAGCACTCTTGTAATTTTTTTGTTAGGTTAATAATTTTGGTGTTATTTGGAAAAAAACGATTTTAAAATCTATATTTTTTGCTAATATCACGAGGACTGTCTTAGAAAAAATGTTTGGAGAGAAAAAAATGCTCAAAATCTTATTACTAATCGTATAGTATAAGAAATAAAAACGTAAATGTCATTTTGACAATTGGATGTGGAAGTATTGATTCAATTTGCAGCGGTTTTTTTTTTCTAATTACTACTTCCCGACGAATGCACTGGTGATGCTAGATCACGACATGAAGCACACGCATGACGTTATTTTGGCAGTCTAACCTGAAAGCTGCTGTATGCTGTAACACGCTGCAGCACTGAAATGCACTAATTTAAACTGAAGAGAGTGAAGTACTGCAAATACCTTGGAATCTAGGGGGAATTTTCATAGCTGTCGGGAGATGGGAGTACTAAAATCTGTGTACGATTATGAGACACTCCCAT
This sequence comes from Rhyzopertha dominica, assembly GCA_025024175.1. Taxonomy (NCBI): domain Eukaryota; kingdom Metazoa; phylum Arthropoda; class Insecta; order Coleoptera; family Bostrichidae; genus Rhyzopertha; species Rhyzopertha dominica. Next base: position 36,239,894 of record QCXZ01000138.1, read on the forward strand.
TGTGTGAAGCTGGCACTGTTAGTTCAACTTTCATGAAGTCGTTATCGTATTCACTACCGCTATTGCCAATTTCCTGCAACCGTCATAGAAATGCAGAAGAAATATTTAGAAAGAAAATTAAAATAACAATAAAATGCGAGTAATATACAAATAATAATTATACAAAAGAAGAACGAGATAATGGCGCAAAATAAATGTAAAATGAATAGGCTAGCCGGAAGCCAACACACATATCCGTCAAATTAATAACCATGTAAAACATAAGATTACTTTCCTTTTCTGATAATCTACTAAATTAGATAACGGAATGACATCATTATTCTTTAAAACGGCACAGATGTTTGACACGAAAATGCGTGCCGTCAAATATAAGAAAAAAAATACTCCAACTGCTTGGTACCTACTGCTGGAGCCTGCCTTGGTAATTAGAAGTATAAGTAATAAAGTATTATCAGCAGTGTCTTTGCACAATGTAGGCACTCTCTCAATAAACTGTTTTCAGCAATTCAGTTAAAACATGAGTTTTGTACTGTTTTGGTGGACATATTATGTATTTTCCAGGAATCTCAGATGCACAGATACCAAAATTTAAATCATACCACCTTGGTAAAAAAATCTTAGACATATGCATGTATGTCTTTATTTTATCCCAATGCAATCGGGTAAGCTAGAACTACAGTTCTAACAAAGGTGACCAAATTCGCAAACCAGAAAATCCAGACGCCTTTATGGGGCTATATGTAATATAGTATTATAAAGAGGGATGGTCAGACTTTAGGTTATGGTTATGCAGTTTACTCAATTACGCACTGACACCACAAAACTAAATACCTAAAAGTTCAAATTGATCCTCGCGCAGGTGAGGCCAGCCGCATGTGCAGTAAATATTATATGGAAACATCATAATAAACAATAGGACCAGAGGATTTTCCGCACATCTCGTCAATCGCCATTCATTTTGTCAGTTATTACTGCACAGACTCGCCGCCCTACGAACGAGCAATATGGCGACTTGCGGCTCGTCATAGATAAAATGTCTGAAGTTGACACTAATGTGACAGACGATAGATGAAATGGGGTCGTCCCGCACATTAAAATTTGATAGTTTTAACCTATACCTTTTATTGCTTACGTCATGAATACTAGTGCTACGCATCTATTTTGCTTTTTAGATTAATTCAACTCGTAACAAACGGTGGTAGAAAAATTACCCTGTTTCAAACATTTTCTTAAATCCGCCAACAACTACGCAAAAGGTTCCTAATTTCCGTTATGCGCACTGTTACGGCCCCCTTGGCAACAAGGTGCTCACTGTTGTCAGTTTTATATAAATAGCCAGAGAAATACAATAATGCAATGGGAGTGAGAGAGAGAGGCGAAGGTATAACCGTTAACGTCAATATTATAATGCAAACATAGGAATAACCTGTAACTGTTTATCAAAACACTTCTTAACGTAAGCCATTCTTACATTTTAAAAACCAAAAGATTACCCAAATACTTCGACATCTTGCTCCATCACTTAGTCTGACAAATACGAAACTCGAAAGTGTGACCAAACTATGTAAATAAAAACGCGTGGCTAGAGTTAGGTTAGGGTTATTACGTTGCACAAAGGACACATGCAGCACGTGCGAACGTGCGATGTTGTCGGTGGTACTTTACCGTTTTCTTCATAAAGACAGTTTCAAAACATCATATCGTTCTCATACGTGAGTATAGAAACTTTAAACATTATCAAGCGTCGGTCGTTTAATTCCTCATAATAAAAACATTGGTTCAAAAGCAGGTTCGATGGTTAAAGTGCCTTCGTGTTTCAACAAAAGGCCAGTGAATGCGCTTATTATATTGAACGGTTTATTATAGAATAAACTGACTGAAGGATGATTTAAGTTATTTTTTCACAAATACGCCTTAAGTTGACCTAGGTATCAATGTCACAATGTCAGTTTACGAAGTACTTTCCTCACGGTATCGCGAAAAATTGCCCACATTGGCAACGCGACACAGCTCAAAAAATCTAAACAAACATTACTTGCAATGCCGCTAGAGCGGCTATTGGCGTTTCTCGCTTTCGTCACCTTGAGAACCTTTTACGTCATCTCCGTGTCGGAATATCGATGTATTTGAAACGAATATTGAAAATCCATACTTTCACATTTTTTTTCTCGACAAAGAAGATCCAGAAAAAATCACAAAAAAATGTCTTTGTGCTTCAATTTTTATGTACATTTTAAATGTAAAATAAAAAAAATTGTGGGGAGACCCCATTATGAAGTTATCTTACGCCTAACTGCATGAGAAGGACCACTGACGGGCAACAATGAAAAAGTAAAATATCATATGCATTTTGAAAAAACCGAACAAATCCAAACAAATGACATGTTGTTTTCCGGGCTGATTCCCACGTTGGTTATTTGACCTTGACATTTCGATACTTATGTCGGTGTCTTCCTCAGAAGTATAGCTAGCATGTCATTGACAACAACCACGGAAGCCTTCAAACCAAAATTCAAACAAAATTTTGAAAGTCCGGACAAATCCGGATACCATATTGAATACGGACTCATAAACAAAAATACAAACTTATCCGGGCTAAATCCTTACTTCGCCTTACTTCTAACGCTTCTGACTTCTGAATATAATAATGTGTTTAAATAATTTAATAGTTTTTGAATCCTGCATCACTTTTCTTGCCGGATAAAAGTTTTGATGGATATAAAATCCTAGGTGCTTCTGTTATCACTGATACTATTTTTTCTTTATTATGATTCTTAATAATAGGAGGTCCCGTAATGCTGACCCATTAAAATCTGAACGTCCAAGCATTTCTTTTAATTTGCAGTCATAAACTTCTGCGAACCGCTACCCGTATTAGTGGAACAATCGCTGTGCTGATGCAGTAGTTCAAGTCGCGTTTAGTCTAGAGATTATAAGTCGACGGATGGTTATGGGGAGAGGGATAATTTCGTTTATCTTACTTGAATTAGGAGGGTGTTAAGTTTTACTGAATACGAGTAATCTGTGTGCATGAGGGGAGCGCTCCCGTAATTTGTGGCAGATGCTTAGTGCTCAGGAAGTCATAAGGGTGGATTTGTGGGTAGTCGGTGAAGCGAATGGATGTAGAATGCGAGTCGCTGTCGCAAAGAACCGTTCAAAACAAAATATCCGCAATTTGTCTAGAATATTTGTACTCTGGTGATTTCTGGGAATCCAACTGGGGGTAACCCAAACTGTTTAATGTGCAAGTAGATTGATATATGGGGTTTTATAAATTAGTATGCCGCCCGTAGATTCTTAGGATCAAAGTAAAGGACATTTTATGCCTTTTTTATACGGGAGCTTCGCTTTCTGTATACAGGGTGTTGGTACCTCTTCTGGCCCTCTATTGCTTTCTCCGTACGCCTATTCACTTTTGACACAAAAGCATTTGTTGTTATTTTATTTGTCTTACAAATGTTTTATGTGCAGCTTCGTTTACGAAATATTACTAGTTTTGTATCGCATTAACCAAGATTAATTGATACCGAAAATACTAAATTTTATAGTTGACCATGAGTAAGTACCACAAAACATAAGCAGAGCTTCATTTGTCAAAATATTAAACTGAATTTAAATAGACAAGTAGATGCAAATATAAACAATGGCCAATATTTTGCAGAAATGACGGATATGGTCTTATTGATGGGTGATTATGCAGCAAACTAATATTTTAATGTATTATCAGTAAAAAAATTAGTATTAAGGATATTTAATTCTGACGTCAGTTTTTATGTTCCCAGGCGTTATGCTGAAACATACCGATACCATCCAAAAAGATTTGTTTAATGTAGTTCGCCAGTTTGGGAAACCAGCAAATATATTCAACAGTGAAGCGGGCGAAGCATAAACTTCTTGCATATCAGGAAGAACACATTTTAAACATTGTGGGAGCTACCCGAACATCGGAGTTATAGCTGCACAAACTCAAGATGTGAGCCCTACTGACGTGAGGCGTGTACAGAAAGAGCAGTTATTACAACCGTGACATATTTCCTACCGGGTTCCAAGCGAGAATGGAGTTTTTCGCTTGGTTTTTTAAGGAAGATAATAATAGGAAGCAAGCTTCATAAAATCAGTTTTATTTTTCTACCTTTCTACTCATCTCTGGTAAAAATTAGATGGTACTGGACCATTAAGGTCAAAATGTAAGGAACCTATTAAATCAAATTATTTCTAATTGTTGGAGTCGCAAGAGACCAGATATTTCTATTCACGGGCCGCCACGTCCACCTGACCTAATTCCGTAGGATTTTTCTTTCAGGGGGTTGTAGGGCTTTGTTTATGTGATAAACGAATAACACCTGCGAGAACGTTTATATGTAACATATCAATGCCAAATTTCTATGAATTTGCTCCCAAAGCACGAGGGGTATTAAAAAAAGACKTTTTCAAAATGTTAAATTCGACATTTAGTATATCGAACACGAAACTTTCATATGAAAAATAGMATAAMAAGACTCCCCTTGTTTTGATCCAAGAATGGCCTAATTTATAACACCCTGCGTATATTCCAGAAKTAAGACAGTAAAAGTAAAAAGACCATTTGAGTTGTGTTTCCCTTCATTCTGCTAACTCCAACAAGTAAATTAACGAGCTTTTTATAAAAAACGGGCCAAGCAACTCTMGATTTTCTATTACTGTTACCTGTAAACAATACGGGCACTGTTAKATAATAGCAACGTCAGTTTAATTTGCAAAGGAACGTGACAGTTTAGTTTATTGCAGAAGCACTACGACGTACGTTCACGACGACCAAAATCAGCACCGGCTTACTTTAGCCCTTTTTATGAACTACATAACTTTTGAACTGCAGCATATATATTACAGTCACACGCTAAACTTGTCGAGCAGTTAACAAATTACACTTGCCCTGTAGCGACTAATGCTTTTAAACTATTGGGTTCAGATATGAAGTTTTCGCTTAATAGCATTAGATTGCTTAAATACCAGAAACATAGAAGCTCCAAATGTCGTTGAGAGAGTTCAGTACTTACCACAGACAACAAGATAAAATTTAATGTAAAATCAAGTAGACAACATTGAGACAGGCAACATGAGTCTATAAGTCCATCTGTAGCTCACACATTTGTTACAATTACTCCGATAAGTAACGTAGCTCTCAGAATAGTGCTCTCAAGACTCGCAGTTTTCAGAACATTTTATTGAGATTTTTTAACACAACAAAATCCAGCATTGAAATCAATTAAAGTGCATGTCTTTGCTGTGAGGTATGCACTGCAACCAATTACAGGCAGATTTGTTTCGCTATTAGTATAGCTCCTCAGTGTAGTTTGAGTTTAGTGCAAACAGCATGGCATAGCACTGGTTTTGCCTATATACGAATCGTTTGGTATTATTACATCATTAATATAATAATATATAAATCATTGTAGTACAGAATACTCGCCCATTATCAGGTTTTCAGCTGTAAGCTTGATTACCACAAATATGTGACGAAATTTAGCATTACAAATAAGCATAGATGATATTTAAATGGGTTAACAGGCATAAGATGAATAAAAAAGTATGTCAGCCTTGACCGAGGATTGAACTCGGGACCTTTTGAACACTGGTCAAACCCTCTCCCACTGAGCTATCACGGCCCCATTCAGAATCGCGGTCAAAGCGGCCTATATACATCAAAGCTACTATGTAATGTTGCTGAATGCCATCCAGCGCTTTGCAGCTGAATCGCTCGTCGCTCATTATTTTCGAGCTTCAGAGCGTAATTCGCTGCGGTGGCCAGATTATGTCGACCAACATCGAATTATAACTCAAGTATATTATATACAGTGAAAGATAATTATTTCCTGAATTCGGGCAACAATTATCTTTTACTATTACAAATAAGGCCTTGATGGACTAAGCGAAATCACATTAACCGACCAACAAATTAAACTTAATAACGTTGTCAATTCGCTTATATATCAAAACTGTTTTTCCAAACAATGGTGTTTGGTATTTTATAGTAATCATAGAGATCCTTTTTGCTCTGCTCTATGCAGCAAACTTTACAATTAAATAATCCGTTAACTACACCCGAAGCATTTTCACAAACTTTGTTATTCCATATATTAAAGGCACCCAGGTGGTGCCCTAACGTACTCTCGCAGACAAAGCACCACCAAACACGATATTTCCATTTAGCAGGGCACCACAATCATATTTGCCAAACGAGAGGACACGGTGCGCGTTTCGCCATGAATAATCCTTCGGTGTTTTATTGGGCGATATTTGTCGTCGGGATTTTCCAAATTAGCGAGCAGCCGCGTAATTTCCTGCAAATGATTACTCTGTTAATCCTTATAACACCAAAATGAGAAGCAAAAGCGATAAAAGTAACAATAAACGTCCACATGCTTTTTAAGGTCAATGTGATTTGTATGTAATCCATTCGTATCCAAACTTATTAATTAATTATAAACGCTTTGCCAACAGGAGTTATTGTCACAATTATGTATGGAGACGTATGCTTTCAGCGTCCATATTATAAGATAATATTTTCTCGGAAAGATTGCTGTCTCTTGAAAACGCTGACAAAAAGTTATAAGTCTGACGTTTCGATTGCACCTGAAATCTTTGTCAAAGACGAAGAACCTCAAAATTTGCCTGACACAAGTTCAAACMAAATTTTGAAAGTAAATAAACAAATCACCAAGGAAGCGAAACGTCATAGAAACAACGTGCCAACCTGATAAAAAAGAACCTGACGACGAAAAAGGAACTACCTACCTACTAGATATACACGAACTACTTGATAAAAGACAACTGCAAAATAGCCTTCCAAATGTCACCTAACTCATAATTTCCACAATCCCTATTAAAATTATTAGTGTTCCTACAAATTTCTATAGCTTCTTTTATTAGACGTTTGTGATAATATTTTTTCTSTATGTAAAGTTTTTGTTTTATCAAAGTCAATCATGTGTTTAGTCAAATATGAGAGTTCATCTACGGAAGATTTATCTATCTGTTGCAACCTAGAAGCACGTATGTGTTCTTTCAACCGCGTCCCTACTTTTCTTTTAGTTTGACCTATGTAACACTTGCCACAAGAACAAGTAATTTTGTAAGCACTTTCACTCTCTAAATGTGCTTTATCTTTAGTAGTATCTAAAAACTCAACTTCAATTTACTTTGTCCTGGCTGAGAATTTATTTGATTTTGACGAGCACTTTTATTAAAAACTGACCAAATATTCTTACTGCTATAACCATTTCTCACTAGCGCTGATTTAAGATGATAGATATCTTTTTGTAAAGAACTTTCGTCTGAAATCATTTGTGCTCTAGCAAATAACGTAAATAAAGAAACCAAGTCAAAACTAACTAAAATATCACCTTCTGAAATACTTAAACTTTTCATAATATCCATAAAGTCTGAAGAATTATTGATGAAACTACTGGTTTTTCCTACATAAGGTTTTAAATAGTTAGCACAAAATTTTGCCAATCTGTAACAGGGACTGCCAATCGTATTGACTATAGGTCTTAACGGGACATATGGATTTTGGGCAAACCATACAATTTAGGTACGTTACAATCGGAAACAATTAAAAGAGACTTCTCTTCATTCGAAAGATTTTATTTTTTGATAAGATCATTAGTAATTTTGGACGTCTCGCTTTCTTGGTGATTTGTTTATTTACTTTCAAAATTTTATTTGAACTTGAACGTGTCAGGCAGAGATTACAGGCGTAATCGAAACATCAGACTTATAACTTTTTGTCAGTGTTTTCAAGAGACAGCGATCTTTCCGAGAAAATATTATCTTACGTATGGAGAGTAAGTAGGGTGGAACTTTCTTATAAAGGTGGCCACTTTTTTAAGTATTTGGTATTTACGGCATTTATAATGTAACATATTTGAATAACTCGGGCTTTGCAATTTAATATGGTACATATGGTCAGAATAATTATAATGAAAGTCGCTTTTTTAACAAAATGTTGAACTTTGAGAAAAACGTATCACTTGTAAAAGCAAAGGAAAATTATTTACCAATGACTTTAACCACAGTTTAGCCAAATTTGAGGGACGCACACTTTAGACGCAGACTCTAATACATGTGCATCGTCGCCTTTAGGAGGTATAGGAAAGCAACCTTAAACTGTTGTGTATAACTTGGTTTTAAGAAGCAAGCAAATCTTGGCGTCTTTCAAAATCTATGCTAGATTCGGATCTCCGCTGCACGTACACGAATACCCACCTAATAGTAGAAAGCATATTTGCATATGCAAATCGACCAGAAATCTTTCGTTCCAGCGGAAATCGTGCGATGCTTCAGGCAGTGGAAAGTCACCCTTCCGAATAATTTAGTTCTACACACTCGTACGGATACGGCAACACGTATGTGTGCGGCAAAGTTCGACCGGAACTTTGGATGGGTAACCAATTAATGATCTACGCCAATGAAAAGCGTAACTCGGTGAGTATTTGTTCGGAAGTTCGGAGTTCCGGCTGGGAAAAACGCTTTGAACGCAATTGGCTGTGAATGAACAGTGCTCTTTGTAGTACTCGCCCGTTTTGTTTTTCAGACGAAATAATTAGAAAGTGAAGTAGCTTTAGAAAAAACAAAGCATAGAAATGTTCCGCCATCTGCTTCCGTTCCCATCAAGGCTTTGTTAATAAATAACACTATAAAAGCAGACAAAAATATCGTATTGGAGTTCTTTCAACGCGAAGACATCAGTAGGAGATATGGTGGCCATGGACTGAAATGTTATCAAACACACAAATAAAAAGTTCTTTAAATTCAACGGTTGGCAATATATAAATATATATAAAAAGGTTTCGTTAATTTAGACTCTGAACCCTCAAAATTCTAACTAAATTTTAACCTTTGGGGATCAACTGCATTTACACGATGGATAGGAAAATATTATCTTGTAATAGTAGGATGTAATTCGTGACCTCGCGTATGTATTTACAGTTATTGTAATATGTCTAGTCCCTAATACAAATTTGTTTCTCGGTTGCAGACACATGTATTCGCACTGATTTTAGCAAGAAACTTTCAAAAATTACATATATAAACTACTTCATGGTGAAAAACAATTGCATAGGCAGTGATGACACCTAAACGCCTCCGGCAGTTGCTGAGATAGTAACTGACCGGCTGCTCTTTTCAACATGTAAAGCAAATTCGCAACGTTGCCGTTAGTTGTTAGAAAAACCGATCTAAATATATCAAAGTGCAAATCGAGAGGAAATGCATATTTTGACAACGAGGATCTACTTGACATTACTTTTGCAGTGGATAATATTTTTATTGGGATTTCATAGATCACAGTGTCACCGGAGATATTCACCAACTAATCTCTTGTACATGGTTCATTTCTTAGTGAAATTGTTTTATTTGCAATTTGTGATTTCTCAATTAGGCAATTGTAATCTTACAGGTAATTGTGTTGCTTTTAGAAAGAAAATGGTGCAAGTTATTCTCGTTTAGTTGGAAGAAATTCAGGAGCAAGATATGTAGTTGAAACAAAGGCATTTTTGAATGTCTGCCACACTATTTCACCTGACAGAGCCGATTTTAGCCCCGTCTTTCATTTATAGTTAATTGCAATTTGGCAGAGTAGTGCTGTATAGTCTGACCCGCATAAAAATAATGGATCAGCAAAAGTTAAATTGTTTATTCTTGTGAAGTTTGTGCCGGATGATGATGCGTTACTCGAGTCAGGCCACTATTTAGAAGCCGACTCAATGTATGCATGTATAGAGAGGGCAAAACGGCACAAACATATATATTCCACCCGGCAGTGGTGTCTTTTGATATCGACTGCTAGAAGACAACGTAAACCTTACCTTGTACACAATTTATGTCTATTCATTTGATTTTCAACGATTAGCTAAAGAAGGAGTTGTTAATACAACCCAAAGCGCAAAAAAGAGAAAGTAGACAAAGACAAAGGCTTTCTTGAAATAGATGCCAGAAAGAAGAATACTGGCAAACTTACGCTGAAAAAATACGATTGATCTTCCTTCTCAAATCTAACGTTATTCCTATGATACAGGTTTATAAATGACATTCCCTCCACACATGAAATTAGTGTTGAAGAATCTGACTCTTCGGACTATCTCTTTTATGAGTAACGATTTTTTAAATTATAAACAAGTTATTTTTAGTTTTAAGAAAAGTTACTTTATAAATAAAGTTTATGTTTGATATAAAAATGTCTGGCTTAAGAATTACAAATGTGCTAAGTACATATTTTTATCTTACACACAAAACACAGAAAAATACATGAGTAGAGCAACCTCTTTCTCAAAACAATCACACTCAATTCTATAATCTTCCCCCTTTGAACTAAAACATTAATTTATACACTTTTCTGCATCTTAATTTTATGTAATATAATTTTTGTAATTATTTCTTTTCAGTCTTGTTTTAAGCCACTTACATTCCTAACTGTTGAATAGTAATGTTAAATATCCTTCTTCAAAACAAATAGCAAATTTTTTTCTAAATATATTTTCGACGCACCCAAAAACCCCGTCTGCGGGCCTTTTATAATGTAAGTAATGACAACTTCAACAATATTCTAATCAAGGTGGTTTTGGAGAATGCAGTCAAATTGAAATCAATGTTGTAACTCTTTCATCAAGAACCTAGCTTTCGGAAATTCAATGTTTGCGTCGTCAGGGTAATGACGTTTAAGGTAGACTAAAAACTACCTCAACCAGGAATGCGCCATACATTAAGTCGAAAATACAGTTATAAAACGATACATCACCAAAAAGAGAACAAATACTTTTTTTGTTAAATGGAGTGATTGCTTATTATTGCACAACAAAAATAACGCTTCACCAAGAAAAATTGCAATCTAAAACAACATGGCATTACAACCTGTTTCTACGGCAACAAACAAACTAATTTAATTTACTAATGTGCGCGCCAGGGAAAAAGCTAGACATGGTGGGGACAACAATTGTCTCCAGACAGTTAAATCGTTGGTCGGATATATTCATGGTCATAATTTCAAACTAGCGTGGCGAATAAATTTATTAATTTGGCCCACCCATCCGGTTCGCCCTGTACAAATTCTGGACGATGTTACATTCCTATGGTTCAACTACTTTCCTGACGCGCACTGTATCTGTGTAATTTTTGGTGATGTATAGTTTTACAACTTAATGTATGGCGTGTTCCTGGTTCGTGTAGTCTTTTAGTCTAATTACAAAGGACCCGTTTCTCTTCTCTTTGTTAAAGTCGATTTTAGCTTAAAATAGAGAAGAGAAACCGATACAAAATCTTTACCATGAATAAGGAAACAATTCTGCTTAGCAGTAGAATACAGCTGATGCAGAATTGCTGTCTCAGACTGATCTTCGGTCTCCGCAGGCGACACACATAAGTTGAGAGTGCTGCCTTGGCTGAACATGGAATGCGTCCCCATTTGCACTCCGCTGTACTGTACTATGTTATTATAAACACAACCCCCCCTCATATTTTTATAATAAAATTACATTTAGAACGTATGTACACAACATAAATATTCGTCGCAAGGATCTGCTTTCTGTTTCTAGACATAAATATACATATTACCGAAAGTCTTTTTCATATGATATTTGTGTACAATTCCGTTCCACTATATGTGAAATCCCTCTCCACTGTCTCTAATTTTAAGACGTCTTTGCGCAACATTTTGATGGCTAACAATGCTTAACATGCCTGTCTGGATTTGGTGGGGCTGTCTCTTGCCTTTTTTTCATAACTCTATAGCGCACCTGGTTCTGATTAGCAAAGCAAGTTTTGTCCGTTGTTCTACTTTCAAATTTAATGTAGTTAGAACAAATATTTCGGTTGGGGGAAGAGCAGTTTGCTACTTCTAATTTAGTAGCAACTGAAGCACGCCATTTCATCACCAGTTGACTCGTGATTAGTTTATCATTATTACTATTACTGTTATTGTTATTGTTATTGTTATTATTATTGTTATTATTATAACAGATTTTTGAAAGCTAGGTTTTTGATAAAAGAGTAGAACCTTTTCTTCAATTTGACTACATTCCCCAAAACCATCTTGATTAGATTGCAACGATACAGTCAATCGACCACTCAACTGTATTCAACAATATTGGCTGGTCAATGCTAAGAAGCCAATACACTAACACATGTATAATGTCGGAATTCTTATTTTGACTCCACATCCATTGCAGAACAATCTAATTTTATTGATGCCATCCATCTCCATTTTCCAGGGTTTTCAAATCATCATATAAAACGGATCCAGTCTCTGAAGTGCTCCTGTTTACTTATTTACTGTCCAAATATAAAAAGTGGGATTTCTTGACGTCATGCCGACACAGCAAAAAGAGGTCTTATTTGGTGTGAAAGGGAAGACAAAATTTGCTAGAAAAAATCCTTTCGAACATTGCGGAGCGCACACGGTACTTTAACTCTTTCAAATTTGCTCCAATTATAGTGGTTTTCTTCAAAAAATATTTTATTGAAACATCATGCCCAAATTACGATTTTAATCGATGCTATAAATAAAGGAAGAGAGAGCACAACTTGTCCGACTGTTTGGTACCATCTTGCGCAAGTCGTTGCACCCAAGTACCTACTTTCTTGTTTATTATATTTCTACTTAAATACCATTTCAGTATTTACCACTACATTAGCGCGGAATAAGTCATTTGGGTGTCACACACTGTTTCCTGGGGTTAAAGAATTAAACTTATATTTTAAGTATAGCTAGCAATTATTATTTGGTAGCAGCATTCCCTGACGTATCCTGTAAATAAAGCTGTATCTCACTTCATTGCCCATTCCGTTTGAGTTGTGGGATTCGGAACGATCTGGTCAGTCCGTGTAACTTGTCAGTCGAACTTTATATCATCCCAGGAGATAAGAAATATTGCAACCGGTGATGAGACGCCAGTTCATCTGCTGGAATCCCGGGCCATAAAAGAGTGTATCTTATATATAGTAGGAACATAAGGGACGCCAAACTACACAGGAACATTGTATTCAGCGATTTGTCGGCGAGATTGTCTGGATATTTTTTCACTAAAGATTTACTGAAGCCGTAAACTGGAAGTTTGTTTTGATTCGGCGTTCCTAATTATTTTATACCCTCAAACCGATGTCTCCTTCACTATCCATGTACTACTCGGGGCAATACAGGCTCGCTGATAGGCGTTGATAATATTTTTTCTCTAGTAGAATTTGCGATTCCTAAGTTCTAAATTAACCAGTCCTATTTTGTCAAATTTGTCTTACTGGATTCAACCTTTGTGTTCCTTGGCGGGCCAAAAAACTACTTTTACTTGGCAGTCACTGAAACAGCATATATTTAATAATAAATTTTCATCAATTTAATTTAAGGCAACTGGGTGATTTTGTCATCATATCAGTGTAATACTGACAGAAGGCATTGCCATCTAAATTCTTGCTTTCATCAATTTAGTTAGATTTATAGTCTCAAATCTCCACGACTAGTGATGTTCCCAGTCTGTTTCTGTTTTTATTAGGAGATTGGCAAACATGCTAAAACCCCGTTCTCTAGGTATAAAGATGAAAGCAACTAATAATTTTCTCGCGATATATCATGCTACGGGATAAGTGACATATGTTTTTAAGCCAGGTTAGCTTATATCCATTTGTATCCATTCTTATTGTCATATGACATCTTAGTTACTGTAGTCAAAAAATTAACGACCTGCTTAGATGCTATTTACTGTCATGGACCCCTATTTACATCTGATAGACTTCGAATTATTTTTTTTTGACGTGGGCCCCTAGCAGGTCATCGTCGATCTCTGGGGGTCGATATAGATCACTTTGGGAATCAATGACCTAGACGATAATCATGCAATTCATAGCAATTTACATATTGTAACGGTCATTTAATTTCGTAATGTTTTTTAAGCTCTTCTGTTAACAGTCTTTTAGGTGATTAAGTTTCACTAACGATGTATATTTCCAAATATATTATTGTTGTCATTTTGCTTACATTGGTACGTAATGTTAAAACGCTAATTCGACGGTTTAATTCAAAATAAGTTTATCCGATTGCTGCATCCCGTTCTGCATCGAAAATATCTTCACCTTGGTTTCTTGCACCTGAATGTGGCCTTCTTTTACCAACACTAGTTGAACTGAGGGCCTGAGTGAACACTGAAAAACGGGGACGTAGTAAAATAAATTTCGATAAAATTCCTACTGCGTGAAACAGGATTTAATATTTTACTACAAATTGTTGTCGTCGACATTTTGGTATTTGATTTCGTGGGTGAGATTTAGTAATATTTCGAGTCAGCAGCCGTATTTCCTAACTTAACAGTCTTCAGTTTAATAATTCCGAGTGTGAAAAGCCCGCCTCCATATAGGGTAAGTGGCGAACCTTAGAATTTCTTGATATCTAACTATTCGTTCGTTAAGCTTTTTTTCTACTTACCTGGCAAAGAAAACCAAAGAGAAAACAGAGCGAGGTCAGCTGAACTTACGCAACGCCTTGTAGAAATTTCAGTGTTTTCAGATGTTGGTCTGGTTGAGTATCGAATCTGAGACGAAGCAGCGGCGATAGATCTGAGTCTGGCTCGGCTGACATAACCATCCAGTGTACATTGTGCTCTGCCCTGAAGGATGTGATATTTGTCTCTATCTTGGACCTAGGCTGAGTACAAAATTTTCGTTGTGTCGTCTTACTTATCTCACATCGTTCATTTGAAGTGATCGCTAAGACTTTTGTGTGTATCGCTATTTTGTATTGATTGCCATAGTGGAGATCACGCCGAATCGAGAATTCATTTCGTGTTTTGTAGCATTTCGTACTTACATTTTAAAATAATACGTGCCTTTTAGTTACCGGACAAGTTATTTGTAAAAGAATATCGATTGAATCATTACTTTCCTGATTATGTTGTAGTTTCTCATGATCCCTTGTAACGCAGTTTTCTTGTATAGTTTATATTGCATTTGATATATATTATTGTGGCGTTTGTACTAATTGATAACACTTTAACTTTATTCCGAAGCCTTGTGCTATTGGTTTTCCAACAATTGTAAATATGAATGCGTACTCATATGTTGGGAAATTGCAGTAAACACTGGGATTCACTTGATTTAGTACATCCGGCTTTATATCTAATAAATTTAAATTCTAAAAATTCATTCAAATTTAATTCCAATCAATGTGTGTCACTAATTTTTACTTCTGTAATAAACGCTTATTAATAGTTTTTTTTTTGTATTTCGACAGACCTACTGTCACTGTTATTTTGATAATTTTTTGTCGGTGATTTATTGGATAACTTTGTTGAGCTTAAAATTATCTGGCGGCTTGGCTCTCCTTTTAATTTTGAAATTAGCTGTGAAGTTAAACTCAGCCCACTCCTACAGCTAGTCGTGATATTTGCCCATTGCGTGAGCGGTATACACCTGTATAATTCTTTTGCAAATCAATAATAATTTTGTTTCTTTTTCTGTTTTTATAATACTTACGTTTTTGTAATACATAGAGATGATGAGATGCGATGTGGGACTATCCTGCCACATATGTTCATACCACTTATCGTATTTCTAGACTAAGAATAAAAGAGCACGCAGGTATTATTTCCAGACTAACAATAATCATAGCTCAGATCATTTGAAAATTAACGATTATCATTTTTACAATAATACATGGTCTAGAATTTTACAACATAACAACGTACTTAGACTTGAAGTTTTGGAAACATATGTAAGTTACAAAAACCTTTAGAAGTGTGTGGCAGACTTTATGTGATATGTATGATGGAAAATTTTAGATATTAGTTTTTTAATGCGTTGGTTGTTGCACAATTCAGTCATTTTTATTGTATACCGCTGTTCGTAGAATTTTAAAGTTACGTCGTCAATTAAATGAAGTCACTTGTTTTCATTGTTGCCAGGTATATCGACTGGGTGAAAATCAAGCCATACCAAGTTTGACCTCAGAATTGATACTCATAAACGGATATCTCACAGTACATGCATTATACCAGGTAATACCTATATTTCGTTACAGATATAAACATTTAAATACACTCACTAACAGCGAAAAACGGAGTGTCGTTTGTCAGTTTCAACTGTCACTGTCAACTTTACACTTGTTAGAATACTAAGAACCAAAGAATATCAGTAAACAAGAATGGCCAGTGTTGATAAATTTTGTGGAATGAGTTACAGCGCCATCTGTGAATGTTATATGTGTACTACTTTAATGAAACGACCAGCAGGTGTAGCCGATAAATCAGAAACTCCAGGTCATACAAATGTCATTTATTTTGACGTTTATTTCTTGTCTTAATTTTAAAACCTGGTATCTATCTACTTTGCCCACTATTTTACAGGAAATTAAGAAAACAATTTTTTAATTTATGTACGCATGTCTAACTTAACTTTTTTATATTATGCTGACTGTACGCAATTGTGTACTTCATAAAAAGTTATGTCAGAAAGGTTTA
Source organism: Rhyzopertha dominica (assembly GCA_025024175.1). NCBI lineage: Eukaryota > Metazoa > Arthropoda > Insecta > Coleoptera > Bostrichidae > Rhyzopertha > Rhyzopertha dominica. The sequence goes on from QCXZ01000138.1 coordinate 36,256,369, forward strand.
CTTTAAATAATAACTAATAGGGTTGTTTTCTTCGTTTCGTGTAAAGTAGTGGCAAAGGAAATGCGAGGTTTTAAAAATCAGTGAACTATTTGAATTCTCGTAAATGTAATTAGCAGAAATAAGATTCAAAACAATGTTTATCTTGCACCATTGTTTATTATTTATAGTGTGGGAACTACTCTTCTATTTAGTTCATTTTGCTCTGGCGTTTAAAAGCAATCAGCTAGAAAGTATTCTCCACATACCACAAATGATACTCGAATGGATGTAAGGCTGCGAGACTGCACGTCCAAATTGTTTGTCCGTTTTATCTGTTCTTCACACATGGCATCTTCTCTTGGGATGTGGTGAAATGTGATATTTGAGTTTGTTAAATATTTATTACTACAGTTCTTTACCGCACAATTTTTCTGTGTGATAGCTTCGGCATTTTCGAAACTAACAATTTTAACACTTTTCAAGGTACAAAATTAAAGCAAAATGTCTTACCTTCTTCGTATTCAACTTCAATGTCACAATATACTATATATAACTTTAAACACAAAAATGCTTCCAAAGGGTTAACAGGTTGCAGAATAATAATAACTATAACATATTAAAATATCCTATAAGTAGGTACGTTGGGAACTTGTGACATTTTTTTTGCTAGATATCAAAGCTTGACATCAACTTGATTGGAACATACTTTGATTTAAACGCAATCCCCCGTGCATGCATTAGCCGTGCTTCACACACAGCACAGAGTGCCATCTATGAATATTGTATCCATAACTGTATCGTGTATTGTTGGTTGCAGCAATAGCGTTTACGGGTATCTAATATGAGAGTGTCCACTACTTGCTAAGAACGAAAAATATTTGACATTGTACACTGACGCCAACTTGAATAAGTTCTGTTATTGTATCTGCGTGATGGTAATGAAAAACGCGATTGAAGACATTAGCGTTCTGTGAACAGCAGTTTATATTATGTTATTTGAAGATTTCAGATGGACKTTTTTAAGGGATTGTGGCATGWTTTGGCTATGACATTTTATTTTATATTAATTTTGACCACTGTATACATATATAAGATTTTAATGTGTTGTTGCATGTAATGAGTGCAGTTGTAGTAGATGCAGGTTCAATGTTTAACTTAACTTGCATATTTCAATACAAATGCTTCTGTCTAGTGCCGTAGCCACCCAAGGGCCTGTAGATCTCGATCCCCGTTCGAAATTTTGAAAAAGCCGCATATTTTTATAATCTTGAATTCTAGAATTTTCCTATTTATCATAATATGACTTTAGCAGATGTTATTCGACAACATGTGCATATTATGCGGTTTTCTTCAAGACAACGACACAAGCACATGCTAGTTTCACAGATCATATACCTACATACTTGTTTATTACACACATTAATCGGGCGTTTTTTATCAGCATGTGATTTTTTTTGCCACTCGATTAAAGGTTTTCCTGGTGTATGCGCGTGCTTGTGGGTACCTAATATTTTTAATTATTTGTTACTAAAGAAGTACAAATTCCTCCTGGGCCTGCAGATGGGGGGGGGGGGTAAAGCCGAGAAAAGCTGTTACATTACATTAATAAATACAGAAAAGTATAACATTATGATTTTAACTAATCGTGAAAAAGCAAGTCTCGCTATGGACATCAGCAGTAAAATGAAATCAAGAAATCATACTACTTGTATTACCTATTTTTGATGTAATGTCGTATCAAACTACCTTCTAGTGATTCAGTGGAAGTTATTTGCATAGGTGTGTTCATGGTGTACAACATTACCTGCAAGTTATGTTTTAGTAGTTACACTCACCTATTAAATATTCAAAATTGGTTCGATTTACTTCCAAATCGGTGATCCACATCAAAATGGTTCGTGCACCGCCATCGAAAAAAGAAAACACTTGTAGTAGGCAAAAAGAGCATTAAAAGGATTCCCTTTGTTCGAACCCTAATCTGACACGTGCTGGTGCCGCCGGCGAATATATAAAATACAAGCTCAACAATAGACGAACCGAAAATGATTTATGCCCGTCGGAATCCGACGTGAACAAGCTGGAATACGTATGTTTGTGATACGCGGCTCGAAAAAAAGCTTTGAGTGCTCTCTGATGAACAAACAGCGCACTGGATTAGCCGCTGGAGGTAACCCGTTGTTAAGATGAATTTACTTTTGCATGTCAACATTCTTTGCTTGCAAAGCTTGTACAAACGAAATAAAAACAAAGAAAAAACAGAGCACTGCCCAGCGTTGGAATGAAATGTAGAGTTGCAGGGAGAATTTGTTAGTCCTTAAAATCAAGAAATAATAATATAGCTAGTAGATTAATTTGAAATCAGACACAAAACCTTTGGATTTCATATGTTATGGAATGATGGTGATGAGTATAACATAACAATGATAATGACAGATGTGTTTGCTAGGCGTCACTTTGGTTAAATGGGGCAAAATGTATATATTTTAAGATACTACAAAAAGTGGAGAGACTTGCATTTTTTTCTAATAATAGTGTCCCTGTGTGACCTGGAAGACTATAGTACCATAAAATGGTAAAAAAGTGCTCCCCTCCCTGGAATTTCCCTCAAATCGAAATATGTGTCCAATTAAGAGATTATATCGCATACGCCAACCCCACCCCGTTTTCAAATTTTATGCCATTAAACAATTTTGTAAGATCTATTTTTGATTGAATTGACAACCTTTTATCATTAGTACAATTAAAATTATGGAGTATGACTCCCTCTACTAGTTTCCTTTATCTATTACTAAAGATTTCAATTACATTACTAAAAAATTTAAGTGCCTAAAATGACTACACTATGGCTTAATCTTAAAACAAATAAAAAAACTTTCTCTAAAAATTTTTAGTACAATAAGGGTACAATGTTGTAAGAATTGTCATCTTAACGCGTGCTATACGCGATTACCATCTCTTTTCGTTAAACATTCGCGTATGTTATGACACGTCTACCTATCACAGTAGTTCGTGTGTTTACTATAGTAGTTGACATGTCTGAATCGCTAGATTTAAAAACACACATGCTTGGCGATTCTGTCAGTAACTGTTACTCTGTACCATTTTGTTATTCTTCGCTTTTCTTTAGTTTATTGCCTTGAATCATTGTTGTTGTGTGCAGTGTTGGAGCATTTCTTTTCGGTTTCCGCTTCCACTGTCCAAGCAGCGTACAATTTTACAGTTTATGGGTTCAGGCATGGCCACCTTTAAGAAGGCTGCTGCCGCAACAATTTGGCAACAGTGCTCAAATTGAATGACAGGAAGGGTGGAAGAAATTGTCGCGATAACTTGAATATGAACAAAATTTTGAGTCAAAGGGAAGCCCTTCGTGCATTAGAGAAACCCAGGTAAATGTCATGGCATGCTAACTATGCCACAATCACAGTATTAATTAAACTGTGAATGTTAAATTTTACTTACTTATTACATCGAGATCTGCTTTATTTTTTATAAATCATCTAAAATACTAATTTATGAGCATAACGAATACCGCACATACGTTACAAAAGAAAATTTATATACTTACATTATTTCTAGTGAAACAATTTATATGGTATATTTAAATATAAAATACATCATCTTTGAAGTAACAATAAATAAAAATTATTTCTAAAAATAAGTTATTTAGCATTTCTTATATTCAAATCGGAGGCTACAGTTTATTTGAACGTACCTTGAAATAATTATTTAACAAAGCATTATTAATAATTGACACGAGAGTTTTTATTGTACACTTTACTCCATCATTGTATAAGTAGCAATATAGTTCACTTAAAACACTTAAAATAACCTTCTGTTTTGTAGGTACTTGCCGATTTAAACAACCTCTCAAATTTTTCAGATACCTATTCACATCTGCATCGCGCATACGTTAAACAACAATTTTATATGGCACTCCACCAATTATTAAATTGTAATAAGGATCTGGTCAATGATCATTACCTTTCATTAATATAAATTTAATGCATTCAGAAGCAATTACATTTCCGTCCAAGTTTGAATGCACCAGAATCGCTAATATAAAATACACTTGATTCGTCAAACGTCAAGGTAGTTGTAGTTTAAGGCCACAAAAATACCAGCATGCATTATCTTCTAAATTTGGCAAAACAATGATTGACCTTTTGGTAGTGCTTCACAGCCTTTCTTGCAACACGAAGTGGAATGTTGTAAATTGAGCACTGAGTAGATTGTAATGCAAATATATATTATTATTAATCCGCAGTTTTGGTTCTGACTCGAAACTTTCTGCTGACCATTTACCAGTAACAGCCTAATCTAGATTCTAAATGATGGGTCTGAACACTGCACTAGTGCAAGAAGTACGTCATGTATCAATCCATTCAATTTAAAGAAAATCGGCCTTGTGAGCGCTGTTGCCAAATTGATGCGGAGGCGGCCTTCTTAAAGGTGTCAATGGTTCAGGTATACAAGTATCAAACGGGTTGAAACAGGAAGTTCAGCTCGGGGTTATCGGGAAAAAGTGTGTGGCTGTACAAAATATACGAGAGAAAAACCCAAAAAAGAATTCATCAAACCTGATAAGGTTTGAAATTTGAAACAAATTGTTAGCATAAGGTATTAATAAAAAAACGACACAAAGAAATTATGCATCCAACATTTGTTGAAAACTATACAAATGGGCAAGCATCATTTGCTTCATGGAAAAAGAATGATGCAAAAACTGATTTGGTACCAGAAAAACTTCGCTGTTAGAAGAAATGACAGTATCAACGAAACAAGCCATGTAAGTAAGTAACATATGAACAAATTTTTCGACACATCACAATAAACACGGGTTTGCTTGCTATAATGTTACTATATAGTCTACGAACAAGTTACGAGAATTATAGGCGTGCCTGTAAAACTTATCAGTGCACGAAAGAACCCCTAAGTGTGGCACATAGCCGGAACCGTTGTTGCTGTAGAGATGCCGTAAGTTATAAGCATAAAAAACCATCAGGAGGTGAAAGAATTCCGAAGTGCGGCACATTGCCATAAGTGTCTGGCGACGGAAATGTTGAAGATCGATGTTTCGAGAATGTTACGGATAATTCTAGAACATTCTGGAAAATTCATCAGCGGGTGGGTGAAAGAACTGCTAATTACGGATGGCACATTGCCGACCCGCGGTAGAGATATCGAAAATCAACCTTTCGAAGAAGATAATAATAACAATAATAATAATAATAATAACAACAACAATAACAATAATGGTATTATTAATAATAATCATCATCATAATGATGATAATAACAAGAATAAAACTTAAACACTGTAGTATTAACAAGTAGAATAAACCACTAACGGAAACAGACCGGAAACAAAGGAATAAATGTATGATTACCCTTTTCACAAATATAAATCTCACCTCTTTAGGCGTTTTTTCAGATGTGAATAGTAATAACACTAATACATAGAATAATTACTGCTGAAGTAACAATTTAAAATAAAGAAAATAGTAAAAACAAAGCAACGCACAATTCCGGTACAAATAATTCCAGGTGACGGAAATTGTCTCTTCTGTGCACTCGCACTTCAAATACATGGAAAGAACGTCACACAAGTACGTCGTAAATATATAAAACAACTAAGAGCAACAACTGTAAGTTAAATCAGGCAAAACATCCAAAGATTCGAAGCAGTTTAGAAGAAACTGTAAATGAACCACACAACCACACTCAAAATATCAAGAACAACGAGAAGAAATCTTGTTACTCCTAAATTACCTAGAAAGAGAATGATTATGTGGAGGAGAAGAAATAATAGCCGCTACAGAAGACATAATAAATGAGATTATCACAGTTCACACGTAAACGTTTCGTTTTTAATGCATTCTAGTGTTGCATCCTTGTGCTCGTGTTGTGGTTGTTATTATTGTCGTCCTTACATTGAAGTAGTTTCGTATATCTAGCCAAGTGTATACAAGAAGTTACACAATTGTGTACAGAAACCGTCTACGCAGCACATTGGCTCATGAAACAAATATATGGGGAGAACGTTGTCCAGCAATAACAAAACATGTGGAAGTTAAGCACTAGTATGGAAGAAACTACTCAAGGTCTACGACCAAAATGCAACTCAAAAGAATCTCAACTCTCATAAATGACTTGGAACAAAAAGGCCTCAGTTGGAGAGAAGAAATCTTAGACGCAACATCAGAAAGAAAGAGTAAAAAGAACCACAGCGATAGTGCGATAATTTTGTCTAGAAACCAGTAAGCCATGGAAAGAAGTCCATGGCCGTAAAGAATATCTAATCTATAATATATAAAAAAATGCACACATTGAAGAATAATCCCGTAGATCATCACCCCATCTAGAGCTCCAGAAAGCGATCGGACAAACACAGAGGAAACGTCAACATTATCATGAAAGAGAAACCTAAGCATGATACAGAAATCGAACAACTACATAAAATTTAAGAGTTTAATTCACATTTTAGTGTTATATACTTATGTTTGCGTTACTATTATCATTGTTGCGGTCGCAACAATGTACCTAGTTAAGTGTATACAAGAAATTATACAATAGTGGTACATAAAATCCTGAAAGACGGAAACTACTCTCGAAGCTCAGAAGTAGCTTAGAAAAAACTGTTCAAGAACTACGAACAACGTAAACGTCAGTGGAAAATGCCGACAGAATCTCAGCACTCTTAAACGACCTTCAATAAGGAGAACAATGCAGTCGAGCCAAACCGACATCAAACACACCAAATACTAAGGGCACATCTAGAGGAAAGAGGCAAACCACAAGGAAGACCTGGGAGCAAAGCGGAGACCAACGAAAAAGATGAAAATCGTGCTTTACCCGGAAAGCAACTATAGAGATGATAATTCAAAAGTCAGGGAAGAATGAAAAATGATGGCTAGAAAAGAAGTCACAAGGTACAAAAAATTAATCAAGCGACTCAGAAATGGATCGATGTTGTCAATAGCACCAAGAAAACATTCAAGGAATATGTATGTTACCTATCTAACCTTCCCATTCAGTCCTTATATTTCATTAACATGCGCTAGGCAGTCGCACTATTAGCAATCAGCAGGTACCTCTCCAACCCAGCATAGCCGGCCGGCCTGGCGGTATATCCGGGAGTGGCAGAAATGCTGACGGTATGCTGGTTTAATCAATTAATCAACTAATCAGTCAGCGTATGCACAGCAAGTTACGCCAAGCGAATACAGTAGGTAGCAGCTGGGCTCAGATTGAGCGTTGTGCTACTCCACTTTACAGATTTGTAGGCCAAAAACTCCTTATCAACTTTTACGTTAGCTTCTGTTGGTTAGAAAAGCTTGTATCCATTTTATTAGGTGACCGGATACACTTATTAATTCCATGTTATAGACCAAGAGACTGTGAGGAACCTTATCAAAAGAGCATAACTGAAGCCTAAATGTATTATATCTAGAGATTCACTGCGATTTGGCAACTTTGTCCACTAATTTGTAGCGCAAGCAAATTTGTTATTATTGTATGTTCAGTCTCTGGAACGTGTTTTTTAAATAATGTCTTCATTAGTTCGTCCACAATAACCTTTTCCATTAGCTTACTGCAAATCGAGTTTAGATTAATGGGTTTGCAATTGGCCCGATCAAGCTCATCTTCAAATTTCTAGATCGGTATAACTGTCGCCTTTAACCACTCATTTTGGTAAGGCACCTTAAGAGACGATTCCATTATCTTTAATAGTATTAATAATAAAGATGTGCAGCAGTTTTTAAGGAGTAATATGATCCAGTCCAGGTGCTGTATCAATAGGTAGACGAGTAATGAATTTTTCAATAAAATGTGGCAAAAATGAATCCCTGAAAGTTGAGCAAGGTTACTACAGTCTGTGAGATGAAAGTTGAGGCCCACGTCACGATTTCGCGAATCAAGCACCGACAACAACTTTTACTGTTGCGTCGTTCGCGCTTTCGTTGTTTATATGCAGTGGTATTTGGCACGTATGTTTTCTCGCGGATTAGACATACGTGCCCTTTTCTCTCTCTTTCTAATAGTAACGGTCATCATGTAAATGCTGCGCGAACGTATGTCGTCAACATTGACAGTTCAACAGTGGCGTTGGATTGTTTGTAGTGATTGCCTTGTGGTTTGTCTTGTGGTCTTGCAAACATTTAAATATTTCATTTAACCTTTAGCGAGTGCAGTTTATAATAAAAGAATTTGTGTAAGTTGGCATTCTCGCCCATCAAGCGAGAGTTGGTGTTTATAGAAGGTACGGATTCGTGAGTGATTGGAGATGCGTAACATCCTCATGGCCAACACTTTACTTAAGGCCAAGTTGCTGGCATTGGTCAAGGACATTGATTCGGCTAAGCAATAATATGTAGTAGACGATTAGACCCTTAGATAGTATGTTCACAAGGTGCTTCGCCTGTCGCCGTACCGCTGCCGTTTCAGCGCTATTGATCCGATCTGGGCACAGGTAAGATAGCGCATTAATTGTTTCTTGTACCCTAGGCTGATGGAATGTTGTTCATAGACAACGCCCAAGCTCGTGTGTTAGCCATGTACACACGTATACTAGAGGAGTGCACCCCCGAACGCTGGTGTTCAGTTGTCCGGCATCTCAAGCAACTGATTAACCAGCAACACACATCATGTATAATTTGTGGCCCGCTAAACAGCACGCCACTGAAAAATCTGACAATGACTTTCAATAGAGTTGAACCATACACTTTAGATTTATAATGTGAGGCTAACTTTCATCTCACAGACTATACTACTATCGTGTCCGGCTGCGCATTCAATGTGTGTGTCGTTTTGATGTCACACAATTTACATTATTTAAAACATGCCAGCCTGCTTTGTCAATATTACTACTGCGTATAATATTATTGCACCACTAACTCTGTACACTAAATTTATCAATACGCGACCAGCGTTTATATGTTTTATTGAATCACATAGTTGTGTTCACATATTACATATTTACTGATGTGAAATGTTAACTAACTTTTATAACTTCGGTTTCTGTTTAGACGGAACCACTAAAGCTAGTTTAGTGCCTTTAGCCCCAGACGTCCTCAGCAAGACGAATGATGCAGATGCCTCGATTCTCGCAAACTTTATGTATTTCAGCGCCAGCTTATGCCGGCAAAAAGTGAACAGTACCGTCGTCGCAAGGATTTGCGGAATGGGGTTTTGTCGCTTTCGTTATTTGCTCAGAAATAAAAGTTGTTTGTTTAAAGCGGCTGGGACAAAGGAGAAATCAGGAAACTTCAAATATTCTTGCATACAAAGTGGGGCCCCGGGGATTTCCTAATGGTCAACCGCAGAAAGGTTTGCGTGCGTAAGACGACTTTGACAAGCAGTTTAGCGCAAATGAATACGATTTTACAGAAAATGCCGGTATGGCCTCTAACGGAAAGCTTTTGCAGATACGTTGATTTGCGTGGGCAACCAACTCAAAAGGGCTTGCGTTGACATTTTCGATGCGAATTATGCATTAGAGAGAACAAAGGGGCACGGAGTGTGTGTGCATGTGACGTGGTATATACACACCTACACTGCCGAAAATAGCATTTTATAATTAAATCTCTCAAAAAAGATAAATAAATAAACAACAATTGTTCGCTTCTGGAAGCCGGGCGAATAAGTGTTAATTAACGCCACTTTTTTTGTGCTTACAAGTTTTTAGCCGAGTGATATGGAATTAGCAGGATAAATTCCATATGCTATGCAGACATCTACCAAGTGAGGATATATTTTTTGATTCGACGTAAAAAGAACTTGAAATAGTAAGAAACGTCTTGCCTCAGTTATGGAAAGAGTGCTCTTAAATATGCTAGGCTAAGAAAATAGGCTCGTATTGAAATCAAAGAAACTAGTTGATGTGCCAGATGCAAATTTAAAACTTAAAGAAAGAGTTAAAGTAAAATGTAAGTCTAGAGTAGCAAATTATTTATTAATAGGTTAAATGGAAGAAATCTTATTAAAATAATTTTACAATTCTCATGTTAATTTACTCCTTTGAAGTCTCTACCCCGATGAACTAGATATATTAATTCACTATCTCATAAATATTTGTATTATTTTCCAAGGCGGGCTTCGGGGAGTACCTAAGTTCTAATCAACTTGACAGAATCCTTTGTAGACAAGAGATGGCTGGGTATACCTTTGATACATAACCTCACAAAGACAGAAAAGAAAAACCCTGCAATAGAAATAAAAGGGATGTAAAATTGATAAGAATGTATAGTTGTGTAAGTAGTAATATTAGTAGACTGTCCTAAAAGAAACAACAAAACGAAACCTGATTTGTATGTAATATTCTCAGATATTGCAATATAAACTGTTACAGCATTGGAGAAAACGAACTCTTATCTCTAAATTTACAATAGAGATAAGGAATCAGCAATAACACAGTGATAAAAAAATGTTTCAGTTACTTCTGAGGAAGACACTGATATGAATGTCGAAACGTCAAGGTCAAATAAGCAACGTGGGAACCAGCCCGGAAAAACAACATGTCATTGACAACAACCACGAAAGCCTTCAAACCAAAATAAGAAGCCTCTACGGGGAACTCATCGAGCTACGAAGAAACTGGAGAAGTACCGGATAAGGAAATTCAAACTATTGAGCCAACTGACTTTCCTGAGCCGCTGTCAAGAAGACGTCATCCCAGGGTTTCTGAAGTTAAAATACCACATCAGAACACAGCCAGCTCAGCGCATTCTAAGAAGAGCTAGTTCTGCACTACTAAGGGAAATGATCCACGACACCAGGACGAAGTTAAACAACATCGAAAAGGACCTGTACGACGTCCACATATTGTTAAGCAACACAATAGACGAGGACACCTGGAACGCCCTGGACATGCTAACTATGGATAAGGCCGCCAACACAGCTGATGAAGTAAGGAAGGCGCAGATCAAGAAGATCGAGAAGGTGTAGGCAGTCCAGCATCCACCAAAACCAGTTCTGGAGAAAAGTGGAGTAGTCGTCAACCTGTCATCGACACATTTTGACGAACATGACCACAGATGCACTCGTCAAGGAATTCAACTATGCAATATCCCCAAACAACATCCCAAAGGAGGTGATGATCAGCGCTCTGGAAACCAACTGCCGCCGCCTACCACCAGACATAGCAAAAGTGAGGAAGATACGCAAGGACCCAGGCTACAAGAAAATAAGCAAGAACCCAGTAAGACACATCGAACGGACCAACAACTCAGCCATACGGAAATCGGAGATAGCAAAAGAGCTACATCACGGAATGATCAAAATAGATACAAGGACGCCACAACCATATGACCTACCTAAGATACACAAACCAGAGATACCACTTGTTAGTGCAACAGCATCTGCCACCCACCCTCTAGCTGGCTACATCGCTCGGACCCTTAAAGGACTCGTAAGGGAAGACAGAATACGTCAGGAACGTCGTAGATCTTATTGAGAAAATGAATATCATACTGGACCCCGAGGACATCCTGGTAAGCTTTGATACCACCTCACTCTTCACGAAGATACCACTGAACAATGCCTTAAAGGAGATGAAACGCCTACAAGAAGAAGACCTGGATGATGAACTGGTCCAACTAGCGAATATCTGCCTGAAATCTACTTTCTTCAAGTTCCAGGAGAAATGCTACGAGCAGACGGGGTCACCGCTTTCTCCGCTGATAGCTAACATTTACTTGAAAGCCTTCKAGACAACTGCATTAGCATCAGTACGCCTTAAACCTAAGTGTTGGTTTAGATACGTGGACAACACCTTCACTGTCTGGCCGCATGACGAACAGAACATAAAGGAGTTTTTGGACCATCTAAATAGCATCCACAGGGGCATACAATTCACGATAGAAGTGGAGACCAATGGCGCCCTACCCTTTCTTTAATGTGTTGGTGACAAGGAAACAAGACAGCACGCTAGGACATCGAGTCTATAGAAAGCCAATCCACACGAATCGCTAACAGCATGCAGATTCACACCACCACCCCGCCCAAAAACAAGAAGTCATCAACACGCTTATAAAACGAGCGAAGCTAGTTAGCGACCACCTAGAAGAGGAATTAGAATATCTACGCAGAGCACTACATAAGAACGGATATCCTAAGGCACAGATTGAGAAAGCTATCAACATGCAACCACGGAGGAAGGACCAGAAGAGCACATTGCTGCAGCATATCTGCCCTACGTCAACGGATGTATAGATAAGATCGGGCGGTTGCCGRGAAGACMTCAGATAMACACCATCTTCACCGCCCTGGGAAAGATAGCTAACGCTACAAACACAAGGTGTGTATAGCATCCCATGCGGCTGTGGGATGGCTTACATCGGCCAAACCGGAAGGCACATCGGCACGAGAATCAAGGAGCACATTAGAGACACCAGAGACCGGCAATGTGACAGGTTGGCTGTAGCAGAACACCGAATGGAGACTGGCTACATCATCAAATTCGAGGAGGCACAAATGCTGTTAAGGGAAGCGAGATTCTGGCCGAGACTGTACAAGGAAGCCATCGAAATCCAGAAGAATCCGCACAATTATAACCGAGGCATCGAACTACCTGGAATCTGGAAAACGCTCATGCGTAACAACGCCCACGCATCAGTGAAGCGGACTAGTATAAATACCGGAGCGGACTAGGACACTTCAATTTTAGAGCTACTTCTGAGGAGGACACCAACATGAGTGTCAAAACGTTAAGGTCAACTAAGCAACGTGGGAACCAGCCCGGATAACAACATGTCAGTGATCAAAGCAGTATAAAGAATGAAGAAAGAGTTTATAGATTTCCGTATAGATCCCTACAGTTTGAGTACAGTACGGTGGCAGTTTCCAGCTCATAGCTCTTATTGCAGTGCATCAATAGATGACACTTTATACCTTCGTGCATTATTTTGAATAACATTTAGACAAATTTATATTTAGATGTAGTAAGTCGGAATACATCTAAAACGAAAGCAATTTATATCCATTTAACAATGTAACGTTACCTCAATCACTAAGGGTTTCCAAATAAAATCCGGTATCGAAAGCTATCCGGAAAACCTTCGTAAAGCAACGTCAAAAAATAAGTGGGCAACCTGATAATAGTCCCTAGGGCAAAAATAAAACTTACATATTTACGTTTTTAACAAATTGTTTGCCGAATATGCTATTTTTCTGCAGTATGTCAGTAGAAGGCACTGTCCTCTTTAATTTATGCAGAAAGGTTACTTTGTCGATGGCTCCCCACCTGGCGCAAGTGGTGATGGCAATAGGTCAGGATGGATAATGCAGACTAATAATTTTATCAAGTTTCTAAGACGTTTCATTCATGAGATGTTTGAATGTGTGACAATTGATACCTCTTCTTGACATCTATAACGTTTACTAGAATTTTGACGCTCTTGATTTGCTCAAAAAGAGTGTTCTTGTACTATCATATCCTACTCAGAAGCATTTTTGAGTCACGAAAAAAATATGCTAACTCTGCATGCGAATTTTGATGACCAACAATCTAGGACAGAATATAACCACGCAAAACATTCCTACAGTAGTCAACATTGCGTTCCTAATTAAGTGCTGAACATCGTGTCAGTGGAGCATGTCCCTTCAGTACTGACATATTTGACGATTTGGCTCCGTAAAAGATAACCCATGAGTAGGCTGAAGCAGCAAAGCACTGCAGGAGCTGCAACATATAACCAACGTATAACACTACCAAAAATTACACCACAGAAACGAACAAAACAATAAATAAGAACTAAACGTCTCATAAATACTCCAGTTAAAAGTTCGCTGGTATCCGACATACAGGTATAATAAGATAAGTCGTCACAAAAGGAGACATGTCAACTTCTACCAGAACAAAAATAGCTTTATGACACAAATAAGATAGAACCTTCCACAACAGAAACTGTGTAGGAAGAAATTATCTGTGCTAAAAGTGAGCACAGCTTATGCTTATTAATTGATACAACGGCGAAGACTAATAAGCCGTTTCATCCGACTAAATATCAAGTCTTTTTTGAACAACTATCTGTTGCGAAACCTGTACCACCTAATATGATAATTAGGAGTTATATAATGGAGAATGTGGAGGACTGCACAAAAATCATCAAAGTTATTTGTGTTGTTGGAGTACCAGTATCGCCAGTATTAAGTGAAATTGTTGATTTAGCAACAATGATAAAGCGCATTAAATAGTGTTGATAGCCGCAGGTCGAGGATCGTCTCTAGTATATAACAGCGCCAAAACATTGTGTAAAACAAATAATCTTATCATACAAATCAACTAACAATACTAACTCAACTTCCATTATTTACACTCAGCACTAAAATACGCTAAGCTATAAATCAGCTAACACAATTCGCTACAGATAAGTTTTTTTTTTATCAGACTTCGTACGCCATTTGTCGCGCTCTATATGGGAGGCTTTCTAGCTTTGCGATTGGTCTTCTAGAAGATCACCTTCATAAGCCTTCGATTTGATCTATAAAATGTCGCCGTACACCATTCGTCAGTTTGGTTGCCTAATCTGCAGGCGCTAGTTTCCCCACATCGTAATACTATAACGGTTATTTGAGCGTAATTACTGTTAATTGAAAGATTGTGTGCACACAAAGAGCTGTCACTCTATATACATGGCATAAGAAACAACACATTATAGTTCACAGTTCACTAGTTCACATGGCTTTCTTTAAATAGTTAAGCATAATGTTGAGATCGCCTGCAGATTCCCTTCCACTTTGCTTTGAACCTTTTATTGAGTAGCGGACGGAACACAAAAAGGCCCGCTCCGCCCGAAACAAATACCTGATTAGCAGATAAGTAAAGACATAAGCTGTCAGTGTAGGCAAGAACCCTCATCTACTTGCCTGACCGCAAAACTCTTGACTCCATCCAACTTTGGAGTAACAGTGTCCCGAAAGTTCCGTCACATAATATAAGTTGGGGAAAAACTTGGCCGCTGGTGGAAATAACGAGATAAGAAGCGCCCTGTGTATCGGTTAACTTAACAACGGAATTATTTATGACACTAAGAGGGCTCTAAATACTTCGTTGGTAGAATTTGTTTGTCGGCGGGGTCGTCGGAAATTAAGATCGGGTATTGAAGTTGGAATCCTTGAACTCCTGAGCAGCGAGAGAAAATTAGTTTTTGATTACTGTTGTTTTACTGGGTCACTCACCTAAATTTTTGATGTAGAGGGTGAAATTTAGGATTAAATTAGTTTTATATGCATTGTCCACAAATCATGAATAATAATTAATCAGGCATGCACGGGGCATAGTTGTTTTTGCAAGACAAGCAGATTTTATGCATAAACAAATCAGTTGTATTATAATTATACTTTCCTGAAATCAAGCACTGGTTAAAGTGAAAATATATTTTTAATTGTAAATGAAAACGAAATATTTAATAGCTAATAGTAGTTTACATACAAAATTATTATTCACGTGTTCTTAATACTTTCTTCAGTGTTTGCGATTCGATTTATTTATTGCCTAATCAAGTTGTTCTCCTACGGTTTTTATGTTAATTCCAATATGCTTGTATTGTGTGAGTCACCTTGTTTAGACCCTAGGTGTAGAGTATCCCTATAATTTTAAACTTAATTCTTACATGTTTGTCAGCACATCTAGGATGTGTGCATGAACTATAATACGGTAGTGGTAAAAGTATGGTACAACGTGATTGTTGTCAATTATAGCATCCGTCTTGCAATAGACCTTCTGAAAATTAGTTTAAGCAGAGAAAACGTCGAGAAGTACGACTCCCTATATCTTTCGGGTTCGGTCTGCGCCATTGTACAGGAAGGTGTCGGCAGAGGTCGCGCGCGACATGCGGCGGCAGGTTTGAAATGTGCTAGAAGCAGTGATGTACTGATAATCTACTGCTATTGTTATTTAACTTCAAAATGAAACAATGACTCATTGGAAAACGTTTATTTACAAAACAATAAAAAATTATTATAGTAAATCGTATAATGAGACAAAATTATATACTATTTACAAACTTACCAAGTTTATTCTTGTAGCAGTGCAATCGCCACGCACAGCACGTAGGTCAACCAACGGTGCAGCTATACAGCAAAAAAGCTCAGAGTACTACATCATGACATTTCAACAATGGTAACTTACCAGGCTTCACTAGTTCTTAACACTTTTATGTCATAATAACGCAACGAAAGAAAATTAACGTCCAAACACCAAACACAAAGTCGCACTTAACCCGATAAGTCGAAAAAGCAATATGGTGGACCAATGCGTAATCTTGTATCATGTGCACGGCGCAGGCGTGCAAGGGTGCCAAATTTATTTCAAAATATTAAGAACATTAAAATCAATCTGAAATGCAGCGAAATATTATTTATGTATCGTAAAATTGCGTAAAATATTCTTAAGCATTACAAATAAAAAGTTTGTAATAAAAGTGAGTGGAACAAAGTGAATTTCTTATAACTGAATAAGAGAAAAATTGTGCAATTTGGCAACTACAAAGTTTGGGGCTGCAACGAGATTGACCAATCGGAATGCAGAATCACCGCGCTCGTGCTGCCCTCTCAGCTCCTTCCCAACTGAAGACAGGGATAAACATAATAGAATAATGCTAATGTTAAACAAGGATACAATTTCGCTCAAAGCTGAACAAATTTCCCCATTTAGTTGGCGTTCTTAAAATTTTTCTATGGTTTAAGATAATTTGTTGCAAATATTAAGCTTTAAAACTTGTTTGTAATAGCTCAGAAATCTTATGTTTCTAGTGACAAGTTGCCTTGACGACTACTTCAAATTTTAAACATTTTGAAGTCGCTAAGAGATAGAAAGGAACAATTAATATCGTTATCTGTGGGATTGCTAAGAAGGCTACTGGTTGTGCGCTCCTGATTGTGACTATTTTAATGCTAAATTGCTTGGTTGGGGCGCTTAGGTGCTGGCGGTAGTGGAAGCCGCCTCATCAAGGTTCTTACATTAACTTTAAAAGCAAATATTTCGAAAAATTTTTCAGACTTTGGTACTTCAGCAATATCTTTTGATAGAATTCGGCGCCAGCAGAAGCTTTTTAGAAAATAAAGACATGAGTTACATGATAGGATGACTAAGGGGTGAGCTGACTTGAAAATTCGTCTTTTGAAGGCTGTCCTTACGGTGGTTTTAGTAAGGACTAACCTTACCTAGTTACATACATCAATGTAATGTTTTTATCAAAATGTGCATTGTCTTAGAAGCAGGGTACTTTTATTTTATAATGCGCTTTCTCTCTCTTKATATGATGTAGATACCTACTTGTTCTAACAAAAAACATGGTTTTCGGCGCTATTTATAACAGTAAATTATTGCGTCGTTTTGTTACACGCGAAAGAAATTTTGAGTAAACTGGGGTTTATAATGTCGCTTAAGTTCTTGAAACATTTACATATCTTTTCAGTTTGATTTTCTTTTTATCTTGTGGTTTATTTGTCATGTTAATATTGTTGGTGTTGTGATTAAAATAGTTTTCATTGTTTATCTATAGTGATTCAAACTAAGTTTCCTGCGTCGGATCAGCTAATCGTAAGTGAGTGAGTAGTGATTAGTATCAGCTGTCATACGAGCATGACGTCAGATGCCGAAGTCCCCACCAGTCACACATCGCGCGTTTTGCACTAATCCACTGCAGCTTGACGATGATTTGTGCGCCATATTTTTGTTTACATGTTGGAGGTTGAAGGCAGTGTTGTCAGCTATACGTTCTTTATTTATATAAACATACAAAAGATTACACCAAATATTGCACACGGCACACGCACACAACAAAATGCTAATAGGATATGCTTTATGCTATGTTAAAGGGTTCTAGGCAGGCCAGCACGCTATAAACAAAAACAGTGTTGCCTGCTTTTCGAACTATAGGTGCACTGTGAAATACGGTTTAAATATATATTTCTGATTTATCTGAGATAACAGCTCTGTTACACTAATATACATCATACGTCGTATAAAAAATAACCCAAATTGCGATATGTTCGTTTGTTACAATGGACGCAAATTTTGTTTCAAAATAGCTGAAACACTTCAATACAACGCACAATCTGGCTACACTGCACAGAAGAATAATTGTTTCTGTGTGAATAAAGGAACACGAGATTCAGCGTTGGTTCAAAATGACAACACGATGACTTAAAACTTCTGTTGGCTTCAACCAGTCTTGCTTTTTATTAATGCAAAATGCACTGGCTTGTAGGTTGTAGGACAATTACCGCGTACAGGACATCTACGTAGCTGGCGAATTCGCGTGGAGGAAAATTATGTGCTCGCCTTTATAAATAACCTCAAAGAGTTCCGATGGGAATGTAATATTTTTATTGTTTTGCTAGTGAAAGATTACAGCTTTATACTCTTTTTCATCTTTTTAAATTTTCAAACTGCAGAGATGATATTGTTTAGAAATGTAATATATGAAACTRTTAAACATAGGCTTTCTTCATTTGGGCAAAGTTTTATTCAAATGAGGTTAATTGTTACTAATTTAGTTCGGTATTTTGCTTAGGTCATGTGATTGTTATTTATGTTGTTACCACGTTGACCATAACACGTATACTGATTCTCACATTGCTCTACTTCTCCGGAATAACTATATAGAGTTTGTTGTTTGATTAGCTGTGCCTCATGGATCAAATCCGGATCGTTTATTTTTTTGTTATTTACCATTAGTAGCAATAAGCTGTTTTATGGTGATAGGTTGCAGATACACCCAGACATTTGCTCTGTTTGTCACCTAAAAAAAGAAATTGTCCGGATTTTCAGAGCAGCAAGACGCTGAAATCTTTTTATGTTTTCCTAGTTCGTGGGCTGTTGGTGACAAAGTTCCCTTACAATATCCTCAACATTGAAGTGATTGTCCGTCAATTTTGGCGCAATTGTATGTTCAAGTATCACGTTGACTTAATATAGTGGCCGTCATTGACTTTGTCCATAGATTAAAATCAGCAACAGTTCATTTCCTATTATCAGTGTTTCGTACATATTCTTCTGCGGGAATTACCCGTAACCAAAACTCATTTGTTACTTAGCTAGGGCTTCTTCCCACCTACATATATACATGTATTTTTTTTACTGTTCCTCAGAATCTTTTTCCATGATATAACTAGCGAATCTACATCATTCAGATTCAGATTTTGGTAACAATGATAAAGACGTGGTCCCAAATCTTCATCACGGTAATTTGATACTGATTTGAAGACTGCCTTTCTGTTATTACAATATTTTGCTAGTTTAAATAAATCGGCCTTAAATAATGAAGCATTTAACGTTATGCTGTTTAAATTAAGTCACTACCGATCGCTTTGCGGACTACGACGTAGGTTGCTAGGGCCGATTGCCCGTTTTTTAAAGCGTAGCGAAAAAAAGAACTACCAAAATAATTAAGTTACATTGAAGAATTAATCTTTGTCATGCTTGTTTTAGCTCAGAATTAACTACGTCCTCTACAACGAGTTTAACATACACATTTCCACGTCACACTTACGGGTGTTTCACAGATAGAGCCACCTGGGACTTTTCTTTCAGTTTGGAGTATTATAGGAATTGTTATAGAATATATGTAGTATATAATAGATGGTTTCTCCAAAAGCTTTAGTAAGTTTCCACCAAGCTAGGCTTCAAAAATATCTCCGTAGTGGCTTTTTGAAGGAGATAAAAATATGATCATGTGCTTTTACACTTGAATAGTTTTAGGGGGTTGTTGGAAGCATTCAATAATATTGTCTTGTCTGCATTAAAATGTCTAAAATTGTAAAACAAATAGCACATTATTATTACACGACCAAAGTGGCGATTACTATAGATGGATTACGCGTAATAACTGTATGTGTGAGAAGTAAACGCCGAAGTGGTGAGAACACTGGGAATTCAGTTGTTTTTTTACTACTACACTCGCACAATCTGAGAGCGTTAATGTTGTAACTGTGGTGATGAGTTCCAATAACAAACCAGATTCATTAACGCATATGCTAATTGCAAGCGCTGCCATTAGCTCTGTCCAAATAATTATGCTGCTAATTATTTACCAGGTCACAGAAATTATACATAATTTGCCACAAAACGTACGTACGACATAAAATTTATGCATTGGTGAAGCATACTCTGTTTTGCCAACAAAATACGCCATCACAGCGTCTATTAAGGTTCACACCTATGCGAAACAACTGTGTCTAAATATGTGATCAATAATAGTCAGTGTTAATGTTCTTTTTTTATGTGTAAGGCTCATAATATGTAAAAAATGGAAAGTTAGAATGCATGTCTATGCTATGCCGTCTATACCACAACCAACTACAGATAGATCTATTTTGCTATATATTGTCTTGTCTGACTACAAGTCACTTCCTTCTGGAAATAGTGGCCGTAATGGCAGCCGGGTGGCTTTGTCAATGTGTCTGTTTATTGGCAACCAATTTTCTACTTAAATGGAAGGTTAGGTCCGAAAACAAAGGCTAAAAGTAGAAGTATAAGAGCAAAGTAATAGAAAACCCAACGTAATACTCCAAAGCAGAACCTCTTGTTCCACTTCTTTCAGCCGCGAAAAAACCTTAGGCGTCTAGAATTTTAGCCTCTAAATAAATTAGGTTAGCAAACGAATACCAACGGCGGGTGCATGTATGAGAGTGAAGGCCAAAAGGCTCAATCCGCGCAACGAGCACATAGGTCAGGAAGCATTACGTTTATCTCCTTCACCAGGAGCCCTTCGCTTAGAACAAAAGGGCTTTATAATGGCTGTACAGGGCCTGCTAACAGCCACAAGGAATTATAGAAAAATTATGTTCTAAGATGAAACAATTGCAGATGATACCGAATGATAGCGTGGGATACGTCTTTTCTCTAAAGCGCATCCAGCTACTTAAGGTGATAAAGCTTTCTATTCCGTACTATAAGTATGCCTTTCAGAATGTTTTCGAGAATGAGAGCTTAAAGCTTTATTGGGATAGAACCGCCTTAGTGGCGGAACAACATCTGCTAATCGACCAAATATAGTATTTCTAAGTAAAGAATATAAGAAGGCATAGCATGGCACAGCTACCATAGGAAGAATTGATACAAAAAGAAAACTCAAACATGTTCTTTCTTATGCTTCTTCTTCACCTTCTTTATTCTGTCCGTTAGATTGGCAAAAAATGCATGAGTATTGTTGGCGGCTGCTCCAATATTACTGTTTTGTTGATCTTTATTATATAAACGTTTGTAACAGTTTCAATTTCACAATAAAGCTGTATTGCAATAGTGGTCACCTATACTGCAGTCAAATTCTCATTTTATTATTACGGATGGGTCGCCTCACCGTGGAATGCCTTTTTGTGAGCCTGATAGCGTTTTTGCTGGTATCTCCTTTTTGTCTGGCACCAGCATACTCGTATGTTTTCAGATTCACATTCAGAATAGAATAGCGTATGATACAGCGTTTGCAATTACAATTATCATTAGTATTGCGATTGTTTTAACGCATTTTGTGCAAAGTCAGGATTTTGGTGTTGTAAATTTGCTTATTTGTGGGCAGTGTGTGTTTGTTGATACATCACAAAACCACTGATCGACGTTTGTCGGCTTTTGAAACATTTATCACACGCTCTGCTTCAAAGCCACACAACAACAAGATAATTTCTGAATTACTTTGATAGTAAACATTGTTGCTAAATTAGTTCATGCGTTCGTAGGCTTTTTTTGTTGGGGGAAATCTTTTCCTCGTATGCGAGTGCCAGGCGTTTGTGGACGGGCAGGCAGCTGTTATTTTGAATGTGAATTTCCACGGCGAAACGACGTTTATCCAGGGGCGTAACAAGTATAAGGGGACCGGGTACATCGGCGGCAGATAGGGACCACCGCCACTAACAACAGGCGCTGGAGGGCGATATTTCCAGATAAAAGGACCACTACATACAGGCCAGAAACTTTATTTGCATTATTTTACAAATCATTTATCTGTTAAATTTAAAGTTAAAGTTTCTATTGTAAAAGCTCCAAACTTACCGGATTTGTTTCTTGTTGCCGCTTCATATTGTGTGTTCCCGGGTGCGTCGCGCATGCGCGTGTAGCTACGATTGCCCTCCCTTGATTATTACTTTTTTATCGTCTTCGCAATATAAGTTTGGCGTTTAGCTTTTTTTTAATACTTACCTTTAGCCTTTTAGGCCTTAATTGATTGTTGCGTTTCACTATAATAATTAGTTTGTATATTGCTTTTTTAATACTTACCTTAAGCCTCCGAGGCCTTAATTGTTTGTCGTTGCGTTTCACTTGTAACGATGCGTTTGGTTTTTTTTTCAATATAGTGTACATATACTTACCAATTTTTTTTTCTTGCGCTTATTTGGTGTTAACTATTCCGAGTTCAGCACACCCGCCTGTTTTCCGGTAGAGTCCGCTGGAAATCACCTCATACTTTATCTTCTAGGGCTAAAGGACTCTGGCGCCCATTTAAGAGCTTTTCTTTAATTTGACCCAGCTCTTAGCCGGGTTTGCGTGAATCTTTTCTTTCTTTTGTCACGTTCATTGAATTAGATCGTGTGTTGCTCGAACTCAACGGGGTAATTTTTTTTGTCTTTTGTTTATAATTTCGTTTGCGTAAAAAAAAAGGCGTGGCACGTTGTGGAACATTGGTAACAATGAAATGTTTACTGTATCTACCAAGTTGACAGTACTATTGTACTAGAGCAAAACCAGTTAGTTAATAAAAGATGCTAGCGAAGGTTAATATTAATGTTCGCTTAACAGCAATGCTTGTATTCTGACTTAGCTTTCACTAAATATTAAAAAGTACGATAGTACCTTAAATCCAGTTAACATATGTCTTGTTAAAGTGATCTGGTAGGGCTGGAGATTAAAAATTTCTGGTACACATGGCGGAATATCAGGAAGGTTAAAAGTAAAAACGAGCACAAGCCCATATTTTAAAATCCAGTTGCCAGTGATACTGCTAGGATAAGGTCTACTTTCCATTGTCGAAGGATACAAAGTAAACCCGAAAGTTGTACCGAAACGTAAAACTTGGGTGTACAATGCCAGCACAAATGCGGCGTACACTATACCGAGTATATGAGCAAAGATGTATTCATACTGAGCATTAACGGTTTCTCAAGTATAACTATGAACCAGGAGCAGAGATGCCTAAGTGTCTGCCAAGAATTCCAAAACCAATTGAAGCAGATTGGAGAAGGTATATCAGTTACTTTTAAGAATCGCCATAGGACAAGCAATAAGTGGGTAAGTGCAAGTATACGAACGTGTTCTGTGAAACGAATTTGTCAACTGTTTTAAATAAAATACGCAAAAACGATGATAAGAGGAGATGGAATAACAGTTGAGATATTTGTAACCTGAAAAGTCGAAAAGCAGGTTTATAATGAAAAAGATTGGGTCGATACATTGCACAATATATTGTACGTATCACAGATGAAAATAAACTTATTTTAATACGCACTCCGACGACAAAAAGGTTGTTATGATGACAAGTGACAATAACTGCAGATTTCTGATGACACCAGGATGTGTGCTGTAGCAACGAGTGAAAGTAATCCGTATATAATTACTTTTTGCGTTTTCAGTACAATGAAATGGCAAACATAGTAGAAGTAAGCAGCTTAATAGAGTGGCATGAAAAACTTGTTCATTAAAATATCGATTATATTAAGGCAGTGGTGAAGAACAGCAATTTTCCTATATCGAGAGATAGTTTCTATAAATGTGCAAGATGTATAGAAGGAAGGGTACATAAGCAGCCATTCAAAGCGAGTAAAGAGAAAATAAATAGGGATAATGAATTCTTTCATGCAAATTTATGTAGGCCCTTAGAAAAGGTGTCACTAAGAGGTCTCAAATACTTTTTACAGTTTAAGCATGACTATTCAAACTATAGAAATTGTATTTTGCAAATAGACACAAAACTACAGAACACAGATATGTAGTAGATGAATTACGCAGCAGCCGTGTTTGGCTACTTGTATTTATACTACCTTACGATTATCAATACAATTCCATTATGTGTGGTCAATTAACAAAAATTGCTGCCACTGAAACATTGTGCAAAACAGGCTTGATGACGAGGCAGTAAAAGTAATGTGGAGGGAAGCTCCTTCAACGATCACGTACGAAGTTTGGACAAATTGTGTGCACCACTGAAAAGTTAATAGATAAGTACTTCAATAAATGTGTTCCATTTGATCCCTACCACAGTTTATAATTAATGTAGGAGATGACCCTGACTCGTTTGACACATCCGATAATGAATAGGTTAGTATTTACTATTATACTTTTTAATATCAATAATATTAATAAAAGTAATCAGTAAAATGGTCCTACAGGTTTTCTATTAATGATTCATGCATTATCGATTATATGAATTTGCCGCTTCGCGGGAAAGTGAATGCGACTATTGCTTTGACAGATACTTGTCATCTGTCGATTGTCAAATTATTTGATATAATTTTAATATAAAAGAACACGCGGAAGTGCTTATTTTCAACATAATGGGCTGTATTGTTTTATGAGATAATTAGCTTTAAGACCGAAGAATACTGAAATTTCGGAGCTGCGGAGAGACGCAATTTTGTATAACCTATAGGTTATGTATCGTAGTTGTGACGTTAGCTGCACTGCCAGGATACCGAGTATTTTACGGGGACATTTTATAACCTAGAAATCCCAAACAGCTAAATTGTGATACTGCAATGCTAGTTATTAAAAAAGTGCAAACATTAAAATAGCTTAGGCTTTCAAATTTGCGGAAAATTGTTAGATTTATAATGCGGTGACCGCAACAAAAGGTGGTTATAACGGATGTAGTTGTACATATATTAAGGTACGTTATTTAGCTTCGTACAAGCAAATTATTGAAAGGTGAATATAAGCGTAAATTGTTATAAAATCTTTGTAAAGGCATAAATTTCGTAGCTCTAACTTTATCCGCAACCTTTAGTACAATATTATGACAGTATTATTGTAGCCTGGCAGCAGTTACAAAAAAGGGGTCATAAAGGATTCATAAATCAACTTCGCGTTGCTGAATCATTTATAGAAACCCTGTACAATATTGTATTGTAATACAAGGTCTTAATGTATGTTTGGGCGCTACTTGTTTTTGGCCGGTCATTCTTTTCATTTGGCCTATAAGACTGTAATTGTCTTTATATCCAACAGTTGTACAGTACAGACAAAAATAAGCGATATCTACTTTAACCAGTATCTGTAGTATTTTTTTTGAAGGACAACCTATTGGACAGGTACGTGTTTAGCGCGGTTTACATCTTGACTCGGTACAATATTTTCACTATAACAATATCGCCCCTATTCAACTTAATCTACCAGAAACTTTCCGAGCTAACTATAGTTACCAATATTTCTCATAAATATAAAACTCTTTGCTAACTGCTACGTTATAAATTCTTGTACTCAATACATCGCGATCAGTTTTAAGTGAGTAATTGAAAAGTTTCGAAACTATCCAAAGCAAAGTGCGTGATAAATTATTTCGTACAAGTTTTTACGAAGAAATTCTWTGAAAAGATCCACACGTTACCCTGCMCGCGCGTATGGATCTACACCATCGCGCAATCGTGGGCACGCTTCCTTGGGTCCCCGTCTATGACAGGGTGGCGTTAGGCTCAGTTCGAGGACGACTCYCCCCCACACAGCGAGCTTAGTACGACGTGCTGCCGCTGAAATGTCCACATTTTAGACACGCCGCGCGCTGAAAATGCCATCGCATTTCTGATAACCGCGACTTGATAAGCAGCCCGCGGTGCGATCCCACTTCTGATAACCGAGTTTTTTGCCTGATATGTAACAGCCAGTGTCGACAGTGAAAAATGTTAATCGGGTGCGAACTCTAATTTATAGTTTTTTTTAACTTGTGCTACATCTAAAAGGAAATGTGACTGGCAGGCATTCAAGACCATGGCTATCTGGATCCTGCTCTTGGGTGTATCCTGCGTCACGAACTCAGGTAAGCGGGGATTTAGCGTTTATTCGAGCGCGCGACGGCCAAGTTCTTGAACGTGTGATCTGCCAAATTGAATCAGCACCGTCTCGAATGTGGTGTCGTTACGATTGAGGCGAAAACAGGTCTTTTTTAACGTTGCAGTATTAATCTTTTCATGAGTCCCAATTCGAGTGGATCGCGTATCGAATTCAGGGGAAAAATTAAGAGATTTTTAACGCAACTTGATAAATAAATTTAAGTTAGAATTGTTGTATGTCCTGCTAAGTAACTAATAGTGTGGACATCAATCCTTGCCTCAAGTGACTAATAGTACCTAAAGGAGCTAATTAATTAGATAAATAATTTAATGATAAAGTATGAAAAAGAAGTGATTAATCATAGGTGCGATATCAACCTGGAAAAGTGGTGAATGTGATTGTACTGAGGGTGCGATGAAGATATTACTAAAATTTAATTTCGGTGTTATTTATTGGATCCGTAAAGCTCGTGTATGATAATTATTTGGCCGTAATATATAGCATAAAAATTACGAAATTGCCTACTGAAGCCCTCTATTATTCTACCGATTGGTTCTAAAATTATATCAGTCTCTCATTTAAAAATTCTAATCAAATCAATTAAAAAAGGTGAATGTTTATTAACGCCCTACGATATTGAACCAAACGAATTACCCATCAGTCCAAAAAATCAGTTACGCATATTTTCTTGTTAGAACATGCTCCTGACAGTAAAGGGACAATTATTTATTTAATAATTGTTATTTACTATGTGTCTAGTTCATATCTAGATCCAGGGTTCACTYCTCTCCCGAGTTTATCGTATATGGTATTCTGTTTTTTTTTTTTTAACTAAGAATATGGCGAAACTGCTACACGTTCACTGAAATAAATGTTCATAGCATTGTTAAGATTTTGATCATTCTAAGAAATTTAAAACTGGATCATCTGTTTTTGCTAGCACTGTATCCTGTATGTATATGATCTTTGGGACTACGTCATTGTTCACTACCCTATCAGTCATTACAAGCAGGTGAAAAATTCTGAAACGAGTACACGATACGTAATGAATGTATACACTTGCAGAAAAATCCGTTTGTTTGGTATTTATCGCTACATCGCTTGAAAGGGTTTATCAAAACCACGATAGGAATGCGCATATAARCATTATTCCCGGCGTGCAKTTAAATACCTACTAAATTTTACATATTCTGGGATGTTAGTGTATGATATGTATGTAAGATAATAGACTGTATGTAATATAATTTCGGAGTTTAGGAAAATTAACCACTGAACCTTTTGAAGGCTCATTTACAATAGCTGCATTTTTAAGTGGCCCTTTCAGATTGTGTCAAGATATGCTCTGGTGTTTTATTCTTACTATCAATTATTATGCCAACGGGCGGGTAGAACTGTGCTATAGTCGTATTTAACAACTTTTATATACAGATGTTCACAAAACTTTAAAGCACAATGCAAAGGTAACAGAACCATCGATCTGCCAGATCCATGGACAGAAATGGCAATAAGTTAGAACTACAGCCTCTAAATGGAATACAGTACCGCAACGTCCGCCATATTTGGAGTAAAAGTTTTGGCGAGAACATTCAAATTTGGCAATGTTAATTTTACTTAGATTGGAATTAGAATAAGACCAAGACCATTAATGAAAACCCATTATTGGTCAAGATAGAGAAAAACAAACATTGGGAAATTTGAATGTTCCAGCCAAAACTTTTACTCAAGTATGACGGTATTGTATTCCATTTAGTGCATAGATATATATAGGTAATTTTAATTCTATGATTTAGTGATTGTAGTTAGTGACTGTAGTTGGAACCAGTACCCGTGTACAATGTTGTCAAATACTTCTCGTGCATAGCATGATGATAGGTTGACAGCGACAGTTGACACTGACAATCGACAACTCGTTATTTGCTGCGCGAAGGTTAATTGTGGAGGAGCAGCATAGACATCTTACTCTTTCTAAATAGATGAGCAAAACATATCGCATGTGCGTTAAAAAATTGCAGCAAATTGAACCAACACATAAAGTTGAAAACGGCTCAGCTGAGGAGCATTTTGACTTGCGCATTAGATAAAATTTCATTTGATGAACCGGTCAACAAAGGGTCTAAAAAGCGCTGAAGGCAGGGTTAGATTGGGCGACTTATTGCAAATAAGGGCGAGTTGGAAACTTAATTGCGACAAAATTTTGGCAAATGATATGATGATCGTGCATTGCGATTTCTGGATCGGACTCTTAAACAGCGAATAACAATGCAATGATACGAAACCATTCCGTTTTAAGACATTTTAAATCGCCTGGAAACTTGAACGTGTTTGATTAATAAACACCAAAAGTACAATGATGTCTATATTGCAAAGAATATCGTCTCAAAAAAATCACGTTGTACATAGTGTGCGAAATTGAATATAAGCGGATCACGGTATTTTGTCAAAAAAAAGTTTTTGGATCACATGTATATTTGCGCTTATATCGATATAGAGCTACCGATTTTGCGTTGGTAATTGGCGACATTTTTGGCTGTTGGTGGCGACCAGCAGCGACAATCATCCAGCCGCTTCTGGCAACCCTGTGCGCAAATCGAAAGACTTCCGTGCGCAGTTTCAATTTGGCTCATGCATGATTTCAAGCACTGCTCATCTATTTAGAAAGATAAGGTGTCTGTAAGGGACAGCTAGCTATGACAACTGGCTGCCAATTTCGTCACCGCTTAGTTCATTTTAAAACTGGTAGGTGTCACTTAGCACTTTATTGAGGTTTCCACGGTGTGCTTTGTTAAAATTGAAATTACCATTTGACGATGCATTTTGTTACCGTCAACAATTATAAGTTTGATTATTGGTGACATATCATAGTGTAATTATTGCCAATAATATAGCATTTATGTTGTTTATTATTAAATAATTACACCTATAACGATCATGCCGCGCTATTGTGCTGTAGAATATTGGCACACGACGACTTTAAGTATGGAAATATTAAACTTTTTCAGCGTCACATCTGATGTAAAGACTGTAGTTTTACGTCTTTATTGTGAGTTTAAATTACGCTTCTAATATAATGAAGAATTTAATATTAATTTGATTTTTGCTATTAATTTATATTCAATGAAAATACATTTAATAAATAATGGGAAGTTTAGGTACTATGTTGTATATTAAATTTGTGACTAAATAAGACAATAAAACACAGGTGTAGCATTCACTCGAATAGGGATATGTTCTAAAGAGGGCAGGCTTGGAAGGATATTGTACGAATAATTTCCTTCGGAATAAGAGATGTTTGCCAATGTTCAATGTATGTTTTATCTGCAAGTAATAGTTTGTGACGGTATAAAAATCCAGGCAAATCCAAAGCCACTGAGGCATGGGTATTTGCCCAGGAAGAAACAAAATAGTAAAAAGTAAAATACTGCATGACAAAACTATATAATTCATATTTACTTACAAAATATAAAATTACCACCGATGATACCGGTATGAACGAGTCATTAGCATAAGCTCTGGATTATGCCACACCGCATAAATGGTAATATTCTGCATCACTACATTTTCATTATTTACAAGTTCAAAATTATGTAACTGCCTCATAATCTTCTAAAGAAGTTGAACATTTGTTATTACCTTCAGGATGTAACCTACTAACCACCTGGTAAAGCAGAGTCGCCATTCATGTAGTGACAAACAAAAACATTGTACAGATAGAAAAACGTATTTCTCTTAATATGTGTGGGTCAAGTATGGGAGGGAGTTGCTTATAAAGTAAACCCTGCAGTGCATATCTGCATCCTTACTCATGTACAGGCTCTGTTGACAAATATTAACCAGTTAAACGTGTGTCGTGCTGCCGTGGCAGCAGATTTCCTGAAAAAAAAAACTCAGGTCATGATGTGCAGGTTTGTTATTATTTAAAATTACGATTTGTATTAACACACTTACAAAAACTATGTGCACATAAGTCTGATTTTTATAAAATAACTGTTTCGATTAATACGTAATTATCATGAGCATTATAATAGAATTTAGTTTATAGTATAAGAAAAAGAAAACTATTATGTTTTCAAATATCTTTTTTATTTGTACAACTAGGTGACGTTTACAACACAGATTATGCGAAAAAAACGTTTATTGTTACATAATAAAATACTGGTTTATATACTTTTATGGCTTAGGTTGTGCTTTCATAGTAAGTTTCGCTTTTGCAAAGCAATGCCAATAAATATTGCTTTATTTATGGTATAATAATTACGTATCTGGGTATTTCAAAGAAAATTACGTTTTTGTGCTATCAGTGTAAATCTGTTTCTAAACAATTATACATATCTGTAAACATACAAACCGTCACGTGGATTTAATCTTTTTAAAGCAACTATTCATATAGTATTTATAATTTTATCATAATGTATTAACCTTTTTTGTCCTGAGACAAATGTTGGAATTTTATGTACGAAATGTAAAATGTCTATAATGCATACTTAAGAATAGGGTATTGAGTTCATTATCCAATTTGTGTGACACGCTTGTAGTGTGCTGCTAATATACAATTAATATTGCAGGTATTACAATAAAACGGATTAAGATGTGGAACTTGCAGTGATGGGCGCGTAGAATACTCCATGTAGATTACGCCATTATCTACGCGCAAACTATGTAATATTTTACTTTAAAAGTCTACTGTAGAAAATAACACTACGTTGATAAACAGCAAACTAGTAATATTTAGTACCTTTAACAGTTCTAAATGCCTCAAATGACAGTATTATTGTGTATGTTATTATTTTGGTTGCTTCCTAACTAAACAAAATACTACTTCGTTGTAATTAAAATAACTAGACAAACGTTAAACAATAATAACTTGTTTCGGAATGCAGTTGCTAAGGCCAGAAGGAACAAGCGTGCTTTRRAGCCCTCATTCGGTCAATGGGTTCTTAAATGACTGTAAACTATGATTTTATTATCTTTCTTGTCTATAAACGGAAGAAGAGGGGCTATTTCATATGCTACCTATTATACCTAATATACTCGTAGAAGAAAAGACTTCGAAACGCATGTTTTGTCCCAAAGAAGTAAGAAAACCGTTCGGGTATTCTAATGACTTATTAAAATAAGTTATGCAAATTTGTAATATAAATATTAAAAAACTGCAGTGCTTTAAAATTTTTTAAGAATTGACCCATAAAACAGGGAAATTGGAACAAAATAATTTGCACAATACACTTAATATTTAATAGCCATAATATACTCGTCTCATATTTTCTACTCAAAATCTACGCCAAAATGCTTTATTTACATTTTCTACGCGGGTAATGTAGAAAATTATAATTTACGCGTAATCGCCCATCACTGGGAACTTGTTTAAAAGAAAGAAAACGTTTGAAAAGAAATCAAACAAGGTTGGTAAAAAATTACGGATCGTTTAAAAAAAAGAAGCTACAAGCAAAAATTGTTTTGCAATCTTTAAAAAAATCTAAGGGGATTTTAAAGTCAAAGGTATAATCTTTGAATTCATAAAGAAAAAAATTCAGTAATTAGAGTCTTAAGATGTAATATTAGTGCTAATAATAATGATAATTATCGCACAAATTCGATAATGCGAATTCGTTTATGCTTCCAAATTCATGTAAGCTGTATTATGAGCGATATATATTTTTCTTTATATATTTTCTCGCAATTAGTGCCTGTCGGTATGGCGACTTGTATGATACATGTGGTTATGTTTGTTCTGTCCTGGAGCACTATGCCTGGTCTATTGCATATAACAGATTTAGCAGTGTGCATTGTGAAGTTGTAGTATATTTTACATTGACTATTGTCTAAAATACTGTTTGTGGTATATTTATAATAAGGTATCTGGATTGCTAAAAGGTTATATTTCAGGGCTAGCGTTCGTTGTAAGGTTCTTGTTACTGTTATCTCGTTCAGTATAGGTGGCACCGGCTAGAATCTTGCATCCTTTTATTATAAGTTCTATGTCTTCTTGTTGTTGGTGGCAGTTTCGTCAAAAGTCATCCACCTGTATATTTTTCGGCTCATACATGCTTCTGATGATTTTGCTTTGCCACTGCGTGATCTCGAATGACTATCTGGAAATATCTATTTATATCTGAATGTATCTTGTTTTCTAATGCTGTTCTTCCATACGATCTACAAGTGCCTTCCATACAGTTTCTTTTGTACCCATTGTTCTATTCTGTCTTTATGTTGGTATTAGTATTGCTTGTTATTAGTGGACCGGAATGTTAAAAGCGATACACAATTTGATTGTGCGAGCACTATAACCACGTGCAGTGACGCGTTCTCTTGAAATGCCTTCCTACAGTTAGTTTTTCTTCTTCTCTTTCTCTAGTATTTTGCATTTACTTTGTCGCGAACTGTATATTTAGTGCCCTTTATCACCTTTAGAAGCCAATTAAATATGTTTTTGTAGATTAATTCATCTATAATAGATAAGTGATTTACGGTGTGCATTTTTGATATCTCATGCTTAATTTGAGAATATGATAAATCCTTGAATGCATTATAAAGGGTATTGAATGTTAAAGAGCATTCAGAGAGTCAGCTTGAAATATACATCGTTTGTAGCCTTGAGTTTAAGCACGTAATGCCGTTGATCGTTTATAATTGTTTACTAACTTCTCTTCGTTTCACGCAGAAAGCTCTGAATTCTACCGTAGCCCATAAAATTTATATCAACTTGGGTACTTGGCACAAATTCCGGTAAAATGTCAGTCGTTGAGACCTATGCAGAGAGAGATTCAAAACACATTATTAGGAATGTTACTCCCGTTTCTGGTTAGAACCTTCAAACCGCGCCTACAGAGAGATCTCCGTGACGACACCCTTGATGTATTCTTCCTGCGAAGTTTAATTTAAGTCTACGCTTCAGGAAAATCGTGTTACATTCTAGGCACAAGATGTGGTTGAGGATGCAATTTTGGGACTTTTCAACGCCGGGACGTTTCAATCTCGCATCCCGAGTTAATTTAATACGTTTGTGAACATCAAAGTTTGATAAGCGGAGAAATTGGGTTTTCGTGGACGACGGAATTAGTTTCATGTTATTGGTTGCTCGTCTTAATTTTAGGCAAACAATGCTTGTCATTTTATTGCACACTGGGTAAGCGCTAAAAATTTCTTTCATAATAAGGAAAGGAACCGTATAGACTCGCAATAAATTGAGCTTTTCAGTAAAATTCATTTGACATTAATTTACTGTTTTACCATCAACCTAATACTCAAGCTACAGTTCTCATTTCTTATCGACATAAATGCGTATATAAGAACCCCTTTTCAAATTTTTAATCGGTCTTCCTAAAACGACAGTCACAATTTACGATTTGTGCAATTTCAATATTGTGCAGCTCAGTCACCCAGCTGTAGGTAGTTCTCTTTTTTCCTATATTCCAACACATAAATAAGAATTCCCGCATGCAAAGCTATAAGAAAAGAATARRGCATGTTCAACACAATAGTGGCATTGAACTGATGCAGTTKAGTGTTGTCTTGCATTAAATTTGATTTTATTACTTGTACGTGTATGAAAAAAAAGGCGGATTGTATATTTCGTTGATATTCACTTTTGGTTCCACCAAGACAATAATCCAGATGGCACTGATGTCACAGAATGCAGTCATGTAACCTGCCAATTAGCAACAACAGAATTTACTCCTTTTTTTGCGAAACATACTTATGGTGCTACGGAATTTTAATTCTTCTTTTCTTGACCTGACCTGACCTGATCTGACGCACATTAAAAACTAATATATCTTCTACTAGCGACGTTTTGACGAATATGGCACCTACCTGCTCTCCTAAGGTCGTATATTCCATTTTGTCGTTTCTGTATCGAAGTATCGCTTTGATAATTATTGCTTACATGTACATTATTACGGGTGGTATGCATTTGATATTTACAAAACCGCCTTAAAAGACGACGGCATTCGAAAGTTCATATTAAGTATCAATATATTGTACCATCACAGAAATATGAGTTTCGCTTATTTATTGCACAATGTATACAATGCGTGCATATTAAAAGCAAAACTGTTGCCTTTTTCAACATTTCTTCCGCCTTTAAGCGGAAATGTTTGTTCAGTATTGTTATAACCTTTTGATCTGATTTGGGTTATCTAATATCAGAGAGCATCCACATCGCAAAAGCATCAGACTTAAAGTTATTTGAGCGTCGAAATTAAAAAAATGAAAAGACTGCGGTATTCCGTATTATTTGCGCATTGAAGTCAAGAGTGAATTAAATTCAACAATATGTAAGGCATAATATGGCGGCACTGGCTCGGATACAAGGACGATCGTCAGTAAACCTGGCGTAATTTTCTGCGAAATTGCAGTGTGGCAAACGGATTTGTAACAGCGGGGCCTCGGTTAGAAGAACATGGTTAATTTTATTGCTAGCTGCGTGCGGTGTTCTATATCTTATTTGTTCAAATAAGCTATAATATTTATTACCTACCTGCAAACACACGCTATTACTTCTCTGGTTTGGCTATGGAGCATCTTTGTCAACCTACAGACAGCGTTATTATGGCAACAAAACGTTCAAGGAATTCCACCATTTAGGTTCCGGAGCGTGCCTTTCGCGTAGTGTTGCTGGTTTAACCGGAACCGATAGTACCTTCGAAAAAATAATAAACTATTACAACCACGTAGAAATTGTATTTGTGATTGTAAAAAATGATTTTCAAATTAAATTACTTCATGTTCAGCATTATTGCTTTTATGTAGCTAAACTTGGCAATATATATTTTTTTGATCAGCATTCCCTTCGCTATTACAGATTCGTTTGATACTCTTACGGATAACGCTATTTTAAAGGATAACGATATTTGCCATCTGTCATGCTACAGAAATGGTCCTGTTTAATAGAGGTTCAAAGTCCCACCTGTAAATGGTGGCAATTTACAAGTGTAAGGATATTTGAATTTTTCCTTCTTTTTTATCATCTTACTCAGAGTGAAACATACTGTAATGATCATACAGTAGGAGGACGTGACGTGGGAATATGTAATATCGTTGTCTGAATAATATTATTCAAACAACGGTTAAACTTTCAATATGCTCTGAACAGTTACGATAGGGTTAACGTTAGGTGCTCAGTTTTTTAAGTTAAGTACTGTTTCACATGTTATACACTTGACATGGGGCGCCATCTATCGGTAATCCGTACAAGCTTGAATTCGTCGGCAATTGGAGATATTCGTAGCTACTCTGTACGTCTATCATTCAGCTATTTTATTGGTGGCTTACAGGGAACTGTAAAACGCTTCTGCCCACAGATCATATAACAGAGATTCTTAATGGTCTGTGCTTCTACTAAGGCTTAGCATATACAGGGCTTTACTTCTACCAATACATGGTGTTTCCTTGTTGGCACCGGTAGATGGCACTGGCCATCACTAGTATTGCACAGAATATACGCCAAAACCAAAGAGAAGGGATCCCTTCTCTTTGGCTAAAACGAAAGCTAAGACGTGTTCAATTCAAAATAGTTTCCATGTCTTTAGAAGTTTTGAAAAATGAAGCGAATGGCCTAAAAATTCCTAATGGAATTAATATAAGTCGTAAGGAAATAATAAACGATAAGGTTTATTGTTATGGAAAAAAAGATAAAAAGTGGATTCTGTCTATCACAAAAGCATTTATGTAGAAAAACTTAAAAAGCGGTATGTTTTCAGCAACTTTTTGACACTGATATAATCCTCGGAGTAAAAATTCTAATGTTATTACTATTGAATAGTGAAAAGTTACTTCAAGAAGATGACTGTATAGCATTATTATGCGCCCATATAAATAAATAAAATTTAAGGATAAATATCAAAGCATTTAAGCTCAAACGTGATAACTGTCAAAGTGATAATAAATTTCGCTTAAAGGAAACCGCTTGCTAGCAACAGTGTCAAACAGAAAAAAAATATTTGTTATCAATAGATATAGTTAGCTTAGTTAGCCCTGAGAGACACTATGTTAAAAATTGTGTATCTAGGTGATCGATACCTGTATGGTGTATGGGTATGAGTTTGCATAAGCGGTAACCTAGTAATGTGGATAAATAGCACAACGCTAGTTTGAATGCGTGGAGTACAAAGTGCTGTAAGGCTGAGATTTAGGGTTTGTTTTGCTGTATCCAAATGTGTTCTTTCACGACATCTATTATATTCAGGTTGTACTATTTTCCAAACAATTACAACACACTAATATCGTACGCAAGCCATTAGGTGTAGAAGCTAAAAGCATCGGTATTATGCCAAATTATTTAACAGCATTTGATGCTTGTAGTCCTTATTTTAGTTATGTGATAATATTCGTATATTGCATCATATTCAGTTTTAGATGATCTGTGACATCAGCACAATTATTTTTTTGCAAAAACAGTCAAAAAGACTATTCCAAAATGATGTAGAGATATAAGGCATACTGTTATAAGAGCATACACGCATTTTCTAATTTTATTATTTTATTTTTGTATGAATTCCGTCTGCTTTAATATATATTTATATTATTTTAAAACGTTGTACACTAGTACCTCATGGAGATTACTGCTTGATAATAATTGGCAACTCCACAAGTTTGTACTGATGCTTTTACGAAAATAAGATATTTGACACATATGTGTAGTCTTTCATTAGCTTCCATTTTTGTACATACTTAACTTACGGCTTTATTTGTGTGATTGAAGGAAGCGCTTTACGTATCTTTACTATTATTTAAAGGTAACCTTTCGTAACAGCACAGCAAAAACTATATTAGTTCATTTTTCAAGCTTTTCATTAATATACTGACTGTAGTCAAAGTCCGTGTATACCTAACTGGCTCAATGGAGACCGACAATAGATTTATTCGTGGAATTTGCAAGTTGCCTTCGAAGGGGTCGATATTTGATTAGGAATTCTCCCATACATTGGCAAAGGGATACCGTATTCCAAATATGTATTTGAGACAGAATACTGAAAAGTTACTGAGTTATGGAAATTATCTATCTATATAATAAGTTAGATCAAATACTTGCTTTTACATATTTTAATGCTCTTAATTTCATATGTGCACCTTCAATATACATGCAATGTTTGCGTATCTTGTCCAAAGAGTGCTCGCGGATTTACTAATAAATGGGAGAAGTGGAGTACGTTCGGACATTGAATGTAGATTACGCTGTTATTGGAATTGCAGATCAACACATGGCGGGATCATGTACCTATAGTTTTCACTCTCACAAGCTAGAAAACTTTTTCTTGCAGTAAAGAATCTAAAAAAAGTTCATGGTATAAGTTATAAGTATATAAGTATGGTTATAAGTTTCTGCAACAAATCGAATTACTGTCTAATAATTTTTTAGTTAAATACATGTTTGCAACGTTTTTGTCGGCTGACAATTTCCTATAGATTGCTTTATTTTATGTATGTATTCTCTCATAAAGTTTTAATATTGACATCCTCATCTCTTCCTCTGGCTACCTGCCCCGCTGTCGTGCCGTGTTGGCAATATAGGTACATTCTTTATCGATTTTCCTCAAAAATTCGATATTGCCTAAGGAGACCGCTTTTAAACCTTTACATTATTGTGACATTTTTTAAAACCATTGCTTTGGTATTCACTAAGAACCCCCGTTTCAGTTGTTTACAAGTTATTGGCACTATTATTTTTTTTTTATTGCGGTCATATCGGATTTTTTATAAGTTAGATGATTAGTTCTTAAAAAGCGTTTTCTCATAACGTGCAAAATGTTTAATAAAAAAAATTTCAGTATGACAAAAATTGCACTCCACACACTTCTAGCACTTTGTTCTAACGTAGTTCCACTATCTTAGCACATTGAGAACTTTTTCTCTCTCGTTATTCAAAATTAAATACTTCTTTACGAGTAGCACCTAATAAATAAAATTCAAGGGTGGTAAGGTCAAGCGTTCGTGCTTGATGCTGTACTGGTCCATCATTTGAAATCGCTTTTTATTAAAGTTCTCTCTCATAAAATAGG
Source organism: Rhyzopertha dominica (assembly GCA_025024175.1). Taxonomy (NCBI): domain Eukaryota; kingdom Metazoa; phylum Arthropoda; class Insecta; order Coleoptera; family Bostrichidae; genus Rhyzopertha; species Rhyzopertha dominica. The sequence continues at coordinate 36,294,318 of QCXZ01000138.1, forward strand.
GCGTGCAGCCGTCCTGCTGTAATCACATGTTTTGCGTGTTAATGATTTGTATCAGGGTAGGCATTTTCTCGTTCACCAGTATAGTTTAAATATCTATTACAATTAAACTATAATCAAAAAACAAAAGCAACTCATGCTCAAAAAATAAGAAAGATGCTAATAAAGGTTTGTACCAATCAAATTACAGCAGATATTAATACCGAATCGATCTTGAAATTTTGATTTACCAAATATTTACCAAACTCATGTACTTCCGACTCTTCCATACTTCTTACGCTTCATACATTATTTCCTTTTTCCTCTCTTTTAATGCTTAATGTATTCTCACAAAACCTGTTTTCGAATACACTCCTTTGATTATGCCAAGCTTAGTGCCTCCATTTCAGTCTTAATCAGTCTTAACGAGTAGAACTACAACAACGATAAACGCATACATGAGCGTGGGCAGCTCTATTGTTTGTTTACATAATTGGCTTCACCGTTGCCATAAGTAGATCATATAATGTCTTGAGATCTATATTTAGCAGGTGGTTTGATTCGCGTTGGATATAAACAGCTCATATCAAGTTTAAGTTTGCGTGGGTTGAGAGTATTATGTTTCAAGGTGTACTGAATATTTGTCCTGTTTCTATATAACTAGTGGCAAGAGAGGAGTTTAACTGTTTTTGTTGTTTAAATAATATAGTGTATAATATATCTCAGCATACTTGAAAAAGATACCTATACATTATTTAAAAAAACATCATTCGTATACAATTCCGTCTACACGGGTATTTATATACGGTGGCTTATTAAATGACTTGAAAATATAAGATTATTCTTCAATATACCTTAAACCGAGTTTTTATCTATCTGTTATCCGTAACCGAAGAAACACACTGAATAAGTTAATATGCAGGGTCTGCCAGCTACAACTCCCCAGGCTCGTATTTTCATTATTTTTCTGTAGGTCTTTTTAAACTCTTTAAAAATAGCATAGTGAGTGTCTAAAAATTTAGATTATGATATTTTGAAAATAAAGCTGTTTATAAATATTCTTTTATGTTGTAATGGCACAAAGTGAAGAAGACAAAAGTCTGCATATAACTATTAATCAATATTTATTATACGGGGTAAGGTAAAAAAATATTTACAAACATTAACTTTATTTGCAAAATATCATAATATGCAAAAAAAGTTTTGGACACTGACTATCCAATTTTTAAAGAGTTAAAGAAAACCTACAATTTGACATATAACTTAACGTTGTATCTACAAAAATAATGAAAATACGAGCTTGGGGAGTTTTAACTGGCGGACTATGTAAACAAAAAGCTCTTAATCTCCTCTAATAAAATCGTGTTGCTTGCGCGCAATTGGGGATATCATAGCATAGAAAAAGTCTGAAGAAAAGAATACCCACATTGAAATAATTTGGAAAAAAGATAATAGCGCAGTTTGGTTTGCAATTTTTATTGTCCAATATTTATAAACTGATTTGTTAACATGTATTGCAAGTAAAATGTTCCGCACTTTAGTCAGAACTGACTTTACATACTCCAGTACAAGCACTTAATTTGTGTACTTCTAGCTCGTTGAGAGTACTTGTAATGTACTTGACTTTGTCAATGTAGGGTACTTAGTATTTAAACAGTGTTTAAGTCGTACATACATTAACCAGTTGTATCAAGTACAATTTGGCGTGTGCCTGTTGTGTTGTTCACGATCTAGTATTTTCTTAATCCTTTAAAATGCTTATGCGATACCTGATCGATTACCTACATTTTGCCGTCTACCATAGCTGTTATTTGGCGATAGTTATATCAACTAAAGTAACATAACACATTCATATTTTACTATTGACTAAGATATTAAGCACTTTTTTAAATTTTAAATATTATAGTGATCATCACCTTGAACTAAAAAAAATAAACACTAATTGTTTGTTTAGCGCACACCTACTTTTATTTTTTATCTTTATCTTTATCTTTGCCTAATTCAGATTTTTATGCCCCTTTTAAAATGCATAGTAAAATATCGTGTATTCTGTGGTTTCCTTGTCCAGATCGAAACCCTTTAGTTTCAACACAGGCATTTTAAAATTTTTGTTTTCACACACAAACTGCAAAATAAGTTAGTTTTATTCGAGGGTCAGAACAGGACTGAAACTCTTGATACAGTTTCCAAATAAGTTTAATAACAAATGACTAATTTAAAAAAATTATTTTTCTAATCTTTTGGGATAGTTTACAAATGTGCGTATTTATTGATGTGTCTAATAATTCCAAGAACGGCTACTTTTGCAGTTATTAAAGCACATGGAAATCCTAATGGACAAAAGCAAACCTTTTACATATTTACCAGTGAAATTTTTGCACCAGGTAATAAAAAGCATAATCTGTACAATATCAGTTTTCACTATAAATCCCACACATATGTTAATAAGTAACCACTATAAACATATTTTTCTGAATTATTCAAGTTCAAGTAATATGTGTCGTTCTCTAAGTATGATGTCCTGAAAGAGAGCAAAAATCGTGAACCTGCTTTGATATTCAGCGTGCCAGAAAAGTATAAGTGTACAAAGTCGTCACTATTATATCGCCATTACAGTGATTTGGTGACCACATGCTTTTAAGCCCAACATTTCACGAATCGTCATTCCAGGGTAATAAACAAACTGAACGTTTCAAACCTATCCAGCTTTTCAGCACTTTCCGTAAGGAAACAAGAAAGCCGTTTTAAATCTAATTAGGTATACAGTCGGAGGTTACAGAGGGGAACGTCCTGTAGTTCTAGTTCGCCCCCGCTCGGTGGGGAAGCGAGAACAAAAATACGGTTGAGGGGGGGGGGGGACTGAAATGTCATGTTCGATTTTCCTTTAGGCTGCCGGTCCGTGAATTGACCATGAAGGGCGATTTCATGGTTCCTTTGGCGCTTTATCGGAGCGTTGATGCCACGGACAGGTGACTCCGGTAGTTGCTGAAATCGGAAGTTACACAACATTCTCTGAATATGAGGTAAAGGAATGTCCGGCCAGATTTAGTTAGACATTTGTCTGCAATTATATTAATGGCTTTAGTCATGAGGGTTATGGGTTCGAGTCAGCAAAGTGGTTATGTTTTTACTAACTCGTGGCAGATATCTGTACAACTTTAACGATATTATGTGCTTGTATAAGTTCTTGCTTTCAAAGGTTGATCAGTGATAAACGTGTAATTCGGTAATCTTTTATTAGTTATAACTATTTAACCGCATTGTCACGTGAATATCCTGTTTACGACGGTCTGTGCTAAACATTTTCGAAACTAAGGCGAACAATAAAATGATGTTTTTGGAATTTGCTGATATTTTTACATCGACTTAAGCCAGCTTCTCTACCTAATTTGTGCAGGACTGGGCCCATTAGTTTCTTTACGTGTGTTTTTGTCCTAAGTTCCTGCGCAAAATCGTGAAAATTTAACACTTTTCTATCACAATGTGTTTTTGTATCTCAAGAGATTGAATCGTTTTCAAATTAACTCAATTAACAGATTTAATACACAATTCGGCTGACAAAAATTTTCTTATTTCAAATCAACGCATCCTGCAATTGGCTTGAATTATCAACACTACTAATTGTGATCCTCTAACTACCCTCTTTGCTCACCAGCCATATATTTTTATATATAGGTAAAATGTTAATCGTTGCGAGAATTAGAATGTGGATAACAGCATGCCATCTAGTGGAAATATGGTATCATCCACTAGTCTATGTTGAGAACTAATCCGAACGGTACCTTACTTTGCTGTTGGAGTGGATAATACCGTATTGACACTAGATGGCATGGTGTTATCCACATTCTAATTCTCGCATACACATGACCTACCCTGGCGAATATAGGGCAGTCAGACCTATGCCGTATTGTCTGCGTTGGGACTATAGCTGTGCTGAGCAGGTTTTATAAACCGAAACAGCTGCCCACAGATTGTTTTGACACAGGTGACATAGCGTAGACGTAATACTTGCTAACAACCGCCACCTTGACCAACCAAAGTATGGGCAACAGGCGGTTAGGCTCGAACTAATAGTAGGAAATAAGTAAGGGTTTATGAAATTATTGAATTGATTGAATTCTTATTAACCGTGATGATTTTATTTAAGAAACTAAAAAAGCATCAAGCACATAGGGCCGCTAGTTTCGCTAGAAAAGCATCTTTGTAGTACTATTTTTAAGCAAAGATTGTGGTAAGTTTTTATTCATTAGTATTGCAAAACTTCTTTGCAATGTTTTAACATTTTGAGTCATAATTTTTTCTGGGCTTTTTAACTTTAAGTCGTAGTTATTACCCGAAGCGGTGCAGTCTTCTACTCTTAAAAAGAACGTTATTCTGAAGGCGAATCGGAAGCTTGCGTTACATTATACATTGTTATATATAACATTTGGACATAAACTAAAGAATATTAATTGCCAATTCATGTTTCCTGCCAGGAGCCGTGCCAGACAAGCACAAATAGTGTAAAAAGGACGCGGCTCTGCGTCAACTCCAGCCCCGCGAAAAAATTCAGTTTGCCAATATACCAAAAATGAAAAACTTACGTCCACTATTATATAAATAAATATAAATAGTATATAAATCAAGCATTTTAAATCAGCATCGAAAACGAACGTGACGCATAAGGTTGTTATATATAATTTTTAACACTTATAGAACTTTATAATTTCACACCTTATTTAGTATCGTTACCGTGTCGTATGCATTTATTTTACTACGAGTATTGCGTCTAGTCCATTTTGAAACACTGGGACTGATTCTACATTAATTCTGAAAATACTATTTATGAAAAAGACACAGCACTACGCAAGAGGCTGTTTTAATCGGGAAATTATCCATTTTCAAAATAACGTAACCTAACATTGGAGGCTATATTTACTTGCCCTTCGCGCTATTTTAAAAAACAACCAGATGACGCCATATTGGTTTACTATTACATTTTGGTGGCCATAAGCAAGGTAACACTGGTATATAGTTCTGTTATTGAAAGATGATTGACTGATTCATTCGGTCGACCAAAGGGGATAAATGAGAAATATAGGTATGGATGCTGCGCTCATTTGATATAAAACAATCCACGCCAAGAACCCAAGAACACACTTTGTTTAATTATACTCAAAGTCTAATAAACCCTAATGTGGATGTGGATCTACGTTAACAGTGTAGCCATCGTAAAAATGAACACCATTTCGGTAGATTCGTCAAAATTGTAAAAGAGCCGCTAGTCGAATAAAGTGATTTTGGCCCGAAACTTTAAACGTATTTGCGTTGTAGGCAGAACGGAAACGTAATGAGATACTATTACAATTGGTAATTTGCAACATGAAAATTAATTAATTAATTTATTATTACTAAAACACAATGTGATCTAATCCCAATATTAATGTATTCCTTCAATGTTAATAATAGCTATTTATGTAACGAGGACGTAATGATGAACTTTACTGGGCAAGTTGTGATTATTGCCGAGTGAGCGAAGCTAATGCAGAATACGAACCCGATAAAGTTCAGTTACTTACTAGTTGCGTACAAAGCTTTACGTGTGATGAAAAAAATTGCACATTATAGAAAACGAAAAGTTCTTAAATATAAAAAAATATGTTTAATATATTATGACAACGTTGTATTTCGAACGTTTGACAGATGATGACCATTCTGTGCTTTTGGAAGATTACGTGAAATACCACACAAGAAGCTAATTGTTCAAAAACAGGAGAAGCCATAACCATAACCAATCATCATCAAAATTTCGATGCGATCATGTTCAGTTAACTGAGGCATTGCGATTGCAAATAAAGTGAATGAAAATTATCACTAGTCACGAGGAAGATGGAGACACCTGGAGTGTTTGTTCTTGCTTGGCGATAACCAATATGGTTTTTATCCCGAAGTTTTTTGCAAGACCCAAGTTTGTTATCACACTTTTCTCGCCTCAGAGCAATAAATTGTACAAGTGTGTTTTGAAATCAGGAAAAAATATCCCCTTCCCATTGAATAAAATGCAACCTGCGCCCATATCTCGGAAACGAGAGCTGACACGGAGTTGAAAAAATTCTCGAAAATGCATTTTAATTACCCATGCACAATCGGTGGAACAGAACCTGAAATATCCTGCTGGATTCGTACTTTGTAGCGACTACTCTTGGCTATTAATCTAAAAATGTGTATAAATCAGCCAAAGTACAACACATCTGTCCACGGCTATAACTTCCGTAATTAATTTACAGTCGCCGTACATTGATTTGATTTGATTATTGCCTGTATTTTCTAGTATACCTCGATCTATTCCAGTTAGCGCTTTTTGCTGTGTTAATTCTCTCTTCTACTTCGTGCGTTTTCCCTTGCAATCGAAACTAATTTCTGAACACACGCTGATGTGTACGGTGACAATCGTGTTGATACCAAAAATCCTAGTGGCCTTTGGATGATAGTTGCAAAAACGCCGCATCGACGGCGTCAGTAGACTGCAGTGACCCAGAGCGTGTGCCGTGCGTCGCGAAAATATTCGTTAATTATTTGTATTTTCTCTGGTATTTCTTATCGTTGCAACACTAATTAATGAAATACGGGTGTTTTAGTGCTTCGTGTTGACGATCGGGTGAATTTGAATCGCGGTGCGTGGATTTTATTTGAAAAAAAAACAAGAGAAATGTGACCTGCTGGGCGATACCATTCCGTAGAGATGGAGGTGAAGTAGGTGGCTGTGGAAAGAAACATGCAAAAGGTAGGAATATTTCGATATAGCTACTTCAAAAAAGTCGTATTGTCTAGTAATGTCACACGTTTAGATTAATATAGTCATTAAACTTGTATAACGCTGCCGTATTGTGCAGTAACTAAACGGGATGATCTTACCAATATCAGACATTTAAGCTTTAAACTGCACGACATGAATACGCTAATATTTCGCCAGTTTCCTTTACTGAGTTTAACGTACTAAATATGACAAAACTGCGGAACTGTTATAAGTACAGTTTTAGACATATTTGTAGTATAAATTTTTCATTACTTTTTACGCGTGTAAGAAGTTAATGCAGAATACGAGCCCGATAAAGTTCAATTACGTACAAAGTGCAAAGCTATACGTATGATTTGAAAAAAAAAATGATATTGCATATTAGAAAAAGCTTAAAATTCTTAAATATGAAAAATATTTTTAACATCTGACAATGTTGCATTTCGAACGTTTGACAGATGATGACAATTATGTGCTTTTGCAAGATTTCGTGAAATACCACACAAGAAACTAATTGTTCAAAAACAGGAAAATCCCGTGAACTACGTTGTGTGTAGGTACACGATTGAGGGTTAAAAACGCGTCATGGGCTAGCCTAACGTTGAAATTTGCTCTGAAAATCGGAAGTTTAATCACGGCAGCCATGAATGTCTGTAAGGTAAAACGGTCTAGTACTTTAAAGTTGGKCTTTATACACGCTAACTGCTTTCGATAATTACATGTTAAAGGTTAAGCAGAACATAAATAATAACACTTATTTGGTTACTAATTGCATCCTGGTCAAATATAAATATATTATGCTATTTAGGATCATCAAATACATTGTTTGATATTGTAGAATCTATAATATACCTACATCATTATTTTTTTTATCGCCATTATTTGCAGTTTTTCGAAACTTAGCTTCTACAGACTTACAAATCTTGACAATGTTTCTGGGCGGCTTTGTAAGTCATCATTTGTTTCTTTTGGGTAAAAGAGTAAATAAAAGACGTGTTAACGAAAAACTGCGTAACTCAGGTGAATATTGGAGAACAGGAGTGCAGATGCCCTCAGTGCCATTATTTATTTAATCAGGTGAATATTGCTTGTATTTATTTACCTTTTAATCCTTCGAAGTAGGAGTTGTCTTTGCTGACTTACTGGTGTGCATTCCTGATAAACTTAAAACTGTTTATAAAAACTGTTATTCTCACTTTAATGTCTAGAATTGAAATTTAAAAAAAACTGTAGTACAAAATAACAGTCCATGGTTATGGAGCTTTCGACTTTTGGATGGTTTAATAACTATTAAAGTGTAGAAATAGAAGTACAAGTCCTTCGTTGAATGCGATAATTTCGCGTCTTAATGTATCCTGTATTTAATTCAATTTTATTTATCTTAGTTGTGTGCCTGTTTTTATGTATGCAGGTTTCTTTATGTAGTTTTTGCCTTCTGCAGACAGAGGCATAACACTCTGACTTATTACTGGGGGTGTCCATTTTTCTTCCTTGTCTAAACTACGGCTGTTCGTAATAGCATTTTATAGACTAGTTATCTTGTGTAGGTCGATAGCACTGACAGCAACATTTTGTATTCTAACTTGATTGCGGTTGGCATCTCGATGCTCACGCTTAGCATACATCAAAATCACCAAAATTGTATCCTGAGGGTAGGTAATATTACTTTCATCGCATTCGGTGTTGCAAGGTCTCACATTGTGAAAGTGTGTGTTCCAAATTTTTGTCAACCTTCCACCAGTTTTTTTGCTCCCGCCTGCCTCACCTCACTGCGGCGGTTCTTTCCCACGGTGAGTTTTTCCTCCGCCGGCAAAACGAGCTAACAGGAAAGCGCCCTCATGCTTAATTTATCCGGCTGGGGAGATAACATCAAACACATTTGTTGGCTTTGTTCATAAACGTATCGGGCGAGGTGTCAGTTCAATCCGGATCGATTACTGTACAGTTTCGTTTCCACAGCAGTAGTTCACAGTTGAATAAATAAGTAGAGATAAGAAAGTATCGTTATAGGTTTTGTAGCTATGATTCATTTTTAATGATTCTCGTATAAAAGACGCAGTTTCTGATGTTTATCATAAATTTATCATTTTCGGTTTCGAACACATAATTTTCGAAGACTATCAGGTATGGTTAATGACTTCGTTGATTATACGAAGAATGAGATAAAATTAATGTTTTGGCCCTGCATAATGGGTAAAAATAATATACTGACACTCGCTGACTCGCTGTAGCGCACATTCTCTGCAGTACTCGTGATGGCCAGTACCATCTAGCGGTGCCAATAGGGCAACATAATGTAGCTGTAGGAGTAAGGATCTGTATATACTCAGCCTTAGTAAAAGCACAGAGTGACAAGATTGTGGCCATATCAAGCGAGGGGTTCAATAAAATCTGCCCTCATGTTCGAGATATGGCGCACCGTCAGTAGCTATATCTCCAGACATACCTGCTGGGAGCAACCTTTAGTTGTCAAAATGAAATTGGCAGAAAGACACTTAACAAATAATAATGTTATTATTTTAAAGCACTTTACAGCTCTTGAAAACGAAATAATATGTAAGTATAGGTATTTTGTCGAGTGTATCCATATGTATCTAAATACAGTTGTCTTTGTTATGTACTGCTTTCGTCTATCATTTAAATAAAGTGCTTGTTTATCACAAAATGAAAACTCTGAATACTGATCTTTTTCGCTCGGGTATATATTTTTCTTCGCTTCAATTATTTTACGAGTATTAAACAGGTGATACCTATATCCTTGAGCGGGTACTTTGGTTGACGAAACTGAACTCCTAAGTGCTACATCATGCAACAGAACTATACGAGTAATTAAGAATTTAGAATGGCAATGCCATCTGTCAGCATTACACTGACATGATGACAAAGCCACCTAGCTGCCATAACGGGTACTACTTCCTAAAGGAAGTGACCTCTACCCTGACAAATTGGCATGCAACTGCATACTTTAATTTGACAGCAGGCCCCCACGGAACTTTTCGCTAGCGGGCAAGAACCGACATACATCTATTTCGCTGTCATTACAGCTCACGTCCTTTAGGAAGTAATACCCGTTATGGCAGCTAGGTGGCTTTGTCATCATGTCAGTGTAATGCTGACAGATGACATTACCATCCTAAATTCTTACTTATATCATACCATTGCTTTGGTATATAAGCAAAACCAGTTCTATGCCGTGCTGTCTACACTAGACCTAAACTGCACTGATGAGCTGTAATGACAGCGAAATAGATCTATCTGCAGTTGGTTGAGGTGTAGACAGCACAGCATAGACATGTATTTTAATATACTAGTAATTGTGTTATTATTGTGTTTTAGTAGGTGTAATCGACTAGTGTAATAACTGAATGAAAGACGTATTTCCGATCGGTGTGCGATTGTCATCCGATGCTTTTACTAACAAGATCACATGTTATAAATTATATTATGCAAGCAGGTGGTGGTGGCCAGGCCAACGATATCGAAATACGAGGGTGGTGTCAAAATTCCTGCACACAAAGACACAGCTCGTAAATGAACCGTATATTAAAAAAATGCAATAGTCGTTCAATATAATCCCCTTGCATATCCAAAACACGTTGCCATCGCTTCGGCAGTAATGTAAAGTTGTTAAATACGCCAATTTTTGTCAAGATGCTTCAGCAGTTGGAACGCATATGCTATTGTAGGGCTTTTGTTATTTTATATAAAAAAGAAAAATACATTTGTCTTTTAATATCTGTCTATTGGTTGTTTGTCCATACGGTTTTCTTCCATTATTGTAGCCACAACAGCAGCAAAAGTGTTGTCGGTAGTAGTATGAGGTCTCCAACTTTTGTGGTCGTCTTTAACACTAGTCCAACGCTCTGGAATGCTTAATCCATCAAGTTCATATTGAACTATCCTCACACGACTCCTGATAAGCTTCTTGCAACGCACCTTGAATTTTGGCAACCGTTTATTCGCGCAGTGTTTGCATTTTGATATACGTACATTAATCCGCTATAGTGAAGCGTTCTATTTCATCAAACTACCCCTATTTGAGAATTTTTTACGCACAATTTACACTATTTTTCAAGTGTTAGAAGATGAAAAAGCTCGTGAACAGTGGACAAAAGCAGTTTGTGATGCATATATTAACTAAGTATTAGGCAAAACTCTTACTACTTTCAAACTAAAAATAATAAGTGTTTCTGCAATACATCAGGCTACGTTAAAATTACGAGTGTATCAAAGATACAATCCACCCAATATTTTTTATATTATATTCTGCACTTTTTTATGTTACTTTTTTGCTTCTGTCTAGAATTCTTACTATGGACAATTTTTTTTCGTATAGGAGAGAAATTGAATATCTGTCGCTTTTAATTCGTGGTTGTATACTCGTAGATATGGCGAATAAAATTGCAGACACGTTTCATTCATGTTTCAATCAAGTGAGGTATTACTTGGACTGGTTAAACGAATTTAAGAGGCCAACGAGAATATACCTGGACCCAAATCGATGCCGGAAAATTAGCAGGATTAACTGTTAGATGCTATCATCTAATCAAACACTCGGTTAAATGGGGTTTACACAGGATACCCATGGCTGAAACTGTGTTTGGATCAGGATGATAATACAGATATGTCTTCATCACCCTCTACATTGTATTTCCTCCATAACTAACCTAACATAGGGGGTTAGGGAAGTTAAGCTGTAATTGAGCGTTCAACCAAGAGCTTTTAGATTACCCTCAAATCGATCGTCTTCGTTTTGGGGCATAATCATTTTGCGTTCTTTAAATGTTAAGGGAAAATAAGCAAAATGTACACTTATATTTACGTTTCACGAAAACAAGCCGTGATGAACAAAGTTAGTATACCTGAAAGATTATGTTAGTAATAAGCAATAAATCGCATCCTTCTTTCTCTCCGTGTTCGTTCATCTGCAAATCAAAAGCGAACGTTTTAAGTAAACACATATTATGTTTAAGGCATCTGAATGGTACAGAGCAAAATACGTACCACACAAAGTAATGGGTTCAAAATCATAGCGTCTTTATACCTAGTTGCACGTATTATATAGCCCGGCTTGCTATGTAATACAAACGAGTAGGACTAACATTGTAGGTGTACCACAATGTAACGTTGAAGGAAGACAATTCCTGAGATCTCTCTCCTCGTCAGTGTTCAGAAACTGAATAATGAAGTCCGTTTGTAAGAAAATCTTCATCGGAAGCTTCGGTTCGTTAATTCATTAGATATCCAGTCCGGATGGGCAGCCTCTCCAAATAAATAAACCTGACAGGCTGTTATCTTTTCCTCCGGCTATTTCCGTGTAACGATCAGAAAAAACAACCAGTGAACACAAAGCTTGTTTGCTGGAATAAACGGCGACATGTTGCTAAAGAAGGTCGTGTTACGTAGGTAGGTAATTTGAGAATAGAAAATAACAAGATAATGGAATTAGAATCGGGGTTAGGGAACTTTAGGCAATAAATTATTCGACACAATACATGCCGATATTATATTCGCTTTAGCAAAAATTTTAATTTTAAGACAACCGTCGCTAAGACGCCAGCGTTTCTAAGTTAGTGTCAATCAGTTTGACGGAGGTATTTGGGAAAAGCGGTTACCTCTATACCCTGTTAATTGAGGAGAAATAAAGGATGTCATGAACAGACCCAACGGTATTGTCTGTTACAGATTTCTATAACCATACAAGGTTTAATAACATTAGCGGCTATTTAAGTCCATGCTGCTTGGTGGTAGTCTATTATAGTCTGTTATAACATGTCTCGGCATAACACTCGAAGAGCTTCCCTGTGATTTAAAAAACCGTGTAAGGAATGCATCATAAGCTACCTTATAATTATTAAATGTAACTGGTATGGAATGGAATACAATAGAGAGCGCTTTCCCTTTTAGTGAGGAAATAAGATTCCTCTATAGGAGATAACAGACTAAGTTGGTGGAGTACGTTGTTGAACATTTGAAAATAAGAATTATAAGGAGTATCATCTCCACTAAAAATCGGTAACTGAATTGTAGGAAGGAGAATTTAAGATTTGTGTTCTTCGTAGGTGATGCAACTATAGAAGTCTATAATTGAAACCAAATACCCTTAATTAGATAGACGATACTGTATTTTTTTTTCTACAGCTAAAATCTTCTCGTCTGTATGCAAAAGACTGATAACGGGATAGTGTTGTTTGGAATCTTATAAAATTTTGTTTTATATCGTCAACGTCTTGATACCAGACGTTAAGCACAAGGTGGAGCATTTAATCAGTTTCTGCTTTTTCTTCTACATTTACAATTTTTTGGATAAAATTAAATTTGGTTTGACGTAGTCTTTATATCGATTTGATGTGTCTGCAGGAGTCCTTTTTTGTGTTAAAGTGGTTATTTGCTTAAAATATAATTTATTTGAGGGCGTATCAAACGATTTTCAATTGATTAACACAGAAAAAGAATAAAATATTTAAAACCAAAATCTAATGTTTCCTCTAGCAAAAATGGGACTACAAGTCGCTTTCATGCCGAAAGGTGCAACAAATATTATTACAGGAGCACCGGTTCAAAATCGGGCTCGAAGTACCAATTTCATTTGACTGAAAGGCTCGAGAAGAGCAATTAGAATGTATTTTACTTTTATTGCAACTTACATTAAACAAAATACAAAGAGGTGTTCGCGTTTGTCCTAATATACTTTCACCATAGTACATTCAATCTAAGAAATATGATACAAGGCACCCTCAGTTTTATAGGTATATGTTTAAGAGGGTATTGTTGATAAGTTGATAAACCCACGATATAAATAATCTTGTATGCCGCTGTAACAGAGTGATGTGATCTGTCCGTGATATAGGCAAAAAGTAATTTAACGCTATACATCTCTATAAGAAAAAAACTAAATTAACAAATATAATTAAGCGGCTTCCTTAAGTGCGTATGTGCGACAGTTTTTTCAATGGTAACTCATAAAATTGATTTTACGTGTTTCAGTTATACTCAACTCTTATTTTCATCTGGTTATGTACTAACTTAATCTGTCTGCATTTCTGCTTCTCAAGTCGTGTTACGAAATGGTAGACGGCTCTTAGTTCTCCAGCCTAACCAATGATGTGCTTCGAACGTTTCGAATTTAGCAAAGGTTCAAAAGAATTGGCGATATTTTACTCACTACAGTTTAAATTAGTTCATTTTCAATACTATTTCATGTCAGTGTACCTTAGCTTCCAGTAAGATTGAAAAAGCGTCATGCCAGTATTTGATGTATTTATTCCTCTACTTAGGAACTCAACAGCGAAATGCCGTTAAATTTAAAAAACTGCGCATCCCGACATTTCGTCTTCGTCCAATCGTTATCGCCTCCCAAATCCAAATACTTTAATGAGGTAGACCTATATCCTGAACGAACCGTATCTTTCTTCTGCTTTGATAAGTTATATTTTCATGGAGCTTAACAAACATTTCATAAAACTTCGCGGTACATTTGCTAACTACACTATTTAGAAATAATATACATGTTCGGTTCGCTGAAGTAGCATGCCAAATATATACTTTAAATTGGTGCTGCTAACTGTTGGTAGGCACTGATCTGTCCTTGTTGGTGCGTTATGAATACTAAAGCTGCATTTATATGTGAAGGTTTGTTTACGGTACAAAAACAGTTGTCGACGGGAACCTTGGATCTAATTATGCGTGCCACAAAAGTCAACGTAAGGCAGGAGATTCTACACTTGCTATAAATATGGATAGAAGGGTAGCTAATCCTTTATAATTTCCAGGTAAGGTTACGTGAAACACCTGTCTGAGCTTCTTCCATGCGTCTTAGTCACACTGAGATTTTCTTCCAGTATCTGTAAAATACATTATTCTTTTGCAATCATTTGGATTTTTTCATCGTTTGCCTCTGTTTTTACCTGGACTGGGCTGTAGGATTCCAGTTTTATGATAAAAATAACTAACAAATAAAAATATAAGTTGATGGTTTTAAAAGTGCACAAATTGTGAAACGCTGTGTTGTCATTTCCTCGGAAGCAACGATTTTAGTACCTTTTAACCCGTTTTTTTTTCTTTTGAAACAAATCTGTTTATTTTCACCCAGTGATGCAAGCAATCCCAAGATTCGCAGGTTTTTTCTTCATCCATGTTGCTCCATCCCATCAAAACGTTTATTAATGTTATCGTTTTGTTCCTACAGGACATCTATTCGGCATTAGTTACTTTTACATTAAAACTGTTAATTAACGTTTTCAGGTTACTATTTTTTCGCGTATAAATCACATCTGCCCTTCATTGAATAACATTTCTTGTACCTCACAGAGCACGATATCCCTGTCCTGTTATCGTAGTAGACCTAATTTTGTCTCCGAAGCTATTGCAGATATAGTGTTGCGGCGAGACTAAGGTTTTGATGACATTCTCGATCTCGATATGGGTTGTGATGAACTCTAAGTAACGTTTTCTTAGTATGCGCAGTGATTGCATGTGGTAAACAAAATATTTAAGTCTGTTTCGCATAATTGTTTCTATTCTCACTAAATTTACGATAACAAACAAAACAATGTTTTAACATTGTTATCTTAATTACCTACTTACCATGAGTATTAGTATAATAAAACAATTATGGAAGGAATTAGCCAACGTAAATAAAAATAAAAATGAGAGGGTATTTAAGAAAATCACAGGACCAGATGCAGAGCCTATAACCTATGACCAAACTCGAACGAGACGTAATAAACCTACTAGGAAATATTCAATTAAAACCGTGCTTTTAGCGACCCCATGAATTATTTACTGTGAATAATAGGTATACACCTAATCGCTCTTCAACTATTACTAACCCAATCAAAAGCCTCAGATTGTATGTCGAATGATATTCAAGTAGAATTCCGATATTGTATTTTTAGCGCCATATTCGGCGAATCAAATTCATCACGTTTTTCATATTAAGCTTTTCTCGAGTGCGATACATTATCTCCAAATCAATCTTTCGAACCTACACGTTGAGCGACGACCCTGCTCATCCCCGTCTGAACCCCGGTTCTTATAATAAAGCCATCCATTCTACTTACCGTAGCTGCTAGTTACCCAAGAAAGTGTCAAGGAGAATAATTTTTGCCTTTCGCTTTCTGCCTTTGGAGTTATCGACTTCAGCACAACTTTGGCAAAATGGAACTGTCAGTATAAATAACGGCGTTTGCGTTCTTCCCACGGAAAAGCGAAATATGTACGAATTTATATTGGAGATTTTTCCGTCACACTTTATGATAATACTGTTTGAGCTAATAAAGTATGTGCATCGCTGAAATAGCTGGGACGAAGCGTTAACTCTTGGTCTCGTTTTATATTCAAGCAGGTTCATTTATTTCTGCGAACACCTCATCTATCGGATACGATTCAACCCACGCCAGGGCATAAAAGGCCAGCTGATGGCTAAATCATTTGTGTTAAGGATACGATGTCTCTAAAAATAAATATGTCTTGCATCTCCTTGGCTAACTGAATGTGAGCTATGTAATATAACTATTATAATTAATGATAGTTTGTTAAATAAAGTTAGAATGCATACAAGGTGTACTACCCATCACGATTCTTCTGTAACTCCTCTACATTTTGGAGCCTTCTCCAAAAGCAGTGTTGTTAACAAGGAATATATTTGCAGATGATCTCAAGCGATTAGAATTTTTTTCAGTTAGCTTAGAATTGCTTTCCTTATCTAGAACACCAGCTGAAGGATTTATGGGGCTTCTCCACATAATAACTAGATTACTATACCATTCCACTGGGCCTTAGGACCCTTCAAATTTTCTTTAATCTTACCTAATGAGCTCTCAGCATTTTCTATTTGCGCGATTTTTTTGCATTTCCTAATTGGTCTTCTATTTTTCACTTTCACCCAAATTTCTCCTATACTATACTATCGGTAATTTTCTTGAAGTCCTTTATGCCAATAATAAATAGCTGCTTTGTTCCAAACTCGGTCTCTGGTGAGCATTTTCAAGTTTGTTAGGTAGTCATAAAAAATTTGGTCTTTCTGGTTTCCAGAAAAGAATTTCTATGACGTACACTACATGCTTTCTTGGTTTACAGCTGTGACACTCAACCGGAGCCCATGGCCCCCTTGATGGCCACACAGTTTTGAGAGGATTCCAGAAGTAGATTTTGTATTTGGGGAGCTCTGCTGCCTTATAGAGGACCACAGAGATAGAGATATAATTGAACAAGAACCATCGAAATATTTAATGAGGGTCGTAACTAACCATGAATTACTTGAAATATCTACTATAAAATTGTCTACACCAGTTTGTTGTTAGATCTGGATGCTGTCGGGGGCGATTCCAGTTTGTACGCGGGAACAAACGACGCCAAAGCAGAACTAGAAAAAGCAGTTGTGCACAACTACACAAACAACTGTATAAATTTACGCGCGAAAACGTTTGTATTTGAAAGCACATAACCTTACTTGCTACTTGGTCAGTACAAGTTAGTATGTGTATCTAGGCAGTGGTACTGACACAATGTACTAACACTACTAATTAGCAATAGTGAAACTCATTAATTTGGAAACTGCTAGTTAGGTGAGAATATTTAGTTTGTGCATAATTAAATTAAACAGTGAAAAGTAATTAATTAGCCATTTTATAACGGAAGAATGTTTCAAATCCAGATTTAATAAATTGTTAGCTATCATAAGTTAATCATGAGAATTGTTGCTTTCACTTACAGGCAAGATGTTTGGAAAAAAGAATACCCTTAAAAAATTACAGTTTTTCAAAGTGGTATTAGATGCCTACGTTTTTTTGCCAATAACTTTTCCATCGTTGGAACAAAGGAATTTAAATTTTGGTAATTAGCTACGAATATCAAAATACAACTTTTTTCAAGCAAAAGTATGAACTTTTCTGTCAGTAAAACAAAGTAAATCAAGACATTTATTCCTTATAACAAATATATTTTTTCAGGTTTTTATCTCGCGTTCACAATACACTGCTTTATTTCCAAACTTTGTGATCTCTTGTATATTTTTGATTGTCGCAATCTTTTTTGTTGAAAATTGCACCAACCGCATGGTTGCATAAATTTAAAGATTATCAGTGTCATCTGCACGAATAAGAATAAGAATAACAATAAAATTGTTTTATTGGTTGTCTAAAGCAACAGTATTTACCTCAATACAAACAGCAATTGAATTTAATTGAATTATTAAACATTAATTGTATTCTTATAAAGATTACCGGCGACTTTTATTATAAGTACACTATAAGTCAGTCACAATCAAACAGATAATACCTAACCTATACAGTTATTATTGTTATATTAAAGAAATAAGATATCGTTATTCATAAACAAGCATGAACTAAATCACGTCAATAGTGAAAAAACTTACCTGTTTCGAAATAATATTATAATCATTCGTAATTTCACCAATAAGCAAAGTTCGCGCAGACACTAACAAAACAAAGAAAACAACTTCGTCGTTCGCAGCTCAGTGCATGTCCGAGCATATCCAGTCGCAGAGCGAAGTCACTGAATCACTCGAATTCATTTTCGGTTTCGGCCGTAGTTTCGGCTGGATGACAGCCAAAACCGAAACTAGGACGAAACTCGTTTTTGGCCGAATTTAGGCAAAACCGAAACTGAAAGTTCGGTCGGCCACTACGCACTCCTTTACTAGTAAACTTTAAATTTTGATGCGATCGTGGCATTGATTTTTGAGAGAAACAATTAAAAGCTTATATAAAATCAAAGTAGTTCTGAAAAAGAAGTGAGTCATTAACATGAAATAAAAGCCTGAAATAGTAGCTCGTAAAAAATATGTCTGTGGTTCTGACAGACGAAAAACCATAATTTTACCTGCAAGGAGAGTCTTTTGATTTAAATAACTGATATGCAAAATTTCAAATTGTTTTCCCTAACGGTAGTGACGACATTTCTGAAACAAAATAGTCATGTAAGACAACTTAGAATGGCCGTAACTTTATAAAGGTGAGAATAACCAGTAAAGAGATTGTCCACCCCTTTCAAAGCGCGCTGTATAAATACATCTACGTTTCACTTAATACCTATTCAATATAATATTTTTCTATTTGTTGGTCTAGAGCGGCGTATAACACGTGTTATTCAGGCGGGCCAGTGGGGAAAACAGGTTGGAGAACCACTGGGTTACAGTACTCGTACTCTTGAAATGCTTTCAACACTCTAATTTTTCTAGTTTGATTAAGGTAACAAACACGCCTATCGTTTCTCTCCCAGACGGCAACATATTTTGTAATGTTTGCAATGTTCTGTAATTATTTCGGGGGCCTGGCGATTGCCGTGGTGATGCTGCAGCGAGTTTTTTCATTATGGTTTTCCATGTCATGTGTATGTATTACTCCAGATGCTTTAGTAGAACTTGTTTAGGGATTATCCTTTGGTGGGTCSGAAGGTTACTTTTGTCGTTCTGACAGTCACTTAATAAGGCGTTCGGAATGGAGCTTAGATTAATTAAATGTCAACATTGCAGCAAGTTGAATCTGGACACCGCGCCTTCTGGAGTTGCTACATTTAAATATATTTCGAAAACTAACTAACAACTCGAAAGATAACTTATTCAGAATCTTTGAAATACCCACGTATCGCGTGTATTTTAAATATGGGGTAGATAAACTAAAATGAATATGACAAATATTACTCATTCAAAGTACACTCCGCACTAATATTATCGTATTACGCGCAGTTCAAATAAATCCCAAACCTATATCAAAGATTTATCCGGTTCAAAGAACTACGATAATGAAAACAAAAAATTTTAACAATAAAACTACAAGTAACGGTAATAAAATAATATGTTATTCTTAAACTCAGGTATAATTAATAAAATCAAATTAGTATCGTGTATTTCAACCTCTGGCCCTTAAAACAGCCTTAATTCGCCTTGGCCTGCTTTATACAAGCTCGAGGATATAATTTCGAGGCACATTTTTCTTTTCATTTAGAAATACAGCATATAATTCTCCAGGAGTCTGAAAGGTCCGCAGCTACCGTTGCCTTCGTAAGCCCCTTCCTATATAGTCCCAAAATGCTCGATTGGATTTAATTGCCGGCCATTGCAAAACGGACAGTTCCATTTCTGCTAAATATTTTTAACCTGCTCTCGCCATGTGAGGCTGAGCGTTATCGTATATAAAAAGTTATATCCAGCAAAGGGAGCATAGGGAACAAAATCAGGTTCTTCAATATCTTATGTAACTTGCTGCGGTTAAACGAGCCCCAGGTAAAGAAAGCAATTTTGTATGACCCTGAGAAGGCATTCCAGGCTCACACTAAACTAACCCTTAACCTAACGTTGCATGGCATATATTTTTCACCAGTATATTAATACGCTGGTATAGGCACCGAGCGTTGATATGAGCGGGGCGTCTATCAGCGAGTAGCGGTCGAAAGCGTTGTAATCGAGGGGAGTGAGGTTGTGTCAGTGATGCGCGAATTGCCATTATCTACGCGTAAACTACGTAAAATTCTACTTCAAAGGTCTACTGTATAAAATAGCATTAAGTAGATAAACAGAAATCTAGAAATACTTAGTTTTTTTAACGATATTCATCAGTACTTACTGCTCAAAAGCTCAAATTTGTATTTTATTATTTCTTTTTCTTGTTAACTAAACAAAATACTACTTTGTTATAATTGTATTAACTAGACAAACGTTTAAACAACAATAACCTGTTTGAGCATACGGTTGTTAGACCAGAAGGCCCGACTAAACAACACAAGCGAGCTACTAATAAAGACGTTTTGTAGTTCTTTATCGGTCAAATGGAGTCTTCAGTGAGTATTCTATGATTTTATTGTCTATAAACGGAAAAAGACGGGCAATTTCACATGCTACCTATTATAAACCTAATATACTAGTAGAAAGAAAGACTTCGAAACGTATGTTATGTCTTTTGTCTGCCAAAGAAGTAAAAAGACCGTCTGCAAATTTGCAATATACGAGGGTCATGTAAAAATTTCTACACACAACAACACAGCTTGCAAATGAAACGTATATTTTACAAAATTCCAATAAAGTCGTTCCATAGCTTCAGCAGTATTGTAATGTCGTTAAATACGCCATTTTTGTCAAGATGTTTCAGCAGTTTCAACGCGTATGCGGTTGCAGGGCTTTTATACTTCCAAATCAATTAATCGGACTTCAAAAAATTCTTCTTTCCACTGGAGGAACAGAACGAAATCTGGAGGACTCATGTCAGGGCTGCACAGGGGATGTGGGAGAATTTCACAGCAGTTCTTTTCGCAAACTCCTTTAACTGACACTGCTCTATGCGATCAAGACAAATACATTTCCTTTTCGGATTTGTCTATTGCTTGTTTGTCCATGCTGTCTTCTTCCATTATTGTAGCTACAATAGCAGCAAAAGTGTTGTCGGTAGCAGTATGAAGTCTCCAACTTCTGGGTTATCTTTAATACTAATCCAACATACTGAAACGCTTACTCCATCAAGTTACTGTTGAGCTATCCATACACGACTCCTGGTAAGCTTCTTGTAACGCATCGTGAATTTCGGCAACCGTTTTTTCGCAGTGTTTGAATTTTTATATACGCACATTAATCCGCTGCAGTGACGCGTTCCATTGCATCATACAACCGCGATTTGAGATTTTTTTACACATAAACTGAGTGAACTATCCGCATAGCTAAGTGATGTCCCAATGATAGGCGTTTATAATTTAACAGCAATTGTTTTTTCACCATCGCCAGTTCAGCGCCAGCTTGATATGTGCAGGAATTATGACATGATCATCGTATTAAGAAATGTATTGCCTTAAAAATTTTAAGGAATTGGATACATGGAGAAGCTTATAAATCAAAAAAATTGGAATAAATTAATTTCCACGATACATATAATACACCTTATACACAGCAACTAATACACAATAGCCATAATTACTCGTCTCATATTTTCTACTCAAAATCTACTCCCAAACGCTTTATCTATATTTCCTACGCACGTAATGTAGAAAATTGTAATTTACGCGTAAACGCCCATCACTGGGTTGGGTTCTGTTCTGTGGTCAAGATTTGACGCACGACTTGACGTGTTCAGGGAAACTGCTTTGAAATTCTTTTGAATTAAACCGTTTTAACATGAATGTTAATTACCATATAAGATGTGGGTTTAAAAACATTGTCCATCCCGAATTTCGAAATTCCACGGAGGTAACAATACAATTGCTGGTACAATCTGGACAAGTTTTTAATGCAATGGAATGCAAATGTGGTGCCATTTGTAGAGCTTCTGCGCAAGTTGTACGACAAATCTTTACCGCCGTAGATACAGTGCGTTAGAGTAGTGGTTTAAATGGGGGAGTTTCTTAATTTTTTGAGAAGAATTTTGTGTTATTTGCAAGAAAACAATTGAACATCATTCTACGATTTCAAATAAAAAGTTAGCTATTGTAGACTGTTAGCGTGAGCACAAATTATTCTACCCGGAATATCTCAAAAACAAATGAAGATAGGGTATTGGCATCGTAATACTTTTTTGTTTAATTCAATGTGCCCAATCGAGTGCGCTAGAAAAAATAGGGTTGTTCCATTTAAAATAATAAACTTGTAGTCGATATCTCTGACAGTTGACGTTCAATTGTTTTTTCGTAAACACCATAAAATTCTTCTCAAAAATTTAAGAAACTCCCCATTTAAACCACTACTCTAGAATTTCAAATAAAAAGTTAGCTATTGCAGACTTTTAGCGTGGACACTCTCATAAATAACCCTCGAACTGTTAAATTATAAGCTTCAACGAACAGTTAATAATACCGTTGTCTGAATATTGTAATATTCAGACATCGATAATACCCAAACTAGAATCTAGAATCTACTACAATTTACTTAATTCTGCTACAATTTCTCGGTAGATGTCGCTACACTATTTTATAAGGCAGGAGCAGCACTGGTACGACATAATAACTGCCGTGACACGGCAGGTTCTTGGGGATAGCATCTGCTTACACTAAAGTGACTTTAGAAAGTCACTGTATTTACAGTTGGCGCTTTAGTTATTTGACAGTCGCATCGGGAACAGTTTGTCAAGAACGTATGTCAGCACGTAAGGATTTTTATATATTTGTACACTTGTGCTTCAAAATCTTATTATGAATTAATATTTTGCTTCTTAATCAAAAGTTACAAAAAATTGTAAAAAATTTAGTAAGTGAGTCGATTTGCACTTGTGTAGATGAGGAGCTTATTTATTACCTACATTTACAGGCATTATTTAACCATGTGTTTTAGGAAATATAACTGCTAATTGTAAATCTGCTTGTCACAGCCATTTACAGCTTTAAGCAATGTAATTTTATCCATCAAGATTGGCTTACTTAAATATTTGTAAGGGCCAGTAGAGTCCTAGTGAATAGTAGCGTCCTGATATACATATATTGCTGGGGATGTAAAGTAATTCATTATATATGTGCAAATTATGAGCAGTAGCACAGATGTGAAGATGTTTAATGGGATGTTTTACTTCTAGATAGCGGATGAGGACGTACACACAACCAATCTTGAAAAAATGTCTCATACCCAAATCAACAGTAACTTGACAACAATTCAAGATACTTTAACTTTTATCGAATGATACATCGTACAGTATACCAGCAATTTTTATTAACAACAAAACTTAAGACTTTTAAGATAAATCAAAGTTGACCGTTAAATTTTAGGCTAATGTAAAACACAATGTTACTCGTAGTATTAACCAAATTATAACTATACGAATTAGGACCTGGCTGGTATCATCCGACAACCTAGTAATAAACATTTCTGTTCTTGGCGTTTATTGAATTGTAGTGTACATACCTACCAAAGTGGTCCCTTAAGGAAGTCTTGTGTGGGTATTATCCCTTATTTATCACTTACTATTATATAATATAATAATACAGACCCTTTGGAAATATTTTTAAAATATTTTTAAAAATGTACCTACCAAATATTACTAAAACGCATTAAAMACAACAAAATAATTTAAATAAGAAGATAGCTTATCTACGCTATCTGGCATGCTGTTGAAGACGGTTCCGTACATTTTCTTTTTTACCAGCTGCCAAAATCTCATTTTGTAGCATTCTAGCGGTAAAATCAGGAGTACAGGGAGGCCGCGGAACGCAAAAACGACCATCTGTAACCATATGTTGACCTTGTCATGGTCTTCTTCTGTAACTCCCAGGTTCTCTAAAGCATTGTGTCACCCTACTGACAGTTGATGGTTGAACTCCCAACATTTCAGCGACATACATAGTGCATATTAAGACCCCCTCCAAAGGAAGTGGTTATTTGGATAGCTTCTTCATAACTAACATGACGGATCAAGTGATGCGGAACATCCACCAGTATTAATTATTGCTGTTCCATATACACTAAACATCAAAGCGGTAAAGAAAGCAATACAAGAAAGCATATTTGATTAAAGCTATAGAAAAAATTAATAAAAACAGTGAAGACTTTTTCTTTTTTTTTTCGTTGAGGAATGTGAAGCCGACTTAATTTTTTATTGGATATTTAATTCTGCAATCATTAATCATAATAAAATTAGAAGATCTTAGTGTTGCGATAATTTTTGTGTATTTCACTGGGCTCTTTTCGGTGGGCTTTTCCTTTTCCTGCMAACCGTAMCACGTCGTAGTTTGTAAAGCCACCGCTAGATGACACATATCAATTTTTACAAAATGACCGGGCAATCGGCATTGTAGGTCTTTACTTACCGACCGCACCAACCTCCGTTGTAGTTCGTAAAGCCAGTACTAAATGACCTATTGCATTTTCACACACACCTCCAAAGTGCGGCGTAAGACGTGTAAAATGGCATTCCGATTTATGAAAAAAGCCAAATGCTGATAGCATAAGTTGCAACACAAGCAGAGTTGAGACAATCATTTGATCGAATTAAGTGGCATGCCATCTTTATACTTACCCTCTCTGATTACCCTTGATCCTAGCTACTCAAGTTCATAGTTTTGTTTCTCTTCTATTTAATTGGTGAAAAAATCCGCATTTTTTTTATCATTATAACTGCAATACTTTTTCCAGAGCTTGTAATAGACATTGCTAAAACTTCTTGTTATTCTTGCAACTAAAACAGACTAGCATACTGTACAGACGTTTATCTCTAATTACACAGCAGTATCACGATTAATCACAGTTTTCCATAGTCATAAGATATATTTCACACTTGAATTATCAAAAAGAGCGAGATTCTTTTGTGTTCTTATAATGGCCTCTGTTAAAAGTTTGGCTCTCGGTTTGGCTTAGAGAGGTGAAGACCTTAAAAGACTCGCAAGAATTTGCCACTGTAACTTAAAGTGACCATACGTCCCTCATTTGGAGGGACAGTTCCCCATTTTAAACAATTGTCCCTCATCAACTAATGTCCCTCGAATGTCCTTCTTTTTGCCTCTTTTTTAAACATTCAATATTTTCTGTTATGAGAAAAATAAAAACGATGCTATTGCTATTCGCTAATAAGTGGTCGGCACAATTCATAGGAAAACCAAATAATAAAAGTTGGATTGTGATACAGATAACTCTGGAATATATAAGTGAGCATTGTCCAGACCACGGTATCAACGAGACTGAACTTTTTGACAAAATAACATGTATTAAGTCTTTTAATTGCTCGGAAAAAAATTGAGGAGTGGAACACAGCAAAAACGTCTGTAGAAGATAGGTGAGTGTAAATGTTCAAACATTTTCGGGACAATGACATTGCCTATGCTAACATTTCTAAAATATTACAATATGGATTGTGTCTGCCCGGAACAAATGAGGCAAACGAACGGATTTTTTCCATTATAAATAAAGTATGGACAACTGAAAAAACGCGGTTGTTAATTGAAACATCATTTTTGTTAAGTGCTTATTTCAAAGGATAATGAACTTTTAAAACAAGTTCATTCTGCAGAAAGATAGGTTTAAAAATGTCGAATAAACCTATTTTTATTGTATATATTTTTAGTTACCAAAGTCTTTTTAAACGGTTTTATTTAGCTCACCCCGTTTGTTTTATTTATTATTTATTCTTGGGTCAAATTTAGTAATTCAAATTTCACCCTCTTCCTGTCAACAGATTAATCTGAATTTTTGTATACACTTTGGATTTTGGTGACAATACAATTATGTTTATTCATTATCATTATAAATTGAAGATGGCCGCCGCTACAAAATGGCGGATAATTTATGTTTTACTAATCCCATCAATATGGGTATCAAATGAAAGGGCTCAACAAGCAGAATACAATATACTATAAAAAATTGAAATCCAAGATGGCGGCCGCTACAAAATGGCGGATAACGTAGGTTTTATCAATCCCATCAATATGGGTATCAAATGAAAGTGCTCAACCAGTAGAATACAATGTACTATATAAAATTAAAATCCAAGATGGCGGCCTCTACAAAATGGCGGATAACTTAGGTTTTATCAATCCCATCAACATGGGTATCAAATGAAAGGTCTCAACAAGTAGAATACAATTTACTATGCAAAATTGAAATCTAAGATGGCCGCCGCTACCAAATGGCTGATAACAATTTTTTATCAATCCCACCAATATGGGTATCAAAAAACTGGGGGTTTACCAGCGGAACTGGAAATATTTGTGGGGGCAAAAGTCATGCTACGGTCCAATATTGACGTTTCAAAGGGATTAGTAAATGGCGCTATAGGCTACATCAACGTAATCGTTTGGCCTCAATTTCGTCGAACTCAGATGTATGCAACAGATGTACCTTCCGTCCAAATTGATTTCGCAAGAGACGGAGTACATCTTATACACCCGAAAGCCATACAGTTTCCAGCTAAGTACAATTACGGGACGGCTGAAAGAAGAATGTTGCCTTTAATACTATCATGGGCTTCTACAATACATAAAATGCAGGGCATCACTGTGGATCACGCAGTCGTATACTTAGGTGCGAAACTGTTTGAAGAAGGTCAAGCCTACGTGGCTCTTAGTAGAGTAAGATCTTTGCAGGGACTACGTATGGAGGAGTTGGACTGCAATAAACTAACGGGCAAGAAACCTTGCAATAATGAAGCACTAAATGAATTAAACAGAATGCGAAATAAAAACTAAAAACTAGAAAATAAAAATAGGTAAAAAAACTTTTTAAGTTAAACGGTTTTATGTTAAACATACATTGCAATGTTTAAGATAAATGTACTAAAAACCAAAAAATAATAAAATAGATACAGTCGTGGGAATTATAAACACATATGCATAGACTAGACTAAAATAAAACCGTGGGGCACGTCAATTGTCTACAATCGTTGATTAAAATGTTTGTTTTGTAATGTTACACTATAATTAGGCAGTTGTTCAACCGCCAACGATGGACGTGCCCCACGGTTTTATTTTAAGTCTAGTCTATGCATATGTTTATAATTCCCACGACTGTATCTATTTTATTATTTTTTGGATTTTAGTACATTTATCTTAAACATTGCAATGTATGTTTAACATAAAACCGTTTAACTTAAAAAGTTTTTTTACCTATTTTTATTTAATTTATAACTGTTGGTCTTTATATACCTGTTTTATTTATTTTTTATTATGTTTTTATTAGAAGAATACTATTATGTTTTGTATTTAGTTTATTTTTTTGCAATTTATTTGTTTCAGAAGTATATTGTTACGTTTTCAATTTAATTTTAGTAGAAATCAGTAAAAATATAATCCTTTTGATTGAGCTTTTTCTTGCTACGTGTATAGCCGATAAAATAAGTATTTCTATGTGCCGTATGGAATCGCGTCCGTCTTTGGAAGGTTTACAATCTGGTCACTTGTAACTAACTGATAAGAAGTAAGCAATACATACATCCATTATAGATCGCCGTGAATAATATACACAAAAGTTTACCATTTCCTTTGTTTCAACGCCATAGTAATAACCAACGCCAAAAAGATAGAGGTTCCCAGCAAACGCTCGCCTGCGTTTGCATCGCATAATAAAACGGAATAAAAGAATCGCATCCGCCGTTTACAATTTCACATACCATATCACAAAAACATACACCAGTGCCATCTACATAAAGGAAAACTTCCAATATGGGGAGCATCCCCGGCATGGCGTCAGAGTCGGCCGCCCCTGTCTCGGCCAATATGCAATAACAATACGTAGCTGGGTAAGTGAGACGTAACGAAATCGAACATGGCACGTTTGCGGTCGCCTGTTTTTTACGTCTTGTTAAAATTAAATAATCCTTGGCGAACAAATGGTTGGAAAGCAACGGGATATCCACCAATCAAGTTAGGTACGGGTTGAATTTTATTGGACCAGCACGGGCGACGGCGTAAATAAATTTTTCAGTTGCTTTCGGAAAGGTTTTACTTATGTGAACAGTTTAACTGCGTATTTTCAGATATTTTTATTTTTATTTTTAGATTTTATAAGTTAGTTCAGAAGGCTCAGAATCTTGTCAAATCTGTTTTTCTTTTGTAAATATCTCGTTTCCTTTGCTCTATATGACATTTGGAGTTATTATTAAAGCTGTAGAGTGTGAAATTCTCTACAAATTTGGTTTGGTGCAATATTTTATACAATTAACCTTTCCTTGAGATAAGGTGCTAAGAGCAGGGAGCGCTTAGTCATATGTATAATAAAGCCAAATCATCTACAGAATCCAGTACAAAGAACGATTTATAAATGAATCAGTCATTGCTATGTCACTTTTGTACCAATTGGGTGTTTTTTTTTAATAGTGCGAAGAGCAAGTGAATATGGCCTTAATGGCATATCATGTATTTTGAACATTTTATTTGATGTAATTACATGAATAACTAACAATAGTGACGTAATTTATCATATTTGCCAATTGCAACAATGACGTCTTCAATGTTAATACAAATTTAATCAGTCCTTCCAGTTTCAAAATGGAATGAACACCCAACACATTGTAGAAATAAATGCAAAATGTGCAAGTCTCATGCTAAAAAAGATGTAAAGTGAGGTTCGATATGAGAGGTTATATGACTTTGTGCCTCATACCCGTTTTCGATATTGCTTGTTTTTGGACATTTTTCAAATGAGCATTGCTTAATAAATACATAAGAACAATCAACTTAAGTGGTAGCATACCTATTTATGTATGCATTGCTTTCTATTGTTTTGTGGTGGAGGTGATTTTTGTGTATGGCACATTTCCAATTCCAGTTAAAAAAGGCATTACCTATGCAAAATATAGTGCTAAAGAAACAAGAACTAAAGGTATATCGTATCCATTAGGTACATCCTGCAATAGGGAACTTGCACAATTTTCTAATACAGCTAATATTTTTGTGACATACAGATTCTGTTAAATGATACAATACGGGCCCTGTTGGAACCCAAGAAAAAAATTTCTTCTGAAATAAATCGCATCAAAAGTGGGTAGTGGAGAGCCCTATACGTCACAGATATTAAAGCTCTGTGACGTTTAAATGTAGTTATCAGTGTTGCCAAATTAAGTAATATATATTAAGTAATATACTGTTTGCTACCGAAAGCTGTGGCAGTGGCCAGACTACTCAAAAGTCAAAAGCAACATAACGTAATGCCGCGACAGGAAAAATCTGCCAAATATCTCGTGACAAGATTTTTTGGGCGATTTCGTGCGCTACTAGAGCCGTGGTTACTGTATTTTGACACTTAGCTTGCATTTCCTTACATCTTACTTGAGCATTTTTGTTTAACAGTAGCAGTAAGACTACTCTACAAATGCCGTAGACAAAATATATTTACAAATATGACCGTGCCAGCACCAGAAAGCTGTCATCTGCGGTTCCAAAATTCATGGATGCTCGAAATTCAAAATAAAAAACTAGAAACACTATCTTAGCAATCGTTATTCAGCTCTCACCAGCGAAATGCTTCTTCTTCGTTGTTAGCTGTTGCTTTTGCCCCTTAAGAGCATACAGTCAGTAAGTGAAAAAAAAGACAAGACGCAAGTTTTAAGTTGAGCTATTTGTAACTTCACGTCCAACACAAAAAGGAAATGTCTGCTCTTGATTTCTGTCTCGATTTGCACGTTTCTGACAGCGGTGCTTTTCGTTTAGCATCAATATATGGCATGACTTTAGGACTCTAGTTATTATTATTCTAGCATTCCTAACATCAAGCTTTCGCGCAATTCACGATAAATTGCCCATTCTGACAACAAGAAACAACCCGGTGTATTTTGACGTCACAGCCTGCTTTAAAAGGTATGTTTGATGCTCAATTTTTGTCGTACTCTAATTTAAAAACGGTTGTAGGACTAATCTAATATCATTTAGAGCAAAGGAAACCCGATATTGACAAAAATTCGGACTTTGTGACCTTTAATATTGAATATCTTGAATCACGTACACAAGATGATATAAGAATTTTGAGATAACTTATAAATGTTAAAAATGAAGAATTATACAGTTTTTTATAACTTATTATTAACTATGATTCCGAGGTTTACCTCTTTTTTGTCACCTTATTTGACTGTATAGCCAGCATAATTATTTTAACCCAGATAATTCAAGCAATAGAGGAATTATTAGTGCAGGAATAAAATTTACGGGATTGGTGAGGAATGACCTTGAGAGCAAAAGTGTACGTTATCGGGAACCGCGGTGTCCAGGTTATAAAAAAACACACAAAAAAGTGCAACCGTCTTTTGCAACTGCTGGGGAAACGTAACAGATGCGACGAAAGCGCAGAGGACTATAAATGTACGGCAGAAAAGTCTCTGGGGGCACTGGGTCATTTTTTCATTTGAAATAATGTAGTTCTTCAATTGTTTTATGCATGTATGTGATTTAGTTTTGTCGTTCCTATGCATTGTTGCATCGTTGTTTCTTGTCTTATATTTTACTTGTTTTCAGTTCTTTTAGTCAGTTCAAATTGGTTTAATTTTTTTACGACTTATACTTTCCATTCAGTTAAATTCTGGCAGTACTGATAATTTATTTACTGAGTAATGTAGTACACATGAGCTCATTTTGTAAATCCCCTAGTTTTATAAGCGCTTTCATACCTGCAGCGTGAGTTGACCTATTTCGTGTCACCCTTTTCCCCTTTGAATTAAATATTAATTCTCTGTTACGTGGCATACGCTGAATTGCAAAATACAACACAAAGTGTGATTCGATGGTCAAAGAAGAAGTAAAATTTCTGTGATGTTCATCCAAGCGCACGTTACAACTGGGTGCTCTAAAATTGCAGTCCAAGCTGGGATGATTATGCCATGTAAGGGGGTGTACGGTTCAGCAAGTTACCAAGAGGGTTATTCCCCAAATTTTATTATACCGCCATGGCAACCGTGGATTTAAAAATCTCTTACTACGAGTCATGGTCGTCTGCCTATAAGGTACATTATCAGCCAAAGCATATGGGTATGCGATTGTAATAGTATTTAGCCTTCCTTTGGTAGAGGTAGAGGTCGCATTTATAGCAGCAGGTACTCGTACTGGTTTTGTTGAATTAATTCCATGAGGGCCATTTGAGTACGGATGCCAATTATTTTGGAAACATGTCGAGTATACGCACTTTTACATATTTAATCATGTCCAGTGTTAGTGGATGCGATTAATTTTTCAGCTTCACCTTACATAACAGAATATAAATTGTTAAAAAAACACCAAGGTCAGTATTGGAGCTCATACTTTTATTATATATACATATACTACGCCTTCAGCGCAATATATGCCGAGATCTGGTATGTGAGAAATAATTGTTACTAATTATTATTATCCAAGTTATTTTATAGATAAAAACATTATGCTTGGTGTTTTTAGAGGACGAAACAATATTGCGGCCAGAACATCAGTAAAGACAGTAAGGTTGGCTACTAACACTTTAAACGAATTTATTGTAACATATATTTTAAACACGGGAATAAGAAAAAAATTGCTTGAATAATAACTTATTTTTTTATATAAACGGCTTCAGCACTTTACCGAGCACCCTTCTGTATGAATATTTTGTCTGTAATACTTTTTAGCCATGTAGTGCCTAAGTATCAACAAAATTATACGGATATTGAAGCACGCTACTTGAAAAATTATGTGAAGAAAGTAGATAATGTAACATTCAGATTAAATATTTTAATAACACTGCTAAAATTGAAGTTTTTCAACTATTTTTGACGTAGTTATTTGATTAACTTTGTTTTGTAAAACCAGAACAAGCTAGCATCAGTTTCAATACCTTAAGCTTTTATATGTATAATTAAATGATATTAAACGTTACGTTTAGGCTACAAAAAGATTGCTGACAATTAGTGTTTCCACAAGACATCAAATATTTTATCCTACATGCTCTAATACTTAAAGACCCACAAGTATTTCGTTGACCTTGTGAAAACTAATGGAACGCATGACCAAGCTGTTGAGTTTTTGTATAATATTGTATTGTTTCAGGGGTAACCCAGCTCTGACTAGATTGATTAATGGTATTCCATGCCTACTGACCATTCTGAATAAACTATATTTGTGCTATTGGGCCGAAATACGAATACCTCCACTAAGGATGCCGAGCAAACGATTCGGAAGCGTCCCTGTTTTTGTCGGAGAACACAAGCTTTAGTAACATAGGTGGCATCCCATGTTAAGTGTATATTTTTTTAATAAGTTAAGCATAATGTGACATGATGTCCACTTACTGGGTGAACCTTAGGTTTTATTTTAATTTCAAGTTATATAACTACGAATACCAACCATTCAGTGTGTCGCTATAAGTAGAAAATTACCGTATAATAACAATGCATCTCGTAATATAACAATTAAGAAGTTATGTACTACCGCACACTTATTTGTTTGTCTGCTCTAAGCGACCTTAAATTTTGCCAAATCAACAACGAATTTAGCAAAACTCATCATAGTTTATGAGCTCAAAAACACTTAAAAAGTAAATAAAACTTGTAAAAAGTACTTAATTTAAAAAATTGAACACGTAACCTTATCCGTGTTCTAACTGTTCAGAACATATTAAAAGTTTATATTACATGTCACGTCCTCCTATTGCATGATCATTAGTATGAGTGTTCACTCTGAATAAGATGATAAAAAAAGAACAAAAGATGTCTTCCACTTGTAAGTTGCCTCTATCTACCGGTAACATTTGAAACCTCTGACATCCTCTTTCTAAAGAAGGCCATTTTTGTAGCCTGACAGATGGCAAAAATCGTTATCTTTTTAAGTGGAGTTATCCGTAGACTGGAATAAAGCTCTTGATCTCGTAAATTTTGAGTTAACGGATTAGGTACTTACAACGCTGTTTTCACAAAGCTACCCTAAGACGTTTTTAAAGATATCTTGCATTGTAATGCAGAATGGAGCGAATACCTATATGTGAATGAATTATTGTTTGCCGATGTAAGGCAAATTTCGGCGGAACTTCGTGGATTCGTATGCTGGGACTTATGTTGTTGTATATTGGAAATCTTTGATTTTTCGGCTGCTACGACGAAATTAACATAATATCTTTGTACTGATGATGCTCACTACTTTCATGTTCTTAAATATGTAAACCCGAAAACGACACTTTGTATGTGTATTTGTAGTCAACATGCCAGTAGTATTATTTCCTGGAACCAGAGCATCGATAATGTTGGAAAGGTAACTGATTGGGATGATATCGCTTAAAGTGTTAAGTAAAATCTTTTTTGCAATGTTTACTGCAATGGATTGTACAAAATATCTGTTTTCAGAAATGGTATACTGTCTAGAGGCTTTTTGTATTTAAACAAATACAAGTTTTGTAAAAACGCTAGGTAGCGGTCCTACGGATTACTGCAAACAGGTTTATTTAAATTTTACCTGATAAGCTGTCAACATATGTCATGTATTGATTGCAGCTTTAGCTATATGGCTTCAAGTCCGTTAAATAAATTCTTGTAAATCATTATTTTGTCTCAAATACGATTAATGGTTAGTGATATGTGAGGTGGTTTACCTGATACGTAGTTGATTTTTAAATGGAACTATATTCATTTTTACGAGACGCCACTGTCGAAACTATTACTTCACAGCGCCGAAACTGCACCACCACGATGACGTACACTTTTATAAAGATGATGTGAGTTTAATGGTGTGGCTTCAAGGGCTAGACGACTTCATTGGCTTTCTAACTTTAGCCCCTACGTGGTCAATATCGCGTCATGCTGATCAAACAGTTTTGACATAATGTCGCTCGTACGTTCCCAACTTTATCGATAGTAGTAAAGCTGCCGAATGACGCAGATCGCAGACGGCTGACGAAATTATTCCAAATGAACTTCAGAACGAAATCAGAAGAAAGGTCTTTTTAAAAGTTTKCGYTGGTAAATTAATCGGTGAGCTGCGAGCAATTATAAGTTTAAAAGCGAGGGATGAATTAATTTGGAAACAAATTTCGACAGCGGAACAATGAATAATGTAAGAAATAAACAGGCGGGCTTGGCCGGTGGAAATACATAAAAACAAATTTACTTTGGGGCGTCCTTGACATATAATTGTATCATAATGTACGTAATAAAGATTTTAAATGAAATAAACAGTTTTAAAGAATTTAGTCATTACGGTATTTACACCGGCAAACAAGTAATAATAATGTGCTTAAATACTTCTGTATACTATACATTCATTGTATTAACCTCTGTATTTGTTTCAGGTATGCTCTTAGTCTCTTTGGCTTTACAAGGTAATAATTGGCTTATGAACATTGTAAATAACGTTTAAATTTCAAAGAATAGACAATTATGTACAACACTAACATATATGCCTATATTATTTATGTGGAAGAAGAGTAGGTGCTGTTACAAAAGCTCTTATTAGTCGTATTTTGGTTACGTKACCATTCAGTGTCTTGAGTTGAAGTACTGATGAATCTGCCAAACATTATTAGTTATGCACCAGATCGTGATTATAATAGTAAAAAAAGCGCACTTACCCCAGTTTTTCTGACTTCCTCGTCTCTTCAGGGGGTTGGGAAGAATAAGGAGATGGAAATGAGGAACCCCTTTTAGATAGATTCACTCAGTTAAAAACTGGGCGATCGCGAATATTTGCAATAAATTAGCATCGCACACACACACGCTGGTGATCTTTTTGTGACTGACTGTTTTTTTTTCTATTCGATCTTATCGTCTTGAGTGATTTATTGGTTCTCTCATTAGATGCCAGTACATGTCCATCTTGGCATTCAAATCAAAAATCTAGCCTGAACAATTATAATATAAGCTGTTAATATCGCAAAACTGCATAATACATTTTGAAACACGATAATGCATTTAATATATGTATCTATTGGTGGCGATATTCAATATTGCGGTAAGTTTAGGTAATTAAATAAAAAATACACAATATAATTGATTCGCGTCGTTGAAATTTAATCCATTCACCGGAATATAATTTCAACTAAACATTTTGATGGATGCAAATGAGACATTTCTTTCACCTAATATTATAAATGGTAAAGTGGCATGTTGGCTATACTGATTCGTGGGAGATGATAGAATATGCACATTTAGCGCTTAATCTTATCTTACAGTGTCGTCTGTTCCTCACTATTCTGGTTTCAACTCTCTTTGGTTACATACTGAACATGATTCCTTATTAATCTGTACACGCAATGTATGTATTATTTTTTCTGCGTGTTGAATCTTCAACATTTGAAAATATCAGATTTAAAATAATGGTGGATTATTTTAATATTAGCGGTTCTCAAATTGTCTTACAAATATTTAAAAAACTAGAGCTTTATGTAAATGTTAATCACGGATGTGCGGAGATAGTTTAGTACAAGGAGCTATTGCTATAAGCTGTCAGTCTAATACAGAAAGACTTAAAATTTTCAAATGAAACTTTTTCTCGTCGGACGATAAAGACAAATCCACAACTTGCCAAAGAGATGAAAATTGCCCATTATTATTAAGTTGTATACCTTAATGGTGTACATGTTAAAAATTTATGCTTTTGAAAGACTAGATCGGAATGTACAGCATTATTGAAAAAATTCCTTATATTATACTCACGTGAAATGTTTATAGCAATACTATCAAGAAATAAAGTCTTAGGTTAAACATTGAAACATAGTTTCTTTAGCATTTTTTGCGTATAACTGAAAAGAGCAATAATTTTTTTAATTTTTTGAGTAAATTTACAAATTTATTAAGATTATTGAAAAATGATTTTTTTTTCTACAGTGTCATTTTAAGCACGTTTCTAATTGTGAACATTGCTTTTTTTATTTTATAAAAAATATATGTGAAAACTAAAAAATGATCACGGCAGAATTCTGTTCGATAATATTTTACAATAATTCTTGTCTTGAAAAAATATTCTGAAACGGAAAACATGAATACCTCAGAAACCTTTTTAATCCGAAACAATGGTGGTTATTTCACGCTCAAGAAGGTACACTTCCACCAAGTTTAATTAAAAAGGTATTATTTTTGTGTAACTCAAAAGTAAAATATGAAAAAACAAGAAAAAAAGTGTTTCTTGCATTTTTTTCCCAGAAATAAGGTGACGTTAAAAAGTGACCAGACAGAAGTTGTTTATTTTTTTCATTATCTACAAGTATTGTATTGGACACTCTGTTTTGAAGTCAGCTTTCGCCGATAATTGCAACAACCCGATCTTTATGCGTTTTTAACTCCCCTCCCACACACCCTTTTTTGACTTATCATATCTACCTATAAATGTTTGGATTATACATATTTTTTTTTCTTTAAAATGAATTATCTCGTCTATGTTGTGGGTTCCGATCAGTAGTATTTTCTGATTGATCCTGAAGCAACTCAACCGAAATACATAGCTACATACATCACTCCCGGCTTATATGTCCTATGATTTCTTAAATTCTCAAAATTATTCCGTATTCCTATATAAAAGAAGCGCTCGGAGATATATTTTTACCTAGGACTAATAAGCAAAGCACTACTATAAACAGTTTGGCTGATATTACAAAACCGGTGGTGGTACATAATCGACAACCAATCCAATTTCTCCCCATTTACATTCCGCGCGACGTCATTCAGTAATTAATTACGAAAAATAACAATTAAAAGTAATTAATTAATTTGCGGAACTGGGTGTTTCATTAGGGGGAAGAACTTCTGCGAACAAGACGTAGCGTTCCGCGAGCGATTCCCGGATGTTTCAGGCGAACAAATAGAATTTTTGCCGCCTTATTAAGCTAAAGGGCATCGATTAATTAAAAGCAATCTAGGTAAAAACGTTTCATTGAGACGACGTCACTGACTGGGCATGATGTATTGCCACTTAGGAGAATTACGCAGGCAAAGTTTATGCGAACACTAATCGGATTAGTTTTGACATTTTTCTTGTAGTCACTGACTAAGGAAGGCTAAATGCATACAAGTATTTTCTTGTCTTACCCTCCTCGGGATTTAAGGGAAAATCCTGCTTAAATTGCCTTATCTGTTTTTAGATTCAAGCCGCGGTTTTTACAAAATTGGGGAATCTTGACTTACTAAATTTGGACATTTGTTATTTGAAATACATGCAACCAACTACAGAAAAATATGTTTCGATATTGTTGTGGCTTAAAATTGGTTTTGCTTATATAACAAAGGCATGMGCATGTTAACTTGAGGGAATACAGGTCACTTCTTTTAGGAAGTAGTTCCCGTTAAGGCAGCTAGATGGCTTTATTATCATATTATTGGTTTATACCTGACAGATGGCATTGCGAACGTTCTGAACTATCCGTGATCTGTGGACTGTGGCGATTTGAAAGGTGCATTACCTCTTCTTAAATATTTTGTGCAAAATTATTTGGGCTTAACATTAAAAGAAGTGAAGAAATAGAACTCATTACAGCAATCGACGTCAGAAGCAGAATGTAGTTGTTTAACATTGAAGCCAATTAAAACTTTTCGAAACTCGATGACTGAAGATCGTTTGACAGCATTATCAGTCTTTTAATAGAAAAAAAGTCTATAGTAGAAATTACAAAACTCCAATAAAAGGATCGCCGATAATTTTGCTTCCAAGAATGATCGAAGGTTGTCGTTAACATGTAAAAAATAGGTTAGTATATTAATTTGTAAGTTACTGGTTCAAAATTCTTTAATATAATTTTTCAGACACCTTGTACAAATGATCACGAGCCGCCACTGCTTTGCATCTTTTTACATACTCTTCTGGCTTTACTTATGTGTAACCAATAAAATATTTGTCTTGTCCGTTTTTTTTTAAATTTTTTATACCTACATAAATGCCACTTTTAGAACAACAATATTATGATAAACTAGCAATAGACCCTCGCAAACATATAACTCATCTTTTATTTTCCAAAAATGTTATAATCAGATGCATTTTAACGAGAAAAGTATAGGAAAGGTGATTTCAGCAATACGGGGGAAGTTAAGAACGCGCTAAATTATAATATTTCAAAAAATTACGTTACATATGGATGTTGTAAGAAGTCAATAAAAAAGTCGTGGTGGCCGTATATTTGATACACCCGAAAGTTTGACGTGGTCACGTCAATCTTAAATAATTTTATTTCGCTGCGCATTTTAGTTGGTTCAAACGCTCAATGTCATTCGACAGTGTAGGTCTCTATACCGACCGTACCAGCCTACGTCACAGTTTGTATAGCCACCGCTATATGACACATTATCAATTTTCGTAAAATGACTTGACCATCGGCAATGTAGATCCCTTTACTTATAGATCGTACCAACTTACGTCGTAATTCGTAAAGCCACCGCTAAATGATCCGTTGCTGATTTCTACAAAAATAACTCGCAAAGTGCGGCATGAGATGTATCCACGTCAATAGACATTAATACTAGATCAGAACCGCAATCATTTTGAACAGCTACAGATCGTGAAATATGTTTCGTAAAGTTTTGTATAGATTCTTAAAAATAAAGAGTGCCGTTCCAACTTGTTGTACTTACATAGCTACGTATCTGTTTTTAATGGCATTTTAAAGATGTATCACAAGTGGGTGATTGCTGTTTAAAAATTTGAAGAATGGGAATGGGTGGTAAGTTTTTGCATATTTTTTTCCGCATATCTTCCTGCTTCACGAAAAGCGTTTAGAGATTTTTTGATTATATTGTATGCGTATTGGCAATAACGATTATTCTAATTTTAATAATGTAAAGTGAGATAAAAGCTTCGTATTGATTGCATATATTCAGCCGCATATCGATAGCTATTTCTGCAGACGTAGAGTTTTCTTAAGGAACATTTGAAAAGTAGTATACAGGTTAACATAGAACGATTACATTTAAGAGGATACATAGGTACATTTTTTTTGTAAAAATAAGCATATATATACCTAAAATTGCTGTTGCATGACATTTCATTCGATGAGGATTTTCAAATAATTTATTTGCTTGTGAGGCTGCGTTCTTCTTTAATACAATGTTTGCAATCAGAGAAATGAGGTGAAACCTATGTAGCGGATCAAAAATAAACACGTGTGTATAACAATAAAGCTATACCTACAAAGCAGCCTGTGAAATGTATGTTCAAGCTGAATGTTCAAATGCAGTCGCGAGTTATCACGTACAACTGAAAAGCGTTATTCCCGTTATAGTGAGCAACAACGACGGCACAAACCGAAGCGCCACTAGCTGCATGTGACGTATCCTCCCCTTTCAAAGCCCGTTTAGCTTTGAAGGTACGCGTTCAAATACATATTGGTGTCTGTGTGCCAGCGGCCACCCTACTGTGCTTTCAAAGCAAAATATTGCATGTAGCATTGAGCTCGCCGAGATATAGTGATGTTATCTACGTTAGAAAGCTCTTTAGGAATTCCTGGAACTTAGCGAGACAATTTGTGTCCATGTATATAGTATATGACGAAAATGTCGAACACCCGAGTGCTTTCCGTTAAAAATAAGAGCAAAATGTTTAAACAAGTTGATTCTTTTCCAAACATGTCCCTATAAAAGTATCATATTGACTTCCTGCTTTGTTATGGAGCCATGTTCTTATTTTGGTTATACTGCAAAAAATATATTGATATTAATTATAAGACGGTGCTTGTAAATGCGATATATAACGAGCATCCGCAGGCGTTAAAAATTACAAACGCGTGTGTGTCAACTACGAGGTTCATGTAAAAATTAAAACTGTAAAAGTACAACAAATCAAGTAATACAAATTATATTCAAACAACAATTTTTTACAGATCACACCGGGTAACAAAAAAAACATTTTTCCCTCATCAAACTAAAATCTCAATCTAACGGATTTTATAAATTATAAGGCGTTTTTCATTTCGAGCAAAAATTAAAAACTCGCAAAACATATAGCTAATACCTCTACAGCTCGACCGACGAGAACTTGCAGCTGAAATTCAGGTAAAATGCCCACAAGAATGAGGGGAGAATGGAGCTCCCGATCCTGCTGTCGTTGTGTACAGTGTGCAGCCATGCGCGGGCCCAACTTAGTCGCAAGTTCTAGTCAGTCGAGCTGTACAAACATTGTATTCTTTGAACTATTCTGTTCATAATTTTCTAGTATGACACACCTTTTCGTGTATATAATTTATTAGTATTTTTTTAATATGTATACCCTGAAATGTTTTTCAGTGTCCAATTACCTGAGTACAGCATAGCGCGAGTCTCGCTGCTCAATAATTGAGTATTTGTAATGTATTTATATTTTATTAAATGGCATATTAATAGGTAGCATCTAATCCACAAAACAGCTGTGACAACTTATAAATTCGAAAAAATGGATCGTAAGATGTATTTTTAATATTAAAAATGTGAATATCTAGAGGGACCGCCAAAACGCGAACATATTGGCCGTGACGTCAGGTGTCTTGTAAATGGCCGCTTGTTTACATCTGGGGTCAGCGCGCCACGCGTCGGCCTCAGCCCGTCAATTTATCAGTTTGTTGTTTGCGTTCATTTTGTGACAAGCGAATTAAAATACGCCAAGAAAAATTGAAATACTTATGAGTTATGGCTTTTGAAGGCATGTTCATTGTTGTGAAATTTGTGTACGGCGACGAGGGGTTCAACGCGGCGTCGATGAGGAACGTTAAAGCAACAGCAAAGTGAACTTTTTATCAAATTAACGTAGCATTGATAATTTGATCACAGTGAATTGTTGGCTTTTATTTTAGAGGTCACAATAAATATAAATTACCATTTATTTTCGGTCCGGTCTAGCTAACAGTCGAATATATGGAGAACAATGTCGTTCTTTATTATAACACTTCCCTCTGTCAACTTAAAACGCATATGATTTTTCATATCCTCTTCAAACTATAACAAAATGGAAACTGAATGGTAAACACTTATAATCCCAAAAAGAATAATAAAACTTACAGTAAGAATGAAGATGATCTTCACAACAGAAAAACAAACTGCAATTTCGGCATATCACGTCTAGGGGCCTTAAACAAATTTTTCATACGTTGATAATCTCGAGGAACGGTTGCAAATATTTTGTTAGCTGTACTAACTGAAGTACTTTTATAACCATGTACAAAACAACACTTTTTTGTTTTCCACACATAATAGGTGCTTGAGAAACTACACATATCACTTTTGGTGCGACCTCTTACACCGTCCTTTCAATAAACACCACACAAAAGCTTTTCCAATACAAGACTGATACTACACCATTAAACAGCACGCTCCTCGGTAATGTTTAGATGACACTTGACGTCACGAGTTGAATAACCTTGGATAGAAGCGTTTTGGCAGTGACTCCTAAGATTCCAATTTCAGACCTGAAATTCTCTACCTACAAATATTTTTTTTGTTTTTTTTTAACATGGCATACGATATATATGCACTTCAAGATTCATTTTACGTAATTTTCAAAAAAAAGTGATAATACCCAATTTGGTGACTTAGAAGGTGTTTATTGCGTGTAATACGTGGTACACCTTCTCTAAGTTCACTGCATATATTTTCTCATTTATTACGTGAGAGTGTGACAAGTGTATGCAAATACACTTGCTGAGCTTCTTGAACGTTTAGCTTGACCACCTTTGGTAAATTCCATTCGCGGTGTCGTAAACAACAAATCCTATTTATTTAGTAAAAAAGGTTATAATGTAGCTTTCTAATTCGAATATACGCCACTAATATCAAGAGTGAACGAGTACAAAAGTCTTTAAAAAGTAATATGTAAGGAGGTCTCGTTTAACAAATGAATCATAAAAACTACATCGATATCAGCTGCGACAAATGCCGACTTCCGTTTTGCGAGAGGCATAAACAAAAGAAACGAAACACATTATCGAGAAAGGCAAAAAGTCACTTAATGCAGAGAAACATCGAAAACGCATTAGCTCCTAAAAATAATTCGCCCCTCGACCCGCCTCGCGTGACAGTCACCAAACAAAAATTTCGCCGTTTTGAAACATGCAACCTACAAAAAACAAGTGCATACATGTGCCGGAAACGCCTCTGTTTTCCATTCTCGCCTGTCGGCCGATTTTCTAATTAGCCTCTGTGTTCACCAGTAAACAGTAGGTCGACGAGACCCAATCGACGCCTGGTAACAAATGACATGAAAAGCAAGACAAACAAAGCACGCGTAAATCTGATCGCATACCCTTTGTTTCACAGGGTTACGATCGAGAGACGTAGCCATGCAAAACAAAAGAGAAATAAGGATGTTGTATAAATCAAACAAAGGTTTTTATTTTATTTAAAATCCCGCTGGACAATCTGTTCATTACTGTGAAATCGGTACGTAATGCCTCTAACATTTATAATACAGAATTTGTGTTTAAAAGTCAACGAGTATTTTTCTAATATGTACGAATATGCAGGGTATTAAATTTTTCGCGGCAATATGCACATTAATTCTTTAAGTAGAACTATATATGTACAAATTTTGTTTTTCAATAATTATTGCGGGCTTGCCAATCAATTTAACTTTCTATGAAGTGTTACCAAATTACGTTAGTCTACTTATAGTATTCCAACCGAAATAAGATGATATTACTCTGCTATTGTTTAAGAAGTTAAATACTTTTACAATGGGCAGTTTTATATTATAAATTTCAGCGCGAGTCCCCATCTGGACCGTAGGGTTAGGGAATGTGGGGCGGTATTTGTTGGACAGGGKAACGATTGCKCCCAGTGATAACTAATCTTTGGGATAATTTTTGTAATCTTGTTAATTGCTTCTCAGGTAATGTGGATCTATAATTTTTTGGAATAAAATAAAGAGGTGTGAGTKGGATATTCTCCAATGTATTTAGGATTTGGATGTTGGTAGTCGGGAATGCAGTTGCTAACAGAATTTWGTAAACATGTATCATCGTTTTATCGTTTTATTTGTAGCTATTAGAAATAATAATTAAATATCCGTATACTGATAACAAACAGTTATCGATAACTATCGATATGTCGATGATTATCGATATATCCAGATTCGATAATTATCGATATATCGACATACACAATAAGCTATACATAAATTACACGTAACTGTAAAAAAATATAAAATATTTCTAAACGCGCTTGCAAAGAGCAGGTTATAACTTCTCAGTTGACATATTAATACTTTTTCATTTTTTTTTAATGCTTACTGTGTATTAAAACTGTACTAAAAACTGAATCTACATCAGGTTGCATGCATGCAACTGATGTACATTTAATATATCGCTAGTCGGTGTGGTTATTGATATATCGACAGTTATTGATAATTATCGATATATCAACATTTGCTTCCAGTCCTGCTCCACTTTACTTGAGAAATACATCCTTACTTAGAACTGAATCAAGACCAGTGATGGGCGTTTACGCGTAAATTATAATTTTCTACGTTACATGCGTAGAAAATGTAGATAAAGCACTTTGGCGTAGATTTTAAGTAGAAAATATAAAACGAGTATATTATGGCTAAAATGTATTAAGTACGTACTAAAACAAAATGACAGTAGTTTGATTCTAATTTCCCTGTTTTGTTGGCTTCTCCAAGTGTTAAATTTCTTAAAATTTTATACTTTTTTATATCTAATACGTTAAATGGACATAGATGTCGCTTTTTATTATATTAAAGTTTCGCAAATAAGTAGAAATCGACTTCTTATGTTAAAATAGTGTTTACTCTTCTTTCTTTGCCAAGCTTTCGATTTTTATTTCAAATCTTCGTCAGGGCTTCTATAAACATTTACAATGGTACATAAGTATAACAACATGTAGTTGAACCGTACTGAAAATGCGGTTTATAATAAGGGGCCAACTAAAACATGCAAAATACGATCCACTTATGTATAATGTTATTTGGAATTTGAAGTTTTGATTTTAGACAGGTTAATGACAAAATCTGAAAGTTGCAACATAGCTACATTTTTTATAAATTACTGCACGGTTTACTAAACATTTTTATTTTCTTAACTTATGATTTTAACATGTCTGAGACAATAAATAGGTGTCAATGTAAATATTATATTACAAACTTGCATATCATGTTTCAGTAAGCAGTCAATGTATACAAACGGTTTTTTTACTTCTTTGAAACACATAAGACAAAGCATATGTTTACGACATCTTTCCTTCCACAACTATATTAAGTTGCTTTCCTAATACACTATCAAATTCGGTACCGCAGTTACAAGTTGATTTTTTTCCAAAGAATTTTTTTACTACAACACAACTAGTTGGTCATAGTTAGTTGCTTCTTTAGATAAATGTATCTAGTTCAGCAACAAGAACTGCTTGTGTACCCCGTTGATCTGCTTTCAAAGAATTTGCGATAAAAGAACATGAGTAGCTTATGAAATTTCTGTTTACAGAGAAGAAAGAACATAAAATCACAGTTTACAGTCATTAAGGAGTCCATTTGACCGACTGG
This sequence comes from Rhyzopertha dominica, assembly GCA_025024175.1. Taxonomy (NCBI): domain Eukaryota; kingdom Metazoa; phylum Arthropoda; class Insecta; order Coleoptera; family Bostrichidae; genus Rhyzopertha; species Rhyzopertha dominica. The sequence continues at coordinate 36,338,848 of QCXZ01000138.1, forward strand.
GAGCTTCAAAATGCTTTTCACAGCACGCTTGTCGGGTCTTCTGGCCCTAAGGTATGACCAAATATGTTATTGCTGTTTAGACATTTACCACGTAAATATTACAACGGTAATAGACACCATTAAATAACTAAATATTTTTAAATTTCTGATTATCTACACAATGCTGTTTTCTACAGTAGAATTTCAAAGTAGAATATTACATAGTTTACGCGTAGACAATAGCGTAATCTACATGACGTATTCTACGCGCCCATCACTGATCAAGACTGCTTACAAAAGGAATTATAAAAATATTGGTATATAACATACCTGACACTAGGCTTAGTTCTAAACAGTACAAGTAAAATTTTTAACGCTTGCTATCTTTCGATAAATGATATACCTAATAAGTTGCTGAGCAAAAAGCTGCAACGTCTTTTAGTACTAGCAATGTCACCTTTTGATGATAATTAAGATACACAAATTAGATAAATTACAGTGGTAATTTTATATTGTAAGCGACTGTTCGCATTTAATGTAGGTCAGCCTTTCGGTTACACAATCAAAATTAAATAGCAGCTTTCTTCTTCATATGAAACCGATCGATAAAGAAGCTATTGGTGCAGTCGGTCTCCACGCGTGCATAGGTAATTTCGGAGACCGAACACTTTGACCCCGAAACCTAGGCTCAGTTTCAAGCCATCAAATGTTCGCATAAATAGGCATGGAACCTGAGGATACACTCTTCGCGTTCAATACGCAGTGGGACCGTCCAATTTCCTAAATGCTTATCTTTACTACATCAACCCTCGTCGTCGACTGAGACAACCTCTGTCAAACTTGAAACGTGGGGAAGCCCTTATTCAGGGTGCAATTTTTCTCAAACGAAATAGTAGGCACGCACAATATTAACATCCACTCGAACTAAGTTGAGTGGGGGTAGCATCTCATTTGCTTAGGGAGTTCAAACAATAGTGTTAAATAAATTCCTATCTGACTTAGTTACAGCTATAAACTACCATACGTAATCTTAGACATAACGAACTGGAATGGAATGAAAAGCTGAGGCTAATCGCAGCAAATCCCTTATCGCAGTAGTGAATTGTCTAGCTTGTTGACGGATCATAAGTTCTAGTAGATGTGATATTTTACAATTAATTACAGAAGAACGATTGTTTGTAAATACACATATTCTGTAACATCGCGAATTATATGAAAACTGGACTATTAATAATGAAAGCCAATACGTATTTTGATCATTATACGTCTTGGCTTATACATCCAAAAATTTCTGCTTGGACACTATAATTAATTACTGCAAAAATCAGAAAATGTGTCCCCTGTTCGCAGTGAGAGACGTTTTCAACATTAAAAATGCAAAGCACAGCACACACCGAATGCGAGTGTTATCAGACACCAAACTTTATGCTTATATTCTAGAAAATGGTCCTTTCGTGCAATGTGTCCCATTATTGTTTGCAAAATATTATTACTTAGGGATATTTCCAGGTAAATTTGGGGCCATAGAGTTATCCAGCGAGTTCTGTCCTATTGATAACACCCCACCATAAAGTAGCACACAACAATTTTGATCTCAACCGTTCCTTCATGGATAACTAAGATCTTGGATCATAAGCGTCCGATTGACTTGAAGTGTCCGCTAGATGGTAGCACGTGGTTTGTAGGGTCACTATAGGGTGCTACCCTTAGGGTAAATATACCCATTTTCGAACAAAGTTTTATATTTTGCTTGATGGGTATCGCTGGTCGTGATTTTTGGTGCGGAGTATGAAGCTGCCTGTCGAATTTTTATTAAGACAATGACGGACACATAGACAGATATGCGTCTTGGTACCTGAAGCTGCCAAATGCAACAATATTCTCCATAAATGTCGATGAACATAAATTTTTTAGACTGAGTGTAAAGGTATACATCAAATATGGATTAAGACGATGAGGGATATTACACCATGGTATCTAAGGTTCGAAAGTTCGATTTTTCTTCATGGGTGTACGACATGGTCATGAACGGTACCTTAATTTGCAAAAAAATTGCTTCATTGTGATGCTAAGTATGATGGTGCATGTCAAATTTATACTAACAGGGACCTTGGTTCCTAGTGGTGCAAAAAATAGATTTTGCTTCATGGGTGTCGTTGAACGCGATTGTTGATGCTGAGTATAACGGTGTGTTTTGATAAAGCTAAGACGGACATAAGGCATTCTGATACCTAAAGGTACAATACTTGTTCTTGAGTGTCGTTGAACGTGATTTTGGATGCTGAGTATGATGGTGCATGCAACTATATATTAATACCAGTGCTTATGTTATTAAATAGCTACCTATATGTGACGAGTTTTGATTAATTTTTGTATTTATCATGAATTTGTTTAACCGCACGGTTGTGAAACCGACATCAAGTGAAGCCCGATAGTTCAATGGCTAAGGCGTTCTTCAGTAAGGAGGTAGACTAATTTTCACACCTGCAAAAAGTTTATTACGACAAAACAGGATATGCCTTAAAACGTACGCATTTACCATTGCACCATTAGGCATTTTTTTAAAGCTAAATACAGAAATATTACGTGCTAAATATAAAAGCTTTTCAAAGATATTTAGAAATTTTTTTTTGATATTTCCTAAATAAAGGGTATAATTTTGTAGAAAATCATAAGACAACGTTTAGCTCTGTGGTACTTAAAGTTTTCTGAATATTCCCGTAAGGGATGATGTTGCTCCAGATACCCGTTATATACTCGTATTTCTGCACATGCCTGCGTTGATAAGTAAATCTTCTTAGCTATTATATAAGTTATATGTTAAAGGTTTGTGAAGTTTGCATTCATCGAGAAACATTCTGAATTAATTAGGTAGCTTGAAAACAACCTGACTGTTTTGAACGTATTTGTTTTGTTTCACTCGATTTATCAGATCGACCTAAATGGGCGTTATCAAAGAGATAACAGCGTTATGCTAAACTCAGATGTGCAGAATCTTTTTTATGCCTCCGTTTTTACAGGGGTTGTAAAATTCAGTTGTAAAGATCCCTCGCCCGGATTTTGAAGGCCGATTTCGGCAATATCAAAGACGTATTGGATGTGGGAATTTCTTTTTTCTATTTGATATGTTTTTTCTGATGATGAGCTAATGTTCTAAAGGGTTTGATTTTTTACCTCTTCTTACGCAATGTAAGACTTTCATGTTGTTTTCGTCTAAGCAATGATTATTTTTCATTCAATTGTTAGCAAAACTTGTTCTGCTTTTATATGAATTTATATTTGCAACGAWTTCTTAATTTTATTTTTAATACCTCTATTTGATTGTACTATGTATACGAAATCGCGCTGCATGCATTGTAGTTGGTAACTCTAACTTTTTTTAAAACTATTAGATTTTGGCTTGTTGTTAACTAGAAGGCCTCCCAAATTAAACAGAATTACCTCCTTTGCTGTTATTCCGAATGCATTCAGCCTATTTTTAACGCAAACACTAACACCTTTGACATAGTTCACTGCGGCGTTTGTGTTATTGTTCCACATTTTTTTGTAAGTCCCTTTCTTCCTCTGTTGTATTTAAGAATTTGAAAATATATCCAGGCACACATAATATCATCTACGTGTCTGGTTCATAATAATACATTCTTAACAATTTCATTATTTTGCAAAAAGCTTCTGTTCGAAATTCGACATGAAAATTTCGGCCAAAACTGGAAACAACGGCGATCTCATTGGCAGTTCATCGTCTTGCTTGTAGAATACGTCATTGAAGGGAAAACAATAAAATTACCACAACATCTAATAGTTTGACAGGTGGTGAGAGTGTTCTATTTTATTTTTGAGAGTTGTTAAAAGTTCATTAGAGGGAGAGATAAATTGAATGAGACAGAGCACATACGTGCAAAATAATCAACTTGTTTCCAATCTACCTAAATGATTAGGTTTGTTTAACGTTTTAAAGAGATTACCATTGGGTAATTGTGTCGTAGCTTTAAAGTTGATATTGGGTGGAAAATTAAGAGTAGGCACATAATCAGTTAATCATAACTGATTGAATATTTTCGAAATAAAGTCAATTTTCATTAACCTATACTATTGTATTGTAAGAGGATGTCATCGAGCAGGTTTCCTTTTGTTTCTAGTAGTAACTTTCTTAAAAAAGATATATGTTTCGTCGTTTTATAATCTCGTATTTACGACTATCAGCGTTGTTTCCTTCTTAGCAAAAAAAAAGAGAAAAAACTACCATTATTCATAACTTATGACCATGCAAAGGTTAGAAATACAGTTTTCTCTAACCGCTGCATTTTGATGTTATTTGCCATTTGGAAACTATTTTCTCATCAGCCTATGATATTGTTATTTTATTTTGTTTGTTTGTATTTTTTTTGTAGATAGTTGTGGAAGTTAGTATAATGTTATTAACTGCGTGTAGTAAGCAGGTGTGACTTTCCTTAATTAGATCTTAATACTAATCATAAATGTGACTCTTCCCCCTTAAATTTTTATTTGCAACCCACCTTCGATTGCAGTTAGTTCAAGGACGCAATATTTTAACCTCAAATACTAACATTCGCTGTTACAAGAATGAATTATTTAATAGCTGTATCATCAGGTATTTACACCATTACCCTTAATTATGTTTCCAACGAGTTCTAAATTATTATACAAAAATGTTGTGTCTTAGCCTTATATCTAAACATGAAGCTTTTTTATCCTATCAATATAGTATGTACAAGGCTTCTAAGGTTTAGATGGTATAAATATCAACATCCTTGTTTGACCTGACCTGTCGTCTGTACAAAGCAAACGTCATTATTTTGCTATAGAATTATGTATATAAACAGAAGAATGGATACCTCAAATCCCTCTTTGGTGGCACGTTCCGTCCCATCCAATTCTCTTCCACGTKCTTTTTTCTTTGGGATTTGAATGATATTATAAACGGCCGACAATAAATTAATGTATGCTGGTAGAGCACGTCACTTATACAACTTAAAACGCTAATTGATTAACATCCTTTATCGCCCACCTCTGGCCAAATGCAGGAAGTCCATGTCCTCAGTTAATTTAGCAGCGGACATTTACATTTTGTTGCTTTAAACCCGCGAAGTTGGCCTATTAGKTTTAATTATAGCGGCGCCTTGTCCTCCAGGGCKTCGTCCCGGGAGGACAATCTAATACAACTCTGTGACGTCATGTGGAGTTCGGTGTGGGTCTCCCGACGACGGCATGATGGATTATCCGCTTAACTATGTTGAATTAAGCAATTACATCGCATACGAATTATTAAATGAATGTGGAGGCAGCACATATCTTGCACCACTTATCACTATGGCGAGCAAATTACGGCAACAACGTCGACCCAAGACCCTTTGTGCCTCTGGCAATGTGCCATGCTTCGTTATATTATGAAACGTAGTGGACCTTCCTGAAATGGGTTGAGAAGCATTGAGTGTATGTGCATTTAAATAAATACTGGGGCTCAAAATTATTGCGGCAGTTCACTTGTGGATCACGCTACAAAACTTGAAGTTGCAGGGCTGGAATCGCTTACCACAACAAGACATTCACCACTTGAATCGAAACACTATTACAGTTTCTTTGCCTTTCCTTCTTAAACTCTTACTAATTGTAACCGTTTTTTGCAAAAATAAATACAAAATTAATACAAAAGCATTAAAAACATTTCTAGTTGTTGTCTTATATTTGACCTCAGGTATATTTAAGTGCTTGCTTCACTGCCTATTCGTCTTTTCTTTTATTCAGTTTATTCATTCAAACGCCTCTATAATGTGAAAAAAAGTTGATCTTACACAGTTTGTATGAAACGGCGCACGCATATTATCTGTGTAAACAATACATAAATGTACAGCAAGTAGTAGGATTATTTTATAGTTGCAACAGCCCAGAAACACGGGTTACTAACGTTAACGACAACGTCGATTGTCCCGTACCACGTAATTAAAATAGAAATTTCATTTTATTCTTCTGCCAGACACTACAACATTCAGTGTATAAGGTTAGGTAGGTACAATAATATCAAGTCGCACTAACAACTGGGAAATGTTCCATAATGAGAAAATTCTATCAATTTTCAGCACAGTGTACAAAATATGTGTTATTGTTACTTCGTGAGCACAAAGGCAGATTTTATTTAAGAATAGGGGGGAGCCATTTTTACGATATAGCTCACACAGCGCTCCTCGTGGCAAAAGTATTGAATGAGACACAACTGTTCGGAAGCTTAGTGGACCTGTAATAAAAGACAAAAGTTACCATCATAAATATAATTAATATTTAATCTTGAAAGAATAACCATTTACGGACACACTATGTATCTCGCTTTGCTGTGTTGATAATAAATGTCGTTTTCCCTTTAGTGACAGTCAGTAGAAACAATATAAAAACCACAGCCGTATGTATTTGTACGGGGTTTCTATAAATGATTCACGCAACGCGGGCGGCGTTGATTTCTGAATTCTTTGTGCCGCCTTTTTGTAATTGCTGCCAAGCTACAACATGCACAGCGATAGCAAGCGGCGATAGTACTGAAGGTTGCAGATCAATGTCACCCCACAGCTCCGAAATGTGAGCTTTCTGCAACCTTAAAGTTAGTCATCCCACAAAACACTAAAGAATATGTTGAATATACACCCTCCAAGGCGTTTTCTCATATTAACGTATATCAAATAATTCAAAAATCGTCAGACGACAAGTATGCGTCACTTTCCCGAGAGGCGGCAAATTGATTTAATCGATAATTTCCATAAGCGCCCTGGATGCATGAATCATTTATGGAGACCCTGTTAAAATGCATAAATAAAAAATATACCCGTCCTGTTAAATAAATAGCCAAAATTTTATATTTTACATGTATAATATTGTATTTAATTTTTTATTTATTGACAATATGCTCATAAAAACTTAAAGAGGGTTCAACGTCTGTGAAAGCAATGGGAACATGTTGGCGCTAACTTTTTTTACTTTATATATAAGAGTCTAATTTTATATCTTCCGCAAATTCGCAATTTAAAATGTTAGAGAAGCTTTTGAAAGAATTTAAAGTCCTTGATTTTTATCTAATACTGATAATACTAATAATGATTTTTCGAAATAATTTTTTTATAGGTAACAGTTCACAATACGTCATGACATGACATGAAAAATTTGTTCAATAAATGCTGATGCTAACTAATAATTTATTGGTTTTTTATTTGAATCGTCAGAAAACTCCAAAACAAAATATTTAACATTTTAATATTTTTTTTTAGTAAAAAGTTGAGGCACTTAGCCCAGTTCCCCACCATTACAGTGTTGAACTCGCAAGGCGCTTTAAAACATGTTATGTTACTATTTAATTCATTCACAAGAGGGAACTGGTTTCTGATATTTTCGGCATTTCTACTAATGGCGCGAGCCAAAGAAGAAGCATCAATTAAATTAGGAAATACTTTTTTTTAAATTATACCAGGTTTTACAAATGTGATAAGGAATTATCAAATTAGCAATATACCGATATATTCAGAGGTACGAAGAAGAAGAACAAGAATTTCTGCGAGGTATTTCTGAATATGAATATTCTACTAACAAAGTTACAAAGCACGAAGTTAAATTGTTTCCTTGAAAAATATTCTCAACAACAAAGTAAGAACTTCATTTATCTTCAAGTGGATGAAGTGATGACTCTTGTGGTCAATATATTGCTAATTTGTTAATTGGTTATTGGAATGCTGAAAACGCCAGCAAATACTATTTTTAATAAGTTGTGTGAAGTTAGATAGGACCAACCATTCTACAATAACATAAAGAAAATCAGATTTATATTGTAAGTAGAAATTTAGATGGCAATGCATCTGTCAGAATTACACTGACATGATGACAAAGCCCCCAACTGCCATTACGGAAGCTAGTTCCTAAAGGAAGAGACCTGTAGCCTGACTAGTTGGAGGAGTAGTACATTTATTTTAATCAAACATGTTCATGACGTAACTACGTTTCTAGTATTTCATAAGTGTGCAACTGTTTTGTTTTTAATTGACGTGGGGGTTATCGATCTTGAAAACAGGATATACGGCAGTTTGTAATGCCAAACATTATTCAGCCACTGCTATTAGTGAAGGCTTGACGCGAATAGTTGCCGACCAAGTTTCGTCAAGCTCCTGGAAATTCGAAACAATTTAATATGAACATGAACTGCAGACTGACTTCCCTGTATTCCGGCACACAGCTCGGGTTACGTCTTGTATAAATCACCGTACAAATTTTCATATTCTGTCTCCGCCAACTTTCGAGACYGTTTCCTCATGTTTACTGGCGTGGCGTGCCTCAGCATATGTGGTTTCCGCACAGTGGCATATTATATTTAATATCATAACGGCTTAGCTTCAAGATTGGGGTGCAGATTATGCCCCGCTACACACACACGMTGTCGTGCGGGGTAACTAACCCTGTTTACTTGTGTACCGGTGCCGAGATTATAATATTCATTATTGCAGAACTTACCTTGAATTTTAATGGGAACTCCGTTAACGTCTAATTTAAATTTGCAAATAGTCTTTTACGTAGACTTAATTAAAGAGGATSCMGGAAACCTGMGGTAAGTGTGAAGAGTGAACGCTGTTGAGCGGCGTTGAATGCGTTAAGTATATTTGTACTAAATGAATTTAATATAAACGGGATTTTATTTAAATAGCGGAACCATTTATTGAAAAGTAGAACAATTCCCATACAGCACATGATATCTGGTGGATATCCACAGTATATCACTATTATACATATAATATCTACATCACACATGGTTATACATTAGATATACAGGGCCGCTACAAAGCGTACGACCGATTTTTCTGAAATTGTGTATGGGCCTGTGGGTAGTTAAAATGCATTTTCTGGAATTCTTTTAACTCTCGTGTCAGCTTTCGTTTCCGTTATATGGGCGCAAGTTGCATTTTTTATGGGAAGGGAGATCAAAAAGCATCTCATTGAAAAAAATATTTTTTCCTGATTTTAAGAATGCATCACACTTGTATAATGTATTGCTTCAGAGAAAAGTGTGATAATAAACTTGGGTATTGCTAAAAATTTCGGGACATGAACCATATTCATTGTCGCTAAGTAAGAACAAAACTTCAGGGGTCTGCATTTTCCTCGTGACTGGTGATAATTTTCATTCACTTTATTATTTGCAATCGCAATGCCTCAGTTAACTGAACATGATCGCATCGAAATTTTGCTTATGATTAGTTATGGAGATAGAACGCAAAGTTATTGAGAAGTAGTTGCACTCTACAATGCAACGTTTTGATAAAACCGGCGGTGTTAAAAATCGTCAGAAACCAGAACGTTCAAAGGTTGCTACGAGTGAGGAAAGTAGCTTGAATGTCCTTTTAGAGAAATTCTCAAGTATTCCGTAAAACAGCCTGCTCCTCTTTATTTTACTCATAAGTTTCAGTATTCTAAGTAAATTCAAAAAGTTTACAAAGGTTTAAACCACCCCCAGATTAGTGCGAAAGAAAAATAGGAAATAGTTGGAAAAGTTAGGTATAAGGGTATATTAATAAAAGATGTTCAAAACTGAGTAATGACTCGAAATTGATTTTAAGTGACAAAGTTGTTGGTACTTTTAGCTATAAAGAGCACGTTGCATTGCTAAATATATATTAGAAGGTTTATAGCCTACCAGAAAACTTAAATGCCAATATTTTCAGGTCATAGGTTTTTAGTGAACATCTAACCCACCATTTACTATTCCAATATGGAAAACATCCCGAAATTATATAAAGTGATTAGCTTGAGGTGATGCTAATGTATTGATTGGATTCTGAATGTTTTTATGAAGGACAAATCCACCCTTACTAATTTGTTGGAATTGACGCAACTAATGTCGAAAACCTTTTAGGTACATACCAGTGGTTGAGAGTTGACAGCTGTGATATCCCATGATACTAAGACTAATCAGATAGTCTCACGAGCAGACCGGTAACTATCATCCTAGCTGACTACATTTTTTCCATTTTACAATATAGCGCGTAGTCACGGTAAGACGTAATGCGCCAACCGGGCAACAATGCGTTAGCCTAGCGAGCATATCTGATTAGTGTTAATGTCATAGTGATATCCTAAACATTCTCCTGGACGATATTCAAATAAAATGTTTTGTTGGTTATACAAATTTATGCAAAATCAAAACCAAACTTATTTACCGTCGACTTGTAGATAAGTAGTAGTAAGTAGTAGAAGTGAAATAAGTTTGACAATCGGGTAATATTTTTTTATATTTGGGACGAAAGTTGTCGACTTGACAGGATGCAGTAGTTTAGATTAGGTGAATACTACGTACCCTTTTGTATACTTTTATATTACACTCTAACTGGTGGGCATAGTCAGTATTTATTTAAGAGACTTTCTTTAAATTTATGGTAGAATTTACCCCCCTGGGGTACACTTTGAGCAGAAAAACGAGTAACCCTTTGCAAAGATCACATCCCAGTGGCATTTTTGGTAATGTGCCAGCCGAATCTATAATAACATCGACTAGCTGTCAAACTGACAACGACCACCGGTGCATACCATTCACCACCCTCAACACGTAGCATACCCCTGACGCTTCACCACCGGAACGCAGTGAGTAGCCGAGATGTTTCTTGGGTACTGACGTCGAACATTTGGTAAGCGAGCCTGTCCACTTTTGCTTTGAAACCAGAGTGTCGTGGTAAACTCTATTTAAAACTCAAAAGCAGTGAGCATAAACTCATATTCCCCCTTTACGAGTACGCATTAGATTCGGTCGCGCATTAGTACTCTAGTAAATAAATAGGTAGTAGTATTATTAGAATTAAGCAGAGTTCTGTCACGTTAAAACTGTTGTTGTTATTAAATTTAGATTAATGTAGGCGTGCGTTTTTATGCGTTAGTAATGCAGTTTCTTACAGTAGAGACATGTGGATGGTTCGCTGCTGAGGTGACCATACTAATCACCTTCCCTTTTTTATGGTAGGTAATAAAAAATAAGAAAACAGTTGCCTATCCAGTGATAACTGATGATTACGAAACAACTCAATCAGCATCCGTAAGCTCCACACGTATCTACAAAAGAAAGGCACAAGTAAAAAACCGTGAACATTAAAATCTAGTACCAGAAACGGCAAGAAACTTTTAAAAGTAGAGAGTTAAAGCGCGTATAAATAATGAGTAAAAATAAAACAAACAGTAAGGTTACACGTGATTATGCATTTAGTTTTATTGTCTGCGTTTCGAAGAGCTGCCTTCTTTAACAACGTTGTGCAGAGCACTTTGTACTCATTACTTATTCCAGCCTCTTTACAATTATTGCGTTATCTATTACGAGTACTTGGTGAAGTGAGCGGTTTTCCATTTCCCTTCACCATTTATCGACAAGTAGTTGTTAGAACTCCAGTAATTTACGATTGGCAGGTTCCTGAAAAACCATTGCGCCACTTAACGCAAGTACTCATAGAAGCACTACAACTGGACGTACAACTAGTTCACCTAAGGGCACTTGCATCAGGTTCAGTTGGCACTGCAGCTGCTTTCATCGAACCTGTGTTGGCAGTTAGTTTACTGATATCTCTCTCATTGTACAGTGGGTATTATAATTAGCCTTCCGAATAAACGGTAGCGTTTGTACAATAATTGGTACACAAATTCGAATCTGTTTGGCTGCATCGTAATTTATTTTTTAATCATACTGCCCTGGGAGTTTAAATATGCATTAAATAGCAGCAGGTTTTATTTTAAAAGAGTAGTGATATATTTGCTCGTTTGTCGAACGATATAGCTCGATATATATTTAATATACAGGTTCTGCCACCTAAAACTCCCAAGGCCCGTAAATTCTTTATTTATTTTAGGTGCCTTAAGTTAACAAGACAGATTGTAGATATCTTTAAATTCTTTTAAAATAGAATAGTGAGTGCAAAAATGTATTCGCCGATGATAATATTTTTATGCCTACATATCAACACTTCGCTGCACACAAGACCCTTCTAAAAAGAGGGGCTAAAAAACTATGACCTGCTATTAGGCTAGCGACTGACGTAGAAAACCAAAGTGGTATAAGTATAAAACTTTCAAGTTTCAACGAAATCGGATTAAACTGATCTTTGTAGTTCCATTTAATAAGCTGGGAAGCGGCTGTAGCATGTTTTAATGTCTTAAAAGTAAATAGTTTTATGTTTCCAACTTCGGCTCTTTAACTACATCATTAGTTTGCTAGGAAAAATACAGTATTATTATTGCAACGACATATAAAAGATATTTGGAGCATTAAAATAGCGCCCACCATAGGCGTACCGAAGGGGGGGGGCAAGTGGGAGCATTAAATTTATAGACAAGCGTATTTCACAATTTTCATCCAGAACTCATATTTGACCTATGCAAATGACATTCAATAAGTCGTTGTCAAACGGTTTCCAGTGTACTGGCGGACTACGGAGGTTGGCTTAACTTAAAAAAAATAGCTAAATGAAAAATGCAATAATCAAACCCAAAGGCTCAGTCTAAATGAAAAATGGTATATTCTGTACTGCGTTCATAACAAAGCCTGTCTTGCATAAATGTATGCAACTATCTAATTCGGATTTTACACAGTACCTACTTATATTGTGTACAACATCGTCGTCGAACATTGAAATGTAATATGCTATCATGTTACTGATGTGTTGCAGTGTCTGGTTATTATCTAGCATTTATATAATCTACTCAAAAGCACTATTTTCTATTTATGCCCTGGTCATTATTTTAGCCAAATAGCAAAAAGAATTACTCCAATTTGATCTATTTAAAATATCAGATCAATGCGATCACGGTTCTTAATCCCAAATTTGCTTTGTCCAAGTTAGTGGAGTGTCTTCGCAGTGCTCATATTCAGTTTCAGATGACGATATAAGGCGCTTTAAGTACATAAACTATGTATATATGATTAAAGTTTAAAACATAAATTACCTTTATGTCACATAAAAAATGCCGCAGAAGTAACAATCGAAGTATAGCTTACATTGCCATAATAAGATTAATTGATCATAAAGGAATACCTACATTTGTAATAATTTATACTGTGCGTTTAATTGCTGGTCCCTGCAGATTTCAGTATAGTCAAGTAAATTCCGTAAAAAATTTTAACATACGTTTTTGGCGGTATTGAGCCATATTTTGCAAATCAATGACAGCTAACAAGATGAATATAATACATGAAAGGATTTTTTTAGCTTGAGAACAATAACAAATGGTGGTTTTAAAATTATACAGAAATTTGAGAAAAATTAGATGTATAAGTAAAAATTGTTAGAGATAAAACGACCATCAATTTAATGCTGATTGGTGGAGTTCGGCCAGCTGACGCATAATACTGGGGCTCATAACTTGTATTTTTAAGTTTAACTAAGATTAACTGAACCAGCAGCTTAATTCATTACAGTCTTAGGTACTGTTTCACGACTAGGTTGTTTCCTCATTCTCAGTTTTGATAATTTTTTTATCTATAGGTACTAGCTACCTATACACTCTTAACTTCTAAAGCTTCTAATGCAAAAAGCTGAAACTAAAAAGCGCATCGGTTAATTAATATTTGATATGTGCGAATTCCAAATAATGAAACGTGGTTCTATTAATAGATGCTTAAGGCAAAATTTATATTTCTTTAGTACTTCGTTTGACATTACCATAGATTATGTGGATCACAGATCTTTATTTTTCCAAATAAAATGTAACTACTCATCTTTTGTTAAACGTGATTGACATGCAACTGAATGCGCTAGATATCGCCCAATGATATCATCAATAATTGAATTAGGTATAAAGGAGCTTTTGAAGATCAGTATATATAAAAAACATAAAAAAATTGGGTCTTCACAGAAGATGCTTTAAGTCACTGTTCAGGCTAGATTTTTTGATTTGAATGCCAAGATGGACATGTACTGGCATCTATCGAGAGAACCAATAAAACACTAAAGGCGATAAGATCGAATAGGAAAAAAAGGACAAGTTAGTCACAAAAAGATCACCAGCGTGTGTGTGCGATGTTAATTTATTGCCAATGTTCGCGATCGCCCAGGTTCTAACTGATTAAATCTATCAAAAGGGGGTTCCTCATTTCCATGTCCTTATTCTTCCCAACCCCCCTAAAGAGACGAGGAAGTCAGGAAAACTGGGGTAAGTGCGCTTTATTTTTTACTTATAATCACGATCTGGTGCATAATTATTTGGTCCTATCGAGCCGGACGATTAGTTCCGCGATTTTAATAAGTTAGTTAGCTTGAGGCATTTGTAAAGTTGAAAGATTGTAATTTTCAACGTTTTCTTAGGCCTGATTCTTAAGGCGCTATAAAGTAAATAATGCCTGTTTAAGAAGGTCGATTCCGACAGGTAAATCCGTTCGTTAGGAACCTGTTCGCTCTTATCGCTACTTTTTCTTACAGTATTATTTCTGCTTGAAATATTTACAGTTGGAAATTTATTTTACTGGGAATTGATTAATAAGTGGTAAATTAATTGATGCTAGTACTTGTCTTTAAGTCATTACTAATAATAGTTATAAATAATAAACAGTGATGGCTCCGAAAGCGGAGGATACTATAAAAATTTTAAATGCTAAAAAGGCTACGCTTTTTCAGCGTATACAGCGCATTTTCGATTTATCTAAAAATATAGAGGATCCGAAAGTTCTGCAACAATTTAAAGTGTCGTATCGTTTAGTAGATAAAACACTAAACGACTACGATGATATTGAATTTAGAATAAATGCTTTACAAATGGAGCTAGATCCAGAATTTGTTCCAACTTTTGCGGACGCTATTCGAGATCTTGTTGAATATATAGAAGATGCTGCTGAAAGATCAGGTTTAAAGGGAAATGGTCAGTCAACCTTAACCACTTCGTCGGATGCCTCGAATATTGCGGGTTCGTCCATTCGTCTCCCGAAAATCGAACTTCCTTCTTTTAACGGGGATCAAAGACAGTGGATTAATTTTTATGAGGTTTTCAAAAATCTTGTCCACGAAAATAAAACTCTGTCGGATCAGCAGAGAGTACAGTACCTAATTTCTAAACTTTCTGGTTCTGCTTTAAATATATGTAAGCATTTATCACCAACCGCGACTAATTATTCCATAATTTGGGACGCGTTGATAGATAGGTATAATGATCCTAGAGCCCAAGCTGATGATTATTTAGATCAGATTTTTGATTTTAAAGCTTTGCGTTCAGAGTCTCGTGAAGGTCTAGGAATGGTGTTAGATAAATTTTGTGCACCGATAACAGCATTAAAGCGTTTGAATGTAAACGATTTAGCTGATACTATTTTTCTCAATCGGGGATTGAAAATTTTAGATCCAGAATCACGTCGAGGTTTTGAATCGGCGTTCAGAGAAAAAGATATCCCTACCTATACAGATTTCGTAAGTTTTATTGAAAAGCAAATCAAGACATTACCATTTGATCGTAGTTCATCATCGAACAAATATGCATTTTCCAATAAAGGCAATACTACTAAGCCTCATGCTTTGGTAACTTATTCTAAACCACGTTATGCTCATCCAAATGGAAATAAAACCTCTACGTGCATGATTTGCCGTAAAGGCGTGCACGCATTAATTGATTGTGTAGAATTTTTAAAATTGTCTCCTTGGGATAGATATCGTTTGCTAAAACATAAAGCCGTTTGTCTGAAGTGTTTTTCAATAAACCATTCTGTATCCAATTGTGATAAAGATGTCAAATGTATGCAGTGTAATAAGCCACATCATACTTTATTACATTTTGAATTCAAGACAAGTTCACCAGTAAATTCTAATGCTGAGGCTGATAATCAAGCCACTTCTTCAGTTCTTTGTTCTGTTGCTAATAATGACAGTCATTCCAAAGCTGAAGTATCATCCACGGTGTTATTATCTACAGCTCGTGTAAACGTAATTAATGAAGAGGGTAAATCTTATGATGCTCGATTGTTAATCGACTCGGGTAGTCAATGTCATTTCTTGACAACTAAATTTTGTAGAAAAATCAAGTTAAGGATGAATCCAGTAAAATCATCCATTATGGGTTTCGGTGGTACGCTAAACCCGATTCGCGGAAAAACATTCTGT
Source organism: Rhyzopertha dominica (assembly GCA_025024175.1). Lineage (NCBI taxonomy): Eukaryota > Metazoa > Arthropoda > Insecta > Coleoptera > Bostrichidae > Rhyzopertha > Rhyzopertha dominica. Next base: position 36,354,927 of record QCXZ01000138.1, read on the forward strand.
TGTATTAGCTCCAAAATTAATCCTGAAGTTTCTTTTTCGTTTGAGCCTTTTGTTGTTGATAAAATCATAGATAAACTACCTGCTAGTTTTATCGATTGTTCCCATTTAAGGCATTTACAGAATTTGAAACTAGCTGATGAGCGTTTCCACATACCTGGAGAAATAGATGGTATCATAGGGGGTGAGTTMGTTCCTCATCTATTAAAAGGAGAACACTGTCAGATACAACCAAACCAGTTAGTCGCGGTTGATAGTGTTCTGGGCCATATTTTAATGGGGAAAGCTCCGATTTTGGCTTCATCAACAAACAATGTCAGTAGTTGCATGATGGCTTGTCATCCCACAGGTGATTCGTTAATTAGGAAATTTTGGGAAATTGAAGACATTCCAGATACAAGTGTTCGTCGCTCCTCGGATGAAATCGATTGTGAAAATCTTTATCAGTCCACTGTTCGTCGATTGCAGTCCGGACGATTTGTAGTGTCTCTACCTTTTCGTGATAATCCTGATCGGTTAGGAGATTCATTTGAAATGGCTAAACGTAGACTTCTTCTTTTGGAGAAACGACTGGAACGTGATCGTGAGTTTCGTAAGTTGTATCATCAGGTGATGATTGATTATTTACAGCAAGGACACATGTCGTTAGCAAAGAAAAATCTCGATTGTAAGGGATATTACATTCCTCATCATGGAATTTTTAAACAAAAAAGCAGTAGCACGCCTATGCGTGTTGTGTTTGATGCCAGTGCTAAAACTGACAATAATTTATCACTAAATGAGATATTGTTTGCTGGTCCAAAGTTGCAAAACGACATTTTTGTTCTGTTAATAAATTTTCGCTTATTTTCTGTTGCGCTTAGTGCCGATATTAAACAAATGTATCGTCAGATTATAGTAGACGAATCACATAGAAAATATCAACGGATTGCTTGGAGATTCTCTTCCAAGGATCCTATTGAAACGTATGAGTTAAATTGCGTTGTTTTTGGCATTAGTTCATCGCCATATTTGGCTTTAAGAACGGTCCATAAACTGGTTGAGGAAGAGGGGAAAAACTTTCCAACTATTAAGGATAGATTACCGAAAGACATGTATATGGATGATTTTATAACTTCTGTTCCATCATTGGATGAAGCCGCCGTATTATATCAGCAGTCTAAGGGACTATTCGAGTCAGGTGGATTTCAGTTGACAAAGTGGGCTTCTAATGCGCCAGAAATTCTAGATTTCTTGCCTTCAGATGAAAATGTTTCTCTTACTAGAGGTCTTGAGCATGATGGAACATTCTATATCCTAGGTCTGGAGTGGCAGCCGAATCCTGGTGATGTTTTTCGCTTCCAGATTCACGAGATAACAAAAGATGTAACAAAACGTACAATTCTTTCAGCAATTGCACGAATGTTCGATCCTTTGGGATTTTTTTCACCCGTAACGTTATTCTTAAAAATCATACTTAAACAAATGTGGCAACAGCGATTGGAGTGGGATGATCCTTGTCCTCCTTGTATTAAGGCACAGTGGGAAATCTTTCAGAAGGAATTATCGCATTTATCTGGAATTTTCATTCCAAGACATATCGGTATATCTATACCCAGTAAAGTCACGTTGATTGGTTTTTGCGATGCCTCTGAGTTAGGATACGGAGCAGTCGTATATGTAAAAAGCGAGGAGGATGAAAGGGATGCTCAAGTGTCATTGTTGTGCGCCAAATCCAAGGTGGCCCCGATTAAATTTCAAACCATTCCGCGTTTAGAACTTTGTGCAGCGCTTTTGTTAACCAAACTTATGTGTACAGTATTATCTGTGATCCGTGAACGGTGTGAAGTTCATTGTAGTTACGCATTCTCCGATTCTATGGTAGTACTTCACTGGATTAATACTCCTTCTTCAAAATGGCAAACCTTTGTCGCTAACCGCGTTGAAAAAATTCAAGAAGGTAAAATAGATCACTGGCTTCACGTAGCAGGTTCCGAGAACCCAGCTGATTGTCTTTCAAGAGGACTGACACCTTGTGAATTGATTGCGAATTCATCCTGGTGGACAGGACCGTTTTGGTTAAAGTTGGAGCAAAATAATTGGCCCATAAGTTGGGATCCGGAACCACTAGAGTGCCAGCCAGAATTAAAAAATCATCAAGCGGTCCTAACAACACTTGAGCCACGGGATATTGAGATTAATTCTATATATACTCTAATTAAACGTTGTTCAAATTATACTCGTTTGCTACGTATTTTGGTGTACGTTTTGAGGTTCTTAAAGTTGTTGCCCAAACGAACTATAATTAGTTTCAGTGATTTGAATGCTGCTGAATTAAATGTATGTCGAGTTGTTCAGACTGCACATTTTTATTCAGATATCAATAAACTGCAAGGTGGCCAATTTTGTTCCAACCGACTTCAACGGTTGACTCCATTTTTAGATCAGGGAATTATGCGCGTTGGAGGTCGATTAAGGAACTCTGATGAGGATTTTGATAGTTGTCATCCTATTGTGTTACCAAAACGAGATACTTTTGTTGATTTATTGATCGATTATTATCATCAAAGCAACTGCCATGCAGGACCGCATTTGTTGTTGTCTATATTAAGACAAAAATTTTGGATTCTTTCCGCTCGTCATGTAATAAGGGGTAGAATTCGAGCTTGTAATAGTTGTTTTAGGATGCGGCCTTCAGTTGCACCCCCCAAAATGGGCAATCTTCCTGCTTGTAGGGTGTCCCAATGTAAACCATTTTTACAAAGCGGGGTAGACTACGCTGGACCGATTAGTATTACCATGGCGCGTCGGAGAAAACCCGTTGTACTCAAAGCGTATATTTGCTTATTTGTGTGTTTATCCACCAAAGCGATTCACATCGAATTAGTTTCTGAATTGTCTACTGCTATGTTTCTAGCAGCCTTTCGCAGGTTTATTTCTCGTAGAGGTCCTTGTAATGTTATATTCTCAGATTGTGGGACAAACTTTGTGGGCGCACGTGCGCAACTAAAAGAGTTGTCGCAATTTTTGAATTCCGCCGATTATCAGGACGCATTAAATGATAATTTTGCTTACCACCGAGTAGAATGGAAGTTTATTCCTCCGGGAGCTCCGCATTTTGGAGGCATTTGGGAGGCCAACATTAAGTCAGTGAAGTCTCACCTCTTTCGTGTGATTGGAAAACAACTTTTAACTTATGAAGAGTTGAACACGGTTTTAATTCAAATCGAAGCGGTGTTGAATTCCAGACCCCTTTGTCCACTAAGTTCAGACCCTGGAGAACCACTTGCACTGACACCGTCTCATTTTTTGACTTTAACTCCTCTTAAGTGGATTCCTGCGGCGGATGTAGTCGATATTCCTCTTCCTAGGTTGTCTAGATATCAGCTAGTGGATCATCTGATTCAATCATTTTGGGTAAGATGGCGGAGAGAATATCTTCATGAGCTTCAGGTCCGAAATAAATGGTCAAAGACGTCTCCTTCTCTTTCTGTAGGGACTGTGGTAATTATGGATCAGCCCAACTTGCCGCCTCTGCAATGGCCACTAGGTGTAGTGGAGCAAATATATCCTGGTACCGACGGGGTGGTTAGAGTCGCATTAGTTCGAACGACTACTGGCCGCTATAAAAGACCAGTAGTCAAATTGTATCCCTTACCTTCACAGTAATTTATTGCGCAGTTAAGGGTTTGTATATAATGTTGTTTATAGTTGGTGAAGGTTTTAAGGGATGTTATACAGATCCTAAGTTATCAGCATCATATAATTATTTTTTTTTTAATTATTTTGTTGTTCATTTAATTATACTTGGGCTGAAGACAGTCCTTCAGAGGTGGGGGAATGTTCAGGCTAGATTTTTTGATTTGAATGCCAAGATGGACATGTACTGGCATCTATCGAGAGAACCAATAAAACACTAAAGGCGATAAGATCGAATAGGAAAAAAAGGACAAGTTAGTCACAAAAAGATCACCAGCGTGTGTGTGCGATGTTAATTTATTGCCAATGTTCGCGATCGCCCAGGTTCTAACTGATTAAATCTATCAAAAGGGGGTTCCTCATTTCCATGTCCTTATTCTTCCCAACCCCCCTAAAGAGACGAGGAAGTCAGGAAAACTGGGGTAAGTGCGCTTTATTTTTTACTTATAATCACGATCTGGTGCATAATTAGTCACCTTACAGAAAATCAACGAAGATTGTTCATGAAATAAATACTTTGTTAATTACTTAGGTACATAGTCCGATAAAGGCACATTTTTATTTATCTTGAATTATTCAATAAGGGAAATTAATGCTTTGCCCCCCCCCCCCTTAGACCAAAAGCTGGGTACGCCCATGGCGTCCACGGTGTATTTATAAGTTCTAAACTAGAAAGAATATACTGTATACTAGAAAGTACATGCCAGCTGAGCATTTTTTAGAATAGGTGTTTACATAAGTTAGCCTTCTACTACGAAACTTACTATCAAAGCAAATTACTAACTACATTATGTTAAGAGTGTTACGTGCTATGTATTGCAAAAAAAGCGTGTTTCAGTTTAAGCATAAGTGTTAAGTATTGCAATAACAATACATTCAAACTACCGATCAAAAAAGGGAACATTAACTCACTTGGTAAAGCTCTCAAACTTTTATTCTTTAGAGAGCATCGTTTGAGATTGTCAACTAACTTTTAGAGTACTGAACAATATGAAGAATTTTCCGCCTAAAATGGTTATCTACTACTGAACGGGATGATTTTAAATAATTTTTAAAGTATTCTGATGTCCTATAAATTTGGATCTTATGTTACTTATTTAGTTGTGCGTTAAAAACAGACTAAAATTTTGTGATTGTAGTCTAAGCTATGCTGACTAAGCTAGATATACATGTTTTAGTTTCTTTTGCTCTTCTGCGTTCGTTAATTCTATTACTGTTAGTTAGTTTTGCCAGTTGGACCTGCATAATTAGCTTGCATGTCTAAACACTATATTTCCCATATACTGGTATCACTGTGTCTATCGATTTGTGTTTTGTACAAGTAATGGTTTAGTTTGAAGCGGCGCTGTCAGATGATTTTAGAAAAAAAAATGATAAGAATAAAATAAGGCACCGTAGTGTTTGAAAACTGTATTAGCACACAAATCAGAAGACACGTAGGTAGTACTTTCAATCAATGCATTCACTTTCCATAGTGTCATTATGCAGGAATCAGGATGTCATCACTATCAGTTAGACGTTTTTCAGGCGCTACATTACTCTGAAGTAGAAGCAGCTTCCTAAGCGACCTACACTGTTAAGCAATTTAACGTTATGTAGCATTTAAACGGTAGGTTAACAGTCTCCTTTACAATTTTCATCCCACTGCCATCCCAGGGGGCCAAGAGCTTCATTAGTTTCAATCTAGTTCCACCCGTGGAATTAGAAAGTTTCGGTAGGCCTAAGGCAAACCAATCCCTCCCGTCCGCCTAAGGATCTTCGAAGTTTTACATTACTTCGAGACGAAGATTAATACCAGTGCTTTTCACCCTCCGTACAGGTAACAAAGAACAATAGTTGTATCCAGTAGCGCAGAATCTGTAACAAATAAGGAATAAATAAAAAAAAATCTGATATTACAGTGCACTTATTTCTGTGTAGCGCATACCATAGATCCTAAAATTTGGTGGTTAAAGATATTTTTTTGTCAATATCATAAATAGAAAATTTCATCATTTTGGTTTTAAACACTGTGCATGTAAATTGATATTAGGTTTCTTGCTTCAGAAGGTATACAAATAATGAGATAATTGACTAGCTGTCATACTGTGGTGTGCTACAGGGCTCCAATATAGGACACGTTTTATTCGTGCTATGCACCTCAACAGATGTATTCAGCGTTAAGAGTGGTCGTTACGCTGGTGATTATAAACTCTTTGAGTATATATTAAATACCAATTTGGCCTGACTTTGTTCTGCAGCTGAGCATCACTGACTTGCAGTTAACGCGGGTATATCTGCACACTCGTGGAATGCATTATTATAGAGCGTATCGACAAATTAAATCCTACATAGATTGTACTCGACTTAAATTTTTTWAAATGCAATAATAGCCATCGGTGTAATCATGGATGCGAGGCTTAAATATTGCCACACCCTGGGATTTAGGGTGCGCGCAGTTTGCGCTGAAATTGCTGAAACAGAACTTGGGACAAGGTCGTTTTAACATAAGAATATTAATAACACAAAGTAATTTTGTGAACAAAACATTGGTACATAAAGTAAGTAATAATACCATTACTAAAGTAATGTGCGCGCCAGGAAAGAAGGCAGGCGTGGTGGGGACAAAAATTGCCGCGCGACATTTAAATCATCGGCCCACCCAAGCGGTTCGCTGTACAAATTATGGACAGTGTTACATTGCTAAAGTGCGACTCCTTTCCTGGCGCGCACTATATTTGAGCAAAGATTGTGGGAACGTACATTGTTGCTTGAAGATCAGCTCCTGCCTGGGGTCTTACAGTCTAGGAATTATATGATGTATGATTGATTATTTGCACTATTTATACTACAATAAGCGCATACGTCACATAGATCGTAAGACTGCTGAACTAGCGCATAATCCGGCGTTCACGGTGAACATAAAAATACTGATACTGACATTAACAGTGAAACCTTTAAAAATTAAATTGAATGCAAATAAATTTGGAAAATATTTTCTGTTTGACAATATAGCTAAGATACGTATAAACAATTTGGCATTATCAAATTGGTAGCGCTAAAATGACAATGTTTATTCTGATGGTCCAACGAGGAGACAACATTTATCCTCGAAACCGGTTGCCATTAAAAAATAAGAGGAGTTGGGAGTTAAAAAAGGCTTATTATACTCAAATAATTATAATACTTACTCCAAAGTGTGGTACTTTTTCTATATATATTTTTATTGTTTCAGGTAAGTTGACGAACAAATCTAATGTGAGGTCTAGTAATTACGCAGGTAAGATAATAGCAATATATTGTAATAGGGTCGTCCCGCACATTAAAATTTGATAGTTTTAACCTATGCTTTTTATTGGTTACAACATGAATACTGATGCTAGGCATCTATTTTGCTTTCAGATTAATTCAACAACAAACGGCGGTAAAAAATTACACTGTTTTAAACATTTACTTAAATCCTCCAACTACTCAAAAGGTTCCTAATTTCCGTCATGCGCACTGTTACGGCTCTCTAGGTAACAAGGTGCTCACTGTTGTCAGTTTTATAAATAGCCAGAGAAATACAATAACGCAATGAGAGTGAATGAGAAGGGCGAAGGTGTAATCGTCAACGTCGATATTATAATGCAAACATAGGAATAACCTGTAACTGTTTATAAAAAAACAACAGATTACCCAAATACTTCGACAACATCTTGCTCCACTACTTGATCTGACAAATACGAAACTCGAAAGTTTGAACAAATCATGTAAACAAACACGTGTGGCTATGGTTAGGTTAGGGTTATTACGTTGCACATGGGAGACTTGCAGCACGTGCGATGTTGTCAGTGGTACTAACTGACAGTTTCAAAATTTATCATATCGTTACCATAAGTAAGTATATAAAAAACAGTTTAAACATTATCAAGCGTCGTTTAATTCCTCATAATAAAAACATTAGTTCAAAAACAGGTTCGATGGTTAAAGTGCATTCGTGTTTCAGCAAAAGGCCAGTGAATGCGCTTATTATATTGAGCTATTCATTATAGAATAAACTGACTGGAGGATGATTTAAGTTATTTTAGTTTACGAGTACATTCCTCATGGTATCACGAACATTTGCCTACATTGGCAACGCGACGCAGCTCAAAAAAATTTAAACAAATGTAGAAACAACACTGTTTTCGATTTCTAGCACTTTATTTACCTCGAACTGTTAAAACAATCGTACGGTAAACATGCGCTTTTAAAGTACAAAACTTAGTGTGTCCGTCTTCCGTCAAATATCATTTGCTGTCATTGTCAATACTTGGGTCGATGTTGCCGGATTGGCTACAGCTCGGCCGTCCTGACAACGCGGCCGTCTCGGACGCTTTGGGGTCGTGTCCAACTCCGAGTCCGAGCCCTCATCGAACGATGCGGAGCCGTCATCATCGGGCGATAGGAGGCGGAGGCGATCGCTGGAGATGGCCTCTGAGTAGGGTCGTTGTGTGCGTTGCTCTCCAGGAATGTCCTCGACGATGTAGGTATCGTGGTCTAACGCTTTGGCCACGACATATGGTCCTGGGTACTTCGGCTGAAGTTTCCTGGAAGCACCCGGTTGTGTATTAGGAAACTTTACAATGACATAGTCACCGGTTTCAAAATGTTGTGGTGGACGGCGTCGTAGGTTGTACCGTCTCTCATTATCCTGTTGCACTTGGACTTGATGCTTCTCGGCTTTTTCTCGAATGATCATTCGGCGCTGGACATGGTCGATGTCGGTGTCCTCCTGCCTCCTGTACAGCGGCAGTTATGAGATCTCGCAACCCTTGGTCTGTTTGAATGCGCAGGTCGTAGCCTAGTAGGAGTTGAGACGGTGAAGCTGCGGTGCTTCCTTGGTAGGTGTTGTTGAGGATCTGTTGTACGGTACACAACTTCTCAGACCAGTTTTCATGACTGTCCACGATTTTGTAGTGTAGTTTGTCAACTGGTTTTCCTGAGCCGTCAGTGTAAATTAAGCATTTAAGGCGGTATTTGATATATTCTTTGACGTAACGATGAAGTTTTGGGAACCTGTGGGTTCGGTGGATAAGTCTTTTGGCCTTGCCAGTTCTTACGTGTTTATTGACACGTTCGACACTAACGGTGCTCCGTCGCATGCAGCGAGGTGTCACGAAAACTATTTCTTCTTTTATCGTTATTTTATTTTGTGTGTGGTGGTCTACATTCTTTTCGTCTATTAGCGTTACAGTTTTTGTGTAGTTAGATTTACTCGGTTTGATAGGAGGTTCGATCACGTTCTTTTCTAAAAGGTCTTTCATGGCAATCTCAACTTGTTCTTGTACTGGTTCTGGTATATCCATCTCGGAATCAGGCAATGTAGCGGGTTTTGTAGAGTTTTCAATTGTTTCCTTAACAATTTGTGCTACTCGAATTTTAATTAGTTTGTCAAGTTTAGCATTAATGTCCAAATCGTTTTCTGAAATACGCTGGGGTGACTTATGATCTATTTCAAGGTTGGCTACTCCTCCTTCGATTCGGAAGACCACATTCGGTTGTTTAAACAATTCGTTGCCTAACAGAATGGGCACAGGGCTGATATCATTCTCAACGACATAGAATTTTGTTGTAAGTTCGTTATCTTTCATTTTTATGGGTATTCTGGCTACTCCAATGTTTTGGCAGGCAATTCCGTTTAAACCATTTAAAACAATCGGTTTTAGTTCCACATTGTCGACTTCAATATATGGGATACATAATTAATCTATTTTGGCTTTGCTTATGAGGTTTATTGTCGAACCCGTATCAGGCAAAGCAATTTCTGTCCTTCCGTTTATAGAGATCGGTACGGTTATGTTATCTGTTTTCATTTCCACTAACATAATGCGTTTTTATGTTGCTGATGGTCGTTTGTTTTCGCAATCGCGCGCTAAGTGACCCTTCGTTTGGCACTTCTCGCATATGATTTTTGGACAATCTTTCATGCGATGTTCGCCCGCTAAACAAAATGGACAAGTTGTAGTTTGGCCGGTTGGTGTGTTGTCAACAAGTTTTCGCTGCGTATTATTATTCGCGGCTGTTCGTTCGGTTACTTGTGGTGTCTGATGAGATTTATCTTTTTCTTTAATTACGGGTTTTCGGCTAGTTTCAAAAGAAACGTACAGATCAGCCTTGTATAAAACTTCTGCAACTGTGTGGGGAATTTTGGTATAGAACTGACGAGCTAGTCCCGCATCCCGTAAACCCTGAACTATATAAGTGACTACGCTGAACTCATCTACTTGGCCAGATGCAATTGATTTCATTGTAAAAGCATAGGTCCTAAGTGATTCGTCCGCGCTTTTGTTTTCGTTCTCTAAGGCGTCGGTGTATCTCAACTGAGTGTTGAACTGAAGAAAAGTTTTTTAAAAGTGCAGCTTTGAACTCTTTCCAGGTGGTAATTTCAGTTTCGGAATTCATCCAAAGTTTCGCGGCTCCGCGCAGTTTTAGTCTGGCATGAATTATTGTAATTCTATCGTCTAGTTGATAATAAGCTCTTGCGTTTTCAACGGAACTGACAAATCTTTCTGGAGTTGTTGAATTGTCGTCCGGATCGAATTCAAATATTTCACGTTGCGCTTCGCGGGAAAATCGCTGCTGCTACGAATTACCGTTTTCTGGGCACATTGGAATGGATGCTATTCGCTGATTTTGCAATGTATTCTGCAGCACAATAATTTGCTGTTGTAAATGTAAAATCGTATTTTCGGTTGTATTTTGTGGCAGTATGGTCGCTTGTACGTATGGATTCCAAGGTTGCGTCACAGTATATGTCGGCATCGGTATGGGTTGACGTTGCAACGTCGCGGCGTCGGTTGCATGAGGAATGCTCCAGCGGTTTAAAAAGGGTGATGGCAAAGATTCATTGAACGGCATTCCTGCGTTTTGAACAGGTACCGTTTGCGAATTCGTATTGAGCAAAGACTGTGGAAGCGCGGCGTTTGTGAGGGTTTCACTTACGGGTGGATTTGGCGGTGACGGTGGCACCGTGCCCCATGCCGATCGCGGTAAAATTCCGGCTACACAAGCATGTGCTTCGTTCGTTTCGCTATCACTCATCGCACAACAGTTCAAAACGTACTTACGTTTTCCGTTAGTCCGTTCACGTATTCATCGCACTTCTGAGCTGTAGAAACAACACTGTTTTCGATTTCTAGCACTTTATTTACGTCGAACTGTTAAGAACAATCGTACGGTAAACATGCGCTTTTAAAGTACAAAACTTAGTGTGTCCGTCTTCCGTCAAATATCATTTGCTGTCATTGTCAATACTTGGGTCGATGTTGCCGGATAGTGTACACAAATATTACTGGCAATGCCGCTAGAGCACTGGTATTTCTGGCTTTCGTCAGCATGGCGGAATATCGAGGCATTTGAAACGGATATTGAAAATCCATACTTTTACATTTTTTCTCGGCAAACAAGAACATGAAAAAATCGCAAAAAAATGTCTTTGTGCTTTAATTTTTATGTACATTTTAAATGTAAAATAAAAAAAATTGTGGGACGACTACATTGTTTGATTGCAACTGTATATTTAAAAACATCTGTAAGACACGTATTTTTTATTATTTTCATACAATGATAACATACAGTTCATCGCCTTCATAACGCAGTTCATAGTGTACCTGAGGCTAAATCAGGATCGCCGGGTTCGAGTATCGATGAGAACACGATGTTTTTCTAACCAAAAATTAAAAAGAAAACACAGTTGTACCCACAAATTCATCATTATTAAGTATATTATTATCTCAATTTAAATTGGCATTAACCAAATTTTGTCTACGAAACCATCTGCAGCTGATCGTTATTGTCATTAGTATATGGTCTGGGTAATTCGTTGCAAAACTGTAAGGCTTCCTAATCTGTACTTTTTACCACCGAAAGATTTAGTCGAATGTAAGTTTATTCATACAATGAATAAAAAAATCATCGGAGTTTTATAGTTTTACAAAACCTGAGAGCGGGCATTCAACTATCTCCGCGTAGAAACCACTCGGTTATCCACTTCACTGTCTCAAACAACGTTAGACACTTCGCATTCTTCATTTAATGTACCCAAACTTCTACCATCGAAGGGAAAGTTCGCCACATAAATAGGGACCCGCATTGGAGCCGCCGTTAGCAAAGTTTTCATAAAGAATCATTAACGATAAAATAAGTTGGGCACTTGCGATGCGATATAAAGCAACTGCGTCCCAATCCGCAGAGGCACTTAATTGCTATATATCACGCATGTTCGTAGCGGTGTTGTCGAACTTAGCACCCTTGGAAGGATGCAACTGTTTCGATTTAATTAATGCTGCTAACAACATGTAAGACGGTTAAGTTCATTTAAATAATACAGTGGGTTAGTATGTATCAAGTAAAACACTGACTTATTCTTCATAGATCATAGGGAACAACAGTTTATATTTTTATTTATTCTATACTCCTTGCTATATTACAATAAAAGCTTTAATTTTACTTAGAAATACAGGGCCACCACATGTGCGCATGTTAAAGACATTGGGTCGGTTTCTATTCTCTACTTTAAGCTAAAATCAACCCTATATTTAATTGTTTTAACTAACCATCTGTCACTGTAGTGAGTCCCTAAGGCACTAAACGGGACCTACATATCCTCAATCAGTGATTATTTGTGTGATATATTTGCTATGTTGAATTTTTGCTATTAAGATAATGAAGCAGTGAGGGAAAGTTAAATTGTAATTTTTCAATAACTTAATTGTGTTTGTGCAAAAACTTTTAATTAGGTAGCAGCTGGAAGATACACTATCAATATAGGTGTTATGGGTTAGTAGTAAAAGCCTAAGTTGGTCGTGTTTAATTCTGAGAATAACAATCTGATGTGGCTAGGTTTATTTAACAGATCCTTGACTGCATTCTACTTTGATAATTATTGTACATAATGTGCTATGTACTCGTATAAACTACTTTTAGTACCTATAACCCGTGAGCTATTTGCGTAAGTCAAGACCCGATGCAAAAGACCCTTGCTGGTAAGTATTTCAAACAGAGATTGAGAGACATACTTTTAGAATTATTGGAGATTTTGCCAGAGTTTAAAGGGTTAACAGATAACCAGATAAGTGAGAGCAGTGAAGTAGTAAAACTGCCAGATAGTGAATTTTCTACAAATTACAAGAACTCCATAGAATTTAAAAATATTGTTGCGGATCAGCGCCATCTGTGAACGGGAGTTGCAGGCGTGTAGATGCGGTGTAGTAGGACACTGCAAGTAGCGATCCTAGCTACATACATATGTCAGGAATGTCGAGATTCCAAAGAGTGCTTATCAATTGAACCTTCGCGAAGCATCTGGATGATGTAGTTTCTGGAATTTCGATGGGGTATAAATAGTCCGACGGAGAGAAGCGGGAGCGTTCCGAATTTGAATAGCGGTTATCATCCGGTAATCAACCGAGCGAAAGGCTTAGTGACCAGGTGTTTTTAATGCAAGTGTGTACTATTATATTAGTAATATTTGAAATATAATATCTGCTTCCTATTTGTGAGACTTGGCAATGATGCTGCCCACAATGCATTGTACAAGTTGACATGGCGACATGAACACAAGCGTTGTTGTTGTTTTCCAAAATATATTTGACCACGTTATATTTGTAATCAATGTGTTCTTGTAATTAACTTGGAATAAAGTTATTTAGTGGACATTGGGAGTTGTCATTTTAAGATGTATAGTATAGGTTTAGTGATACACTGGTGTTAAAATAAATGGAGTTAAGTCAGAAATCCGCAGTTTGAGTGCCCGTATTCGCAACAATATATGGAATGTATAATTTAGTCCAATGCTACGCTGTAAGTAATCAGGTTATAATAAACAGTGGTGTGGGTTAGGCCCCCAAGACCCACGAGGACAGCAGAACCCTGTTTGGTTTTTAATTTCGAACAACTAAAATAATAAATGTCAAAAATATGTACCATATAAATAGTACAGGATATCTTCCTTAAGTAGAAGAAGGAAGTTTGAAAATACTAATAAGAACGGATGAAGGAGCTCAAAAAGGTAATGCGATAATTCAATGGATTGGACGAACCTAAAGCACAGTGATTTAAGAATCTGGATGTGTAAAGCAAACGTACAGATTTCTTTTAAAACGTCTAAGATGCATATGAGCTAGTGAAATAAAGCATGCAGCTTTAATTTGCCTAATGACGAATCACTAGCATTCTGCTCTTTGTAATATATTTAAAGGTAACGTAACATAGTTCTCCCTTTGACTGAAAATTTGTTCTAAGCGTATGAGTGTAGAACGAAACAGGCATACAGACAAAGAAAGCTAAAAAAATAGGAATTTAGGAACTCAGAAGTGAACTTTTTTTAATCCAATATTAATATTAATGGCCAGTCTGGTCCAGTGCACAGGAAAATTCTTTGAAAAGAAGTTTCATCTATACCAGTATTTAATGACTGCTTGTGAGTGGAAGCATGGAGATTTTATAACACTTACAAGAGTACATCTAACAGTTTCTCATCACTTGCTGCTAATTTCTCAGGCCCAACTTTTGGAACATTCTTACACTACCTATTTTCCTAAATCTCTTAATAATATTGCGCATCATTGACTGGGTGGTTGGTTTTCAGTGCTATTTTGCAATTGCTCTATCCAACTATCACTTAAAATTTAAATCCTACAGGTTTCTGTTAAATGGACCATTTTTCACAAAGCGCACGGGACAGCGCTTTTACTGACCTCTTTGGAAATGGTCAGAATTTTCATTAGGAGTTGCTTTCTCTTCGGCACTTGCAGTTTTACAGAAATGCTAGTTTGTCAATTTAATTGAAATTTTACATCTTCGTATGCACAAAAATGACTAGATTCCAAATATGAACAGAGCATAGGATGATTTATTTAAAAAAGCATAGCTGGCTGTCATGGCAACAAAATAATTGTTCAACAAAATATACAAAAAACGGAACTATAAAGTTTTGTTTACACATCTTTTTAAACAGCGTGTTTTCAAAAAATTATTAACATTATTCTATACATATGGCTCACCGTGACACTGTTTGTCTGGGAATTTAAATAGTAACTTAGATAAATATGACTGTTATAATTGTTATTGTATATTGTAATGTAAAGTTTGGAAATGTAAAATATGATTACACATCGTTGGGTTGTACAATTAAATGGAGTTCAGGTTCAACACCAGTACCTAACGCTTTCACGATCAGGGATAGCGCACGTAGTGAGATCATAAATCACTTACTGCGTTAAACCCGGCAACCCTGCTTGTTCGACATGCCCTAATGCTTCAACAAACACTTCGATGTCGTGACGTCATGTGACCACTTGGTCTACACCGATGCTTGTCTAGGGATTTATCAATAACATGCGTATACGCAACGCCGCGGTAACGGGATTGATGTAATCTAGTAAGAAGAGTCGCGCATTCAGAAGTGGGATATGCCAAGCACGTAGAAACCGTGAAATACGTAAACGACGGACCCTTCTCGATACAACCCGCCTAATGCTGCCTGGGGCTAAATATATAACGGGAAATATTAATTTTGCATCCTCCCGGGACGTTTTAGGGTTATACGAGTGTTCTTCATGTCCCGGAAAAAATATACCGGAGAAGGGACGGGCCATCCAGGCTGAATTACGGCATTAACGGGAGGATTATTCAGAAAATGAGTTAGGTAGATCCGTGGTAATTCAGTTATGTATGTACTGTATATGGTAGACACGATTGTACAGCAAACATGTACATGTACATGTTATTTTTCTCTGTTTCAACAGATTTTATTCTAGTGGCTTGACGTGCGTCCCAGATTTTGGAGGATAAGAATTGAAACAGCATTGTTAATTATAGCATTTTAATCCGATTATTACAAGTGACGATTGATACGTTATAAACTTAAAGTGATGATCCGCAAAGATTGCGATTTTTCACTGTTATTATGTTTTGTCTCTAATGCTATAATCTGTTAGGTTTTTTTAAGATTATTGGTTTTATTAACATAATCTTTTAGCATTGCTATAGTGACAATGTAAGCTTAACTGCCTAGAAATTTAGCATTAGGCCTTAAATAACATAAAATAGTTAAATATAATATGTAATAAAGTTTAACCAAAAGAGCACTTTTTAAAATATGTAAAAATATCCAAGGAAATTGATTTATGTTTATACGTACACTTAGGTACGAGGATAGCACAAAACCATATCGTTTGCGTGCTATAAATCAAGTCAAACTTATACGTTTTTTTTGTTTGAACGTGCTTTTCATTAAAAAAATCTTAATAACCGTGGACAACTCTTCAAAATTTACAGTCGGATGAACGTTTGAATACAACTGTAATAGCACTAAGGGGATATGAAGAAACGCGAAGGGAACGTAAGCATTAGGATCTACAAGGCTAAATTGGTCGATCACAAATAAAAATATATCTTGGAAAAGATACAATACTGAAATAATTGCAATTCATTACGGTAAAAAGGTACACGAATGGACTATATAATATAATATAACTATAAAAATTTTAATTTTAGCTTGCCTTGAGCTATAGTCATGAATGAATGATTTTAAAAAAATCTGACTTTCCTTTATTCTTAGTTCACATGCTTAAGTAAATGAAGATACACCTTTTTGGATTTCGTAATACCCACAATAACCGCACCTATTTTTACAATTTTGATACCTACCTTCAAATTTTAAAGACACAACTAACGGGAAGGCATGCCTAATATTTATAAACCACGACAGTATATAATTCCAAGGTTAAATTGGGCTGGAACGTATAATCAAATAAATAAGGCTCAGAATATCAGGGGTTATAATGAAATATTCATGTAAAAAAGGAAACGGATCGTGTACGAAACGTTTTAATCAATATAATTAATACCAGTTAAGCAGGTACTCGTAGACATCACCAGAGTTTGCAAAGAATGATGGCTTAAAAAAATATTGATTGCTATATTATCCTTTTGTAATAAATAAAATTTAAGCCTGTACCCAGTTGTACGTCTGCTAAAAGAAGTACGCTCGAAATTGCTCATTTTCTTAAGGAGCGTAGCAGGGTAAATCCATTAGTGTACACAACTTTTCGTTAATTTAATAGCTACCGAATTCGATGACGGTTAGATTGCGTAGGGTTTGATACTCCATTAGCAAGATTTATGCCATCAACGTCACTGTCGATTAGTCAGCAGCGGGTTACCTATGCAATATGCTATCAGGGCGTGCTGACTTGTCACACGACAATGTACAACCCTACGCTACCCATTATACCTGTGCTGCTTTACATCTAATTGGAAATTAGACCTGTTTATATGAATATTGACTCGAGCATGTGGGATAAGGTAGCTTCAGTATGGCTGTAATGCTTCCAGCAGTGTTGCCAGCACCGTAACTGAAATCCTTCTACTGAGATCGAATATTTTCACCATCCGTCAAGTTTATGCAGTTTTCCATTTTTTATTTTGAAGACAGGACGAAGAAAAAGCTACTTATAAGACCTCTTTTACATATCACTATGGTTGGCCGACACTAATTAACTGTAGGATGCTTACCAATTGCACAAGATGTCCAATTCTAGTATTCGCATGGAAACATGCTCTTAGTAATTTAATTTAACCAAGCAACGATATAACTTAACAAAAGTGTCTGATTTACCCTTAATAGAACGCACTAAACAACATATACGCAGGATGCCCAATTTATCCAAAAACAGACGACGAAGTTTGTGACAGCAAATATATATTTAAGAAATAATTAATCGTCGTCGAGCTGACAATACCTCCAATGTGCCATAGTGCCCAAAATGATATTTTTGTACCAAGTTATTCTACTAGAGGTCGCCCAGAGCCTGTAAAATCTCCAAACTGTTTGTATGGTCTCTTTCTCGGGTATTTCCAAGTGTAAAAACTCCAATGTGACTACACATCTGAAACCGAGATGGTAGTATCCCCAATGTAGGCACATGGTCACATTGGAGGTTTTTCTGATAACTGTCACATGCGCGCATGTGCCAACTTTTCACATTGGAGGAATTACACTACAGGTTTAACAGATGGTTTTTACTGTTCAATTTTGTTATTACTTGTGTACACGTGTTTGTGATTTTAAATGGTACATATCAATTTGATAAGCAGTAAGTTATTAATTGCTATTTTATGTACTCTTGGAGATTATAGTGCATAAGAATTTCAGTAAAAGAAATATGTCTTCACGCGCAAACAAATTACTGGAACTTTTCAAAACCAAATACGCAGACACATGCAATGATAGCATCGTAGTAACCCAGGGTACCTCTGCAGTATCTCATGAAATTGATGAAACTAACACTGATAATACTTCTTTGCCTGTAGAAATAGATACAGATACTTCTCTATGTGCTACTAATACACATGTAAGTGAAGTTTCACTAAACGCGTTTTCAGCTCAATAACTTCATTTTTGTAGCCCCTGAGGCCATCACAGCACCTTCAATTGATCTTCAGAAGGTTCATTAGTGATACTGGATATGATGAAACAGAACAACTGCAACAACTGCTCGGCGACGACACTATTACAGAAAATTTTGCCTCAAAACCAAAAGTGGCCAAATTGATGGTTCATCCATTATTTTAACTAATGAACAAGAAAATGATACTGTACAGCTGGAACAGGTTTCTTTACAGAAGAATGGCAGTCAACAAGAACATCTTGTTACTGAAAATGTTGTCTTGTTATTCTCCCAGGGAGAAATAGATAATATAAATGTGAAAACATTCATGCTGATTGAACGAAGGAACATGACGATGGAAACATTTTTTCTGATAGTAAAAATATCAGTGATGATGAAAACATTTTTTCTGATACTAAAAATATCAGTGATCATGAAAACATTTCTGCAGAAGAACAGAATGATACTGAAGTTAATTCAAAGAAGTTGGGAATTACTGACTAACAAAATTTAGCAAAGTATCGACGCATTCGGGGAAAATCTTATGACGGCTATCAACGAAACAAAGAGAAAATAATTTCAAATATTAAGAGACGATCAAAAAAACTAGGTATACGATGTTGTCACAAATTACCTAAAAAGATTACTCCTAGGACATTGTTGTGTAGGTCTATCAGTGACGAAGACAGAGAATTTATGTTATTTTGGAAGCTTGAATCCTGGGGAAAAAAGAAAATTTTTTAATTGGGCTGGTAGGGACTAGAGAAATACGGAAGCGACGTAAAGAAGTTAAAGTTGATATGCCAATAAAAAAGACTAAAGGTCACGATTATTTTTTATTGAAAAATAAGGAGCAATGTGTTAAAGTTTGCCGAACAATGTTCCTTAATACGCTGTCTATTGGGGAAGACTGTCTCAAAAGATGGGTTCTTTCCTATAATGGACATATTGTACGGTGCGTAAAGGCAGAAGATACCTTCGAAAGCTCTAGAATTTTTGTTGAAAGTTCAGACCCTTAATCTTCAACTAAATAGTGTAATCTTCGTTTCGAAGCGACGTCTACAACAGTCTTGTAAAATTCCTTTACCCATACTTTTTAAGAAAACAGACGAATTCTAATAGTTTATGTAATTTATATTTTCTAATCAAGATAACTTTTAAAGATTGTAAAATTTATAGTCTAAATTAAAATAATACTGCATCCACGGCTTTTACACCAGACTGGTAAAAGCATTAGAACGCTKTATTTAAAGCTACGTGACGAGTCGCCACTGAGTAACACCATCACAGTAGCCGTAAACAGTATCTTTATATTTGGCCGGAGAATGCAATGGTAAAATAAACGTGAAATTGGATGGTATCCCATTTTGTTCTCTTTTTGTATTCATGGGAATGGAAACGAACTCTCGCGCTTGAAAAAAGAACAACAGCGCGCTCCCAGCATGTTTATCCTGCATAAGTTGAGGCACCAACTGCACGAGCGCCCCCTTACACCCGCTGCTGTTACCAGGACAAAGGAACTTAAATCTCTCAAAACACAGCCAGATAAGCGAGGAGTAAACAACATTATATTCATATATCTTTCGAGCGAGAGAGGGATGTAACGTCATTTCGACGAGTAAAGGCGAGGGAATGCGTCGCGAAAGTTTCCAAACGCGCCTGCATTTTAAAATCGAATTACCGGGGCAATTGTGGGGCTTCGAAAATGTTTCCGCTCCCGTTTGTCACGGGAACCAATCAGAATTATACCGGGCGTACTGAAGGAGACAACGCTAATTCTGTGTACAAATGACGGGTACGAGCTCGAAGGAAAAATATTACAGTTTTCGAATGTCTTCCTAAGAAATGTCCCGGATCAGGATGATATGCAATTATAACCATTATTCTGTAAAATGGGTTTACATTTAAGGTATTCCAAAGGAAATAAGGTTATACTGCTCTGCTATGGTTTAAGTTAAATACTTGTACAATGGGCACATAGGTCATAGATTGCAGCATGAACACCCATCTGGACTACAGGGTCAGGAAATGTGAAGGGTGGTATGCTGTTGGGCAAGGGGCAATTGTGCCGATCCAGAACTAGAATCGTCTACATCCTGTTTAGAAAAGAAGATGTGCTACCATTGTAACAGTTTTTAGTTTTTTAGATATGACTTTGTATAATATTCGTTACACATATTTGTTTTCTTACCTCTTTATTAGGATTTAAGCAGAATTCAGAAAAAGCCCTTAACCCTTATTCAAGTAGGCTCAATCAGGCACTGAAGCAATGCCTACCCCGGGTAATGCGAATAATTTAGTATCTGTTTGTCGATATTTTCTAAAGGGACATGAAGTGGTAAGTAATCCCTGAATATTGCAGTTAAAATATTTTACTGTAGCAACATAACCTTAAAACACTGGGAGAAGTATACTTAACATCGTTGGACAAGTTTGACAGTAAAAATTCACACTAAAATTCCTGCACCCTACGCGTTACAAAATACAATAGCTGTAGAGACCTCTTAGTACTCTCTTCGCATTAACCACAGTGTTGTCACGTCATACCGTATTTGATCAGTTTTTATTATACCGGGAGGTTCATGATTTTTGAGTTTTAATGCTTAAATAGATAGACTATCATATCGAAAGACAGCGACTGATATCAGTTGAAATTATTGCGAAAGAATTCTAAAGGTAAATATTGTTAATGACATTATAACCAAAAATCCAACAGTATTTGTCGTTATAAAGAGAACCAAGGATTCAGTTCACGAAATGAAGGAACCTGGGTTTACCTGACAGCAGAAAAATACCCACTCCAGAACTAGCGGGAAAAGTTACGGAAGATGATCTGCGTATATTAATTATCTAGAAAGTCAGTAAACAATAAACAGTGCCTACTGTTGTGACACTTTTTTACCACAATACTACCAACGATTAATTCCCATTAAGATAACGCCGTTCTTTATAAATCTAAAGTAACTGGAAGAATCACAAAAAACATTGGGAAGTACTACTCAACATCTATACAGTATCGTGTTGCTATAATGCCAATTCCGTTTGCTTTCTTCAAGGAGCTAAGTGGTAAGACCTTTGATGGCAATGGTATCTTCAAAGAGATTGTACCACATAGGCTGAATGTAATACTGTCCCTGGGATTATGTTGCAATAGAAAATGCGACGTATATTAAATAAAACGTTATACTTCAACAGAAGTTTAATCTTTCTTGGTCAACATCTGTATTTTCAAAACTTATATAAATATGTAGTGATTGAAAGGCATTACTCAATCGTTCTTAGAGCTAAATTAAAATTATGTGCTTAAAGACTGATGTCACGAGAATTAAAGTAACGAAATGAAAAAAAACGATTTTGTTGCATATAATTTTCAGACTATATCATATACTTGTTGCTGATATTTATTTTTAATTGCAAACACTGCCAGAACGAGGACTGCATTGCAGAAACTCAACAGTGTAGCACACAATGACCAATAAAGTTGCAACTGAAGGCAACTAAACATAACCTATATTTGTGAATAAAGTGAATAAAGGCGGGCACAATATGTATAATAGCTATCTAAGAGTCCAATGAAAACCTATGAAAATTTGTTAATTACGAACTTATTACACAAGCCATCATGCAATGCCTAGACCAAGCCAAGCAAGTAGTTTTCGCTGCGGTAAGTATCATGTAATGGTAAGATGGCAAAAAGATGTCTATGGTATGGTATGGTATTATAGGACGCGATTTTTTAAAATATAACGAGGCGGAAATTTATTTTGCTAACGATACTTTGAGAATTTGGGAACAAAATCTTCGTATACAATTAGATTGCGATGATAAGGCTAATTATAACGGTGATAATTTACTAAGGGGAAAATGTGAAATTAATAATGACGGTCAAAGCGAGAATCAGGTATCGAGTGTAGAAGCTAAGATAAGCAGCGCAACTGCTGACAATGCTGAGCAGGTTGTTGACAGTTGTGTGGCGCTTAGTGGGTTTGATGACACTATTAGTGCTGCGAAGGCTAATAGTGCTCCTAAAAACCCCGGAAATTTGAAAACCGAGAGTATCCGCGATGCTGGGAAGGTCGCTGATACGCAAAATACTTTTGATAATGCTGATGATTCAATCGATTATTTTAGTAATGAAACGGTGAATAATGTTAATATTATAGTAAACGATTATGGTTGTATTAGTGAAGACGATGATGACGACTACCAGTATTACAGAAGTTTTAAACAAAGAGAATCAGAGCTAAAAAATGTCGAAGTAAAGCAACCAGCTGAGTTAAGAAACGTGATACCGAAGAGTAATAGTAGTACTTGCGTAAATCGTAACGTTATAAGTGTAGGTGTTCAAAAGTTTATGAATGAAACCGTAGTGGACAAAAGTATGCGACATAGCAGTTCAGTAAAGGAAACAGCTGATGTAATTCTAGAAGATGACCTGATTATTCCGAGTAGATGTGAACTTATGTGTCTGGGTTTGATACGAGATAAATTATCGGGAAGTACGGTTGTAATAGAACCTATTGATGTAGGTGTAAACGGTATCTTTATAGCACGATGCGTAGCAGAAAACAGCCCAAAATGTTCCATTCGCATTATCAATGTTGTAGATAGGGAAGTTGTACTTAAGAAAGGAACTAAGTTAGGTGTAGCTACGACAAATGTTATAGTTAATAACAATCCAATTCACACTCGAGTTCATTTCATCAATCGTTATACCAAAGAGTATCCGGAAATACTAAATGAATTCAATTTATCACATTTGGATGAACATGCTGCTAACCTAGTTAGACAATGCATTTTGAAGTACGCGGACATATTTAGTAGCGAAACTGAAGAATTAACTAGCACATCAAAAGTTAAACATAAAATAGTGACCGAAAACGTAGCTCCTATTGCGAAACCACCGTATAGGGTACCATACCAACAACGAGAAATTTTGAACAATGAAATAAATCGGTTGTTAGAAGCTAAAGTTATCAGCCCTTCTGATTCCCCATGGTCGGCGCCCGTTGTCTTAATCGTTAAAGACTTACCGAACGGCGAACAAAAAGTACGGATGTGTATCGACTATCGAGGCTTGAATGCTGTGACAAAACGAGATTACAACCCTCTACCAATTTTACAAGACACGCTAGATTCGCTGGGTAAAGCTAATTTATTTAGTTCATTTGATGTAAGGTCTGCATATCACCAAATTGATATGGATGAGCAAGATAAAGAAAAAACCGCGTTTTCAACCCCCGACGGGCATTGGATTTTTAACAAAATGCCCTTCGGCCTTCTTAACGCGCCCTCTACATTTCAGAGATTTATGAATGTAACCCTTTCTGATTTAACTGGACAGATTTGCTTGGCATACTTAGATGACATAATTGTCTTTAATTCTTTTGGAGTAGAAGACCATATCGAAAAGCTGTCGGTAGTATTTGATCGTTTAAGAGAAGCCAGTGTAAAATTGAAACCCAGTAAGTGTTGCTTTATGTTAGAAGAAATTAAGTACCTTGGACATATAATTAGTAAAGAAGGAATAAAACCAGACCTAGATAAATTTCTGGCAGTAAAAAACTTTCCAGTTCCCAGAAACGTTCGAGACTTAAGAGGATTTTTGGGATTAGTAGGATGGTACAGGCGGTTCATCCGAAATTTTTCTTTAATAGCCGCCCCTCACGAATCTAACGAAAAAGAAAGTACCTTTTAATATTGATCAAAATGCTCTTCAAGCTATCGAAATTCTTAAAAATTCTTTAATTTCTAACACAGTGTTAGCACATCCTGATTTTAGCCAACCATTTATACTAGCCACTGATGCTAGCAAAATTGGTATTGGCGCAATCTTGAGTCAACCACATGATGGTTTTGAAAGACCTATTGCTTATAGTAGCAAAAAGCTAACTAAGGCGCAAAGTAACTACTCTGCGACAGAATTAGAATTACTTGCTGTTGTGGAAGGCATAAAACACTTTCGTTGCTATCTGTATGGACGAAGGTTTACAATAGTTACAGATCACAGACCCCTGAAATGGCTTATGAATCTCAAAGATCCAACATCTAAATTGGCTAGGTGGAGTTTGCTTCTTTCCAGTTATGATTTCGAGATTATTCATAGGCAAGGCCGACAACATGGTAATGTAGACGCGCTTAGTCGAGCATTTTACGCTGAGCCTAATCACCAGGAAAACGAATGCGATGTGCTAGATAAATTTCTACAGTGTGCTGAACATAAAAATATAGTGAACAATAATGTTGTAGTGAAAACAGGCAATTTATTTGCTGCACCGGAAGGTTATTCTCTTGTCCATTGTGTTTCTCAAGATTTAGCAATGAATAAAGGCATTGCTTTAGAATTTAAAAATTGTTTCGGTTCAGTAGATTATTTGAAAGCTCAAAATAAAAACATCGGGGAATTTGCACATTTATCACTATCCGATAAGAATATTTATTACTTAATAACGAAAAATAAATACTATGACAAACCTAGTTATCACAACCTTTGGAGCTGTTTAATCAAACTTAAGTATTACTGTTTGGAGAATAACGATTTGCACTTAGCTATGCCCAAAGTTGCATGCGGTTTAGATAAACTTGATTGGAACATTGTGTATAACATGATTAAGTACATTTTCGCAAATACCAAAGTTAAAGTCATAATTTATGAACACCAAAAAGAAAATGTAAACATTAACGTTGTCAATACAGTTACACCATTCACACCAATTTGGGACAAAGAGAGTATTCTAAAAGAACAACAAAAAGATACATTTTGTCAAAGTATCATTCAGGAATTGCAAAACGAGCATAATGACTCGCCGTACTATCTTGACCAGGAAGGATTGTTGTACAAACTAAATGATGGTAATGATGTTCTTGTCATACCTAGGACCTATGTAAGAAAAGTTTTGCACGATTTTCACGACCTATACCCTTCTGCGGTCATATGGGACAGATAAAAACGTATGCTTTCATTCAGTCTCGTTGTTATTGGCCAAACATGAAGAATGACGTCGTCAGTTACTGTCAGCAGTGTCGTTCATGCAGCGAGAGGAAGACTTCCCCGCATCTCAAGAAGGCTCCACTACAAAATTTCCCTGAGGTTTTATATCCATTTGAACGAACCAGTATGGATATTTGTGGTCCGTTTGTTACATCGCTAAATGGCAATAAGTATCTCTTAACGTTTCAAGACTGCTTTACAAAGTACGTAGAAGCTTTTGTTCTACCTGATCAAACAGCAGAAACCATAGCAAAAGTTTTCGTTACTGAAATTGTCGCCAGACATGGCGCACCAAAACAATTGTTAACCGATCAAGGTCAAAATTTTGTTTCAAAGCTTATGAAAAATGTTTGTCAATATTTACAAATAGAGAAAATCCAGACTACACCCTACCATCCGGAATCGAATGGTATGATAGAGCGTAGTCACCGTGTTTTCAAAGATATTATGTCGCATTATGTAGCCAAGAATCAACAAGATTGGGATAATTGGGTGCCTTATGTGTTAATGGCCTACAGGTTTAATGTTCATCGATCCACTGGGTACAGTCCCTTCTTTCTATTATATGGTCGAGACCCAGTGCTACCATTTGACGATACACTAAAGCCAGTTGTTCTTAAATACGATATTGACCATAATTACGTGTCGGAACTCATGAATCGATTACACAATGCTTATGTCACGGTAAGACAAAATTTAGCGGATTGCAAGGAAAAGCAAGCCATTCACTACAATAAGAATGCCAAGTCAAAAGATTTTTACTTGGGTCAACTAGTTTACTTGCATGATCCTAGCATAACAGTTGGCCTTTCAAAGAAATTGAGTAAAGCTTGGACTGGGCCTTACCGTATAATTGAAATAAAGGGCCCTGTCACCTACAAAATTAGGTTGCTTAATGGCCGAAAAGAGTTAGTTGTGCATGCTAATCGGTTAAAGCCTTGCAAAATCTTTGAAGGAAAAGAAATGGAAAATGAAATGGAGATTCTAGACAAAACTGACTTGACTAACACTCAGACAGAACAGACGGACAATGACCCTGATGATTTAGGTATACATCCTCGTGATGCTACCTTAGCAATAGCTCAAGGTATTATGGGCACACAGCCTCAATTTCAATAGGCTGAAGGCCCTGAGTGTACCTTGGGTACGATATTTCGAGATGGTGTTAGGGTGTCTACCAGACCACGTAGACCCCCTAAACGATTCACTTTTTCAGAGTTCGAGTGAAGTACTGCCTGTGTCCCTGTTTGTATGAACGTTCTTGTAAATTATTAGTAAGAGACAATAATATAGTTTAATAAACTGTCTGTGCTGCATAAATTATCGAACAAACTGTCATTCAGCATGCTCTCAACCGTGATAGTGGTGGTGCTATTGTGCGGGCCGTGCGTAGGATTTATAGCGTACGATTGTGACGACCGAAATGTTAACGTGAGTATGGTATCGTTAAAAGACGTCGCGCCGTGTCCTGCACCAGATGATGGGTATAATGGGACCAAGATGGATGTTCAAGTGATACAACGGAACGAAATTAAGCAACAAGTAAAAACCTGCCTCATAGAAATTACACGAATGATATACCATTGTGGCATGCGTAGTCACAGTTCCATGGTTGCTGGAGGAGTATCGGAGTTCATTTATCCTATGGGAGCAGAAAAATGCCGTGATGCTCACAAATATGGCACCTTAAAGATCTACCACCAAACTATAGGTAAACTGCAGGCTAATTCAACTACTACAGCCTCCATCACTCTTATAGGAAGCCTTGACAATAATGGAAACTGCAAGGGCGGTGTCTATTCTGCAGAAGGACACACTTGGACAGATGTAGTCATGCTAGCTTCTGCCAAGATTATATTGAAAGATTATCTGGCAAATGTAAAATTAGATGACAACGAAATAAGTCTACTTTGAGGAATAGTTTGTCCATACTTAAACGGTTACTGTTTGGATTCAACCTATGGTGAAACAGTTTGGGAATACTCTCCTCTGGTAAATTGTGAGGAAGGGCTAAGTTTGATGTATGAAGGTATAGCCGAGTTTATAACTACTAAAGAGAAGGAGAAATTCGTCGTAATCGAACAAGAAGATAAAGTATTCGCCCTTTCTCTAAAAGGAACATATACGCTGTGTGGAAGTGAGGTGTGGCAAACGGAGCATCCAAGGTTGTTAGTTTTAGAAATGGACGAGCAAAAGAAATTGCACCCCAAAATGCATCTGATACCACAAAACACCGACCTCGTTATGTACGTGAACAGCAAATTGCTGGATGTAGAGCAGCCCTCTAATAAATCGAATGGCAACAGTAACAAACCAGAAAATGCACCTCAACAAAATTTAAGACGGCCTTCTCTAACAAGCGGTATAGTGTGTACAGTCGCCAGATATCCCTGTACCCAGATTTACCCCACTGGACGCAATCGCAGAACCTATGAATCCGTCAACTAACATTTAATTACAAGGTTTCAGGTCTCACTCATTCATCGAACATTATCCCTGGTCTATCCAGTTGATCCTGCAGCAACAGACCGGGCTTGCAACCTCCTATTCCCTTATTTAATCCCTTCCTTGACTTACAAATGTTAGAAAAAAAAACGATATGTACATGTAACACCGATGGACCCTCGACCACCACGATGACGGGGATCGACTGCTTCACCTGCTTATTCCGGGGATCATCGCCAGAGGAGCCCTGTGCGTGAAATAACTAATGAATGTGCGGGTCAACGATTGAGAGTGTGGCTACAAGATTGACGGTAGCAGCAATGCAGCTTAAAGAACAGTGATAGATATACACATACAAACTGAACCGTAGGATTATATTTTCTTTATTATTAATTATCCAATTGTCTTTATTGATTTTACTTGTTTTCTTTTTCTTTATGTTTTGCTTTGTTTTGGTATTTTTGTATTGTGGTCTACCAGTAGTTTGAGTAAATATGTACTCGTGAATTTACGGTATCGGATTATGAAAAATTGATACTTTTGGAGTATCGCAATTTTTGTTTTTGGGGGAGTAATGTTGAACTCTGCGACCTCACCGGGGTGTCAAATGAAAGCATCCCGAACAAGATACGCGTACGCGACTTTTTCAAGTTTACTTGGGTCTCTCACGATCAGAACAAGATAGCGTCCTATAACACTGACGCAAGTTTACAGGATTTGACGCGTTTTGTCTGATAGACGGAAACATGGTCTCAAGCGATTTCCCACATTATATGATGCATTTGCGAAAAGCCCCTCCCTAGGGCAGCTGAACTCGCAAAAACCCCCACAAAATTTGTATCAGACTCCGAGGTTTCCTTTTAAGTAAATTGAAATCTTGTTAACAGTTCCGTTTTGATATTTTGATTACAAACTAGAAATTTTAACGTCGTGTCGGGTTTATAGTTTTTTTTTGTTTTTGTAAAGTATTGGTAAAGTGTAATTTTAAATTCAGTTATCTACCGTTGCGTTGGACCAATTGGGAAGTCGCTAGGACCAAGGACTGAGGGACCAAGTGCTAGGAAATACTCCAGGGGTATCGTACATTAGATTTATCTGTTCGCTTTAAAGTTTCTTTGGCTGACTTTTGTAAAGAAAGCGTAATGTGAGTTGTCTGTGTTTAACATTTTAAGTTTGTTTATTCATGATATTGTAATCGGTGCAACTTTTAAATTTAAAAGTACCAACGGTTTTGGCACGTCCAGAAACACAGCTTTTTTTATGAGCTGGATAACGGATAGACGCAGCTCTATTAGTTTTCAAAAATTGCATATTTGGCCCGAAACTAAAACTAGAGAGAGACAAATGTGAACAATGATTTTGAATTATTAAACTCATTTTTTGGTTTAAGGGTGCAAATTAAGAACAGAAAAACTAAATACGTTAATTAGCTACAGATTGGTAAAAACTCCAACGTGTATTATCATTTTATACTACCACGAGGAGTTTTCTCTCGTACGTCTGAATTAAACAAATTTGCTCCCTAAATGATGTCTGTAAAGGCGGCCATCGCTATGATGATAATGGGATCCCAGCAGACACGACTGTTGCTCATCATTAACGAATTACAACATTAGTAAATGTAGTCGACCCATAATCTATTATTTTTTCTGAGCCTCCGCAAAAAAACCTGACATTAGCACCCCTCCACTCTAAACCTTGAGATTTAATATATAAGAAACACAAAACAAATTTTTGCGACCAGGAGAATAATAACTATTTAAATTAGATCACACTCTTTATTACATATTTGATATTAACTCTTCCTTTACCTGTAGCATCGTCAAAATCTGAGACCCTTTTATGTATACCCATATTCTGTGGTTTTTAGAGCACCACCCATCATTTTTATACGCTTTGTTATCTCGTAGGGTGTAAGAAAACTCCGAACAGCCGTTCCCTCCTTTACCTATTGGATTCAACAGAGTGCTATCCAGAGTTGAATTTTATTCAACGACACTCCCCAGGTCTGATGAAGTTTAAAATCATATCCCTTTAGTCGTCGCTTCTCCGTTCCAATCCATCCAAGTAGATATCCATCTAGATGTCCAATAATATCCTTTGTATATCTCCATATATGCAATCCTGTTGATCTACAGCGGGTGTTTTGTTTATGCGTAGCCCGCTAACAAGCTGGTGTGGGTTTGTCCCTATCTGCCACCTAAGGGACGCGTCCCGTATGGGTTACAGGATTAAGAGACCTGACCAAACTTGACCTGAAACGGACGACCTTTACATGGGTGTCAAAAGTTCTAATGAAACCACCGAAGACCGCCGTAGCAACCAGCCCTAATACGACATCCTATTCCTTGATAAAATATTATAAATTCGAGCAAATGGAACGAGAACTAGATTCGTGGAATATTTATTTACACCACTCACAAATGTTATAAAGCAAGCCAATTCCGACGACAATAGTATGCAAATTTTACAAACGACATTTTCCTTTGCGCAAATGGAAGCATCCATACCTACACGTGTGTGCTTTCTCAAAATACCCACACAGTATCTAGTTTCCGCTATTCAAAATAAATCTCGATCACATGCAGCGCCGATGCTGGTGCTTTTCTCACGTCCATATGAATCTCCATCCCGACAGTCATTAATTTGTTCCAGTATCAAACTGTCCAGAAAAGCGATGTTTTATGGAACCGCACAAACACACCTCGGGCTATTCGGCAAATCAATCAGTATGGTTTATGAGACCCGAAAGATGGACCGGTTGCTCTCAAACCCGAATGCATGAATAGGTAATAACAACGGCAGCCGATCGATGCTTGGAGTTCCTCGAGCGTGATCTACCCCTTTTTAGTATGGTCGAGGCACGCAGGATGGACGAGGCGAAATTACAAGGCCGCAAACATCTTGCGCGATGCCGTAATGGGGCTCAGGAGCAATCACGGTCTTGATCGGAATTTAAATGTGACGGCCTGTCGATAATGAACCTTATTTTTTAGGATTAATACTCGTAAAATTTGAGGAAGGTGGTTTTTGTTGCGACGGCTTCGTCATCTCCCGTACATATGTGTTCCCAACAATAAGAGCGTCGAATTTAAAATTTTCCGCCATTTCGTTATTACAAGTTGTACGGTGATTGTTTTTTGACAGTTGTCACGTACAGACCATGCGATTCAAGAATATGGGGAAAAATGGTGAAAGTTTTACGAAAACAGTTCGCCAATTACGTCAAATATTGGGCCGCAATAAAGCGCCAAATAAATCGACGCTGAGGCGTTTAATTATAAAATTTGAGACCAAATTTTCGCTGATGAATCAGCAGATTATTTCTCGTCCTTGTCTTTGTCGGTCAGTCCAAAATATAGCCACAATAAGGACCGAAAGTCCAGGAACTTCCATTCGGCATCGCGGTCAATAATTTTATTAAATCTGCATTTGCACATGTAGAAGGTCTAATTAGTGCAAGAAATGAAGCATTTTGCTGGTGATTTGGTGTTTGAAACATTATCAAATTACCGCGGATTTTTCGAAGAAAATTTTTTTTAGATGAGGCATATTTTCAACTCGACAGATACGTAAATAAACAAAACTGTCGGATTTGGGGCGCTGAAAATTTTTCGTGTGATACTCAAATAATTAATGCATCCACCACGAGTAACTGTTTGGTGTGCATTTTGGACAGGCGGAGTGTTTGGGCCGTACTTTTTAGAAAATGCTGCAAGAAATGCGCTAACTGTTAATAGTGTGCGGTATCGCGAAATGTTATCGGAGTTTTTGTGGCCCGAACTGGATGTAATTGATGTGGAGGATATGCTTTTCGCACCACCTGCCATACAGCGCGTGAAACAATAGTGTCGACCAAGTTTCCAGGCCGTATCAATTCTCGGTTTGGCGACAGTGATGGGCGTTTACGCGTAAATTATAATTTTCTACGTTACACGCGTAGAAAATGTAGACAAAGCATTTTGGCGTAGATTTTGAGTAGAAAATTCAAGACGAGTATATTATGGTTAAAGTGTATTAAGTAGGTACGCGATAAACCTGAATGGAAACTTCTTCATGTGTCGATTTCATTTTTATAATAGTTTTCTTTAGAACATAAAAGACGAAGCATTATGTTTTCCTTCCACGACTATATTAGGTACATTCTTAAGAAGCCTATTTTCACATGCTATCAAATTAGTACAAGTTGATTTTTCTCCAAAGAAAGGTATCTACTGTAATCAATT
This sequence comes from Rhyzopertha dominica, assembly GCA_025024175.1. NCBI lineage: Eukaryota > Metazoa > Arthropoda > Insecta > Coleoptera > Bostrichidae > Rhyzopertha > Rhyzopertha dominica. Next base: position 36,386,660 of record QCXZ01000138.1, read on the forward strand.
ATCGCCTGTTACTTTTAGATCAATGTACCTAGTTTAGTATACATATATACGACAATCAAATTGACTTGCAATTAAAAACGTCTGGTGAAAGAACAAGGATGGCATATAAAATTGGCCGCGTATTTCCGTTTATAGAGAATAAAGATAATAAAATCCAAAGCGCGCCAAAGTGCTTTTGGACAGCACACTTAGCCTGCTTACTCAGGTCTTCTGGCTATAATCGACGTATACCCAAACAAGTTGTTGTTATTTAAACATTTATCTAGTCAACTTAATTACAACAAAGTAGTATTTTGTTTAATTAAGAATAAATATAAAATAATAATAAAATACAAAATAATATTGGCATTTAAGGCGTTTTGAATGGTACTGATGATGAACACCAGAACACCACTAAAAGAACTATATATTTCTAGAGTTCTGTTTGTCTATACAATGCTGTTTTCTACAGTAGACTTTTAAGGTAGAATATTACATAGTTTACGCGTAGATAATAGCGTAATTTACATGGCGTATTCTACTCACCCATCACTTTTTGGCGATCAACATTGACCATCAAGATCGTGCGATCTTGAACTTTTTTTAGGGCTGTGTGGAGCAAATGGTGCACTTTTGCGAATAACCCTGAAACAGTTGAACATCTTAAAGAGAAAATGCGTCGCGTTATTTGTGAAATACAGCCACATTTATGCGAAAACGTTATTCTAAATTTCAACAAAGAGTAATCCTATGACAGAGAGTTACTGTAGGCCATTTGTCTGATGTTGTGTTTCACGTTTATTCGGAACCATTTTTCTTTATGTTGAAATAAAAATGTTTGCTTAATTCAAACAATAAATGTGTTTTCTTTAAAATTATATCCAGAGCTCTTGTTGCTACACCCTATAGAACACAAATGGACGCATCGACGGAGTGATACGGTAACTGTTATTAAATATGACGTTTGTGACACAACCTTTTAACAGTAATAAGACAAGAAAAAATAATATCTTCAAAAACCCGAAACATATGTTTCATTTCTTTTCGTGAAACATAAAGCCGCTCTAAGAATTTGATACAAATTTACAGACGATGCTGCTATGATGCACGGACACTGACCGTTCGGTACATATATTCAGTTTAAATATGTAACAGCATAACTGGGCGATTCGACTTGTAGATCACCATCATAATAAAATGACCCAAAACAGTTTATATTTCCATTTTATCTGTCCGTATGTTATTCTTGTATATTTGCCCTTATATTTTCAAGGGTAGCGTTTGTCCAGTGGGTGACTCCCTAAATAATTTTTAGTCTACTTTTACCCTTTGCCTAACTGTAACTTAAAGCTAATGACGTAACTTCAAGGTAATGCTTTCAATAAAATATCAAGGTTAGAATTAACTACATATACATTTCTGTATTAAAGGAGAAAAAGGAACATGCATTCAATATAATGGATGTTTTCAAGTAAAGTTTCATCAAGCTCTTTTTCTTTCTGATTACTTTAGAATTAGTTTCAGATTCAAGCAATTAAAATGTTCCAGACGGCCTGCCAAACTGATAGATTAAAAGTTATTGCAAACACAAAAATGTAATTTGTCTCCTGTATTGAGTACCGCACTAGTTCCTTGAAATTTGGCAGCAATATAACCAGTTGTACCCGAAATTGACAAGGTTCTGAAAATATACATAAAGGCTTCGATAACTCAAACAATTATAAGACGTATTTAATTGAGTTTTCCAGGCAAAAATATTTCAGCAAAGTATTGCCAGCTTTGAGCGGGAATTGAACCCGGACCCTTTCGACTGCTAGCCAAATGTGCTAACCTGTACACCACCAAAGCCCTATTCAAATTCCAAGTTATTTTTTATAATATGTATTCTACTGAATAGCTGGTGCCTTTGTAGCTGAGTCGCACTTGGCTCGCTGTTTGCGAGCTTCAGAGAGATTAGGTGGTACGGTGGTCAGATTTTGGCGACCAGTAGCTAAGTAAAACCCAATTTACTATATTATTATATTAAAGTTAATTAACTCTTATATGTTATAAAACTTTGACAATGTGTCAATTTTACCTGGGAATTTGAATAGGGCTTTAATAGAGTAAGGTTAGAACATTTCACTAGCAATCGAAATATCCCAGGTTCAATTCCCGGTCAAAGCTAGCAATACATTTTCTGAAATATATTTGCCTCAAAAAAAACATAACATACGTATTTTAATCATTATTAATAGAACAATATACATTATTGATGCCATTATCTTTAAGCAACTACTTAATTAACTTATGCAGAGTATTGTTACTGTCACAATCTTCACAAAGCAAACTCCTGTGGATTAGGCAACCAGACCTACAGAAAGTGCCGGTCGACGTCGCATGACCTTCGAGCATATTCAATCACTCGAATGTTCTCGTAGGTGCCTCAGGAGTGTTCATCGCTTGGTGTAAAAGGGAACGTGAACGCACGGGCGAGAAGTTTTGATTTGAAAGGCGGTGAATCTAGCGCACAGAGTAATCCAAGTGTCCTAAAATGTTTCAATCCTAGTGAGAGTTGTATAACGTCCTGAACATGGTCTACTGAATTTTCAATGTTTCAATGGTAGTGTTTTGAACTATTTATGCTTGTATGTAATATAACTCTTTGCAAATGTGGAAAGGAACTTGAGTTAAAAATTTAGAATCCGTACTCCTAAGAACTTGTGCCAAGAAGTGAATTGTGCATTTGTATGTTTTGTGACCCGCACAGACGGGATTTGGAATGTGTTAGATGACAGGAATCTAAAGGCATAAGTCTTTTGACATCACCAACAGTCAGAGGATGCAAAGTCAAGTGAGTCAACAGAAAATACCGATAAATGCCAGTAAAGAATAATAAATCTAACAATATGGACGTACAACTGCCACGGGGTAAATGAAAAAAAGGTCAAGGTAAAATGCAATTGAAGTTACGCCGACTAAAGAAGAAATGGCAACCTAACTTTAAGCAACTAAGGAAGCCCAAAAGACAATTATTGCTGTAAATAAGGTGTGATATTATTCTTTTGTTCTTAATATACCTCTTTACAGTACGCTGGTGATTTTATTTACAAGCATTACTATCTTGTGCTTACTGTGTTCCAACATTTCTTATTTAGTTTTAAGATAAAATCTTTTAGATGCATGTAGATATTTATCAGCATGTGTGTAAAATAAACAAATAAATATCACTTGTATGTGAATGAGGCAAAATATCGTTTAACACAGAAGGGAAAGTTTTAATACTAAGAGACGGATTAAAGTCTAGAATAATGATACTCGTTGTTATCAAAAAATAAAGCTAGCGGATGGATAGAGACGGTATATATCTCACCATGACGTCCTTGATAACAACAAGCGGTAGAAATGTCCGGCAATATACTACTTGGGACAGCTAGTCCAGTACATACAATGCTTTGTGGAAGGGACGGAACGGCGGTCATAATTAATATTTCAACACTGCACAGATTTTATGTTTATTCATATCCAGTCCGGTTCCCTCCAATGTAGGAAATCGGAGATAGGGACAATGCTATATGCCGGCGCGTTATCGTTGTAAAGATTTCATATGCTTAGTCTCAAGTTTACATGAAGTTGTTCAAGCTTATTGATGAGATCAGGTAAACATTGTACCTTAGGGCAGTTACAGTGCGCCGACTTTTTAATATAACACGATATAAAATACCTCTTGGAGTAAAGAAATACAAGATAATCAATTTTTTTCGCGGATCTTGATTTTCGCACTTGCAATCCTGGAGGCTCATCTTTAAACAACTTTTATATTTATTTTTTGAAAGTACCTTACACCAAATCATCAAAATAATGTAACTAAGTTTAGTCCCCTATTACAAAGTTATTGATTTCATTTAAAATTTTGTTTTCGCAAGTTTTAACGTTTTTTTTGTACCAATTCACTCTGTATGCCTTCTTTTCTGTTAAATCGTGGATTATTGAAAGCGTTCATACTTTTCTTATTTTAAAAATATCCTGCAAAATTATATATATGTACTGCTGGTACTTTTATCTGTAGGACCTCTGCACTCTGCCTTTAGTATTAAGTGTTACGACGGGGGGTGTTTAAAGCTCTGTGTTATATGAATTAGTTTTTTCAATCTTTTGTTGTAAATATGTATTTTTAGTTTACTAATTATTTCATACTTGTACCTGACTGATGGGCCTTCGAATATCTTATTATCGACCACTATTAAATGGTTAGCTCAGTGTATGCTAGTAATCCAGAAACCTTTAAATCAATTCTTAGTTTTTATTTACATCTTTAGGCGTCCTTAGGAAATATTGGCACTGCAGTCAATACATTTATCGCTTTTACCAACATTCCTTAAATCATTTTCTTCGTAATGTATGAGGCATGCGTGCTAATTCTTAAATATGATAATTATGTATCATCATTAGCGTCATTTCAAAAATAAATCGCTTATTAACACTATCTATTCAGTTCTTCTGTTCTTCATTATACCTTAGTCGATGGTTTTACTAGTAATTATGTTAAGCGCGACCCATAGAGCTAATGAGATTATGATGCGAACATCCCAGCTTTGTAATATTTTAACCACAATTTAAAGATAAGTAGGGTCCCTGGATAATGATAGTGTACAATGGGTTTCATTAAACCTATTTAGTTTAATATTGCCAACTTTTTCAGTTTAAAGTTGTTGTTTTATACAAGAAAAATATTAATTAAGCTTTCTTACACTGATGCTCTTTATTTGTACCCGTTTATCCAGTTTCCTTTGCTGCCTGCAATTGTATCTACTTGTTGTTATACAGAAATGTTTATTTTGAATGTCCCAGATATGCGTTTTTACTCTCTCATAAAGTTGATGTTCGTTTTATCATATTATCCTCATTTCACTTTTTCGTTGCCATCATTTAATAGTTCTGTGTCCTTGTGTGCTAATCAATGTACTCGTATTTGTGAAATATCTAAATTAATTATTTAAACAACATTTGACATACGGTACACTTGAAAAGTCGGACAAAAAAACCTTCAAATATTAATACTAGTTAAGGCGAGGGTCTAATTAATAACTAATTTTACTAGGTTCTTTCATTAGAGTGCTCATGCGAGGTAAGGCTACTTAATGAGCGTGGGTGATCCTCATTTGCCTGCAGACTGCTATACCGCTGTAGGGATATAACAGGTCAAACGTACATGAATCAGTAATAAAGGTCAGAGATGAATTACTCGGCAGAAGTGACGCGTTCCAACTCCACGGAGCGGTAGGTAGCAATTTCATTAGGACGGCAATGAAAAAAATTGTAGAGGCTTCCCATTCATAGCGTCTGGAGAAATTCATCAACCCACCCACCATGTTAAAGAAAAGGTACATTGCTTTCTAAAATACACGTTAGCCAGCTCAAGCTGAATTGAGAGCGCACAGCTAAGGTTGTAACTTAAAAAAAAGATACAACTTAGATTTTCATTGACTGAGTTCACCTTGTCAGCAGACACATACTAGGCATATGATAAGTAACAAAAATCGATATAAAATATTATTAGTGGAGTTTCTTATAATATGCTACCGCATTTATTTTATTGGCAGTCACATGTAAGTTTGTGATGATGGTTTATTTTAATGCTGGTGGAATATTCATGCAAACGTTATAAGATAATGTAAATTATCAATTATTCCTGTTTGTAGAGTTTCAGGTTCAATATTAGGTTGAAATGCAGTGCAGAAAGTCCTTGTTTTGCATTATTGTTTAAGGTACAAAATTTAATGCTGTAATAATTATTAGCAGCGTTCCACACTCCTGCAAGACCATCCACACTTTAGTTTACCTTGGTATATCTAACAAGGTCATGAAGAGAACTGTATGTAAGTGAGGAAGATAGCTGGCACTGGAACCATTCCTGTCGCTTCATAACCGCCTAACAATAAGACGTGTGCTTTGGAGTTTCAACTTGCGGAGTAACCAAATCATAAACCGTTAATTAGCCAGTGTAGTGTATCATTTCACGAGTAGCTGATATATGTGATTCCTAAAACTAACCTGCTGCTTTGATGTAATGCATGCTTTATTCTACAACCATCCTAGTTTTAGCTGCATTGCACAATGTTAGAATAATTATCAAAATACATATTAATCATTAACGTTTGAAGTAGTTACCTGTGTCGCACCTCTTAAGAAGTTTTAACATGTCAGCAACTTTCCATTTATCTAAAATGCTATTATTTTTTTGTAGGGAAATGCACAATCTGTCGTGCCCTGCTGCCTGCATCAGAACAACAGTGGATAGTTGTTTTGGCTTATTTCGTCTTTTTAGCACGGTTTTAGTCCTAATGCAGACAGCATGGCACAGATCTGCCTCCAGTGTGAATATTCACCTATCGACAGGCTAGTTTATAGCAAGCTTTTCATCAATACAGGTCTCCAAAAAGGGATTTTTCGAGAAGAAACTTATTCTCTTCAGTTTGAATTTATGTCTGCGCCATGTTACCTGCATCAAAACAACCCTTAGATTCCTGTTTCGTCGTATTAAACCTCATTAGCACGATCGTATTCCTATAGTTTTTCTGATGCAGGCAGCATGGCACAGACATATCTGCAGGAAATATACTCTTGTACAAAATATAAATCCGAACTAGCACTAACTATAACTAACCACCAGATGTCAAATTAATCCACAACAAACATGCAATGGCTAATTTGTAGTAAACTAATCACCTGACACCATAATATTACATAAATTAAATTAAATTCCAGAACACAACTAACATTTACGTAATTAATGATAGATCTGGTAAAATTTTTAAAAGAATACCTCTAGCTAGGTAGCTATTTTAGCCAAATTGCAATGACCATACGATACTATATTTCGATTTCAATTCTTAACTACGCTAGGGTGGAGGGTGACTGCTGTCAACTTTAGTAAAAAAAAAATCTGTACATTGACTGTTTTCAGCTCTAGAACATGACTAATCATGATCAGTCTGATGCATTCCACGGCAAACAAAGCAAACGTTGACGTTTCGCTCACTGCTGTGGTGATCATCTTAAGAACTGATTACTTCATGCACGTTGTTTTCTCCATACAGACCCACGTTCTCGATGTATTCAGATCTGAAGACGCTCGTCACGTAGCGAGCGAAACGTCAGCGAAGAAGAATTCGCTACGACTGACCGTGAATCACTTACCACTATGGACTCCGATCGTGAAAGCCTCAGTCCCTAAAACAAAAAAGATCAAAATTAGTATATAAGCAATACATTATTAGGAATAATTAACGATGCACCAACGTATTGTTTACTTGATAAATTGATCCATCTGAAAATAATTGAAACTAAAGACACTGAAATCGATAATGTCTGTACAACAAAAGCAACTGTAAAAATTTGGCTGATACGATGTTTAGTGACAATATGTCTCTTGCTTTAATTGAATTCAAAAAAAGATATGTTAAAACATTTCGCCCAATGCTGACTAGAAAATCACAAAGTACAGCAACATCATAAAACAAATATATTTAACTTACTGGAAAAGTGCGAGGTACCATATGAACAAATACCATTTGCTTAATTTTGGAAGGTAAATACTGCTGGTAATAAGCCAATTACTCATTTGTTGTATCTGTTTTAATCTTCTCTGTTTTGGAAGTGTTTAATGTGAGTGGCTAATCGCAGACCGTCGACAATCAGTGAAATTTTATTGAAACTAAAAGATTTAGCAAAAATGCTAACATTACCAGCACATATGTCAGATAAAACATCAACAATGAGAAAAATAGGGAACCCAGTAAAAAAATATTTGGCATGCAAAGTGCCGTAGGCACATAACCAACCTTCCAGCAAATAAAGCGGTGTCAAATTACATTGAAAACTAAATGAATTTAAATCTGAATTTAAATCCGTATTTGGAATCTAAAGCAACTGAAGAATGCTGTGGTTAGCAAACAAACTTCCCCGTTACTATATAGTACTTAATAAGAAAAAAAAATGATTTTACAATATTATTTATTAATACTCTAGTATTTCCATAAAAACTTCTTACAAATGCTTAAATAAAATACTAACCGATTTCCCTTAATGAAATGGTCTAGGTCTGTGTATGTTTTCACTACTTTCAGCAAAACAGAGGGTTTCGAAGCGAAGCAAATTACAAACAGAACTGGCCGCATTTTCCGTTTAATTGTTAAAGACGGCTTTACACTTGGCAACCTATTCAGCAATAAATTGCTCAATTATTTCCTGATTTCAGAAACACCAACGCAAAATATTTTTTACTCGCAGTTGTTAGCAGTGTGAATATAGTATTTAACCGCAATGTTTTGTGTGTTTTAAATTAAATTAAATAAATTAATTAAATAAGAAAAAACAATTTACACCTAAAACCAATCGCATGTCATCTATTATATACACACATGCTGCAAACTGCAAATGTTAGTTGTAGATAACGGGAAAAGAGCTGCTACTGTGATATACCCAATAACAATAATAATACAGGAGGACACTTAATGTTGGCAACAAGAAATAAATACCAAAAAAAATTAGAATACACAAAATTGGAGCAATAAATTAGATCTTGTTCTATTTCTGGCAATCTCCTGGCAATATCTTGACCATTTGTAAATTGACAGCAATATGCTGTTTTACACTTGGCAATTAAACTTGCTTAACTTATTGCGCAATTAATTGATCAATAAATTGCCAAGTGTAAAGCAGGGTTAAAAATTAAGAAGTGGACAAAAATGAATGTATATGAGAAAACTACATACGTAGTTGTTAGTGGCTAGATAAGAGAGTACAATTCAAACACTTTCAATGAAATAATTCTTGACATTTCTTTTAAAAGAAGTTTTGAATGTATCGGGTAGTAAATTATAAACAGACACAGCATTAAAAGAGAAGGAACTTGAAGATATAACTGTTCTAAATCTCGATAAACTAAATTTATTAATGTGGCGAAAGTTCAGCTCATATAAGGACTAAACTCAAGTTTAGAACGAAGACAAGGATACTTACCGCTTGTAATCAGTCGATGAACAAAGAAACAGTTCATTGATTTTCATCCACTGCACCTCTCGAATTTTGTCAGGAACATAATCAAATTTACGTAGACAAAAAAAAATCTGCAGCAAGGATTTTGAATCTTTTGTATCTTATATTTTGTTACTGAATCAAGGTATAGAAAATACAGTATTAAGTAATAGGAGAGTACGGACAGAACATTTTCGGCAAGTTATTTTCTTCGCTTAATTTATGATATTTAATATTATTATCTTAGAGCACTTGCAAACCAGGGACGCGACATGATTCCTGAACTTATGGCGCTTATCGAAAATCAAACCTAGACTCGTAAAAGAACTGACCGTAGTTGACAATGCACCACCAATATTTATTTTATATTGATTTATCACAAACGGATGATTTACTGTAGAACAAAGTAAGATCACATAACACTTATCCAGATTTAATTTAAGACCATGCAAATCACAATAAGTTTAAAGTAAACCCAAATCAAAATTTACTCTGGCAACTGTAGTTTTCAATTCATGTGGTGCAAATACATATGTAACCTGGTGGTCATCAGCAAAAGCACGTATTTTTTTAAAATCTACGCTTAATTCTATATCAGAAGTAGAGATTATAAATAACAAAGGATTAAGAACCGAACCCTGAGGCACTCCGGATGTGATTATCTGAAAGTCTAATCGCAAGTCGTGTTCAATAACCACCGCTTGTCGTCTATTACTCAAATATATACGAAGCAAAAATATCAGTAGATATATCATCAAACCGTATAAATTTAAGCACACAAGTTTGTGGTCAATAGTATCAAATGCCTTTGAATAGTCAAGCATGACCATCGCCATAACTTTGTCTGCATCAACTGCTATGATTGCTTCATCTGTAAAATCCAATAGTAATGTAGTGGTACTGTACTTCTTCCTAATTTATTTTGTTTCTTTTGGGAAATAATTGATTTGTTTACTAACAATCATTTCTAAAATTTTTGACATTGTTGCTTAATAGATATTGGCCTTGGGTCAGAAACATTATTAGGATGTCTTATTTTGGGTAATGGCTTTACCAAAATGTGTTTCCACATGTTTGGAAACTAACCTATCTCTAAACAGACATTAATTATATGTTTACAATTAACGTCGATGATATTTTAATGGGTTAAGAGGCATAAGAAGAGATGAAAAAGTATTGCCAGCCTTGACCGAGATTTGAACTCGGGACCTTTTGAACATTACTCAAACGCCTGTTAAAATATTTCATTGACTTTAATTAAAAAAAAGTCACACGCTCTATCACTGAGCTATCAGGGCCCTATTCAGAATCGAGGTCAAGGTGGCATATATAAATCGAAGTTTACATGAAACGCTGCTGAACGCCATCCGGCGCATTTGCAGCCGAACTGCTCGTCGCTATATATATATATATATATATATATATATATATATATATATATATATATATATATATATATATATATATATAATATACTTGGGTTGTAATTAGCTGCTGGTGGCCATAATCTGACCACCGCAGCGAACTTCTGAAGCTCGCAAATAACGAGCGACGAGCAGTTCAGCTGCAAATGCGCCGGATGGCGTTCAGCAGCGTTACATGTGAACTTTGATGTATATATGCCACCTTGACCTCGATTCTGAATAGGGCCCCGGCCCTGATAGCTCAGCGATAGAGCATTTGACTAGTATTCGGTAGGTCCCGAGTTCAAATCTCGGTCAAGACTGGCAATACTTTCTCATTTCTTCTTATGCCTCATAACCCATTAAAATATCATCGACGTTAATTGTAAGCAAATTTCAGGCAATAATTAACTTTCTCTATCAATGTAGCACAAAATAATTTAAGCGTCTTTGCATTAATGCCATCATAGTGATATATACGAGTACCTTGTGGTCAGTGAATGATAATGGTAAAATATGTTTGTCTTTCTCAAAAGTAAGAAAACGTCTTCTATCGTGGCAGCTTCGCCTGTTGCGAATAATATTTAGCTGGACACGAGCAAGGAAATTTCGGAATCCCATTCTCCTGTTTATGACATTACGAATAATACCTACTTTAGATTCAATGGAACCGAAAACTGGAATAACGTGTATAAAGATATATCCCCCAACTTCTTGTGACAGACGAGCGAAACAAAGCACACACAACAGCGTGTTTGGCGTTAAATTTTCCCCGTGACTGCCGCAAATTTTAACGCGCAATTGATATTTATGACCTGTATCTGTCGCGCCTCGGCACACAACGGGGTAAACACAGTCGACCGCGGAAGAAGCCCTAGGAAGCCTCGGGGGAAGTGCGTGCCGAAGTATTCAGGCACTCCGTCTTGTTATAAGAATGTATCCAGCACTGCTGCGCCCCGGAACGCTGTGCCGCTCATCGATCATCCCACCGGCGGACCTTTTTCTGTTTTACATGATATTGTCTTCAGGTAAATTCGACTCTGTCGCGGATATCAAAGGGGGTGCGATCCCCCTGAACGATCGGTTCGGTTTTATCGTTTATTGTAAAAGACAACCTGAATTCGTATCGACGGTTTAAAGTGGAAATCTACAGGTTTTGGGGGTGTCTAAAAACGTATTCAGAGACAAAAGCAAATGCTGACTAACTGTTTGCTTCTTTCTTGTCTAATACCAATTTTAGTGTTAAGTAAAATAGTCTAATGCAAGACGAAAAGATGCTCGTTTAAACTAGCAAATGGGTGTGTACATTAAATTGGAATAAGTGGTTAATGAAATTTAATTTGATCCACTTACAACTGAATAAAACGAGACCGTTTAAAGTCTTCGACTAGTTTCATTCAATACATTTAATATCTTCATGACTACAAATAGAAATGAAACTAACAAAACTGTTAATTTCTCGAATGGTATGGTCTTACTGCAAACATTGTTAGAGTTTAAATTGGACCTATTTTCACACCATGAGTGGCGCAAGACTGAAAACGACAAGCGAAATACCGAAAAGATAAATTACTACTCTCAGTGGACTTATGTTCTTCTCAATTTACCATTTAAGAGTCAAAACGTGAATAATTAAAAAAGTATCATAAAAACATAACATTTCTGATAATAATCTTTTATGTACATCTGGTGCCTACTAAAACTACTGGGTTTTAAAAATCAAATCTGCTATTTGTATGTAATTTAAATTATTCTGGATGTTATCGCCGTTTAGTTTGGCCAATATAAATTTTGTTACAATTTTGGTTATGCCATATTACTGTTACGCAGATGTCAGCCATTTTGCGGCGGTACATCACGATCCCGGATCAAAACAAACGAAGTTGTCGTAACGTGCTTAAAGGAGTTCAATGTTTGGTGCAATTTTTTAGTTCTAAGAGAATATTTAAACGAGTTACTGTGTATGTGWGAGTAGCTCACATTCCTTTGCTATACTTAGCAAGTATTACAAACCAAAAATTAATTTAGGTATGATACATTGTTAAAAAGCTTAACATACACTAAGTAAGTATGTGTGTGGAGAATTGCAATTTTCAATTGCACTTGCAACCTTTTTGGGTTGTTTTTCAACAATAGACTGCAAATAAATGTAATTTTGACTTAAAATACTTATTAAATAATACGAATGAACCTAAAAACTTCAAAATACACAGTAGCAGTCAATGTTTAAAATAGTTTAAAACAATAGTTTAAAGTGTTACTGTATTTGAGTGGTTTACATGCCTTTGTACTATTACAAACTGAAATTGCATTAAGTTGCAATACATTGTAACTAAATGTAATTTCGGAATGTAAGCTATTCAAGTATATACAGTAGCACTTCTAAATATTCTTTTGGAGCTTTAAAATTGCATTCAGCTGATAATCTTGACTCGTGCTTAGTGTTTAGCGATCCTAATTTCATTCGGTTGGTGTCTATTAAAACAATAAAGTCTCGGCACCGCAGCAAATTGAGTGTGACAAGAATAACGAAATCATGTTTTTGAACCATAATCTGCAAAAATGTGTACTTTTTTAAGTTATTATTACAGTCATAAATGTATATTTAGATAGGTAAATCGTAGATGCACAACCAGAACCTTTCTAATTTTGTCAGCTACATATTTATTGCAGTTTTCTTCTGCCTTATTTACATGTCGCGTTTGTTTTTGTTTCTATATTATGTAAGTACCTAGGTGTATTTTGTTCGAACAACTAGTTCGCACTTAAAAGTCGTTCTTTTTATCAGTTTGTTTGCAGCCTACCCAAATCTATCCATAACCTTGACGTACTGTACGTACCGGGCCCTTATAACAAAGTAAGTTCTGCACTTTCTCAAGCTAATTTTTGGTAATTCTAAGCATTGCAACTTACAGTTCAACCCATAAAACTCACGAGTTTCAAAGGTAAAAAATTCCTTACCAAATCGGTAGAAAACTGTCAATCTCCAATAAAAATTTAACGTAGTTTACCTAAAGCATATTATGTCCTCACAATATACTTCTAGTATAGTTTCTATCAGCGAATCAAGAAAAACGACACAAAACAAGAAAGCCATTTATGTTCTACAGGAACTCGTATCCTAATTGCGTAGAAGAAAGAAGGGAGACGTAGTGAACTAGCGGATAATGGCTTTTTATGGATTGTTTCACACAAGACACTATTAATTCGAAAAATGAATTTAACGGCAGCTGGGCACTCATTTGCCGGATGATAAAGGGATTTGGAGGTCGTAATGGCGGACCTATCGTTGCGCGTTTAGTAGAAGAACTGCTAGGCTGGTTAAGTGTTCGGCAGGGGTCGTTAGGCGCATCAAACAACCGTAATCCGCTCGTTTGCGGTCTGCTCCTCCGATCATAAAACCGCTCTAGATATGAGCGATATCATTTTGTGTGATACGTGTAAGGGGAATTTGACTTTCATTTGAACCAGAAGTGACGTGGAGCCGGCGGAGAAACACCGCTATGTTTCATCGCATCTCATACTACACTTGTCGACACGCAATATAAAACTAGTATGACGGGGAAAAGCCGAMGAGTGTAGAATGCATAAAAGTAAGTCTTTATCCAGCTACACATTAATAAGTTTGTGTTTGTAAATATTAGTATTAAGCACCATGAAAACAACACCTTTGTTTAGCGCTTACTAATTATTTCAGCGATAAAAATACTAATATATGGGACTCATATATTTGCCTACCCAGGGTAGGCATCTTAAATACCAATACGCTATATTAGTGCTGACGTAAGGACGGTCATTTTTCTGTGGTACGTCAAAGTCCTGGATCCTGACAAAGCAAGTTGTCATAACGTGCGTAACGGACCTCAGTGTTAGGTGCAATTTTGTGACTTTAGAAGAATATTTAGAAGTGTTACTGTGCTTATTTGAGTAGCTTACACTGCTTCCTTTTGCTTCATAAGTAATGCAAACCGGAATTACATTTAGTTTAGATCCTGCATCAAAGCAAACCAAGCTGTCATGACGTGCATAAGGGAGGTTAGTGTTTGGTGCAATTTTTTTAGTGTTAAAAGAATATTTTAAAGTGTTACTGTGTATGTTTGCGTAGCTGACACTCCTTCGCTTTACTTAGCAAGTATTACAGACGTAAATTATATTTAGTGACAATGTAGGTATTGCTGAAAAGCTCAACCTACAATAAGTGCGTGTGTAAAGCATTACAATTTACATGTTGTACCAGAAGATGGTAGCGTGCTAGGTCCCTGGATGTTCTTGTTATAATGAGAGAGAAACGCATAAACTTTAAGCACTTATTTTAGATTGTCTTTCAACTATAGATTGCAACTTAATGTAATTTCGGTTTGTAATACTTAATGAATAATACAAAGGTATGTAAACCACTCAAACATACAGAGTAACACTTTAAAATATTATATTATACTATAATTATGCTCTGAACATTGAGTGTTACTGTGTATTTTGAATGGTATGCGTTTTTTCGTATAATTTAGTATTACAAACCAAAATTACATTTAGTTGCAATCTATTGTTTAAAAACAACCTAAAAGAACTGCTATAAAGATTACACGTTTCTCTCCCATTATAACGGGAACATCCAAGAACTGTAAATTGCAATGCTTTACACACGTACTTGGTGCATGTTCAGCTTTTCAACAATACATTGTCTCTAAATGTAATCTCAGTTTTTTAATACTTGCTAAGTAAAGCGAAGTAGTGTAAGMTACCCAAACACAGTAACACAGTAATACTTTAAAATACTCTTTAACACTAAAAAGTTACACAAAACGCTGAACTCTCTTACGCACATTATAACAACTAAGTAGGTTGGTTTGGATCCGGGATCTTGACGTAAAAGCAAAATGGCCGACATCCACGTCACACTAATATAGCGTATAGCTAGACGACGCACTCACCTCGTTTGTAACACTTCCATTATCAAAGTGATTGCGTTTAGTAAATTCAAATCAAATAATTATTTCCAAAGTTATGAGGGTTCTGACACCCAAGCATTTTATGATGAGCTTATCATATATATAAAATAAGATATGTGCGCTGATTACGTTGTATTTATTGTACGTATACGTTAACATTTGCTGTTCATGACAATGTGCTCCATCATAGCCCTCTTTAGTGCAAGGCCAGGTCTAGTGTAATTGGCAACAACGCACTTACGTCGGATCTACTTGGAAAGTTTTTCGTTTTTGCTTAATTACTTAAATGCAAATATCATAAGAGTTCTGTTTGATCGTAAAGTGAAAAACAATGATACGAAAAATCAGATTTTTTTTATTTAGATAATATATAGGTACAAATAGTGCAAATGCATTATAAACAACAATCAAAATTAAAGAAAACTAACGAAATAGACTATACAAATATCACAACTATTTACAGTGTTTAAAATAAACTAAAATGTGAATTATGAACACTACAATTATAATCAAAGAACACAAATCAGTTTGAAAAAGATCTCCAGCTTGATCTGTAAGCTGCTTCACAAGTTTCCTTAATTGATTCCAACATTTTATTTTACTGTTGCAAAGAAATGTATCATCATGCATTTCTACTGTTAAGTCTTTGATTACCTATCCTTCCCCTCCTATCAATGACTAGTTTTTAAATAAGTATGTATAAAGTAATTATAGCTTAATCGAAAATCTAATTAATAATTTCGTCTTTATATTAATTGCCAACGTTTAAAAATCTTGTCACTTTTTCTCTTTTTTTCTTGATGGCCTCTACAGTTTTTTATTCAAGATATGTGTATGTGTGCCTACACTTGACATGAGTACTGGGGTAGGAAAAATAGGCTTTTTACGTTGAAATAATTCATTTCTATTACGAGTTTTGTCGATATAAACTTCGGTATACTGCAGATCATTTTTATTCGGGCAGATAGGCGGTAGAACAGTAAATCTGTTGACCTAAAACGACAAGATATTTCTTACTTTTATTTTCGTACATATACACCCCTTTTTTACATTTAAACTAACTTTTCAAGACCCTAATGGTAGTCCATAGAAGATAAAGTTGTCTTAAAAGACACGTACATCATGATCTTCGTAAAAATTGTCTCGTGTAATGCACTTTGATCATTTGTCCTCTGTGAAAACAGAGTTCAGAGGTCACTGTCTCGTGTTAGCAAAAATTACGTCCTTTTAACTCTATTATAAAAAAAAGTGGCGACGTTATATCCCTGCACCATGAAAAAAATGTGTCGCACGCAGCAAATTTAAGCAAAGCTAAAATTTAACAGTTAAGCGGGGCTATACCATCACATTTTGCATTTCCTTTCGGGCACACTACAATAATAATCCACAGAGATGCTAGAATATTATAGGTCATAGAATAACGCTAGTTAAAAAAATTAACGTATTTATTAGGGCATCCAAGGCACTCAAAAACTCTTGCAAATAGTGGGGGAGAATTAAAATTGATTTTTGTATTTTTAATAAATACTGAAATACAATTTTCACACCACAGAAAACGGACCGAATAGACCAACCTAAATATTTAGTATAAGCTGCTGTAATTTCGCAGGTGTCACACTCATAACAATTGGTAATGTTAAAATGGTAAGGCACATTGGTTATGGCATTTGTCTATTGCTTTCTGGACTTTGGTCAATAAACAAATCAAAAGAACTAGGCATTGTCAGTTCATTATTAGGTCATAATCCTAGCTATAGCATGACAACACTGCAGCTGTACAGCGAGCATATACGCAGTATTATATATAAGTCGTAGTTTGTCGAAAACGTAGAGATAATAATCTTAACACGCGTATACATAAATGGCGTTTATTCCTTTTGTATGTATGAATTACTGACAGTAGCGTGTAGTGATAAATGAAGTAATTTATTGCCTTAAAAGCACCTAATATTATTTTCTTGTTTCAGGTAAATGACCGCTACTTGCATACATGATTTATGATATTACCCCGGTGTGCGGTAAGTATAAGTATCGCAAGCTTCTGCTGTGGGGTTGAACGGCTTCCAGAACAGATAATTAGGATCGCAAGACCTGAATTTATAAACCCACACGCGCTTTACAAATAACGGTTGTCTGTTATTACATCGTTAGGGACTAGAAAATAATAGGGTTCGTAGAAGAGCTACCAGCATCGCGTGAATTCTTCTATTTACACCCCTTCAGCATTTTAAAGTAGCTATCAGGTAATACCGTTGTAAAACATAAACGACTACAATGGCTTCAGAACTCGTAGARGGTTACACCAATTTGTTTGCGTGCAATGCAATTGATGCTATTTTTTTTAGCAAGATGCAAGATAAATACGTATTTAATGTACAAGCTGTAAATAATTATTCCAAATGAAGCCTTTGTGCATCCAAAACCACAAACTGACTAACTCATAGGTATTTGAAGGAAAATACGTACTATTTATGAACTTTATAAAAAGGATGCAATTATGTGTAGATATACCACATGCAACAGGATGCTGCCAGTTGTGAGAAAACATTTTTTTAGCTTTGTACCTTTCTCCGTAACAAATAATTTATTAAATGAATGTGTGATATGGAATATTGCAGGTTCATCCAAACAACTTATGTAAGAGTTACCTTAGGTATGACAGTATTCTCATATAAATTTCGATCCTACCACTCACGCTTATAATATTTCTCGTTGGTACTCGTAATTGCAGCTATCAAAGTAGTTCAGAAAAATATACACAAAAACTTCCATTTGTCACTGGTTAGCCGTGATTGTGACGTCATGTATCATATAAATAGGTAGCCTCAGCCTAGTCGCTTACTCACGCACCGTATTTATGTCTGCTTTTCGCGAGGGTAGAGAACTATTATGATGGGTTTTGAAGTATTTTTTTTGTGAACAAAATTACCAGCAAAGGTTTTGTGAAGTCCAGTTTAAGTAATTTACTATTTGTGGACATTTTTGTGGCGATGTAATTTATAAAATTTAACGGTAGATTCACAGGACAGCATATCAGAGGTGTGAAAGCAAATGCATATTATGCAGGTATTACTTTTGAATCAAATAAATATAATTATGATGAACAGAAAATGAGTCAATTGCAGGAAAGCAATGCCCCCCTCCCCCCAACAAGGCTGACTTCGAGCAGGACAACTTTGCATTTATTTACGACTCAGATTTTGCATAAGTCTCTTAAGATACGTAAATAAAGGTATAACTAAGTAGTATTACGAGACAAATTTGCTAGATGTGCGAATATCAAAACGAGACAAATTTGCGGTCAGTGTACACGATTTTCTATTCCCTTTAGGATTGCCCTCATAGATTATGATTTCGCATGTGTCTGTAAGATGTGCTCTGGAACACTCTTTCTTGTATCTGGAAAACAATTAAACATATAGTGCAGAATAACACCTGCTTTTATAATTACAGTGTCATGGGCTAATTAGTGTTTCATAATACATGAGTATTGTTCAAATTATAGAATTGCAGTAAACACAAAATAGTCTGTGAACTATGATGGCAATAATTTGATTTTACAAATTGTTTAAATTTAATATGAATGAATGTATCGGTGGTTGTTGCTTTTTCTTTAGAGGCTAAATTTCAATACTTAATTTTTTTGTTAGGGCAGTGCCTATGCTGTTTCTTTTTTTCTGCGGTGTGGTAAATTGTAGCTCTTCATGGAGACTATTGAAGTAATTCAACAACTGTGACCTGGGTTTCTGCCTGACCGCATATGTCCAGATGCAGAATAGGTCTAGGATCTACGTAGCATGCCCAAAATGGAATATAATTTACTAGATTGGTGTTTGATTTTTATAACTGCATTTTCAAGACTGCCCATCTATATTTCCGCATGCATTAATGACAATGGAGATCCTTTTGGCAAATCATCTTTTTGCTTGTAATATTTTTATTTATACATTCATTCAGTAACGAGACCAGTTCTTCTCTTAGGGATTTGTCCAAGCTTGGCAATGTGTGTCATCCTGCCTGCATCAGAATATCTCGCAGACAGCTGTTTCAGGTTATCAAGCCTCACCAGCAGGGCTATAATTCCAACGCAGACAACATGAAACAGATCTGTTTTCCTTCTGCACAATGTGTTTGTTAGTGCCAACTACTTGTCTGTGGTGAAGATCATTACCTATAAAGATCTCCAAACAAGATTGGTGCAAAAAAAGCAGCGTCTATGCTCTGCTGCCTGTATAAGAATTATCCGTGGAAAGCTGCTTCGACATATTAAGCCTTATCAGTTCGGTTATATTATTGTGGAAAATACTGACATTTTCGTTTCTAGCTACCATTGATCATGGTCCGGTAACGTTCCCAATTGATCGCAAAATTAACTTCAGTCTCATTTTAAATAAATAGGTACTATAACTCCACCAGCATTTAAAGCGCACAAAATGGTTGACTTTTTTAATTGTAGATGAGTTCAGGGTTGGTATCACTCTACATCCGGCAATTATATTTATGGACAAACCTGTTAGGTCAAAAATGAGCCTCATCGGGTCAGCTTGCAAGAATCAGCGAAAGAGCGCAAGTGATGGTCTTGTGGCTTTAAATCCTCCATAGGCTTAATCTTATATGGGTGTAGCCCAAGATATTTATGTAAAATTTTCCACGTAGTGGATGAACTAAGCCCCAATTGCTGCGACTATAATTTTGAGTTTTCCTTTACATTGCTGGTTACAGCTGCAATGTTCTCTTCAGTACGCACATTCCTTCGGCAAATTAGTGTTCTTGCATCCTCTAGAAAGTATGTGGTACCAAATCTGTTCACAATTCGACGAATTGCTTGCTTAGATATAAAATTATGTGTGTCGTCTATATTGTTAGCATTGTTCAAGCAGGATTTGCCATTATGTACTATACTTACTTAATATAAGGCGTCACTAATATAACACAAACTGACAACTGATGTGACAGCCATGGCGATCGGAAGTTAAAAAGCGCCCATTATTACACATTAAAATAGTCGGATATGAGTCACGTCTCGCATTACAGCTCCCATGGCCTTTCAAATAATAAGCTTACTTATATTTTGAAATAATACAGCGCTTTCCCAACAATCCCTTCCTTAAAAATAAGAGCATTTATTATTAATTAAAAGCAATAAGGTCAATTGCTTGATAAAATCGTGCTCAAATTATTACATTATTGATAGATTGATATTGTAAAGGACATATTCTCTGTTCCGTCGCAATTAGCGTAAAGTTCTTAAGTACTAAGATCATACTATCGATCGATCACAGACTACAACTCATCTCACGGATCCCGACCTCTCCGTCACAGGTGTTGAATTCACTTTATTCGACCCCGACACTCGACTCTGCAAGAGGCTGTGCTCTCGACACCTTAAACCCCCAGCTCAGACGCACCGTGATGACGGCGTGTAATTGTAATCTCGCTTGTATTMACMGTGTCATCCGTCAGGTTTATGAGCTTCATATTTCGGACTTCCGACAGGAACCTGCAAGGTGCTTTCGCTAAAGATAGGCGTGGAAAACCACCTCGCTATTACTCTAGTTCAAGTGTTACTATTATTTGTTGTCTACGATATTTATTATCGGTGTATACGCTCCTGTTCGCGTCACACTATCCGTGCAACGGTGGGCGCTGAAAATTAATTTCAGTACCTAGCAGTAAGTAATTTTATGCAGGATACAAAGAAAATCGGCGAAGATTCAACGAAATAGCAAGATCCCTATCATATCTTCAACATATAAATTAGATTTCAATAGTAACGTATAAAACGCTTACGCCTTTTCTTGCATTGTAGCATCATAAGACAGACATTCGTCTCAACATGTGCCGATTCTTACTCAGTTGCAAAAAGCAGTGTTAGAGCCTGCTATCAAGTTGACATTTCAGGTGCACACCAACTTGACAGATCAAAGGTCACGCAGGTCGTTGTTTTCATTAGGCTTTTTAGGATTATGTCATCCAATATGGCTTCCGATGGGCACAAAGTGTCCTGGCGCATGATACAATAATATCTAGAAGGTAAAATATTGCGCACAGGCGAAGCGCCGTGTGTTTGTAAAAGGCTTATTCCTTCTATTTGTAGAGTGTATTAAGTCAATTTTCCTTCGTCTTGTTGTTTCCCAAAAAAAAACTAACTCTGTTAGTTGTCCATTAACAGATGGCATCATCATCTAAATTTTCACGTACATCTCAACACTGACTTTGGTGTATAGGCAAAACCAATTCTATGCTATATAGTCCGTACTGATGAGCTTTAGTGAAAGCGAAACTATTCCTTACAAGTTGGTTGTGGTGCAACATACACTTCAATAGTATTTCGAGTTTGATTTTGGCCCTTCTCAAAGGATTTTACCGACGAAGCTGATGCTTAGCGTTATACGATTATCCACGCTGTTGACTTTACCCCGATAACTTAAAAAAAGCAAAATTTTCGTTTATTTAAACAACTACTTACCTCTAGTAACATTATACAGTTTAGAAGTTTTAAATTATGTACCTCTATCAGCGCTTATTATCCTCTTTTATCATTCGTGATCAGAAAATTTTTCTAAGCGAGTTTTGCGTTACTGGTATAGGTATTTACATAAGGGTTGCGATATATGAAAGTTTGTATACTCGTAATATATAATCAACATGTGTACATTGACTTGGAAGTCATAAGCTAGCGATAAACAAAAAGTATTTTACTACATGACAGTGCTTTGTCGTACTTTTTACAGTACGCTAAATCTTTAAATATGTTTTAAATACTGGCAACTATTAACTAAAATTTAAAGATATGTCATCATTCATGACTATTTAAAGTGTATCAAGACCTACCCACCGAAACGTTGACAAAAAACAGCTTACTATTGTTACCTCTACCTTTTGTTTTTGAAAATTAAGGGTATTTCTGAAACTCATAATTGAAAAGCAGCATCTTCTATATGTTTCATCATGCAGTTACTTCTCAAGCGCTGCCTTGCACATGTTCTTTGTATAACAGGAAGACCTTGCACTGACGAATCCCATCGATCTGTTATCACTGGGGRTGATGAAGCTTATTAAGAGCAGTTCGAATAGGCCGGTGCTCCATCAATTTGTGCCGTGTTTTAATCAGGACCTCTCGGCTAAACATACACAAGCTTACAGGTCATTAACGACGGGGAAATGGAGGTTCAACTGGAAATATTGGGAATTGCGGTTCCAGCCACTTTGTCGAATTTGTCGCGGGGTTGTTACGGAATTCAATTGATGGTTATCTTTGTTATCCTTTGTTCAATATTTCAGAAGAGCTGTTTCATTTGGAACACCACAAAAGCCTCCTGCGCGAGGTTTCCTTGACGACCGGAGGGAAAAAATATTTATGACTTCCCCCATTTTAGCGTTCATTGAATAGCTCTTTATTTTAGGCTTTTGAAATCGCGTTATTCATTGTTACGACAAACTGGGGATAGGCATTAAATATTAATACCGTTATGCCTACATATGCAATACAAATGTTTGTCGCACTAGGCTCTAGTTATCTGCATATAAGTTAACTGTAAGAGCATGTATCTGTTGTAAAAATATAAAAAATATTTTTTTAAAAAGAATGCTATTATACTGGCGTGTTCCCATACCGTATTGTAGGCAATATTCATTAAAAACTGCTTGCTTGGCCATGTCGCTTTGTTCTTGTTATATTTTAGGTTAAACATTTAATAATAGTTTTTCTTATAGTATTTATTTGTAGGTTCTGGCTCCTTATTTTTATAAATTAAAGACACTTTCTTTAATAATATGACGTTTCGACCTATAATTTAGGTCTTTGTCGAATATTTTATTTAGTAGATTGACAAATTATTATGACATTTACAATTTTGATATTAATATAAAATGTACCTTCAAGTTTATTCCTTTGTTATCATTGTGTATGGTAAATGTGATGGTGAGAAGGTGTGTTTAAATGACGGTGTAGTAGGTATTACTTAGTCCTTGTATGTCAGTCCTGTCGTTTACACATGTGTTTAGATTTTTTTGAATATGTATCATTTCTAAAAATTGTCTTTTTTGTTTATGTTGTTCCGTAGTAATAATTTTGGTATTATCAAAGTCAAAAGTGTGGTCAGTTTGTTCTTGATGTTTTTTTAAAGCTGTGTAGTTGTTATTATTTTTATGTTGTTGTAGTCTGTTTTTTAAGTATTGTCCTGTCTGTCCTATATATTGTTTGTTACATTCTTTACATTTTATACTGTATATTGTGTGTGTTCTTGTTTCTTTTGGTATTTTTGTTTTTAACGGTGTGTAGAATTGTTTAATTGTGTTAACTGGTTTATATGTAATTTGGAAGTTATGTGGTTTTAGTAGGTTTTTTATTTTTTGAGTGAGTGGTGGTATATATGGTAAGGTTAAGTATGTTATGTTTGTGTTTTTGTCTTGTTTTTTGTATTGAATACTATTGTATAGTTTTTCGGTTTGTTGTTTTATTGAGTTACTTATTAATTTAGTGGGGTAGTTGTTATTTTTTAGTATTTTAGTAGTGGTATGTAAAGTTTCAATTCTAAGTTCTGGACTAGTTAATTTTATTATTCGTTGTATAGTGTTGTTTAGGACAGTTATTTTTTGTCTGTAGGGGTGGTTAGAATGGTAATTTAGTAGTCTTCCCGATGCAGTTGGTTTTGAATACCATTTTGTGAGAATTTTGTTATCTTTTTTAATTAGTGTAAGGTCTAGATAGTTAATTGTGTTTTTCTTTTCTGTTTCTAAAATTTAAAATTTCGTTTACTTTGTCTCTTGGTATTATTAAGAATAGATCATCTACATATCTTGTATAAAATTGTATATAATTTATTTTGCTTGTTATTGTTATTTCTAGATCTTCCATTATTATTTGTGCTATATTGCTTGAGATGGGTGATCCCATTGCTACCCCATCTATTTGTTTATAATAGTTGTTCTTAAATTGGAAATAATTTGAAAATAATGTAAAATTTAGTGCTTTTATAAATTCTGTTTTTGGGATATTTGTATATTGTTCTATTTCTTGCCAATTTTTTGTGATAATTGGTTCTATTAAAGTTATTGGTATATTAGTATAAAGAGAAATTACATCTAGAGAAATCATAATGTGATTATTAGGAATATATATGTTGGATATTTTGTTTTTAAATTCGAAAGAGTTTTTAATATAAAATTGGTTTTTATTAATAATGTTTTTTAAAATACTGTTCAAGAATTTTGCCAGGTTGTATGTTGGTGATTGTATGTTGTTTATTATAGGTCTGAGAGGGATATTTGGTTTGTGTATCTTTGGTTGTCCGTATATTTTTGGGGGTAAAGCATTATATATTATAAGTTTATATGCTATTTCGTTAGATATATATTGCTGTTATTTCCAATATTGTATCATTTTGTTGTTTTTACGTTGTGTGGTGTTCGTGATGTCGTTTTTAATTATGTTGTATATTGTTTTGTCATTTAATAGGTCATGCATTTTTTGTTCATATGATATTGTGTCCATAATTAGAGTCATGTTAGATTTATCAGGTTTTAATATAGTGATTTGTGGGTTGTTTTTAATGAAAGTTTTGGTTTTTTTCATTATATTGTTTATTGTCTTTGTCTTATGACTGTTCTGGTTTTGTTTTATTTTGTTTTTGAAAGTTGTTAATGTGTATGTTAGTTTGTTGCGTATTGTATTAGTTTGTTCTGTCGGGAGGTGTTGTATTTGATTTTCTATGTTAGCTATAATATTGTGTATTGGAATTTGATGTGTTTGTGTAATAGGGATTGCATGTTTATGTCCTAGTGATAGTGTTTGTATAATGTCATTAGGTATTATTGTGTTAGATATGTTTTTGATCCATTTATTAGTATCGTTTTTGGGATGATTGTTATTGTTTAGTTTTTCTTTTTGGTTTATAATTTTGTTTATTTTTTTGATATTTTTTGTTTTTATATTATTAAAGTGTTTTTTTAGTCCATTTATTTGGGTTTTGAAGAATGTGTCTAGTTCATTTTTATTTATTGTTGTTTGAAGGATGTTTGTTATGTAATTTAGTTCTTTTGTGTTGTTTTTTAATTGGAAGATGGTGTCTGTTATTAGTAAATTGATTATGGTATGGATGAATTTATTTGTATAGCGTTGGAATTTTACTTTTAGGTACTTACAATTGAAAATTAATAATAGTTAGTAACCATCACTTTATAAATTATTGCAAAATACTGATAGCAGCAACTTAACGGCAACTTAAAACTGCATTGGCATGTACTTAGCAAATGGCTGAAAAATGCGTGTGCTGGTTCAAGTCTTAAAAATGTGTTTAGCTGTTTTCTGCGATATTTGGTGTCTTCAGTGATTTTATATCTACATATATCAGAGACTCTTGACGTTTTTTCCTATTGTGTTTATGCACGTGTAATAACATTAAAAAGTGATACATGTATACAAAGATAAATATCGTTAACTGCAGTAATACTTCCAATTCACTGAACCATGGAAACATTAACCATTAAACGTGAACCATTAACACGTACTGGCTGTCCTTGTAAATTTTTAAACGCTCTGAGATGCTAAGCTGAAGTGCTGGAACAAGACACTAAGTATAAAGGGTTCGTATATTTGCTAACCCACTACCATGAACCCTATATTTTGCGGTATCCCTAAAAATTAACTTTTTAAACAGAACATTCTATATTTTATTGTAGATACTAAAAGGGCATAAAATTCTGAATAAGATGTTTTCTAATTTTCAAAATTCAAAAGTGCTGAAAATACTGTTAAGTTTACGGGTTAGGAAAATTAGGATTTTAAAATTAGCTTCCTTTATTTACGCAGTTTGCTGGAACTAAAGACTGTAACACTCGCTAAGGTTCTTTCTACGATCGTATTGTTTTAATGAATGTAAACAATAGAACCCTTTAATAGACATCAGTTGCTTTTGGTTTAGTCTAAGCATTCTGTTTTTTTATCGACACTATTGATAGTTGTTGGTTAACAGATTTAGAAACTTAGAAGATTTAATACCCTATCAACATACATAAACATAATAGGGTGTTATGTTAAGAAAATTAAGCTGGTAGTACTATCGCGAAATGGAAGAGTACTGTTGAGAAGTGTAAATTAAGTTAATACGAGTTTGTATATCTAGTTCATGATTCTAGAACTTCAGATCAGGGTTCTAGAGTATTCAAAAAATACAGGGGATGACCATTTCTAGTAATCACCCTGTATATTATACATTGTAAATAAAGGCCAAGGTAATTTAATAACGTAAAATATCATCATTTTACGGTCAGAAGAAAAGCGGCCAGCACTTGTTCGATAGCTATTAGGGTAAGCGAGTCAAATTTGAAAAATGACCTGTGTGTCTGTAGACCAGTATGAACTTTGGCAGACCAAATATAGGATATTGCAAAGACGAAACAGTTATCTCAGTGTCACTCTCATGAAAAAATCACTAAACTTTGTACTAAAATTGTAGCTTGTGCTCCGTGCAAAGAGGATTCATTTTGACAAAACGCTGATAATMTTTAGAGTCAACGAAGMGGCGCTGGCAGAAAATTGGGRTATCTACTCCCCAGCATTTAAGATGCAAGTAATGAAAGAAAACACATCCCTCCTAGTCGATAAAACTTTCAAAGGTATTTTACACGTAATGTACTTTACACACAATGGAATTTTGAAGATTTATAGACCGCCGCGAAAGCTTCATTTAATGGGGTTGGCGTTTTAATAAACTTTTATTTTTGTCACATTTTATATCCGCCTCCGCCCCTTTCAGAAAGTAAACTTTTCCTATCTATTTAAATGTGACAATCTCTATTACTCACAGTGGGGAATGAAAACGTATAAATTTATTTGCATTTTTACGACCGAGCGCAATTCTCTCGAACAGGGCTTTGTGTCTGTTGGTATATAAACTTTAACTTTGTGTGCCGATGACAGCGCCACGTCGGGAGACCTGAAATGCAGCGGGCCGACTGCATTCCTTTCCGTTTCTTTACCTATCTCCCTAGCAGTAAAGTCGCGAACTAAAAGACGGGCGCGATCCGTTTATCATAGACGGAAAAATGGAAACCGATAAGAATTTACAATCGTCTTTCGCGGGAGACACTGAAAATATCTGGCAAGCTACACAGGTATATTTTGTGTGTATCTTGATACTGTCGATAGCGTAAATTGGATAAAACTGATGTTTGCGCACGWTTTTTCGCTTAAACAAGCAAAGCAATAGGCAGCCTAATTGGACGCACACTTTTAATTTGACCATATATAATTTTGCCAGCAAATGTAAAGTTCACTCAAAGGTATACCGTGTTTACGATTTAATCCGGTATCCAAGTTTCATTATTAACCGCAAACTGTTTTCTGATCCCAAGAAATAATCTAGAACAGACTTTCAATGTCGCTCCAAGCCTGTTTTCAGTAATTTTCTAATTTGTACTTTACAGTATCACAACTTATAATTTGCTAATTTGTGTTTTTTTACATCTCCATTTATTGATATTAATTTAATGTAGAAATAAATTAAAATTTAATACAACCACCATATATTTAGTAAGTAATTATTTTCTAATACAAATAAAATCAAAACTACGCATCACGGTTAATACGTTCTATATACTCTTTACAATAGACACTTGATATTTCCCTAAGTTCCTCCTTAATTAATTCAATTGTAGCACTACTAAATTTCGGAGAGGTGTACTTCTTTCGCAGACGTAGTTTCAGTTGCCTCCATATCAACAAAATTGCAGTAATACGAGGAGCGATGAACAACTTTAAATCATTGATCATTGGCCATCTTGTCGATATTATATTTTTTTAGAAGATGTTTTCAAACTTTTAACAACTGTTCATTGTGTATTTGTCTTCAATTATTTTATACAATAATTCTTAATTTTTTCGATAACCTGATTGGATTTTTTTAGTTGCGCCGAATGGTAGCTTACATTGTCCTTCATGATTACTCTATTTTTCGTACATTAGGAAGCATTTTTTTCGGAAAACTAACACTCAAATATGCCTGCTGATATGCTTTCGTAGTAATCCACCTTTGCTTCATTAACATATTTTGCAGAAATCAGTAAAACGTAATGTACCAAACCAGCGCCAGGTTCGGCCTGTAAAATTATAACACATTTGCCCTAAAGCCACTAGATAGATAAAGTACTGCAATTGTCTGCCATTTTAGTGCAAAATAGCAGCGGTTAATCTAAAGATTTATGTAGAAAACGGGATCAAACCTATTTGGTTTGAATGGTTTTGGTTTCATCCGCCATTTTAGTGCAAAAATATGCACAATGAATTGCGATACTTTATCTATCTAGTGACTTTAATTTTCCCCGTGGTGGTGGTACATCTATAGAACATTTATTAGGCTTTTTAATATTGCGTCATCCAACATGGCTTCCAGGGGGCATACAACGCGCGCATGGGATGCGCCTACGAAACCGTGGAAACGGACGCGTGGCTGATAGAGTTGGGTCGTTCAAGAGAAAGTTGTTCAAATTGAATGACTCATGCCTTGATTTGTTTGATTCGGCTCACAGCTAATGAATCAGCGTCGTTCGTGCGTCGGTCATGGTTGACGGTTGACAGGCTGGCTACGGGACACATATTGCAGCTGTCAGCTATCTGTAAGCAGGTTTAAGAACTCAGTAACTCGTCGTAACTTKAACGACTTGAATGATCCGAATCTATGCGATTGATTGAACGATTTGAATTGAATCCCAGTTCTAATGACTGACGTTGGCATTAAGCAGTGAGGTTTCTATGACAGTGCATTAGAAGCTGCATCGTTTTGACAGGTGCCCCCTGGCAGCCACTTTGAAAGTCACTTGTTCTAAAAAGCCTAATTAGTACCGCCCAAAGAATGTCAGTAAACAAGAATGGCCAGTGTTGATAAATTTTGTGGAATGAGTTACAGCGCCATCTGTGAATGTTGTATGTGAACTACTTTAATGAAACGACCAGCAGGTTTAGTCGATAAATCAGACACTCCAAGTTATACAAATTTTATTTATTTTGACATTTATTTCTTGTCTTAATTTTAAAACCTGGTATCTATCTACTTTACCCACTATTTTATAGGAAATTAAGAAAACAATCTTTTTAATTTATGTAAGTATGTCTAACTTAACTTTTTTATATTATGCTGACTTTGTACGCAATTGTGTACTTCATAAAAAGTTAAGTCAGAAAGGTTTACTTTAAATAATAACTAATAGGGTTGTTTTCTTCGTTTCGTGTAAAATAGTGGCAAAAGAAAGGCGAGGTTTTAAAAATCTGCGAATTATTTGAATTGTCGTAAATGTAATTACCAGAAATAAGATTCAAAAACAATGTTTATCTTGCACCATTGTTTATTTTTAATAGTGTGGGAATTACTCTTCTATTTAGTTCATTTTGCTCTAACGTTTAAAAGCAATTAGCTAGAAGGTATTCTCCACATACCACAAATGATACTCAAATAGATGTAAGGCTGCCAGACTGCACGTCCAAATTGTTTGTCCGTTTTACCTGTTCTTCACACATGGCATCTCCTCTTGGGAAGTGGTGAAATGTGATATTTGAGTTTGTTAAATATTTATTACTACAGTTCTTTACCGCACAATTTTTCTGTGTGATACCTTCGGCATTTTCGAAACTAACAATTTTAACACTTTTCAAGGTACAAAATTAAAGCAAAATGTCTTACCTTCTTCGTATTCAACTTCAATGTCACAAAATGCTACATATAACTTTAAACATAAAAATGCTACCAAAAAGGTTAACAGATTGCAAAATAATAATAACTATAACATATTAAAATATCCTATAAGTAGGTATGTTGGGAACTTGCGACAATTTTTTGCTAGATATCAAAGCTTGACATAAACCTGATTTGAACATACTTTGATTAAAACGCAATCCCGCGTGCCTGCATTAGCCGTGCTTCACACACACAGCACAGAGTGCCATCTATGAATGTTGTATTCATAACTGTACCGTGTATTGTTGGTTGCATCAATAGCGTTAACGGTTATCTAATATGAGAGTGTTCACTACCTGGTAACCTTTTTTACGGCGTCGTGACTGTCGAAGCAGGCGTTATCTAGACATATTACGCGCCCATTATTTAAACATATTTGTTCAATTTCCATGAAATATCTTGCCTTCCGCTCTGACATGTTTGACTTTATTTAAACCAACCTCTCATTTATTTATATAAAAAATCTTCAAAAGCTTCCGTGAACTTTCTGTGCAATAGTTCTTCAAACCGCTGCTGCCAGTCTTAGCGGTGATCCTGCGTGGTGCTTTTCATATAAGGAATTTCACTCATTGTTTCATTTCTCGAACACCTTTCACAATCATGCGACGTACATAGGTGTTTCCAGTTTATTTCCTAAACTTCACCTGAATTTTTATGTTCAAGAGTTATGATTTTAACAAGTAGAGGTGAATGAGTGTGGCGTGTCGAGTCATTTGAAATAGAAGGCTGTTCATCATCAAGAAATATTATCATAGGTCACAATTTCAACTTCTTCATCGCTACATATTGAAGACGTAAGAAACTAAAAATTGGAATTTATTATATATTTTGTTTTGCTTGAGAAAGCAGAGATGTGCAATTTAATTAATAAAGAGATGTCAGCGTTACAGAATGCGGAAAAATTATTCATCGAACAAGAACATCTATTGTTATGTGTTTTGTGTCAATTTTTTTGCTACATCGTGAGTTCTGAAAATATTTTTGCCATATCTTTTATCACAACAAATTGTTCCTCGATTCAAATCTCGCCAATTTCAATATTAACAAGTGGAACACATTTTTGACGCGAAGATCCAAACTGTGCTGAGGGCACTTCCATCTCTTTCCACTGGAATAATCTCCCACTCATTCTTGTACGCATCTTATCTGAGTCTCTTTTCATTTTAACTTTAATTGTCTTTCAGCTTGAATAACATACTACACTTTTTCTACGACACCTATAATTTCAAGTTTGTTTCTTAAAGCAGTTAGAAATTCATCAAATGGTTCCTCTTGCCTGCATTGTGTTATTAAACACATATCTTTCATAGGTTTTTTTTGCACAAAGTACTTAACAAAAATATTCTACGACTAATTTTGTTTTTTCTTCTTGACTCAGGGTAAAGGTCTTATAAATTTCAGCTGCGTCAGGTCCAGTTTGTGCTTCTGGGGGCTTATTGGCTGGACTGATGAAGGTTGCGTACCATTTAAATTGCCGAAACTATCGTTATTATTTTTTATGTTTGGCTTAATGTTTATAGTTAGTTGTTTGGGAAAATGTTTTTAAAATAACGTAACCTTCTCGTCCACGCCTTGTCGCTTGTATCACTTCATCTTAATTTCCATCGGAGTTCGGCATCTTGCAGCAACACTAGTGACGGAATACCTAACTCAATATAATATAATCGCAACGTTTATAAGCATTAAAGTATAATTGATTTGTTTACCCTTCAACTGCTATTTTACAGTCACATATGGTCACCTGTCCTAAAAACCTTACGACTGACACTGCATAACGCTGCTAGTGTTACGGGAACAGGATATCCGTTGCAGCTGTCTTTAAGCAGATCCAACAACTCGGTAACTCGTTCTCGGTAAATATTCCTGAACGATTTTAATGATCCGAATCTATGCGATTGATTGAACGATTTAAATTGAATGGAATGTCCCAGCTCTAGAGACTAACGTTAGCATTAAGTAATGGGGATTCTATAACAGCGCGTTAATAGCTGCATTGTTTTTGTAGATGCCCCTCGACCGACACTTTAAAAATCATGTGTTCTACCCAGAAAGCCTAATTATGATATACTGTTATAGAAATATAAAGTGAATACCGCTTGAAAGGCGGTGACATCAACCAAAAGTCTACATTTTAAAGAAAGGGTTATATACAAACACTGACTCTGACTTCTGAGATATTCCTAACAATTAAATTGAATGAGAAAACACTATATCAAAGTCTCTACTGATGAAGTTGAAACTGAACCTAATAAAAAATACGTATTAGTCATTATATAACAGTGCGGAGAAAATTTAATTGGTTTTTTTTGCAGGTAAATATATTTATGAAAAAGTATTGTCAGCTTAGACAATACTACACAACAATACAAAAGACAATATCGCACCACAGTTAAAGCTAAAGTGTTATACCAAATGGCACCGATCGACAGTGGCGTATTAGGGTGTATATAGGGTATCTAGTTAGCACAAATAAGAAAAATTTACCTACGCCACTGAAAGCATAAATTCTATTACTACTTGTGGAAGCTGAGTTTTTCACCATAACTTTTCAAGCTTTCCAGCTACACATAAAACCATGTTGCAAAATTGCTTTTGTTTGGGAAATACGTTTTAATCTTGCAGAATATCAGACAAAATCTACGGTGTTTGACAAGTCCTATCAGGCTCAGTTAAAATGGTGGCCGTTCATTTTTTATAACACTTTCGATATTTGCGCCAAACGCTTAACTACATATCCCTACGTTTCCTTATCTAACGCTAGCTTGAACTACGACTTTAATTCGGGACCTTTTGGTCACTAGTCGAACGTGCTAACCGCTGCCAGAATCTGCCCACCGTGGTAGAAATCCGCTCTGAAACTTGCAAATAACGTGCCACGAACCAAATGGCGTTCAGGAAGCTTTGATGTATATATGTCATTTTGATCTGGAATTTGGATACGGCTTTAATGGTGCAGTGGTTAGAACGTTTGACTGCTAATTAAAAGGTAACGGGCTCAAATCCCGGCCAAAGCTGGTAATACCTTTCCATAAATTCACTCACCTCTATCTTATAAACATTATAAATTGAGGAGGTAGTAATAACTTTGACATTATGTAACAGCGTTTAACACAAGCGTTACGAGCAATTTACTAATAAAGGAGTAGAAAAAATATTAAACACAGCAGACTTTCAGTTTATGCAAGCAGATGGGGTTAACCCAATGTTCGACTACGCTGTCCGTAATATTAGGGAGAATGGCTACCGGTGTCTGATATTTATTAGAGTTACTGGTAAACCAAGCCTTTCTGCAGCCCATCCAACGAAGTTGTAGCAGGCAATCTTATAAATAAAGATCGCAGCGCTTGGAAGAAACAATTGCCGACTTAAATGCACATTCGGCCAAAAGAATGGGAGATCCTCTTTTTGCGGGGCAGAGACTCGAGACAGGTAAATTTATCTATCCCTGCAGGATCACATTACTTCAATTTGTTGCTGCGTGTTCTCTCGTCTGCCCCAGTGCACTCAGACGACGTTTTATCTCCACTCCTTGAGTACAGTAACCGGTCTTATAGGATTCCATCGATAAGCCACTCGGGCTTGCCGTTTGGGCAACAACTTGAAGCTTCAACTGATAGTGGCGTGTAAGTCTACTGTAATAAATATTATGTCGCCGGTTGTTGCTGATGGGTGTGGTAAAATTTGTCTACAAAATTACTTGGCGGTACAGATTTGCCTTTGTAAAATGAAGTTGAAGTTTGATCTGTTGTAGCCTATTACGTATCTAGTTAAGGATGAAGTGATTAAAGTATAATTTCGAGACTGGTGCAGATTTTGTCAAGGGAAGAACTTAAATCAATAATGAACGCTAAGAAAGAAACACAAAAATCTATTAATTACAGGCGGAAATTAAGTCAGTCAGTGAAACATGTAAAGATACCCCTCAACTGCTTATTTTTGTCAACTTACGCAGACTACAAACCCTGTTTAATAAGAGAGTATGGACAAAAACGAACAAAAACTGTGTCCGAAATTATTGTGAAGGGTGTTGTTACTTATATTGATTGTAGAGATTTCAATTTTAAACAAATAGTGAAAGAAAATAAAAACGTATATTAAATAATAAAGTGAGCAGCATATTTGAAATGGTTAACTACCTAATAACTATATTGAATTCAAACAAGTTTAAAAATTTTACATAACATTCAAAGTAATATACAGTTGGAATAATTGGGATGGTTCAATACGCACGGAAAAACGCATAGTCTTTGCAAAGGCATTAGTTTGTTTTGAAACTCTTTCGAGAAAGGCCTAATATGTTGAAGTACGTAAGAGGCTACTTGGAATGTTAGTGTGTTTTCTTCTTTCAAATATTCACAAAAAAGTTCCTTGTCGATAATGATAACGTTAGGTGTAGGAATTCGAAAAATGCGATTCTCATTAACTTCCTTTATTTACGCACTAGTACCGAAATACCGTAATCTAACAATACTAGTTTAATACACTGCTATTTGAATACCGCTAAATCAATAAACCTGTAATAAAAACACTTGTGACGCTTTGTTCGCTTGTTTCACCGCTCTCCAAATCAGACGTCTCGCGCACGCGTTTTTAGTGGCGTTCATATAGATGGAAGTTATTTTTCTCATAGCCTAGAACCATCTCCCTGTCTATAATGGAACTTTTGTCGGATATTCGAGCACAACAAACCGACTGGCAACCGCTCGAACGTCAGTCTGGTTGCCTAAGCCCCAGGCGCTAGTCTTTCCATAGCATGACACAGAGTAATAATAGAAACCAGAAGACAAGAGAACTGATTGAGGCACTGTCGAAAAATGTTTTGGTGGTAAATGGAGCTATTTCAACAAACTTTACAGCAAAAGTAACTGCTTTTGTAGGAGCATTTTTATTTACCTAACTTTTGTCATAGTGGCTATAGCAAAAGTTTTGGTAGGTTTTATAAAATATAGTTTAGTGCTTTAAGTATAATTTATATATACGTATACGTATAATAAATCTATATAATATGAAAATGTGTACTCTCCATTTATGATAGTACAGTTTGCTGTGATGAGAGTAGTGTAACTCGCAGAATAATAAAAAAAGTATTTGTATTTTAAAATTATCATACTTAGGACATTTTTGTTTTGATGAACAGTTGTAGCTTATACAGTAGGTACACATTTAAAATTAATGTTTTTAAGGAGTTTAAGGTTAATCTTTTTGTGATGGAGTTATAATTTTTATTCCAGTGAGCAGTATATGTACAACGGAACTCGGACGAACAACAACAATAACAGTCACTTCGGCCATTTTACGGTTTACTTTTTTCCACGATGGAGCTTATTTCGTTCACTTACTTGGTTTTTACGATAGCAGGGTGCGGTCAATGATTGCTAAGACTAACAAAATAGTAAATAACTTGATTGCTATTTTAGAATGGTAAGTATATAAACAATTAATTGAACATTTCTAACCCCATATTCATTAGCAATGGGTTTTCTAGAATTCGATTTGAATTGAACAAAGTACACCAAAGTTGAATTGAAAGAAACATGTAATTTAAATTTATTTATTGATATTTAAATGAAATGTGCAGTTGGAGTATATATTTACAGAAATTGGAACAATAAATGTCTTATCGATTTTGTTTCATTATAGAGAAAACGAGCGGAACAACACGAAACGCTTCTACTACGGTTAGTTTTGTCATTACATGAAAAATTGGATATAGCAAAGTAAACTAGAGAAATAGAGTGTAGTGTCCATATTATAAGCTCATGATTGGAGAGAATATAAAATTGCAATGTAGGACAAACTGTTTTGAAACGTATCACCACAGGATTACCCACACCCGCCAAGTTCAGAAAGAAATCTGATTTCAAATTTTATTTAGTTTCTTCTAAAACGCAGTTATATTTGCCTTCACCTTATTGGTAGTCGATATTTGCTTTGAAAGTAAAAATTTATAACAAGTCGGTAATTTTTTATATACGAGTGAACCACCAAGTTTGGATTAAGTATTACGGTTCGATGTCTCAAACGGCATGTTCTAAAAATGTTGTTTGGCCCAGAAGATTTTTGAATTGCAGGTTCATTTTACCCGTTTACAAAACAAAGAGATGAACTTTGAATTGTAATTGTAAATTCTCCCCTACTTATTTCTGACGTAACAAGTTCTCTCAAAAACACAAGGAAAGAAATTTTACTGCATCGGAGCTTCGAATGGAACTGTTACTAGAAAATGTTATCTTATGCGTTTTGTCTTGGCTCAACCGTTCTTTTAAACGTTCCAATGACTAGCTGAACTTTGAATGTCACTATAAGAATTACGATATTCTGATTTTGACAAAAATGGTGCGGCCTTGAGAGGATTTGACACATGACGTAAAGAATAAGATAATTTCCTATGATTTGCCGTTCTGACACCATAAACAGGAAACCTTCTACACAAGTAATGCTTCAGCTCACATGCACTGAATGGTAATTATATTATTCATAATTTTCTCCGCTGCCTTTCAAAAATGGAAATAACGGGCATCTGAAAAAATATCTACATACAGTATTTAGTTTACTCGTTTTCTTAATTTCGTAATGAAAGTTTAAATTCTGTTAAAAAAACTGCTACTATTCAGGTAAAAATATTGTGAAAGCCATTACCTTTATCACTTATAACTTAGAAATGGCTAAGTTTGTTAAAAGATAAAGGAAAATTAATAAATATGATTGTAATATCTAGGATCCAGGTAGTTGAGGTAACAATTTAGTACGTAAAAATGTGTACTAAATTTAGGCGCTGAAATTATCCCTTGGAACCGGATGATGTTCCAGTATGTTTTAATTTTGTCGTCAGGAGATTCATACCTGATAATAATAAAAAGCTTTTTTCTTTTAAAATTAACATAATAATGTACATTGTACTCACCGAGTCGTAGCCCCAGGGTAATATATTTTTGGGCCTGAAAGTTMCGTAAATGAAATACGTGTTTATGAAATCCCGTTACCTTATTAAATGTGTAGCACGATAAGCAATTCTTGCAAAATGAACTGAGCAAATTCACAATCAGTAAAACCGAAAATGGACTTGGAGCCTACTCACTGTCTGTGCACGAAATGCAGTTGATTGGTTTTTCGTTGTGCAGTTCTAATGGCATTCCCAGCTAAAGACGTGGCGCCAGTAAAGGCGCAACAACCCAAGCAACTTGGTGGAGAAGAAACTGAGATATAATGTTTTTGGAAGTGGTTTAAATACGAATTGAAGCAAAGAAGGGATTAATAACAAATTTAAGTTAAATCCTGATTTAATACACAACTGAACATCTCATTCTTTATACTGCTACGTGATGGCGATTATGTGACACAATCAGCGCCCTCTATTGACTGTAACTGCAGGCATGCAGCTCGCTACCGTAGGATACTGCAATCCATTAGGTAGTGATTACGTATAACTCCACAGATCATATAACCGGGATTATTAATGGTCTGTGAACTCCACTAAGGATGTCGAACAAACGCTTCGCTATCGTCCCTGTTTTTGTCGGCGAATTCAAGCTTTTACGGATTGCCGATAGGTGGCGCCTCACGTCAAGTGTATAATTTTTGATAAGTTAAGCACAATATGACACAATTTCCTTTTTACTGGGTAAACGTTAGGTTTTATTTTCATTTCAAGTTATAAAACTACAAATACCAACCATTTCGTTTATCGTCATGAGTATAAAATTACTGCATAATAACAATGCTTATCTTACTATGTATAATAATTAAGAAGCTATGTACCACTGCACATTTGTTAAATTTCGCCAAATGTTAAACAATAATATTAGCAAAGTTAGATACTGTAATTTTTTCAGGTTTATTATAATTTCTGTATAGTTACGTCGTATCTGTGATTATATAATGCTGAGTAATTATTGTCATAGACACTTGACATATATCTTCTAAAAGTAAGCACATTCACCAAGATGAGTGTGTATTTTATATCCACCTTCATTATTATTGGAGGTTGGTGAGAAAATGTAGACCTAAAAGTTACATTTGCGACATTTAATGCTTTTGTACTGCCACAAAGGCAAAAGGACTGTTCAAGTCTTAAAAAAGTAAACGCACTTTATAAAGACGGTACTGTAAGTAAAAGAGCAGTTCGGGAATGGTTTGTGAAATTTAGAAGTAGGTAATGAATAACGCTAACGATCTTCAACGGTCCTGTATACCACCCGTTAATGACGAGAAAATCAAAGAATCCACATACTATCACTCGTGACGTAGCAGAGACATTTGAAGGTAGTCAACTCCCAACGATCATGTTTTGAGTATCTCACGAAATAAAGGAGTGCAATTTAATGAACTGTATTTAGATATGCGATTTGTTGTTTATACGCAATAAAAATTACCTTTTTGAAACGGATGATAAAGGAAGATAAAAAATGTATCCTGATGCACAATAATGTACAGCAAAAACGTTCGTCGAGTCGTTTTTCGGAAACGCCATTAACCAAACCCCACAATCTAAAATTCACGCAAAATTATGCCACGTCACCGATGGGATCAGAAGGGTATTATTTATTGTGAACTATTCGAGCAGTATCAAGCAACAATTCTGAATTACGCCCGGGATTGGCCATATCTTTGGTAACCCAGCAAACGTTTTTGGAGTTCGGTGGAGATGCGCTGCCAAACCCACCATATAGTCTTTACAAAGTTCGTTGAACGGCAAAACATTCGATTCTTTGGAAGCGTACAAACAGTAGCTGTGGTACTTTTTAGTTTTAAGCCACATGCCGTCTAAGAAATACAAAATACGAAGACTCCGAATTAATCTCGTTTGCATTTGAGCAATCTAAACTGTAGTTGGCGTTGGTGACAGCTTCCATTTCAAAAATATCTGTTTTATGTTACACTAGTTAGGCCATAATAGGGCATAATGTTAATAAGTTATTAAATATAATGGTTATTTCTGTAAAATTATTGGAGGGTCGAATAAAAGTCCTTCTACTCTAATAGAATATTTATTCGTTATCTGTATTTCAGGCTCAAGCGACGCGTTCAGCAACAAGACAACTGTCATCTTCGGGCTGTCTAAAGCCAAATTCTCACACAAACATCCATCTAGAAAGACAAAATGGAGCGACTCTGTAAAATAGTTTGTTTGAACCCTAACGGAAAGTAAGTCACCCATTTCGTGCAATTCTACAATATGCGAATGTTTAACAGTTAAGAAAGATTGCGTGTGCTGCACTGCGAACTTTTTATGTATCCTTGAATGTCAAGGMATGCATTTAAAGTAACTATTGTAGAAAGTACAACTTTATAAAAGTACATGCTACAGTATAACCAATCTGTGGTAAGGGTGAAAATGTAGTAACATTACATAACAATCAGTTGCGATTGTTAAGTCATAATCCTGAAAAATATTTATGCACCAGGAGCCATAATTATATGATTCATGATAAACTTATTGATTATGCAGACGACACGAAAAATATAGATAACCCAACAATTTCAATGTTGTTCTGGAGAGTTTTGGGGATACACAGGCAAGAACAATGAAGTTGCTAACGGCAAAGGAATTATGCCTAAATGAAACCAAGGCTCAAACGA
The DNA here is from genome assembly GCA_025024175.1 of Rhyzopertha dominica. NCBI lineage: Eukaryota > Metazoa > Arthropoda > Insecta > Coleoptera > Bostrichidae > Rhyzopertha > Rhyzopertha dominica. The sequence goes on from QCXZ01000138.1 coordinate 36,426,320, forward strand.
TGATATTTGGCCTGCGACAGATACTGATATTTAATGACACCATTGTCATGTGTATCTGGACCCAAAGCTTAGTTTGGAGACACATTTCACATTTGTGCAAAAAGATCGCGACGAATATTTGTGTACTCCCAAGACCAAGACTCCTGATGCGAAACTAAACATATAAATGGCTCAAACTCGGGTTTTTAACGAAATACAGAGGTAAAGGACGGGAATTAATTTATATGGTTCTTTTTTATTTAACAAGCTTCCAACTAGATTATAATTTTAGATAACAAAAAATTCAAAAAGAAAATTATGACAGGTGGGTTTCTATAAATGATTCACGCAATGCGGACGGTGTTGATTTTTGAATTATATGTGCCTCCTTCCTGTAACTGCTGCCAAGCTACAATAAGCACGTTGATCACTCAACACAATGAGCACGGCATTACTGAAAGTTGCAGATCAACTTACAGTAACGACTTCCAAAATTGATGGCTTTATAAAGATTTTCCAACAAAAAACCAAAAAAAAAACCCACACAGCACAAGCTGCTCTAATGGATATCTATAAAACGTAATTTCTGGATATCCATGACATCTATCAGATGTCCAGAGATATGCTTGATATGTCTAAAAGTAATTCAAATGTCCGGGTAAATATACCTACATATCTTTCTGGATATCAAATACATATCTCATAGATGTGCTTTTTAACATCTAATGGACAGCTTGAAGTTTGCTGAAACCTGTAACTGTGGATACTTGATGCATATGTATTTCATATCTAATGCTCTTCTAATAGCAGCATAAAAAATATAGCATGTACTTATAAAGTTTATTAGTAAAAACTTTTCTACTACAAAATTTAATAAAGAACATTGCACTTATACTTATAAGTATATGTAGGTCCATGAAGGCACTAATTTTGATGATCAGTCCTGCAAAAAATACATTTGTAAGATAAAAATACGGGCATGTTACATGAAATTCTTTGTTAGCTAATCATTTAATATGGTTTAAACACACAGTACAATAGACAAAATTTTACAATTCTAAATATTCTTGCAATTTCAATTACTCTATAAGTTATTTATTTGAATGCTAATTTTCTTTTTGCTGATGGATTTCCAATGAAAAAATTTAGTCAATCCACGTAGACCAAATCAGTTTTCAACTTTTAAATAATAAACGGTTGTTCAAAATTACAAAATAGAATTATTCATTTAATCTAATAATGAATTGTTACCCGCATGACAAAAGTGTTGTCCTTTACACATTTAAATGGTTAACAATTATTATTTAGTTTTCATAGTTAGAATGGGATTTTATTTAGTAATTTGATATTCGTTAATTACTGATGGTTTCTTCAATGTAAAATTCACACGCAAATATCAGTACTACATACGCAGCACAAGGTTTTGCAAGAAAGTAAGGTTATGTTTCGAGTAAATACCAAATATTTAAGCCATATATCGACGGTAAATAATGTTGATTAAGATAAAATATAAAACGTCAACAAAAGAAGAAATACTTATCGGTAACGCTAAATGTATTTTCCATATTTGATCATCGCACAAACACGTTATTTTTATGGTTATAGCGATGGCGCATATTATTACTTCACATAACAGAGACAGACAATCCAGCTTGAGACGTTGCCAACGCCTCAATTACTAGTATCTCGGTAGAGAATTTGTATTGCTTTAAGTCTAAATAATAGTAGATAATGTTAAATAAGATGACATTATAGTTTGAAGATGAAATTTATATGCGAATTCAGCACGAAAAAGTAATTGTATAATGATTGCTTTTCTGACACAGCTTTTGTAGATGCCCATCAGCTTTCCCACACTTGGCAACACCGACTAAGTGGATTAGATTTATTATATTATGCCTACACAAACTTAGGGTTAAAAAATTTAATGAACTAATTTAAGAATAACAATAAATGATTAGGGTACAATAACTTATATAAATAGATTTTTCCAAGTTTGTTGCTTAGCTTATAGTACGTTTATATATCCATTAGACATCCATTATCAAACCGAGTAGACATCACCATGATTTTATTATTCTTTAAAATACAAATGATAGGTATTGTAAAGTAGGTAGATATATGATGTTACGTACAACTTACAAAATAATGACAATTTGGATGATTTGATATAGGTGATTCATGAATATCTATTTCACATGTAATGGATGTATCACATAGATGAGATATGATATGGATCATGTGCTTATCTGATAGATATCCATAAGCTATCACGTGCTGTGTGGGAAGGTAAGAAATAATAACAATTATTGGTACAGTAGGCTTGTGGTAACTGTTACAGTCATTGCAAGGGTGGCACGGAGGAAGCTTTGTATAGTGCAGGTAACGTTACTACCATTTAGTTTGTGTATTTTACTATTGTCGCAGGCTATAATCATCTTTGTGTGTAACCACAACCACACAAATACGTTACATAACCTAAAAGTTATACGAAACCGTGTCACCCCACAGCTCCGAAATGTGAGCTTCTGTAACCTTGAAGTTGATTATCCCAGAAAACAATACAGAATATGTTGAAAATACACACTCCCACACGTTTTCTCATATTAAAATATATCAAATAATCAAACAATAAAATCATTATCATTATCATACAGGCGATTTTCATACGTACTTGATGGCAATGGATTATGTTAATAAAGGCTGAAAAATGTTTTGCTTTCGATTTTGTGCATGTCTACTTTCTTCCTTTGCTTTCAAGTCGCAGCATAAAAAAGCCCTTTTATCTACACCGCGTCTTCTGAAAACAAATGAAGCCCTTAAACACAGGCAATGCCCATCAGACTTGATCCCGCATACGGGATAGCGTCGTTCCCAGACAAAGCAGCACATAATTTTCTTCCGGCTTATGTCTCTGGCAGCAACCATATCGAAAACGTATTATCGACCATTTAAATATTGATGGGCCGGTCTCCTAGCCATCCCGGCGTGCCGTCTCGCCTACAAGATCCCTATCCAGACGATATATCTCCCACTCAATACCTCCCTTCCCTCGCTATTGATAGTGTCGCGGTGACACTGACGGTGACCGCTCTTATCTCGAATTGTTCGCGTGTCACACAAGATTTACGCGTTATTTCTGATTACATTCTGACACTGTTGCCCGAGGACCTACACATAACGGGGCCTAAGCTGCTACGGATCAGTGGACGAGAATTTTGCGAAGGGTCTTAGTGTAGCCCAAGGACGTTTTTGAGATGTAATCAATATTCTGTGACGCGCGAATTATACCACTAGTAATGTCCTCGGGATTGCTGTCTAGGTAAACTAATGAAATATGGTTACAGTGTGATACTCCTTAATTCGCCTACAAACAAGGCACGTGTCGTTCTTAGAGTGCAAAAGATACTTAGAGCGACTACTTTTAACGTTCCTTATAATAATACTTCTGAGTGTTTCATTTGTAATACGTTTTATCCAAGCATAGAAAAGCGAAAATAAATACTGGAGATAGGCTTTCCTTTGATAGTTGCCAGACTATAGCACTTGAGCTTTAATTCCAAGCAAAAAAATTCAATAGACAGAAAAGCAATATCTTACTTCAGTATAAATAGGTACAATGCTTTTGGAAATGTCTGTGGTATACTAGACCTCAATTTGTCAGTTGATTCACCCCACGATATGACGACCTTTAGTAGGCGTCGACAATCAAATATTAATTGGGAAAAATACACACATAGGTCCACTTGGATAAAGTAACATCCCACCTAAATACATAGGATGAGTCCCTAAGTGGAAATCGGTCTATAATGAAAACATAGTTGAACGTAGATTAAAATACTACCTATGAAAACTGTATACAAATTTACATGTTTAACGATGAAAATGTTTTCGAAGATGGTGGACTTCCGGATATACCGGAAGTGGGCAACTAGCTTTGTTACTTTAAACATTATTATTATTATTATTGCATTTTTTTTAATTTTGCACTAAAATTAATGCCAGTTGGTAGCAGCTTTTCCACAATTCGATTGCAAAATGAATTGCCTGCTTTTCTCAAATGCTACACGGGCACATTATTCTGAATCACAAAATTTATGATTGCCAATATTTACCATTTTTCTTGCTTCATCGATTGCAGCATCAAATTTCCTTTCTGGTGATTTTGTTTTTATTTAGAAATTTTAAATGATCACATATTATTGCGTTAGTCGCGAGTCACTATCGGCCAGTTTTGTTTTATCTTGTCGCATAAATGTTACTGCATGGACTTATTAACATTTTGTTTGTTGTGAATGGGGGATTAAAATTAGAATAGGTAGGTATTAGAAAATGTATTTTGAAGAATAATTTATCGACGTGGTTTATTCCATTGGTGACACTGATAGCAACTCATTATTTGCCTCAAGAACTGATGAAGAACTGATGTAGGAAATATGTGGTACATGAAGAATACCACGTCCTAGTAGCTGCCGCTTTTGTCCAGAGTCCTTATTTAAGCAGCAGAGAAATCAATCGCCAATTACAAATAAGCCAAACTTCTGCTTCGCGAATATACGAGTAGCATGAATATAAATTCCATTTGATGTAGGTATCATGTTTGGTTAGTTCAGGATCTAGATCAGGCTGACTTCAACAATTGATTACAATCTTCTGAATGGGCCCTGCGGAAACTTGCAACAGAGAATTGACTTTTGTGAAAATGTCTTTTTTACGAATGAAACTACATTTTATAAAAAGGCTTTTGTCTAGAGGCACAACTGCCATTATTATAGTGTTGAGAATTCTCCCGGGATAAGGCCTTCAAACCATCAGCATAAACCTTATTTTTTCAATGGAGGTATCAATGGAAATCTATGTTACTGTTTCTGCAAATAAATATTACAAAATGTGCCACTCTCTGTGGGACAGCATATGTAACTCCAAAATGAAGGGGCACTCGTGCATTGCCGGAGATGTGTAAGGGAGTAGGTGACTGAATGCATGATTTCCAAACAACTGGATTGGAAGGGGAGATCGCACACAATGACCAGCTCGATCGCCAGATTTAATGACACTTGATTCCTGCTTGAGGGGCCACATTAAGCAATTGGTTTATAAAGCGCAGCCAACTACCGTAGAGTTATGGGAACTCTTGATTTAATTTTATTCTTGGTTTTGTTATTATCGTTTTTTTAATATGACGTGTTAACTGGTTTTTATTATTAAATTTAATTTGTTATAAGTTCCGTATTAAATCCAGGAATCTTGCAGGGGCACTTTGTTAATAAGATACCGTCAACCCTAGTTTCAGGGTTTCAGAATGACACTTTTCCTTATGGAGCGAGATATGGGATAGCGGGTATTCCCGAATTTCAACTTCGCCTAGCAACTATCACTGGCGTAACTGTCAAATCCGACAATAACAGAGATGGAACTATAAGAAACGATATGTAAGTTATATACGTTGCAACCGTTGTTGCTTTCTTTCACGATTCAGTTACCTTAGATTCTTGTTCACCTAGCTGCTACTTAGCGTGACTTCTACCAAGTTAAAAGTACCCTAAATAAAAGTACTTAACGAATAATAATAAAAATCCTGATAATTTCGAAAGCAATGATTGGATTCAATCATGCATTGCAGGCGGCGTAGGTTTCTGAATTCTTTGTGCATCCTTTTTGTTACTGGTGCAAAGCTACGATAAGCTCAATATACTGTCAACTGTTATATACTGTACTGAAGAATGCGGATAAAGTTACAGCTACGAAATAAAGATTTTCCAAAATTTAGTGTTCTATTTCAATAACAACTTGCTTGTACGAAAGCACACGTTAGTGTACTACGTCCGTCATTTTGTTGCGGTCACAGACACGGCTTCACAAATTTAATTGTTTTTAGCAAAGAAAGCCTATCAATCCAGCCCTTTTCTCTATTTTATTGTTTGTACATCTTTTGTAACTACCATTATACATTTGAGCCGATTGCTATTTCTAGGTCAGGAAACATTTCCGTAAAATACCCAGTAGTGCAGCTCACGCACTGTCACGTATTACCGTGTACAGATCCTAATTCCTAACTGTGAACTTTACAATTGCGGTAGGCTAATAACACCTTTTAGTTCCTCACCGTTCAAAATAACATATTTACTGTAGTCATAACCGCACAATTGGGTATTTACACACTTTCTGAAGATAGTGCGAAGGGCAAGTGTATAAGGCCTTCAATGCATGTCATGTGTTTTGAACCTTTTATTTGATATAATTACGTGAATAACTAACAATACTTTCAAAACTGGAAAATTTCTAAGTAAAACAGCCTCTTGCGGTTGGGCAGTCGTGTGACGTAATCGGTTATGTTTGCCAATTGTAACAATTAGGCTTTTTAGGATTACGTCATCCCTGGCTTCCCGGGGCATCCAGCGTGTACATGGGACGCGCCTACGTAACCCTGGAAACCGACGCGTGCCTGGTAGAGTTGGGTTGTTCGTGAATAAGTCGTTCAAATTGAACGACTCCATGCCTTGATTAGTTTGATTCGGCCCACAGCTAATGGATCAGCGTCGTTCGCGCGTCTGTCATGGTTGACGGTTGGCTGGCTGGCTACTGTTACGGGACATATGTTGCAGCTGTCAGCTGTCTTTAAGCAGGTCTAACAACTCAGTAACTCGTTCTCGGTAATGATTCTTGAACGACTTGAATGATCCAAAGCTATGCGTTTGATTGAACGATTTGAATTGAATCGAATGTCCCAGCTCTAATGACTGACGTTGGCATTAAGTAATGAGGTTTCTATGACAGCGAGTTAGAAGCTGCATCGTTTTGACAGGTGCCCCCTGGCAGTCACTTCGAAAGTCACGTAGTCACGTGTTCTAAAAAGCCTAATAACGTTTTCAGTGTTAATACACATTTAATAAGTCATACCAGTTTCAAAACGGAATGAACGTCCAACACGTTGTGCAAGTCTGATTCTAAGAAAGATGTGGCGTGATGTTTGATAACTGTCAAAAATGAGCGGTTATATGGCTTTATGCGCACATCCGTTTTCAATACTGCTTAATTTTGGGCATTTTTCAAGTAAACATTGCTTAATAAATACATAAGAACAATCAACCTCAGTGGTAGCACACTTATTTATGTATGCACTGCTTTGTATTGTTTTGTACTGGGGGTGATTTTTTGTATATGGCACATTCCCACTCCGCAGCTCCAAAATTTGAGCTTCTCCAACTTTATAAAGTTAATTATCCTACAAAACACTACAGAATTATGTTGGAAATTGACCCTCCCATGTGCTTTTTCATATTCGAATATATCAAATACTTCGGCAATCGACAGATGCCGAATAGTCAAAGCAATAGTTGTGTTCACTTCCCTAAGGCGGCAAATTGATTGAATCGATTATTTCCATAAGCGCCTTGATTTGAAGCTATAGCGTAGTACAAAGAGCAAAGTCAATAGCTCGGAATTTGTATCTGCTTGGAGTATGTACGTGTGCAGTAGTGCAGAGCACTAATACATAACAGCATACTGTAAATCGTGAAACTGCGGCACTGCAGCTACCTTGTCTAGAGACATCACTTCCACAGAAACTTAAGACTTAACTTACGTACGAGCAATATGAGAGGACTACACAGTGCGCGTGTTATTTGTTAACCACGAAGATATTGCAATTATCCAAGAAATTAATATACAAATATACAGTAAAACGTTTCTTGTTTGAAACTAATATTTTCTAAGATGTTCAAAAAGCCAGTCTTATAGTGTTGCAATATTAGAATCATTTTTAGTGTACTCCGAAAAAAAAATGAATTTCGTGGGAAATTCTGCAAAAGCAGATTAGTTACGTTGCTTGAAAACAAGGTGTTGGTTTGAATGTTCTTTGTTTCACGAAATTTATCAGGCAGCTCTAACAAGTCCTACAGTCATTTTCAAAGAGCATCAGAACTATGCTGAGCTCATATGTGCAGAATTTTACCCACGTTCCTTATTTTTACAGGAGTTGTAAAATTAAGTTGTAGAAATCGCTGACACCTGGATTTGGAGGCCGATATTTTACAACTATATTCTATAATCCCTACGATGACGTATCTTTCAATTAGCCTGAGCGTTAAAAGTTAAAAATAAAATCGTAGAGGGCTTACATATCGTGTGGAGATTTTTCTCTATTAACTACGCTTATTTACAGAACATAATATTTACTTTTGTTTTCAGGTATGTGCCAACTACAAGTCGTAGTACAGAATCTTTATAAAATCGGTAAGTGAAATTCATCACAAAGCACTAGCCGAAACATGGATAAAATGTAACTAATCTGTGGGGATTTATTAGTTGCTACTATATATATGCTTATAAAAATCATTAATACATTCCACAGTACTGTTAATTTCATGTGACTACGGTCGACTTTTATAAAAGCGTTGAAAGAAAAAAAAATATTTTCATTCAACGATAAGAGATTTCGCATTTGCGCTTTATCCATAATAGATACTTACATGTATGTATTTATTCTGGATAGAGTATTGAAGAAAACCGCAGAAAAAACCAATCAGATCTCTATTGTTTTAAGCCAGTCTTTAACACATTCATCAACACGATGGATAGACGCAAAACCACCAGGCCATGCTGTACGGGGGCATCTGTTGACCATATGTTCAATTGTTTGGAGGGGGTCTCCACATTCACAGGAATGGTTGATAGGTGAATCCTATTTATTAAGAAAAAACTTGCATTTCCCATGACCAGTGCGAAGGCGCTGCAAGGCAGTTGCAGAAGTACGGAGTTCATTTGCATTTGCACCCCAACTTGTACCAGCAAGCTTATGCAGAATGTTATTTCGAGTCTGTAATTTTTTATTGACGTTTTCTAGATGTTTCTTGTACGTTAGAGACGTATCTAGGGTCACTCCAAGGTATTTTGGCGAGAAGTTATATTTAAGAATTATGTTATTTGACATAACTTGAAGCTGTTTCCTCTTTTGGTGATTGTTGAGATGAAAGCAAGTTACTTCTGTCTTCAATGGATTAGGGCACAAGCGCCAGTTTTTAAAATAGCAATTCATAATCTAGATGTCACTCGAAAGGTTTCTTCAAGTACAGAAAAGTCTTAACTTTGCAAAGCCAATGCCATGTCGTCTGCATACACAAATTTTCTCGATTTAGTTACTGGAAGGTCACTTATAAAAAGGTTGAAGAGAATAGGCGACAGAACCGATCCTTGTGGAAAACCATTATTCAAAATTCTGAATTTGCTACTTTTCTCTCCCAAAAACACTCTGAATTGACGTTGGAATAGTAAATCCATCAAACCAGCAGCTTTGCGGGTTTTCAGAGCACAAATAGCTTGCCGAAGTTCTTCCAATGAGAATAATTGTGTCAACTCTACTGAAGGTTCGCATCTTTTTCGTAATTGACGAAGTTTTTTCTTCATCTTTTTTAATTCCTCCGTAGATATTTGAACAGAATTTGAGATGTTAACCAGTCGATAACCTAAAACATTAGGCGAAATTAATGATGTTGGTTTGTGTTTTATTAATGTTTGGCTCTAATTTTTTAGGAAGTAAAAGGAGATGGCAAAATCCTTTACTATTAAAACTAGTATAACCACAAAACCTAAACGTTTGCTTTTTGATACAAATAAGCAAGCCAATCGCAGGGTAGGTATCCCAACGACCCTGGGTAACCGCATAAGCCTCCACGTGCATCTAGCATCTCCTGGAGATGACCCAATTACACGATCGGCGTAGGTGCATGCTAGAGGAGCAATCGATCGCGGTTTATGGAAGATGAATGGTCGCTCTTGGTCCGGAATTAAGAATGCGAACGTGATGCGCCGCAGTCACCTATTAATGTGTGAAATTGTTCACCGTCCGCGTTCCTCGAGCGTCGTAGAAGTCAATAATACCCTGACAGAATTCCGGGTACATTCTATCGCGTATGGTAATTATATTTTTTCCCGTCGAAGAGGTCGATGATAATAAATTCCTGGAAGTGGCGGCGATTATGCGGGACTTTGGTGAATGCCACGCATTTGTATTGGAACGATCAATTTGGTATTAGCGTGCTTTCAGGTAGTTAAAGGTAGCTACTGAATATGCTAGTGAGCACTTATATAAAGGATCGTGAAGTGCATTCGGGACACTTCAAATTACGGTAACTCGCCCATTCGATTTAATATCGTGTAATGTATATTAGTCCCTTTAGGATTATTTATGGCCTTTTAGCAAAGCGAAATGTTCGCAAAGTATTATAATTATCGTCCATTTAAATAACTCAAAGAACCAATTTAACAAGTCAGACAAAGCTCATTTTAAATAAAGCGATTATATTCAAATTACAAGATAAATTACAGCCTGAAAATAAACTGCGATTGTCCTTATTATAAGCAATTCTAAATCGCATAATATACAATTAGTGAGATGAAGTTGCTCTTAATATTTTAGAGAAATTACCCCATTAGCCATTGCACTCAACCATTTGCAGAATTTGAAACGTGTTCGTACGGTTGTATAACATATAACATTGTCTTTTCTCCTTGAGCACTGAACACTCACATTTAATATTGCAAGGAGTTTCATCTTCCTCCCTGCACTTCCGATATGTAACATCAATTGCTACAGGTACAAATATTCTAGATAAGTAATAAGATAATATTTTGTCGGATAGATCGCTGTCTCTTGAAAACACTGAGAAAAAATTAATAGTCTGACGTTTCGATTACACCTGTAATCTTTGTCAAAGACGAAGAACCTCCAAATTTGCCTGACGTCAGACTATTAATTTTTTGTCAGTGTTTTCAAGAGACAGCGATCTATCCGACAAAATATTATCCTATTATATTATGGACGCTGAAAGCATTCACCCTCGTATTCTAGATAAGTGTTACCTTAAACAGCAGCTCCAGACTAACTTATCCAGGACGTTCCTGAGTAAGTCTCTGCCTCCGTGCAGACATAATATGCCACTCCACTGGTAGGCTCAGGGCCTACTAATGTTAATGTTTTTTTATAGGATTGACTGATATCCTTCCCTTCTATACCACCATACCACACTACTCTTTATAGTTAGTGCCTGCTGTATCAGATTCTTTACGCTTTCTGCAAACTTCCAGCAGACCAGGATAGTAATACTGTCCACATATAGCGTTACACCTCGCCAGTTTAATTCCCCTGGGAGATCATTTACTACAAGTTTCCACAGTAAAGGTGGCAAAATTAGCTCCCTGCAGACAACCTTTACTAACTAAGGTTTCTCTGGTTTCATGAATTGAAGAAATCCTGAACACTTTGCTTCTAAAGATGGATTCAAAATCAGTCTTTGTATAGTTCTCCTAATTGAGTCAAAGGAGGTGCTATCAAAAGCTTTCTCAATACCAAGGAAGGTTCCGAGTTTCTGGTGGCTCACAGACCCTTTCAATTCTGCACATCCATTTGACAGGATTTTCCTATTTGGTAAGCAAACTGGCAGCGCTCGTGATGTGCCTATCAACTAACACCTCTAAAGCTTTTAAAAGAAATTAAGTTAAGCTGACTTATCTGAAATCTTTAGCCTGGGCATAAGTGTCACTCGGTTTTGGGAATAAAGGTTATTTTTTTTTTATTAATTTTTTGGCCCTGCCTATTTGGCAATTAGCCAGCTCATTAGTATTTTTAATATTGTTTATTGATAATATACATTTTTACATTATAAATGGACATTCACAACATCCATGCCATACGCGGGATTCGAACCCGCAGCCTACCTGGCCATAGGTAGTCACGCTTCCGCGCTACCCACCAGACCAGCTAGGCCGGCATAAAGGTTATCTTAGCTTTTTCCTGTCAAGCATAACGCCAATTCGTCCAGACCCTTTGCTAAATTTTCTAAATGAATCTCCAAATTAAAAAAAAAAATGCGAAACCTTATTTCGATAAGTGAGATAATTTTTGAGGACATCAAATATGGGATACCCCGTTTATCAAGAACATACAAAATCTAAAAGAACAGTGAATTAGGATGTATATCCTAGTTCGCCGTTCTGTATAGCATTAAGAATCCAAACATCTTCTGCATTACCGTTCGTTTACAGAGCAGGCGTAGTCTGAAAAAAATACTTAGTTCTGACTGATACTGTTATATTTGGAGCATGCGGGACTGAACTAAAATCATTAGAGAGCATCCGCGTGTAACTAATACAACTTTGCTTTTTTAATATGCTTTTTAAGTACTAATTGCCCGTATACTTACAGACCCGCATGGCTATCTGCACCTTTAGAGGATTAGAATAGCCCAACAGTGTAAGGAGAGCACTTTTGAGGCAGGTTTCGCAATTGGAAATTATTATATTCCACTGTTACCACGATTCAAGTTCAAAGTAGTTTATTGATATAAATTACAGTACAAGTCAAAGGTTAATTCTAGCGGGTATTATGTACATAGAGTATAGATCAAATGGCTGTGTCAGAGCCTTGCTCCCTTCAGCCGCTTTCATATGATTCAAGTTCAGATTTCAAAGTAATTTATTAATCGAAATTGTATTGCAACTCAAAGCTTAATTTTAGGGATCGTATGTACACGGACTATAGATCAAATAGCTGTTTACGATGTTTTCTTTTGTCTTCAGCTTCAGATATGGAGCTTCTGATATAAATATCATTTTCTCCTATCATTTAAATTAAATTCTTGTGGGAATTGTGGATAGATATATTTTATGTAAACATCTTCTTTTTAAGCTGCCGCGCTGATAAATTGTGCCTGCCTTTGGACGTCGGCAAGGCAAGCAGCACTACCTTGGACCTCTTGTGAGTACATGATTCTTTTTGTTCGTAATCTCCAATAGTGAACTTGGCTGCTGCTTCCTGGATGAATTCCTGGATCGTAGGAAGTTTGAGATTCCTGTGTCTGAGAGTTTCCTAAGAACCCGGAAGCGGCCATAGCCATCCGAGGAACTTAGTCTAGATCACCTAGAGATGTCTGATGCGAGTAGCGAACCGGAAACCTCAAGTAGCACACTCGTATGTCATCATTCACCGAAGTATCGTCTTATAGATCAATAGCTTGCTGTTGCTTTTTAGCTTGCTATTGCGATTTAGCAGGCAATGTTCAGAGCTGCCGTCGTCTTGCTGGCTTAGATTTCGACGTAGGTATGTTTTCCGCAGCAGCTTGTCGATGGTGTTGTACAGTTACTCAGCGTGTTCTTTGCACTGGTTGTCGCGATAAAATCCATGTTACCATCAAGTTGCTTTCTTCTTTTAAACAGAAACCAACTAGATATTTTTTGCGTTGACTCCAATTCTCATTTGGGAGAACCAGTCTTCTAGATTGTCGGTGGCTTTCTGATGGCATCCAGTGACCACTGTGAATTTACTGATATTGTGACGATAGCAGTGTCGTCTGCGAAGAGAGCGAGTTCTGCTACTTCTATCGTTGGCTGCTTACCATGATCGTTGAAATTTATCTTATAAGTAATTAACGCACACGTACCGAAAACAAAGCAGAGCCGCTGCACGGCCGCTGGCGAGGTGCTTGAAGTTCGCCCAACGCATTCGCAAATTTTAGGTACTGAATAATCATACAATTAATTATATACTTGTACTATTTTTGCTGATATAAAAAATATCATTTTCGTGTGTTTTAGTACAGCGTAAAGTATCACTAACTCCCATTCCATTGTCCGTGCTTCCATATGCACCATAGCATTTTCCAAATAAATCATCGGCACAAATTAGAGCAGCGCTAATTATCGATGTACTCCGAACCGGAGATTTCCGAATGGTTTAGTTCAACTTTATGCACTTATGTTAACGAGAGTACCATGCTTGACACATCGCTCTCAGTGCGGAGATATGCAGCCGATATGATATGGATATTTTTCATCAGAAGTAGTGCAACATACACAGAACCTGCTGATACACCTAAAGTGTCAAACACTCTCAAAAAAAAATACTGAGGCTTAGACTAAATTATCAGAAAGTAGAAAATGAGTTAAAAACCGCAGAACAAAAACATCAGTTAAAAAAAAACAGGGCCAATACAGGTTGAAACTATAAATAAAGTATGAATGGTGTAAAACAAAACCGAACGCCGTAATTAAAATTTTGAAATGTACATATTATCAGCTCAATGTTCGATTGCTTTCTTTCCTTAAATGCATTTGGAGTTGCGAAACGCCTTAGAATTACAAATAATTTGTTAGTTTAAATCGTTTATGCGTCTCACAGATAAAAGTAAAAAGAAAGGTATAAGGCCAGCAATTATGGAATGTATGTCCACTGATGTACAGCTGCAGCTAATATATATCGAAGAGATAAAATGTAGTTTTTTTGCTATATACTCTAACGATGTGATAACTCCTGATGGCTAGGTAACTATATCGACATTTACGCTGTTGCCTACCGTCCTGTGCTGGATTGTTCACGTATGTTCTCGAGCCTTCCGTGCTAGACAGGGAGATGAAGAAATAACTTAAAAATCTGCATTTTTAGAACGTGTACACCTAACTATACTACAGTATAGCATTCGGGAAATCTATGAAATATGAACGACTTCCCCAGCGTTGTAGTTTTTCTTTTCCCTGATATGCTCAATTGTTTCTATCGTTGGTCTTCGAACCACCAAAATGGTCTTATTATTTAGCACCTGCATATTATAGTATGGGGTTTATTTAGGCTTCAGTTTACGTTCCTATCTTTTTTTTTAATGTGACAGGCCTGCAAGTATTAGTGGTAATATGTTGTGTCAGCCCTTACCTTATTGTACTTTTGTAATTTTATCGTACGTTCCCGGGTGCTTAGGTTTAAAACTGAGGCAGTTTAGAAAAAAAACTGTTCATTTAAAATGGAGAATAGAAACAACTATTTCGTTAGTGACATCTACAGGTAAATTATTAAAGCACCTCCAAAGACGTCATGTTTTTTTAAAATATGAACCCAATATCAATAGAATTCTACATATTATAGTGTCCTATTGATATTATTTATACTATACTGCAGTCACATCGTAAAATTTTACTGCTCTTGGTGTACAAAAATTGAGAAATTCCAATACATCTAGCAATATTGTTAACACCATCATGATGAGATGCATAGTCTCGTGCGTGACTTTCAAGCAGCGTTATCAGATCTACGGCTTATTCCGTATTCTACGGATTTCAGGTAGCATCTACCGAACAACGGATTTTTTTCCAAATATACATATTTTTCAACAAAATTAATATCGATGTAGTGACATCGATTTTTTAACATATAAGGTAAATTTCATACCCGTTTTACTGCAGATGGTAATGTAGCTATCTTCGTATCATTATCATATCACCACCTAAAAGATAATAATTCCCTAGATTTATAAATTTAGGGACTTTGAAATATATTCGCCGCACGCATTTTGAATTTGTTGACATACAAATTTGCATGTATACGGTGACGACAAGGATGAGATATGTCTAAGAAACTCAAGCTTTTGGTTTTACCTTATTCATTTACGTATATTTGGTTTTATAATAAATAATATATATGTATATAATCGTGTCTACGGAATTTTTTGTTCATCTACGGATATTTTGACAGTCACGCTGCACTGGTTCGCTCGTTACGGGCCGTGGTCAGCCTATTAGTTAGGCCACCGTTGATGTTGACATATTGTATTGTGGGATGCCTAGTGAATGTTTTCGGTGACTGGTATGAATCCGGAAAGACGGACGCCCTTATGACTATGGTGGATGGTGGTGTCCCGTGCTCCAGGTAGTCGAGCACACGGAGTGCATGGAACATTAATTCTTTTAGCGGTGTCACAACTCCCAAGTTGGTGGAGAAGGCGGCAAAGAAAGTTACCATTGTAAGTTGCAGTGAGGCTTTTCAGCGGGCGTTCAGTTTGTGGCCTCGGGTTTCGGATCAGCGTGTCGGCGGGCCCTAGCACCGGCATTCAAGGCCAAGCATTGTTTTTCGGTGTGGCTTTAAAAAGGACCTCGTGGAACGCAGCAGCACGGCGTAACGGCGCGTGGGCTGGACAAATCATTATATTAATAGTACTAACAAAGTGTATTTTTTTACGCCTCCCGGCCCACACCCCGACAGGACGTGTATTTTCTTAATCACAATTTAAATAAACGTACCTGTTACAATGCTACGGTTATTTTTATTGGCAACACTGCTTTAAAGTCGGAATTCCAAATTTTTTTCTCGAAATTCCTTCATTAATCTCGGAATTTGACTTCTCTCTCGGAATTCCGACATTTATGACGTAATTCTGACTTTTTATCAGGATTTCCGACTTCAAGCCTACAATTGACGTGGCTTTTACACGTGATAATGGTGTGGTCGCAATAGGTCGCTGCTGATTGCAGAACAATCACTTTTGATACAAGTGATGATGGTTCATGGTTAATGTGGTCAATTAACAGCATCCCCTGTATATCGTAAAAGCAGAATTACTTGTGTTTATTAAATCTCCCGCTGTTTTAATCGAAACGGCCTGCGGGCCTCCAGACGTATTTGTGTAATAAATAAACATTTCCGCAGCCCTGCTCGCAGAACAAATTTCGTGTTTAAATATGACCTCAAAATGAAGGGAATATATTAACCGGAGAGGCGCAATATACATAAAACCTCTGCAGGGCTAATTTCCCAGTAGTGCCTATGGCTTAATCAGAGTAAAGGGAATCGAGAAATCGCAGTGAAATGCGCCACTACGTCCAACTAAATGGGAATACATGCGAGAATGTGTAATCATGGAAACGAAGGGGATTCAATAAAAACGTAAACAAGTACCGTGTTTACGTTTCCATGAACGATCGTAATTAAATGTCGTTCTGTTCGTGTGGGTTATTGGTTGAGTTAATGAATCACTGCGGCGCTGAGAATGAAAGTAAGTAGTGCGCTTGTTCACATTCCTAATTAACAAATAATAGCTACGTGGTAAACGAAAGAAATAGTCGTTTCTCCAGAAAAGTATATATTATAATTGACTTCACGAATAACCTGGTATAAGTCCTTGGAAATGTAGTTGTCGTTAATTTGGATGCGGCTCGTTAATACATTAGTAACCGTATAAATCAAATCAGTACTTACCTACAGTAATACTATAAAGCACGTACATTTTCATGTTCCCTTTTATTTAAATCATATTTAATGTAGCACTAGCAACTTTGGTAAACATACTTTCTGGGTAAGGCACTATGCTAGCAAAATTGGCAAGTTCGTCCTCTAGATCATTTCCATGTTATGTTGGTATGTCCAGGAATCCACCCAAATTTCAACTTGCCTCCGTTTACACTGTATTGATGCACTAAATATTGGATAACGAACGAGAGGATTAGGTTATTCTTAAGGTCATGTTTTATACTTAACTTTACATCCCTATGAATAACGATCAACTCTGCAGAAGAGATATTTACATATTCAGAACATCTGTCAACGATGATTATATTACTTAACATTTCTGCGAAACTGAGGTAGTGGACAAACAAATCAAATGACATTTTGACGAGTTTTCGAAACTTTATCGTTCCTTTATCTGACCTGAGAGAAAAGTAACACAATTTAATGTAACCGATAAAAGATTGTCACTAAACAAGACGATAATTATTATCACAGACATGTAATCGAACAATCCACCTCTTGCATTTATATTGTGTGTCTCAACACAAACTCCTTACCCTGAATATTGTTGACTTAAGAGGCAACTTATAGGCTCCAGTGAGAATTTGAAACTCCAAACGAGTACATTCTCCCTTTTCTTAGTTTTAGGTCAACCAAATGGATATTTTAATGCAAAAAATACGGCAAAACGGTATCACGGTGAATTTGGTGTTTGTAAGGAATTATTTTCATAAAGGCATGATAAATGTAAGAAGGTTCTCTATGAAGATCATATCCTGTCTAACTTCTACATACAATACTCGTTCTTGTTGTTAATGATGATTTCTGTAAGCCATAAGCTTTGCAATTTTAATAGCTAGCTCTCAGCCCCTGATGTCTATGGCTATTTATCACATGCGGCAAGTATCGTATTACACTTACGATTCTGAGTGCTTCATTTATAGTTAAATTTGATTTTTTCACAGTATTGTTACATTTGATAAGGATGCTACCGTAATCCAAGACATTTGGCAAGGAGAAGTTAACACCTACATATATTACTTCATTATCCTGGCGCTTCGTAATTTCTATTTCCCTTTACAAACCATACAGCTTAACATTTGTTAATGGATAGCTTATAGTTATGAGTAACTAAGCAATTTGAAGAGTAGAGTCACTAACTAATTCAGAGTTATTGGCTCATATTAATCACCTTAACATGGCTAAGTCACCTACGTATGAGAGGTAGGCTATGTTGTTTGAAATAATGCGGAATAAGGATGTGTTACATAATATAATATAATAAACTCGCAATCTCCATTTGCATCGTTTCCGTGGCAGCGCTGAGTGACGATGAAAATAAGATTTTCGAGTTCCATTTTCGTACTTATGGCGTCTTTGCATAAGAACGCGTCAGACCTTGCACTGTGCCACCCCTTGTAACCAGAAATGAAATCGGGGTCTTAGTCGCAATTTAATTTCTTTGTGAGGTAACCATATTTTTTTACAGGGTACAAATCATTATGATACCGAAATTGAGCAGATGAAGTAGTTGATATATTTAAGCGAAAAACCTGAAGACTAATTCTTTCTTTCTTTCTTTAATGCATTTGTGTTTTTTTACATTTTTTACATGAATAGAAATTTCATGAACTTTCCTTTTGTTTTATTTTTTTACCCCCGTCCCCCCGCCCGACGCTAAAATCTGGCTACGATCTTGATAATGTCTACAAATTCAGCAATGGTAGTATGAACAAGACTGAAGGCTAAATATACAAAGAACAATACGAGAGTCATGTTCTGCTATAACCATTGTAGTCGGTAATACAGTTGGTAATCACTAACTACGTTACTATTGTATAAAAGCCATTTAATGCAGTTTTTTATCATCTCTTCAAAAACTTTACAGGAGCAGCAGAGTCTGCTCGGTATACAGTTACTTTTTGTATGTCTAGTAATAAATATAGGGCATTGGAAGGTGAATTTGTAATAAGTTAGAAACTAATGTAATCACAACCTTGTACTGTATCCTGCTTATGTGCAAGGTAATTCCATAGTTTAGATTTTATAAACTTAAGACGTTGTAGTGTAGGAGCAACGGTGAAGTTGGCATTTTCAGGTATATGCAGAGCGATACTTAATGGCGGAAAGCATTGCATATTTTGGGTACATATGCTGTTAAATTTTGTAAAGACTCCATATATTACGATGTGCGGTGTTGACGCTTCTTTTTTGCAGAGATATGCTAAATGTTAATGATGTTGATGAACCTCATTATTATGACATTTTTTCAATGACTCGTGGCTCGATTGCATTCTATATTCCACTACGGGTTCTTAAGAAGAAATTTATTCTATAGCTTTTTTGTGAGGTGGCTTTATCGTAATTATTATATATAATGCATATAAGCTCTTTATATGTTCAATAGTGTTCCTATCAGAGAGTGGGTCATTTATTACGGATCTCTAAGCAGTCTTGTGTGCCTTTCTATATAACCTTAATGTACATAAATTATAGTATATAAATTTGATATTTGGGAAAGGGAAGATACATCTGTTTCCACAATAATTAATACGTGCGCATCTGCATTTATTTAGTAATATCAGTTAATACGATAATTAAACCAACAATACTAGACGGTTCTCGTGGATTTTCTAGTCTATTAATCCTTTAGATCAGGTTGTGAAGGTGCAATACTTAAAAGATTGATACCGCTATAATATCCTAACTATGATATCGCCATTATGATCACATGACCAGAGACTGAGTCAAGTACCTAGTTGACTAAATCTTTCTGTTGATACTGTGCAGTAAGTATTATGAATAATAATACTATGTGTTAAATTATTGTTAGTCAAGATCGCAGTACCAGGTTTGCTATCCCTTTCTTGTCACACACGCCTGTAATCCTTAACATAGGATAATAAAGATAGATTATTTTGAGGTTTTAATTGGACCGCTGTTATCATTATGTCATACCTTTACCCAACTTAATGAGGGCAGGTTTTTCACTTCTGTCTTTTACATACTGTCAAAGAATTTACAGATTCACTCATTCTTTACCCTTATTAAGGTTGCCGTTACGTTCCCACTTCCACCAAATATTTCATAATCTTTGATAGTTTTATACAGAATAAAATTAAGCTTTGATTTTCTTTCGTCTGGTTCGATGCAGACACATTCTACTTCTAGATGATGGATCAGTTCATCATTCTAATAATTATCAGAATCCTCCTACTTTGAACAATTATAAAATTAAAAAAAGAATGAACCATTAGTGCTTTAAGTATAACTTCATTATTATTTACGTTGTTTTGAATTTATATGATTAGGAAATTGTGACTTGCTTCCTGCAAGTTTAATATATTTACATTTATCTATTGCTTTCCTGTGCACCCAGACCCTTATAGGGATCTTTCTTGCTGGTAGTCCGAGTTAAAGTCATCATATTTGTGACAGTACGACAAAAAGCTGAACAGGTCCAAGCCTCACATCATTTAAAACAAAATATTGAGCTTATACGTATTAAACCTTTTAAATCAAATATTATTGGGCCTGTTTTTTACGAACATTCGCTATTATCTGATAATCCCCTCCTATGGCACACTATACATATTGAACAAGCGTATTATTTTTCAAACTGTTTATGAACACATACTCCGTACTCGAATAATCCAACGTGAGGTCTCTTTGATTAATTAATCCAGCAATGAAGCGCAGTCAGTCCAGTGATAGATTGCAGTTACTCCAAATCCGTTTTGCAAACATATCACTCAATTTGTATGCACATTTGTGCGCGATTTATCACTCGAATTGGTGTTTTACGGTAAATCTTGTCCCTGCTGCGCACCCGCGCTCCCGCCAATGGACCTTTGACACCGGATCTTTTGGTCCATTTTTACTTCTCGCATAGCGCCTATTCGCGTTTCAAAGCTGCCGCTTTTGTACGTTTCTTTTTACGGCTCGTGTGCGCACCAGAGGCCTCTTTGTTTGTTTTGCCTCTGAATAAATCAGGATTTTCTGCACGCCACAGCATACAAGCAGCATGAGAATTATCTTCAGCGTCCACCGTGTACGGGTAATACGATACTCTTTGGTGTGCGGAATTCAGATAAATTGATTTGACTAATGATGCAGWTAGCTGCCGTGTTATAATGATGCCCAGACAAGGTAACGGATTTGAAAGCTTCTTTGTCAGACAAATATTGCCCAGAGAGAAATAAGAGTACGTTAAAATACAATGTACATACCTACACTGTTTTTAGCTGATGTACTTTACAGTAAACAAATTTCAGTAGATACAGCCTAGACAATACTTACTTTTTTTTTAAAAGCGGCTTACATTTTCTAAGTGAAAAAGAATTTATTCGTTCCAGAAACTTCTACAATGATGGCCAGTAAAGGTACTCATCACTTGACTCTCTTCATTTTACTGTAAACTTCACTTAAACCCTTCTTGGATTCGAGAATGTCAAAAGGAGAGAATAAGCTTTTATTTTTCACTGCATCATTATTTGTTGTTTTTATCTTGGATACGTCAAACGAAATTATTATGAAGCCTATTACGCCCCAAGGCGCTGAAAACCGTCGTCATGGTTTTCAGCATTATAGGGCATTATTATAGCACCCCTCTGATTCATGTTTGTTGCAAATTTGACATAATATTATTAAAAAGAAAACACACTTTATTAGTTAAGCCCGTAACGGAGAACACGTTAAATGAATTGATCCGGATATTGATGATATATCTGGAGCCGAATTAGACGATTCAGCTTCGCTTACAGTCGAGTAATCTGGATGTTTTTTTTTTCTGAGACCATAGTGTTTTCAGTACATCGTGATGCAACTGTGTATGTTCCGCGTGTACACTTCCGTGGCTCTTTAACGGCGTAAACAGTACGTATTCTTTGGCGTCGATATAACCATGTTTTCGTGCATTTTTGACCTGTTGTTTCCAAGAGTATTTGTACCAAGCGGTTGCGAAATACACTGATCATTACTCATCATTGTCCAAGAAAAACCGTCGGTTATTGTATCCGTTTGTTCGCAAGGATGCATATTTTTGAGAGAAAAATTTTTGGACCGCCGGTTTTTGTGTCTTTGATATTGACCAGCACAATCGCCCTTCTGTTATCTGTCATCTGTAGTTAACTTTCCTAGCTCCTCTTTGTAAATTGCCTTGTAAATAATGATAGAACGGGCCGTTGAGCGGGAGCCAATAGAAACGCAGCTTACGGAGATCACGCAACGCTTACGCGCATTTATTACTGAATTCGTTCGCTGAGTAATAATTCCTATACCGTTTCCAAATGATTTTGTTTGAAGCTTCCCTATAATTTTTTAACATTTTCCCGCTATTTTTAGAATGTTTCCTTTCAATGACTGCTTTTAAAAAACTTCTAGTCTCATATATGTTTTTATATTTATTTTCCGGTGAAGCAAGATAGTTGACTTCTGCGTCGAAAATTTCGACCACAAAGAATTCGGGCTAAATGATTGTGACTAAAAAGCAAAATAATTATTGAAATATCACAAAATACTTACCGTGGCAGTCAAAAAAAAATGCCGTACACTATTCAAATCGGATAAGCTCTTTTTTGAAAGTAGCATAAAACTTCAAAAAGGATCGGTTTCACAATCGAAAATTAAAAAAAAAACAATACTATTACTTATTTTCTGTAGTGTACGCGATTTTTTTTGGCTGCCACTGTACCGGTTGTTGAAAATATCCCATAATCATAACTGTCTTACTGGCACTTATGTCATTTTAATTGCACCACTGTTACAACTTATCGGGTAAATAATAAGGTAATATTTGATCCATAAATAAAACTGTTATCTAACTCAAGAGCTGTGCTGTGGCTAATGCATTTAAATAGGTTTGTTCTCAGTATGTTTGATTGTCCAAGCTAAGAAGCGCTTTTTGAGCTAATTAAAAAACAACTATGTCTGTCCATTTAAGTGGACCTATACAAGCTCATGCGAACTTGACAGATCAAAGGTTAGTTCCCGTTGAAAGTGTAGTTCTCTTAAATGGGGCTACGTGAAATTGAAATCCGCCAATAGCAAACCCCATCTCTTTCCATAGATCAAACTCAAGTTGGCGGTAGCTAATAACGCATTGACCTTATTTGCTGATAGATTATGGTATTGCCACCTACATATTTTCTATTTGAAAGCTAAATATTTTGACCTTATTTAAGCAGGAAACATAAGTTTCAAGGTAAAATATTTTATACCTATATTGAGCGTATTCTTATTGGCGATGCATATAATGTTTGTGCCAAAGTTACTACCAAGAGTTTTATTAAATTTGTAGATTATACATTTTTCTAGAAAAAAAAATACTCTAACTTAAACGATAATTTTTTTCAAAATTGGCGTTCCTCGATGATACATTATTATACAGGGGAATAATTATTACAACCCAAAAACCTGTAATTACGATTTGGAAACAATTCATTTGAACAACTGAAGAAATAAAAAGGTTCATAATTCATAGTTGAAGAAATATTATATTAGGAAGTAGTACTATGAAGATACCATTGAATAAGGTATGAATTAGTGTAGTAACGTAGGTAACCTGTAGTTGCCTAGACTTACAATGACTTGCACTGCAAAGATATAATTTTTACATACTGTAACTAGAAAGGTCGAAAATAAGAGAACCTAAAGCCCTTATTTACCTTGTGGGATTTTTTGTGGATGTAGGTTCTAGTCTAAATGTAAAGGTTTTACTCGCAGTTACCTTTATACGCTTTATTTCTGAGTCTTAGCACCTTTAGTTTATATTTGTAAAAATCAACACTAAAAATAAGAAACGCTCCAGTTATGCGCAAGGCTTTGCCTTTCAAGGTTTGTTTATGTAGCTGGTTATCTCTAGTGGAAAACAATTCTAGATTTACTTAATAGGATATAGATCCTATTCAAATTATACATAATACTGTGCTAATATTGAATAATAAGCATAACTACTACGTACTTTTATTTTAGTTGTTTGATATAGGTTTGCGTAAAAATATATATAAGTGATAAGTTATATCCTGGGTGTATAGTAGTAGTAGTAGTAGTCTGAAAGTTGCTATTCGTTTTTTTTCTTTATACCATTAGCTAGCTTCAACAATTATTAAATTGACGTGTTGTAGAAAGCTTTTAAAATCACAGCTGAGTTTCCAATTTCATTTGATTTGTTTTGACTTGCCAGCATAATCTTATATCACAAATATATATTTTCTTTTTACATTTAGCTAATTGGTATCCCGTTGGTTTTCTTAAGAATGGGCAGAAAACAGTAAGAATATATTGGACTGTTTAAAAGTCGATATCCTGCTCTGAATATCATACGAGCACATTTAAAATAATAATAAATAACAATAGAATACAAATAAACAATGAGTTTGTTACGTCATTGTAATCAAATCTTCTTGTAAACGAATCAAATTCCACGACGAAGTAATCGTTACTTATTTAGTTATAGCCTAAAAACAATCAGCACACAGCAATTAAAAGTACTTCGTCTCAAATAAATTGAGAGATTCATTTCACGTCTGAGAAGCATCGATGTCCTCGGGCATTTATCAAGTTTCGATGCACTAATTGCATCGTTTCTCTAGCGTATAGTCTTAACCTAATCCGAGTAACAAAGCAAGGCGAGCGCGTGGTAGACGTGGTGCAATGGAAGACGGATCACGGAGTCTGTTAAACTGTTTATCTGCATCGTGATTGATGACACCATAGATGCGGTCAGCCGAGGTCGTCCAGGAGCTTTACTCCCGTTATTCGGCCGTAAGGATTCAATTAAGTACACGATGAACTTKCGGCACGTGATACTCGTTTACTMTTCGACTTGTACAAGTATCGATTTACTTGTACGAGAGTCCTCGTTATAACTACTTGCCCGCTTCGTTTCMGATACAGAAAAAAATGTAAAAGGCCAGAGAGTGTAGAATTCTCAAGGCATGCTATGACGTAGGTACTACGTTTCTATAAACGATTTATGGATTTAGGCCTTATGGAAATTATCGATAAAGCAAATTTGTCGCTGTCGGGAAAGTGAACATAACTGTTGCTTTGTCATCTGTATGTTGTAGAATTATTTGATAAGCTGGAGACTATGACGGTCGTAGTTTCTTAAAGACCAAGTGATTCAGGGTATGTCGACTAGAGATGTGTCAGTCCGTTCGGACCCGTTCCATGAATCCGGATCRGCAAGTGGAGCCGTTGGATCCGAATCCACCCGCTGAATCGGTCCGGCTCCGGATCCAGTTTTTTAGCTACCGCGGTTGCATACGCGGCCAGCGGATGCGGATCCAAATGGAAACATTTAGCCTGCTTGTCTTTGTCAACGGCAGAGCCAAGCCATCTGTCCGTGTCCGCGATGTGAACCGTGTATGCTGGAACCAACTGACTCCGACCTTGAGCTGTGAGATTTACTTGTGTGGTTTATTTGATTCGATTGTCTCTTTCGAATAAATACTTAGTTTTTTCAAAGTGTTTAATCTTTAAATAAAAATGTAACTTGCCTAAAAATGTTTCGTTTTGTATAGGCACAAGCATTAAATTTTTTAGATTTATAAAGATTTTATATTTGTATTTAAGTGCATACAACTAGATTAAAAAATACTTTTCAGTAATTTTATATCGTTTGTTTATTTACCTGCATATTAAAAAAAATTGGATCCAAAATTTACAATGCAGTGAACTGCTATGAAATTAAAAAAATGTAGTTTTTATAAATATACCTATTTGGCATTTCATTTCAACTCAGATTCACCTAAACTGGGATCTTTTTATAGTTGAGTGTAATGATTAAATGATTAAAGTAAGTAAAGCAATGTGAACAAATGAAGTTGCTGTAGGGCGCCATAAAGTATTGAATGCTTTAGTATCCCAACTAAGTCTACGCCTTTCGGATCCACTGCACTGGTTCCACTGAAGAATCGGCGCCGAACATGTAATTTGTTACACATCGTTTACTTCGTGTCGGACCCACTAGAACGAGTCCGATGGATCGGGTTCGCAAGTTGTTCCACCGGATCCATCTGCGGCTCCCGAACTGCCCAACTCTAATGTCGACCTGTAAGGTACACGTAAAGAGTACTCTTTTTTTTAATTTATTTAAATTCTTCTTCCAATCATCTACAATTCAACTTAATTAATACAACAAACTATATGGAACCTTATATATACTTACAGAAATTTGAGGCTAGGTGTAAGTGACAAATGTGCGCAACATTGTTTTTTACATAAGTTTTTTTCTACTATAAATGACTTGTGTCAAATAAATTAATTATAATTCGTTTTTTTTGCCATTTCCTTTGATAGCAGATATGTGTATATACTGCTTAATTGTTGTGTGTCCGATTTTTTATTCATTACATTATTAATTTTGTTGATGTGATACATTTCCAAGATTAGCCTTTTACTGGTATTAATTTCAGTATCCAATATTTTTACCCCATCCCAATCTATCGTGTGGTTGTTGTTGACCGCATGTGTGGCTAATGCACATTGGTCTCTTTTCATAGAAATATCGCTTTTATGTAATTATATTCTGTTCTTTACCCACTGAGATGTTTGACCCACATATATGCTACCACAAGTGTTACATTTTAAACAGTAAATTACATTGGATTTGAATTTTGTTCGTGTTTTTGATTTTAATTTAGTAAACAAATTCGAACACTTTTTGATATTGCGTCTTGCAATTTTAATATTTTCTAAATTAAATGTTCTAATTAATTTTGAAGTTAATGCCGTGATATTTGGTAGTGACCCATACTTCTGCTTTCAGCCCTATTAGTACTTGTTTGGCTTAAAACTAAATTTCTCATTTCATCGTCCACATTTCCGTATGTGATGGATCATCTCTTAGATAACTGTTTACCCAGTCTTACTTTTAATGTATTATTTATTAAAAAATATGTCGATGGCCTTATTTTAATATTACTAAATCAGGGCCTAGAAGAAATACAAACCGTTTTCAATTCGTATAATCCACACATCCATTTCACCATAGAGAGAGAGGTTGATGATGGAGTGCCTTTCTTAGACACTAGGGTTATTCGGCATAATGGACGTATAATATTTGACTGGTATCAAAAACCTATAGCCTCAGGAAGATATATTAATTTTTTGTCTGATCATTCAACTAAAATCAAAATTAATTTTATAAAACAAATGAAAAACGGAATTCAGAAAATTTCAAATCCCGTTTTCTTAAACAAAAATTTAAACAGATTAAACGAGTTACTAATCCAAAATTCATACCCAAAAAGCCTTATAAATAAAATATTATACTCCACCAGCAGCCTTTCACTCGAGGATGGAATGCATGTTGAAGAAGGAACAGTAGGTCCTAGGATTAACGGAAATGTGGACGATGAAATGAGAAATTCGGTTTTAAGCCAAACAAGTAGTAATAGGGCTGAAACACAGAAGTATGGGTCACTACCAAATATCACGGGATTAACTTCAAAATTAATTAGAACATTTAATTTGGAAAATATTACAATTGCAAAACGCAATATCAAAAAGTGTTCGAATTTGTTTACTAAATTAAAATCGAAAACACCAACAAAATTCAAATCCAATGTAATTTACTGTTTAAAATGTAACACTTGTGATAGCATATATGTGGGTCAAACATCTCAGTGGGTAAAGAACAGAATATCATTACATAAAAGCGATATTTCTATGAAAAGAGACCGATGTGCATTAGCCACACATGCGGTCAACAACAACCACACGATAGATTGGGATGGGGTAAAAATATTGGATACTGAAATTAATACCAGTAAAAGGCTAATCTTGGAAATGTATCACATCAACAAAATTAATAATGTAATGAATAAAAAATCGGACACACAACAATTAAGCAGTATGTACACATATCTGCTATCAAAGGTAATGGCAAAAAAAACGAATTATAATTAATTTATTTGACACAAGTCATTTATGGTAGAAAAAACTTATGTTTTGTAAAAAAACACTGTTGCGCATATTTATCACTTACACCTAGCCTCAAATTTCTGTAAATATGCTTTGCTTTGAAGAAGAATTTATATAAATTCGAAAGCTCAGCTTAAGAAAAAAGAGTACTCTTTACGTGTAGCTTACAGGTTGACATACGCTTAATCACTTGATCTTGAACTATTTGATATATGCTAATATGAGAAATCGCGTGGGAGTGTGTATTTTCAAGATATGCAGTGGTGTTTTATGGGTTAATTATTATGTTTTAAGATTGCAGAAAAAAAAACAATTTCGTTTAGGTTATGGATCGCGGTTATAAGGCTTTTTTGAACACGTGACCTTCGATGGGGCGGTCGAGAGGCATTATCCATAAAAACAATATAGCTTCTAACGCGCTGTCGTATCATAGGAACCTCATTACTTAAGGCTGTTTATACGTACTACTCTACATGGTTTATGCAGGATAAAATCAGTATTTTCATCATATCGATTTGAGATTAAATTATTTCTCTCGCGAGTTGTCATCGTCCTTTTTTGAAATTCACACTGACTTTTGCCGAAAAAATATAAAAAGATGCCAAAAAAATTAAGATGAAAACAAACAAAAAATAAGACTAGAGCACCAAAGAAAATTTAATTTTGACACGCAAAACATTTGTTCTTTTCTTTATCGCAGCAAAGATAATGAATTTTTGTTGCATCAAATTTGAACAATTTTAGCACCGAGGGAGTTAACCTTTAATGCTTTGCGGGGCGGAGCTTCGCGCTCGTAAACTATGCAGATGTACCCCTTGTTGCAATCCTTTTATAAGTTGCAGACTGGTCATTGTGCTCGTAAATTATCTGTATTTATTGTCCCTTCTTAAAACTGTCACCATTTTTGTTTTTATCACTAGGGAAATCTTAGATGCTACTCGAAGGTTTTAGTTTTGAATACACACGCGGAAAGAGTACTTTTGGGGGTTAAAACAGGAAAATTGCTATACATAGGTTTGTGAAATAAATTTTGCAACAATTGTGCAAAGGCATAGAACAATCCCAGTGCAAGCACAGATGCACAAAAAATTGGAAAGGAATATCTACTGATAGGTGACGGCGACAAACCTCTGAGCGCAAAACCTTACGGACCACAATATCTAGTTCGCCAAATGCACAAACCATCTGCTGAGAAACTGTGTCAGAATTGCATCAAATGGCAAATAGTCGTTTAAGTTCGACAAAAAATAAGGTTTACCTGGGAAGCTGCGGAAAAGTTTGAAATCTAACATAGAGCGAATGAGAAGAGCAATAAAGAGAGCCCTGAATTTCAGGAAAGCAGAGGATGTTTCGTTTGATGAACAATTGGTAAGATTATCTAGAGACACTGAAAATTACCCAAGGCAATATATTTTGTGATCATAAAAATTGTGAAAATTACTTTTGCATAGAAGCAAAACCAAACGAAGAGAACTTCATTTCTGAGATGGACGAATGTGGTTTGCTTGGCGATTAACTGAAATGCTCTAAAAGATTAGTGCAAAATGTTCATAACCTTTTATTAAACATGACTAGCAACGCAACAGTGACAAATAATTCATCGAAAAATTTCCAAACGAACCCCCGGAAAATTTACAAAAAAAGATATGAGCCGTATTCCTAAGAGGAAACGAGATAAAGCTTGTAGAAAATATCGATTTGAATCAATTAATCGAAACACCGAATCTTATTGACTGAATCGATTTGAATCTGATCGAGTCTGCTAAATGGATTTGAAATGAATCTAATGGGCTGAATCGATTCGAATCGAATTCGCTGAATCGCATGCAGAATGATTTTCATAATACGTGTCAACTGACTATATTTGAACAAAATTTGATTAAAATTGAAATTTACATTGCGCCCGCCCTTTTTATTTAACATGATTTTTTGTTTAGTTTGAATTCAATTCGAGGTTTTAATTCGATTTGATGCTGCGATTCAGTTCAATTCGATTCGATTCGATTGTTCGATTCGATTCGATGGTTCTATTCGATTCGATCGTTCGATTCGATTCGATGTGTGGATTCGATTGATTCTCTGAATAGAAAAATCGGTGCGCAAAGAAATCGATTCGAATCGATAAATCGATTTTTTGCCCAGGCCTATGTGGTAATGTTACTTCTACAAGATTAATCTTCACGAAGTCCAATAAATTCACTTTATTAAACAAATTGGCAAAGCGCTTTCAGCTAATATAAGCCATCATCAGTGCCTAATTAACTATACAGAAATACAGAAGAATTTATAAAAGTGACGTTAAATTCGAAATAAGCAATCTTGACTTCAAACAAAAAGATAGCTTGCATGCCAGAAACACAAATATAAATTCAATGACCAAATAAAGAATTTAAAATAGGACAACTAAAATTACAAAAATCATTCAAAACTGTAAAATTACCGTTATCTATAATTTTGTATATTTCAAGAATTTCTAAAAAAATAGGTAAAAAAACTTTTTAAGTTAAACGGTTTTATGTTAAACATACATTGCAATGTTTAAGATAAATGTACTAAAAACCAAAAAATAATAAAATAGATACAGTCGTGGGAATTATAAACATATGCATAGACTAGACTAAAATAAAACCGTGGGGCACGTCCATCGTTGTCGGTTGAACAACTGCCTATTTATAGTGTAACATTACAAAACTAACATTTTAATCAATGATTGTAGACAATTGACGTGCCCCATGGTTTTATTTTAGTCTAGTCTATGCATATGTTTATAATTCCCACGACTGTATCTATTTTATTATTTTTTGGTTTTTAGTACATTTATCTTAAACATTGCAATGTATGTTTAACATAAAACCGTTTAACTTAAAAAGTTTTTTACCTATTTTTATTTTCTAGTTCTTAGTTTTTATTTCGCATTCTGTTTAATTCATTTAGTGCTTCATTATTGCAAGGTTTCTTACCCGTTAGTTTATTGCAGTCCAACTCCTCTATACGTAGTCCCTGCAAAGATCTTACTCTACTAAGAGCCACGTAGGCTTGACCTTCTTCAAACAGTTTCGCACCTAAGTATACGACTGCGTGATCCACAGTGCTGCCCTGCATTTTATGTATTGTAGAAGCCCATGATAGTATTAAAGGCAACATTCTTCTTTCAGCCGTCCCGTAATTGTACTTAGCTGGAAACTGTATGGCTTTCGCGTGTATAAGATGTACTCCGTCTCTTGCGAAATTAATTCGGACGGAAGGTACATCTGTTGCATACATCTGAGTTCGACGAAATTGAGGCCAAACGATTTCGTTGATGTAGCCTATAGCGCCATTTACTAATCCCTTTGAAACGTCAATATTGGACCGTAGCATGACTTTTGCCCCCACAAATATTTCCAGTTCCGCTGGTAAACCCCCAGTTTTTTGATACCCATATTGGTGGGATTGATAAAAATTTGTTATCAGCTATTTGGTAGCGGCGGCCATCTTAGATTTCAATTTTGCATAGTAAATTGTATTCTACTTGTTGAGACCTTTCATTTGATACCCATGTTGATGGGATTGATAAAACCTAAGTTATCCGCCATCTTGGATTTTAATTTTATATAGTACATTGTATTCTACTGGTTGAGCACTTTCATTTGATACCCATATTGATGGGATTGATAAAACCTACGTTATCCGCCATTTTGTAGCGGCCGCCATCTTGGATTTCAATTTTTTATAGTATATTGTATTCTGCTTGTTGAGCMCTTTCATTTGATACCCATRTTGATGGGATTGATAAAACCTACGTTATCCGCCATTTTGTAGCGGCCGCCATCTTGGATTTCAATTTTTTATAGTATATTGTATTCTGCTTGTTGAGCACTTTCATTTGATACCCATATTGATGGGATTAATAAAACATAAATTATCCGCCATTTTGTAGCGGCGGCCATCTTGAATTTATAATGATAATGAATAAACATAATTGTATTGTCACCAAAATCCAAAGTGTATACAAATTTTCAGATTAATCGGTTGACAGGAAGGAAATTTGACCCAAGAATAAATAATAAATAAAACAAACGGGGTGAGCTAAATAAAACCGTTTAAAAAAAAATTCGAGGATCTGTTACAAATATGTAAAGAMTTTAAATTATTTAAAGAGGCAGTGTGTTTAAATGACAGCAAATGATTTGCTAACGAAGAATTTCTATTAACTGCATCAGTATTTTTATATTTTTCATATTGTTTTAAATGTTTATTGGGTCTAATTGAAAAAGATCTTTGACCAATATAAACAGAATTACAATCGTTACAAAAAACTATAAATTACCGAATTCTTCAAAACTGGAATTTTGTATTTATTGTGAACAAAACGGGAAAACACACTGCCTATCGTAGAAAATCCAACACTTATTCCATGAGAGGAAAACAATTTAGATAAACTGTGTTAAAAGAAAACTTAAATTTTGTTAAATATTTAAAGTATATATTTTTAATACATGATTTGGAAAGTTATTATTAAAAGGAATTTGAAGAATTATACCCAATTCCTTTTCAAAAGCGTTTAAATAAAGGGGTAACTTAAGAAGTCTGTTAAAAAGAGAATGAAATATGGACATTTTGTGTGTACAAGGGTGAAAAGAAAAATAATTAATGTTATCGGTGCATGTGAGTTTTCTAAAAATTTCGAAAGATAGGTAAAGAGAAGACTGATTTCGTATAATTAATAAATCTAAAAATGTAAATTGATTATTAATTTCTGTTTCATAACTAAAATTTATAGAATCATGAAGAGAATTAATAAATGTAAGAAAATTATTTAAGTCATTGTAATTACCTGTAAAAAGGCAAAAAACATCATCTACATAATGATACTAAAATTTAATATGGTAAGAAAGGAAACGTTTTTGAAAATATCTTGTATTAAATTATTAATAAAAAGTTCTGCTAAAAGTGGGCTAAGAGAAAAACTCATTGTTAAACCTGAATTTTGTATGAAATATTTATTATCGAAGCAGAAAAAAATTTGATTTAAGACAAATTCTGTTAAAGAAACCAAATTAATTTTGTGAAACACAGGTAAGTTACAATTTAACAGCAGATTATTTAATATTTTAGACAGTCTTTTGGAGGAATTGAAGGAAATAATTATTGACATCGAAAGAAACAAGGAAAGAGTTTTGGAGAATTTCGAAATTTGTATGTTTGTTGGTCAAGTAAATTGAATTTTCAATAGCAAAAGAATTTTCGAAATTTAAAACTTAACGAAGGATCAAATTTAGCCATTTAGTTAATTTATAACACGGAGAATTTATGTAACAAACAACAGGTCAGATAGGACAGTTATATTTGTGTATTTTAAGAAGTTCATAAAGCCTTGGTGTGAATGGATTCATAGACAAGAGTTAAATAATTTTAATGTTGCTTTAACTATATAAAAGTTCTTTTAATTTGATCTTATATTTAGCGTTCCAGAACTTCCACTGTTCAAGAACTTAAAAACTTTATTTAAATAATCATTTTTATCTGAAATAATAACATTTACCTTTGTCTGCTTCAGAAAACCCTAAATTTTCATTTATTCTTATTCTCAGTCAAATGATAAATGATCTTTTTTGGTTTCCGAGGAAATGCTTTTAATAGATTTTGCAATAAAGAAATTATATTTGGAATTAAAGGCCTTTTAAATTCTAGGTTTAAATTATCGAAAATTTCTTAACAGTCTACTGCCTGTAAATGAATGTCTTTAATATCAATTTTCTTGCGTGGCACTGATGATGGCTTATATTAGCTGAAAGCGCTTTGCCAATTTGTTTAATAAAGTGGATTTATTGGACTTCCTGAAGATTAATCTTGTAGAAGTAACATTATTCAAATCGTTTATGAATCTTTACCGAGAACGAGTTACTGAGCTGTTACATCTACTTAGACTGCTGCAACGTGTGTCCCGACATGGTACTAATAGTAGTTTCACTTACTTGCGAGTACAGCTTTAATATTCGTTACAAATTGCAATTATTCAAAACAGGTCCGCTCTCGTAGAAAACTGATAAACGGGTAAACAAGTCCTACACTTCTCAAACGGCACAGGCGGCTTGTTCTTAATTGATTTAAGGTTATTCTTATGTATCACGAATTGAAAGTGAAAGCAGTCTTTCGTTACAAGCATACAAAGCTGAATACTTGGTCACTTTAAGAAAATTTTTATAATGTTATTGGTACGCTTAATGGGCTTAAGCGAGTAATTTACAAATATATTACAGATGATTAGCTGTCTGGGAATTTAAGTGAAACAGAAATTAATTCTACCATCAACATAAAATGTAATAACCAAAAAATGGTTTGTAGACTATTTTTCGTGTTATAAACAAAAAAAAACTTAACCCCTCTGACAGTGCTGTTACAAAGATTGATTTACGCTTAGGATATGTGTTGTGTTCTCATATAGCGAAATTAACTATTGGAGAGCAAGGGTTTCAAAGAAGTAACTGTACCAAAAAATGCACCACTAACTACTGTAAATGTAAAAGATTAAAATTCTTATGCAAGTATCACCATTGGACACCTTCTACTAATAAATGACATAATTAACACTAAACGTATTGTATAAGGGTCTCTGTATAATATGTACCTCCTCTGTAAAAAGTGCATCATGCAGAAGCCCTAATTCTACCCAAAGAGACCTATCTGATTCTACCTCATTATCTCTTCAGTTGGTTTTTAATGCATTTTTTGCGAATACCCTTTTTTTCATACAAGTTCCATGATAAACGATATCAAGTGTATTCTTCTTTAAATGCTCGTACTCACACTTATTACTTTAAGTAGCGATACCTGGTTTATAAAAATATGTGTGCTCCAAATATTGAAAGTGACGTAATCGATTATCTTTTAATTATCTTTCGTAGGCGACCAATTTGTCCATTTTAAATACCAATGCAATGTTCTTTGTTTTTGTTTACGATTCTAAAGCAATMTACTCGTACATCCGTATTCATATTTAATTTATACCAACTTCTAATTATGTACTAGTTTTTAGCTTATTKATCCATTAATCAACTTGATTTAAGGAATTGTTATTGTATGGTCTTTAAAAATAGCAAAGTACCTAGCTAAAGTAAGTCTTTTAAGAGAAATCGTTACTAACTCATTATTGGTTATGATTTGACAAACATTATAAAATGTACATTCATAATCTGTATATTTAAGTTGAACCCCCTTTTCCACCCTTTTCAGATGCAATTAGTTTGCTGTAAATAATTATGGCAAAGATTTGTAAATAAAGTCGACTTGCCGTGCACCTCATAAAGACCACAAGCCTGCTCTCCCTAGGTTCGTTATAGCCCGCGCCTTCGCCCTTTGTTTCTGATGGTCGAGTGTTCCGTTCAAGGAAACGAAGTTCTATGTGCCCTGTAATTAATATTCCGTCCGTAATTTCGTTCCCCGGGTAAATTCTGCGGATAAATGAAATAACGAACGTCGCCTGACTGGGGCCATTTTTATTCCTGTCGTCTCGGGCGATTCGCACCTGAAATCGGGGAAACGCGCGATTCTTCAATATCCCCCGTTTTAATTCGGGACCGTCGCGGGATAATTTCGACAAATTGTGGTAATCAATTGCCGAGTCGCCCGGGGAATGTAATCAACGTC
The DNA here is from genome assembly GCA_025024175.1 of Rhyzopertha dominica. Classification (NCBI taxonomy): domain Eukaryota; kingdom Metazoa; phylum Arthropoda; class Insecta; order Coleoptera; family Bostrichidae; genus Rhyzopertha; species Rhyzopertha dominica. The sequence goes on from QCXZ01000138.1 coordinate 36,461,904, forward strand.
TTAATTGTTGCCGAGATTTGTGGGGCAATAAGCAGCGGGGTGGGGATGTGATGATGGGAAACAGGCAGATAAATCCTATAAGGTTGCAGTTATTGCATTATATATTGCTGTAGGTATAATTTCGTTTATACTTTATATCATACACCCATGTGATTAGTAAATGTACTTCTTCAAATGGCTTGTATTGTTTCGACCACCCAAATGTTGACTGTTTACTTATATTAAATGCTTGGTATAGTTGTAAAAATAATCTCCTGTTAAACATAGACCGACAGAAAACCACTGCTTTATTAGGACCGTCTTGAGTAAAATAAACGTACAACTTTTATTTCATATTTATGTATTTATTTATTTATTTATCCTTTCACTTTTATCTCTATCTGTTTCTCCCTCAATGTTTACGCTGCGACAAGAAATCTGGAAATATTAGCTGAAATATAAAAACCTTCAACTTCTTTAACGTGTTTCACGCAGTTATTCCGTAGCTGCAATGCTGGTCGATATCTTCCGCATCTGTCAGTACCAAATCTATAACAAATAATTCTTCTGATTTTCTATTGATTTTATCGGAATTTTAATATTGCTGTTTGTTTTATACGAAATAATTACTTCTTCATTTGTTGCTGTTGTAGGCTTTTTTATTTTGATGTGTACATGACAAATAGCGAATTTGCAGGTAAAATGGAAAAATTGTTGTGTAATCCATATGTTTCAAACAATAACGCATTCATATCCTGATGATAATCAGCAGAGCAGTTGACTATATTTTTTGCTCATATAGTAGGGCATTTTGTCCCAAACCATTTATACACCCAGCATGTAGAATTATAATTCTCCCTCATGATAACAATAACGTTGCCAACTATCAGCGTATGTTAGCCGGGACAACCGGGGTAAACAAGCGATATTTTCCGCGAAAAATTGGGACAGATATAAGGCGAGCAGATTTGCGAAGAGGAACGAATAGGGTTGTAACTCTCGATCACAAATCGTTGTTGCAACACAATTGTAGGTTTTCCTAGACCTAATGAAGTGAAATACTAGCAACAAAAAATATTTCTAATGTCTTATTTTCACCCTCTAAAGTTTTCCGCCAAATTCAAATATTGCTAGCAAGGTCATTTCATCGCATTTCGCATTTGACTTATAGAAGAGACATCTGTTTGTTTTGGTTTTGCGAAGAGGTTAAGATTTATATTTTAGTATTTGCGCATGCTAGCACAAAACATTTCTTTTCAGCGGCCATTTCTTCCGCGTTTTGAACGATATAATCGTGGATATAACGATAATTGATAAACAAAAGCAAAAATACACACGAGGGTTGCTAAGAGGCTATGACGCTGTTGACTGCTGACAGCGATAAACGCGAAGGCCATGTAAAGTTACAAGAGTCTAGGGAGAAACGGTCTATTTTGGCTGGCGACCTTGCGCGTGCGCATGATGCCACATCTTCGTGCTATTTATTTGTCAACAGCCGTGATAATATGCATTAGAAACACCATTTTTAATTGGGAAACGATTAAATACATAGAAATTAAGGTTGCAAATTATTGAATTTTAAATCTAATTTTCACCTGAATGAATTCTGATTGTTTACAATGTCTGTTTTCAAGACGGACAGTTTTGCTTACTATTTAAAAAAATGTTCCGTACAAAAATGACAGTTTCGTTGAGATAATCATTTAATATCCGAAAATTCTATCAATTTCGCTTTGCCACTTAAGTTGATTATTTTTCCCCAAAGCTCTAGAACTTATCATATATGGGATAAGATCGGTCACATCTCTAAATTGATCACACTGTACATATCCTAACTAACTATGTATCTGGTTTTAGTGTGCCTTGTCTCCTTCGAATTTAAATTAATCTCGCCTCGTAACGCATTTCTAGCTAATTATGCACATGCGCAAGCTCGCCAGCCAAAGTAGACCGTCTCTCCCTAGACTCTTGCATGTAAAGTTTGCTTAGACAACCCTGGAACGCTGACAATTATTCTGCGCTGGCAACAACACACAGCTGCCGCCAATTACAAGCGGCAGCGTCAACCTACGTCACACGTTCGAATATTTAAACTTTACCATTTTTAACGTTATTTAAGCAATTTGGAAAAAATAAAAAAACACGGGTCTATTATTTTTTATGTAGATTTATATTCTGCAATAAAACAATATGATCTACAACCCCATTATGAAACGTCATGAAGCCATAGATAAAATCATAGAAACATATGATTGAGTTTAAATATTGCAGATTACAGGCATAGGCCATTTAATTTACCGCTTCTTGCAGGTAAATTACCATTCTCTACCATTATTGGGGGTCTCCCTTGGCGAAATTGCCTAATTTTAGCCACTTATTCCATGCGGTATTTTTTAGGTCGTGGTGTTTCCATTATTGCCATTCTTTTATCAAGTATTTTATAATATGCAATATTTTGTAAATAAAACCTCTTTGATTCATCGGTATTAGAAATTCCAAATCCCAAAAACAAAAAAATTGGAACTGTGGGGACTATATTTTGTTTATACATGTAATATATAACTTTTTAATTTCGGTTATCCATTAGTAAAATACCATGCTATGTAAATTAAAGACATCTGCTCTGGTCAATCTACTCTGACCCCACGACTAGTTAAGCATTTGTTTGCTAATTATAAATATATTACTTATCGTTATTTGTTTATATAAACTTTAATCCATTCTACTAAAGGTCTTCAGGTTTTCTTTTCACATTTTTCCTTTCAATTTTTCAGTTCTCTTAGGTATTACGTGCCTTGACCACCACAACCCAAATATATTCGAGAATATCCCACTCGTACCCCTTTATACTATTCTAAAAATTCGCAGATCCACATTACCGGAGGAGCAATTAACAAGATTACAAAAAATGTCCCAAAAGCTAGTTATCCCTCGGCGTAATCGTTCCTTTTCCAACAGAATGCTCCCCTCCACATTTTTGACCCCACAGACCAGACAGCGGCTCATGGCGCAATTTATGAGCATTGTAAAGTATCTAACGTTATTTCTTTAGAATACCATACATCTTACAGACATGAACGAATATATCTTCTATACTCGTAATTAACGCAGCTCCCAGAAGATAAAATTTTCTGGATGCTTTTGTATTAATTTTAAGTTTAGTTTTTGTGTCACACCTACCCATTAAAATTCAGCTCAGGCTGAACAATAAAAAGAAGCAATTACTCTATAATTTGGCGAGGATTATCAAGTAGCAGATGTCTTCTTCTTGAAATCAGTCCCAGGCCTGTTGAACACATTCGCAGTTGCTCCAAAGTCCTTGATGGGTGTGGCAATCGTTTAGGCAACGACTAATGGCTGATGCCATCCTGTACTGAATCCACTGGCGATAAGTTAGGTGCTGTTGCTCTAGCATGTTGCCAAAAGTCCATAGTTTTATAGATTGTATGCAGTTTGGCGCTGTATTCTTAAAAAGGGCACTACAGGTTGTAAAACTTGAGCAATGCACTGCTAATGTGGGTTTATTACCCAACATAGGAAACAACTAAATATATGTAGGTAATGAGATCTCATCATAATCGACTGTACATAGTGAAGTATCAGAACAGCTGATGTAGACGCTGAAGTAGCAACCGACGAACCAATAGTTCGTCAGTTATCCAGGCTAATGCATGAGCTGGAGCGTCTAATGCAAAAACCTGTTTGTGGAAACAGAAAGCACAGACCAAGGCACAGACTTTGCGGATACTCAGCACCTTTGTTAAGTAAGCCTTGGTAAGTGAGCACGAGAAAAAACAATAGAGAAGCCATGAAAGAAAGAAATCGGAAGACAAAAGAAGAAATGATAAGAATACAGCTAAAAAATGGAAAATGAAGATTAAAAAAAAATTCGGTGATAGCAAGACATCCTAAGATTTCCTGCTAGGTGGGGTTGCCTAGAGTAGAGAAACCCGCACACGGTAGATGCCGTGTTTTGTTTATTCGCCTAACGCTGAGGGTGGTAAATGTACCGCTACCTGTTGCGCAATGCACCATTGTAGAATTGCCTACCCCTGAAAACGTATTACCCGCCAAAATTCATCGCAGGTTGCAGGCTTATTTCGGGAAAGATATCCTTTCATGGATAAGAGTCAAGGTTTCGTACAAGTTTAAGGGAAACCATGAGCAGATCGAGAATACACGACATCCCTGCAGACTTCGTACGTGTTTGTCAGACGAAAACTGCGCATCCTTCTGAACATTTTTTTGGGACTATAAGGGGATCCTACTTGTTATTTTCTTTGCAGGAACGTCGAACCATGACCGCACCTTATTACTGTGACCTTTTAGACAAAGTTAGGCTTGAGCGAGAATTTGAGTATTGTCGCAAAAGACGATTGTCCCATTCAAGAGGTACTGCTCCTCTATGACAACGCCAGGCCAAACACAATAATGGTGGAAATGCACTGGAAAGCTCCTGAACATGTTCCTTATAGTCCAAACTCAGCACCATCTGATACCGAGTGGTTTGAAAAAAGAGAAAGAGGAATTAAGGGGCGAACGATTTGAGACTGATGTCCAGGTAGAAGCGTTTTTACGCAATTGGTGGCAAACCCGGGAGGAGACCATGTAGAAAAACATAATACATTAATGTACTTAGTTGTTTTCGTTAACTAATTTACTTTTTTATGCAGAGGCTCGTTTATATTTGATATAACCTGGTAGAAATATATAATAGTAATCCTATAGGAAACAGAAGAAATTTTTGGAATGTGCAACGATTTAAGTAAAAATGAGGTTTGGTATGTCTGCTCCTTTCGGAAGTAAAGCTATTGTTACGTGCACGGGTTCTAACATAACTTCTTTTATTTGCACGCAAGCACCGAAATACACTGAAATCAAAAACCACTAGCACTATATTCAAAACAATTCACTTCACTAAAGTCACTCTAAAACTCTTAAGTCCCTTTGTTCGCTTTTTTAGCCGCTTTTCAAAACATACTTCTCGCTTGCGCGTTCACGGTGATTTTCATACCGAGCGGCGAACCTTCTCGAATAATCTGTAGCCCATTCGAGAATGTTCGACCGGTTGCTTATTGACAAAATGGAAGGTAATGCACCAACACCACCACCAACAGTGTGGTTGCCACATATTTTTCGCCTGTACTGGTTTGACTGCAACAGATTTTTACGAAATAAAGTAATATAAATTAAAGTACACAGTCGTAGTATACGACAAAATGTAAAATAAAATACCGGTCGCCTGTCATTCATACACATATATGTAAATGAACAGAATTATATCTAGGCCGTGCTACCTACTTCAAGCCATTCTGGGAGGGCCGTTACGTTGCTTGTTACAATCTCGTTAATACAATTTAGATCAAAGAGTAAATAGTACGGCACGGAACGTTGTGAATACAATTTATATTTTTTGTAATTAACAAAATATAAGCGACAAAAGATTGTCTGTAAAAGCAAACGTCAGAAAGTAGTGGCCTTGTTAAAATATAATTATTACGGCAACTGTAGAGGAATTTTTATAATGAGCTTGTTATGCAGAACAGTGTCTCCCAACATACAATTCAATAATAAACGTGAAGCTGTCTAGTTAACTTTTAGTACCTTATATCTTAGAGTAGACGAATATTGTGCAAATGGATATGGAATTTGCTAATAAGAGCATAGCACCCTTTTAAATGTAAAATTAGATATTCTATTATAGTTTGTTAAATAAATCTGACAAATTGTCGCTATAAAGCATAAACTCAGTATGGTTACAACCGAAGAAAATCCTGAGGTATAGGACAATATGGCAAGGTTTATTGAGTTGGTTGGTTACGAAATTCATCTCTTAACAAGCGGGTATTGTAAAATTCTATTGTAGGTTTCTGACTAGTTAGTGCTTTTGAAAAAGTCTTATACACCCCCGTGTCCATTAGATGTGGTCTTACATGACAACTAATGTAATGAATATGTGGACCTCCAATAGGTGACCATTGATGCTCATTTGAATGCATGTTGCCTATCCATCGGCTTACGTTGGGGAGGACAGAAAAACCGCTCATACGAATAAAGGTATAACAGTAACTCACATAATAGGCTGTGCACACGACGCACTCACCCAATTCACGCCAACTTTTTATCTAGAAGGCAGGCATTGTAGTAACACTTACGTGCACAAAAACAAGGTAACGGAGGTCCATTGGTTCATTATATAACTATGATTCTAACAGGCGCCGGCGGCAACTTTTAAGTTTTTTTAGCTTACTATTCTATTGAAATACCCATATAATTTTTTATTACGTATAGTTAATAAATAATTCACATAGAATGTATTATTCTAAAGTACTGCGGTTTCTAATCAATAAAATAGAACTGAGACACCGCAGACATATAGAACGTCGTAGAAAAGGTTTTTGTGACCAAAAACAAATATGTACTATTTGACACTGTCTCAAGAATCGAATATGTACTTTATTATCTCTCTCGGAAACGACTCGGTTCTACTTTACTTCTGCACGAACTAAGCAGACAGTCATCTTTTGTAGGCTATAAATTTATCCATTTTAAAGACCAATGCGATGTCCAACAGCATCTTCTGCACTTTAGAAACGGTGGTACGAGAGCAAGACAAACAATCCATATTTCTGTATTATAGCGCGACCGTTTTTTGCCGGTCTCTTGCTGAGTTCTTCCGCTATCAGGTTTGTAAGGAAACTAAAAAGGCACATTAGGAATTTACTTCTAAAGCGGAGCAAAGCTGGCGATAAAATATCCTTAGCGCAATGCAATACAAGAGATGATTTATAGGAAAGTGATGTGTAGTAGAAATTTATGACGCAACAAATATGTTATTTTAGGCATGGGTAAGACATAAAAAATCATCTATCTCAAACTTTCGTGTTATGCCATTGGGATACTAAAATTTATAAGATTTTTTTATATTCTTGAAGTCATTTTGCTGTCACTCAAATAATGTCGTGGTGTTAAGAGAATTCACTATATTTGCTCAAGTTTGGCTCATCAACTTGATATTTTTCTAACGTTGTTAAAACTGTATTAAGTGCTAACCATTTTCCATTTATGAATTGATCTAACAGCCAAAGTACATATTATTTTACATATACCATATGCTTATATACTGGATACACATAATTTTACACTTATTGTTCGACGACAGAAATATTTCTTCCTGATTAATCGGAATAGTAACTTTGTCAGTCATTTTCTTGTAAATTAATTACAATTTGGCCAATAACTGTATCAAATAGAGGTTCTTGTTCCATGAAATAGTATTCAAATTTCTGTGCACCTCCAGAAAATGCTGTATAGCACCACCACAATCATGTTTAAGTCGGGATGATACGGCTGAACAAATACTGGCCTTTGGATTTAAGCAGTTCAATTATCAAGGACAGTGCTGTCAAATATAATATTTTGTCTTCTCTACCACCCCAACATGTCTTGCTTTCCCCAACTCATGACTTGGATACTTTTCTAACTGCACATTAAGATATGAAGCGTCATTAACAACTAAAACATCCCTCGTTGTAAATTTAGAATTAATGTCCCTGATTGCACACTTACCAGTCGTTGATACTTGGAAACAAGTAATTATTTGTCTACTCTTTAAACGAACACTTGGGAATATGTAAGTAATACTACTTATTTATCTCTTCACCTTCTGCCTAATGGTTAAGAGAACTACGCACAGTGGTTGTCTGAATTACTTCCACATCCAACGGATGGGAAGTATTTTATCGCGAAAAAAAAAACTCAAATTTTTTTATTTGCTCATGCGCATCAAAATGGTCAAAAACGTAAATAAAACAAAATTTGAACAAAAAAAATTCTTGTCTGTGTATCTGTGTGTCTGTGGTTTTGTTTGTGGACACGATAAAGGCCGATTCCCACTTACGCAGCAAAATGCTGCTTGCATGTATTTAAATGATACCGTTCCCATCTAAGCAGCACGGTCCGCTGCAGCACGGCGCGGTACGCTGCAGCAGAATTTCAATTCACCGGTGTACGTTTCCATGCGTCAATTGACGCACGCTGCTGCTTGTGCCGAATAGAAGTGGGATGCTCAACCGAAACTTTGTGTGATGTCCCATTAGTGGAACGCGTACAATATTGTACAATTCACTTAGTTTTTTGGAAGACATTTTATGATGTTTATAAAATTTGCATTCATCCTCCTGGAATTTTCTAAAAAGTGTGTGAAATTCATTCTATTCCATTCTTGCATGAAATATATCGTGAACCTAATGGTTTCGCCTTTTTCTTCTTTTCTTTTATTTTCTTCGTGTTCATTACATACAATAGCTGATCAATAAATTGTCCGATGACGACGATGTAGACGTGTAATTAACTTCTGGCGTGCACATTGTATGTTATTAATTGTATATATAGTGATTATTATTTTTTATTATATTTATCTAATTAATAATATATATAATGATGATAAAGTTTTATTAAACTTCTGGTTCTGCTGCACACTGCCGCACAAGTGGGAATAGCTACAAAAAAATGACGCATCGTGCAGTGTCGCGCCGCGCTGCAACGCATCGTGTCGTGCTGCATTAGTGGGAATCTAACTTAACTTTCGAAAAACTTAATATATGAACTTGAAATTTTGCAAACGTATAGATCTCAACTACCCAAAGCGACCAATTGTTTTTGGGGTAAGTAAGGTATCAGGAAGGGGGAAAATTGGGGGGTAACTACTTTTTTGCATTTTTTTTATTTTTTGTTCGTTTTAGTATGTGATTAATAGTATAACTGCGAGTATTGTTTGTCCTAAATATCTCCGAATATATTTAATACATTCAAAAAATGAAAATACCATCAGATATGAAGTAAAATTATTCACAAAAAGTTTCTGTAAATTTATCCAAAGTTTTGACATTTTCTAAATATTTCCAAAAAAACGTATTTTGGTTGCTGTTCGTACGATTTTTTTTTAAATTTTGGTATTATATAGGAAATCAAATTTCTGATCGGAAAGCACTCTAGTAAGTTTTTTGTTAATTTACTACTTTTCGAGTTATTTGTAAAAAAAAACAGATTTTAAAAATTTATGTATTTTTGCTTATATCACGAGGAGCGTTTGTCTTGGAAAAAATGTGTAGAGGGGAAAATGCTCAAAACCTGATTACTAATCGTCTAGTATAAGAAATAAAAACGTAAATGTCATTTTGACAATTGGATGTGGAAGTATTGACTCAATTTGCAGCGGTTATTTACTTAAGTTCTAGGTTGGAATATCTATTTTCTTTAAATAACTGCATAATATACTACGATGCAACAAAAGCTTCGTGAAAAATTACACGCACCCGTGGTAATTTTAGTAAATATTTTCGACATGTAGTTTATTGATGAGGGAGAACCAATTTAAATTTAATGATCGTTTACATGGAATGGACTAAGCAGTAGAACGCAGTTGTTAAAGATTTACTGATGCATCCCGCCAGCACATTCGAAGGAAAGGTGATTTGCATGAAAATTAATCAAATTTAATTTAGAAATATAATGTTAAAAGAGATCTGCAAACAAGGGATTCGTATAATTGGTTCTGTCATCGTCATTTGTCTTATACGTTAAATTTATAAAGGCTATTACTATCTCCGTATATACATTGGGGAGTATACACTGACATCTTGGTATAACACCGCTTAATTAGAGTTTCTTTCGTAATATACCTATGTTTGTATGCGTATGCTAAAAGTTTTAAAAAGTTCACTTACATATTACGCAAGACATTAACTACAGAATGATCCAATCCGATAGACTTGATCGTTGTTTACTGTTACAATCTAGCGGGCCTTAACTTCAGGTTTCCAAACCCGAGCATAAATGATAGCTGCATAGCGTTGATGGCGAGTCTGTAGGTTTAACATCTGTATAGGGGATAGTGCACTGAGTCGCACACCTGGTTGAAGACAAAAATGTGTTTCAATAAAGTCTGCAGGCGCTTTATAGATAAGTGACTAAATAAGAATGATGTAGCGGTAATTATTTACACAAAACTCCCGAAAGACTAACAATAAGAAATATTGACAGTTTAGGAAACGTTTAGGACTAAAACAGTTTGAAGAACTGAAAGAAACTGAGTGAGAAACGAGTACAAAAACAAACCATCTACAATGCATGTTTACCCACAAACAAATTAAGACCAGTGGGTAAACATGCATTGTAGATCAATCAGAATACCAACCTGACCTACAAACACGCCGTTTAACCCATTCTCCCTCACTAAGTAGCAAACCAGATCACTAATTTGCCTTTATGCTTCTCTCAAACATCCCCTACAGGACGCACTGACACAACAGATGTGGAAACAAAGCAAGCGTCTTAGTTGCCATTGTCTGACATCGAACGTGGTGGATGTGCCGGTAACATAATTCATCCCGTCATTGTTTCGGATACCGCATTGTTTTTGGGTGATGCACTCGATATCAATCGGCTGGCTGTTGTCTGTGGACTGAGAGGAGTCAAGATGTAATCCCCGTCTTGATGTCAAGTGAGGAACGGCATTTTCCTTCAAGCGGTGTTAGTGCGGTAATCCGCATTGAATCGAGTAAAGGTTAGTGGATCTGTCGAGAGCAATTGAAGCTGTAAGGGTTTAAATAATAGCGTATTTATTTTAAAGATACTCTATTGGGAACTGGAGGAGCACAACTTTATTTATGTGGTTCGATTTCTTAGTTTTCCTTCGAGATTCTCGCTAGCAGATCAGTAGATCAGCATACGAGATTCGCGTGTGAAGGCTGATGGGTTTGTTCCGCTACGCTAGTTGAAGTTCAGCTAGTTAAAATTTTATGAATTCCTTTCATCCGTTCAAAAACGTTTCGGGTCGAAGAGTCTCGCGTTCAAATCTTGTAACCGATATACCTGGTGCATCGACCAGAGTAGATATTTCGTGGATCGGTTACACGCACCGGTAACGGCGCCGGCGGTAGTAGAGATGGGTCGTACATATGCGAGTCGTTCATTTGAACGACTCTGCAAAATGTTCGTTGTTGATACGACTCTTTTTTTGATGTACTGGTAGCACACTTGGTCGCACCTATACCCGGCTCTTCAATGTGCGGGACCTTGCTTTGACACGKCGTTGAGCTGCCATATTGTAGATACGTGCGGAGCGTGAGTTGAGCTGCCGCGTCGCGCCGTAGGTACGAGAGCGGTACGAGGTACGAGTATATCGTACCAGCACATGTGCGGTGTGCATTGAGCGGGTGTGCGGACCTGCCGGAATGCGGCGCGACGTCGAGCTGCCGTATGGTAGGTACGAGAGTTTTCGAGGTACATACAAGTATATGGCATCAGTACATGTGCGGTGTGCACTAAGTACTGTGCGTGAACGAATGAGCAGATATACATCGTTCACCACACTTTTCTAGCTCCGCTACACTGTGCGTTTCAGGATGGGTGCGAAAATCTGCAAAGAGAATATGTATACATACGTTGTCTAAACATTTCTAAGCCATACATTAATTATTATGCTATTTTCCCTAATAAATTAAGTTTGCAAATCAAGAAAATAATATTAGAGGTTAATATAGATATTTCATGTTGTAAATGCGAATGAATTACAATACGAACGTGCAAGTGCAAGATCGCGGGAGGCATAGGTAGAGTCGTTCATTTTAGAGATCGTGCGAAGTGTGCTAGCACACTAAAAGGTGCGGATTGGACCCATCACTAGGCGCTAGATGTCAAAACATAACCTCTAATAACCCGCGGTTTGCATTTGCGCATAACTGTTAACGTCAAATGGGCTAGATGACAGATATCTACACCGGTTACCAAAAATCGTTCGAAAATGGCCTAACCTGATCCATATACCCATTAATCAGATGGTTACCGTTGGGTAAATGGTAGATAACAACTTGGTTAATTTTCTTAAATGCCTAGTGACAAGCTCGCCATAAGCAGTTTGACCCCCCGGGGTCAGTGTAGTTTTCTCTGGATTTTAGTAACTAGTTTTTCTTTTTGACAAACTATACCACGCTATTTATTTTTCAGGTAAGCCCAGACCACCATATATGGTTGTTTGAAACCAGACAGTCACGTTCAGCAGCAAATACACTGTAAGTAGTTTACTTATATTGATTCTGAGTTTTTTTTTCTGAAATAGCTATAACTCAGAGTATAAGTATGATTGGAAGAAGATACGTATGAGTGACGACTAGTTATTGAYTCAAMAGGTGCACAAMATGGCAGCACTCATGTTCTGTAATCTATCTACAGCTATTTGTGAATTATTCGAATAAATGTTGGGTACTATTTTTCAACGCCCTGTACAATAGGCTTTTCCTGATGAATGCTCCGATATAGATCAGGCAAGCAGTTACCACCTTGATGAAACGTATTTCGGGGCAGAGGAACAAATGACGATACCAGTTGTCCGTGTCAAATATTCTAATAGATCAACGCACCTAGCACGAACACCGTACTGCTTAATATATCCACCTTAAATCACTTAACTACAATGAGTCTGTTGTGCTTAATGGAACTGGTTTCCGGTTGTTAGGTGAATATTTATTTATCAGCCTCTGCTGTACTTCTCGAAGACGTTTCAGTTGAACAGCGAATAATTTGTATTCAAGAAGTTTAACCCCATCAATCAATTGAAACATTCTGAATGATAAAATTCAACAAAAACATAAAGAAAGACATAATAGGGATAATCGTAATGGAAAACAGCAATGTATCACGTTGTTGTCACTCCTTTCTTACCGTAGCTTTACTGTTTGTCTGCTGCAGAAACGGTATGCCCTATCCACATACAGTTTTATTAGATATTTGCTAGTATCCTTTTCAACCAAATATGCCCTTTTGTTTAATGATCCAGTGTTTGCTCTGAACAGTGCTGGTCTGTTATTTATATATAATTTTCTCTGGCTACCTATCAAATCTAACGACTCGAGTTTCATCATTACTTACTCTCCGGGTACGGGTATACCGAATGAATGCCATCAAAGGCTGTCCGCTTATATCTGCAGCGAATGGGGATGTGAAAGTGGGATCAAATGCCTCCATAGAAATGGTGGAACCGCTGTATTGCGCTGAGATCGCTTGCTCCTATTTTCACATTGTCGTGAAGAAATATGTTTGTGAACTGCATTCTATTACATACCAGTTATGAATTCGTTGTTAAAATGTACCGGCGAAATTGTTTCATTCACAAGGTCGGCATCCGTGGCTCTAGAACCTCTGGCTTAATTTCATTCAAGTCCTTTGGAGTTAGAAGAGCATATTTCACCTGGTGCAACTTCAGCTGCTCACCCACTTCCTCTTCATACCCCGCACGGATCAAAACAATTCTAAAGCCGTCTTCGGCTGGAATTGCTTCCTAACGTTTCGCTAGCACGAGTGGTAAGCTTCTTCAGAGGTCTTTCCGTTTCCGGTGCTGGATGTAAACGTAGAGATGGAAGGACCTCTGAAGAAGCTTGCTACCCATGCTAGCGAAACGCTAGGAAGCAATTCCAACTGACGACGGCCTTTAGACCCGAATCAGGACCTCAGTTCATCACCTGGCCACGAAAGCCTTAACCAATTTATTTTTGTTCTCCGATTTTTTGTTTGGGTATTTTATTCACAGGAGAACCCATTGCAACCTACCCTACGTAATGTTTTATGTTTCGGGCCGCAAATAGATTACGCTCTTAGTCAAATTTGTATCTTAAACTTGTACAATTGCTATACTTGTTACACAATAGTGTAAGCTATAATCATTGCYCGTTACTATATAGGGTGAGACTCGAGGGTTCTAGTGTTTCCTATCATCAAATTAAGGTATCCCTTGTTATAATTTGACTTACCTGGATGTAGTCTATATTGCATTTGCCGTTATACTAATTTAACAACTGAACGCCCTTGATATTAATTTTCGGCTGTTTTCCCATCCATTAACATTTTCATCATTCACGTGGAAAAAGCTCATTACTACACAGAAATCTCTTTTACGCTGTTGCCTCCTTTCCACCGGAAAAAGTCCATTAAACGCTCAGAGAATCCAGATCCGATACAAGCCCATCCCCATCATCCCTCCTTATACGTGTAGCGTATTTTCCGTGACTGCAGGCGTAATTTGCTGCGTGGGTTGCGAGTTCTAAACAAAAGCCTGCGGCCCGGGACGATTGGTCGTGCGAGTGCTCAGCCGTTGCGGATGACACGACGTAATTATCAGAACTGCCGATCTGCACTGGCAACCTATTATCCTCGAGATGAACAAAGACCTCTTAATTACTGCCTACTCTACGGATTTTCATAACTCGCGGTTCAGAATATTATAAAGAACGAAGATCGCTTTTTGATGGTAGGTACCCGAATATATTTTTTAGGGTTTTCAGTTAGTCGCAGTTAAAGAGAAGGAACATTGCAACGAAAWCTATACTATACTATACTAATCTTTACATAATGGGCCATATGAATAGCAACAAAGCAAATGCAGCATTCTGTATGAATAACAATTACCTTATACTTCCAAGTTAATGCTTCAAGATATGAAGTAAACGATTGTCTGCGGCAGTTATTGAAGCAAAGTGTTCTGTTGTTTCTATCAATATTTGTGTGACTTTCTCTAGTTTATTACACCAAAATGTCATTTTCTGAGACTGATTGCAGTGAACAGGGGCAACATACGGTAAATTGTTGTTTATCACTAAACAAATTATCAGCCTGAAATATTATCTAAATGGCAACTGCCACCATTGAAAATGAAGAATTGGTTATTCAAAATGCAGTCGCTAAATACGATAAAGGCTTTGGAAAGAAAATTAATTCACTAAAATTTTTCAAAAAACAAATATCATGAAAACAAGGCTGAAAAAACTAACACAAAGAAAACTGGAAATAGATAAGTTAAATTAGCGGAGTGCGAGAAAACATTTTTTGAAGCGATGGATGGTGACACAAACCCGACCGTCAGCAAAATACCAGGTGAGGTGTATTAAACACTTCTGCTACAGTTGATTCTTATATATGGCATTCAATGTTTATGTAGGCGCAAAGACATGCTGTATAGAAGAAATAAGTGTAAATTCTAATGCTACTCCCACTCCAACTTTTCAGCATCGGGAGAATATGGTTGGTACGGCGACTTCATTAGTAAAGGCGATAGCTCGCAAAAGGGACATGCAAGAGGAAACGGACGAAACATTACAATTATCTAACAACGAACTTCAACGTCTGGTGTTGCTGGAACAATTGAAAACAACTAGAGTACAAAGAGAATATTTTCAGAAAAAAAAATTGAAAGAAAATGTTGAACCTGAAATACATATCATGACAACATACAAGAATATTTACAAAATTTAAAAACTTATTTTTATTAGAATAAGAAATATTATTGTTGTTTTACAATGTTTAATAATTTGCATAAATTAAAAGAAAATGTGTAGTTATAAACAACCACAACTCTTATTTTGAAACCTGCTAAATAAAGATTTGATTAATTTTGATCCATATTGTCAATTATTTCAGACAAATTCTGTCTCACTGTTTGCCCATGTATACGGATATTACCTTCGTCATTATTATAATCAAGTACAATAGCATCAGGATCATCGTCATTGTTAAAATCTGGATCTCCCAAAAATTTTGGGATATTATGCAAAATAAAACACGCTACAATGGGATACGTTCATGTTTAACACGACAGGTGTATTGTAAAATTAGAAAACTACTTTTCATCTGTCCAAAACTTTGTTCAATAAGCATTCTTTCGTTAGCTAAGACTTTTTATGGCTTCTCTTAATGTCATTGTCAGGGTTAACAAATGGGGTCATAAATCACGGTTCTGATCCGCAAGAACTACCGTATTAGTTCTCCTCATCATATTGAAGAATTTTTCCTTGAACAGATATTAGACAACTAAGATCCACGCTTGTAAATATGTATCTGGCGTCGCATGTTGTCTGTATATTTAGTGTATGTATATTCATTCTTTCGGTTTATATACTCGTCTCCGTGATGTCTTGGTATTGGTATTTTTAGGTGAGGCTTTGCCTCCATGATTTCGTGTTCATTCTTAGGAAACTTTATCCAGCGTCCACTGAGTAAGTATGTTCCTGGCAAAATTTTTTATGATAATTGAAACTGTGGATTCTTTCACTCCCAGTTCCCCACCAATTCCTTTTTGGAATCCAGGATCCGCCAGATATCTAATGAAAAACTTCATTCTGCGAACTGGAGTCAGAGCAGCACCTCGCTTTTCATCGACATCATCGCCTAAAACGTTTGCTGCTAACCACTCCAAATTTTTGCTCTTCCAATCGAAATAAACTTTTAAAATCGGTATTTTGAGGTGATCTGCTGAGTTTGTAGAACTTTGCTTTCCGCGCATTCATAAGTTCAGCCATTTTTATGGTAGTACACAAACAGGATATTAGGTAGAAGATTTCCAAAATATGAATATATTTTGTTCCATTCATAGCTAAAAAGTAAAATCTTTTATTTGCAAAAAGCATTTACTTCGTACTCATGAGCAAAAGGTTGTACTTGATTTTTTATTCATATGAACAAAAGCATTTGCTTCAAATTTTGTAAGTACAAGGTTATGCTTTGATTTATTCATATGGCCCAATAAGTCTGAGACTCGAGGAAGGAACAACCCCGCATATTCTCTAAAAAACGTTTTTTTTCACATTCACATTCACATGTCAAAAGCATACCCGTTTGCTCGTTCGTCTAGTTAACGAAATATACTTGTTGTATACTAATTATACACAAGCAAAGTGTGTTACTTACCTTTTATTAAATTGAAATAAAGAGTGGGTATCAGTTTGTTACACTATACGAACTCCAACCTAATCTGATTTACGCTGTTCACCTTTTACAGAGCTTTTCAGTKAGCATAGCGCTACAGCGGCTGCCATGAATGTCTAAAGCCGATGCTGGGTTTTTCGCTCGGCTCCGGATGTTGGCCTAATTTAATTTGTAGTAACCGAGTTATTACACTGCGCAATTATCGCAAACTAGTTTCCCGAATGCAAACATGAAGTTGCTTTCATGAGTCTGCGAGGTGCAAGTTTTGCAACTACATCGCGTTGTTGCGAGTTTTGTTTTTGTATGGGGTGTTTGTGTGAACCACCGGATGCCTGCTAATTAACATTGAAGGTTTCTAGTATCCGACACGACATTTTGTTATAGTTTTTAGCAAAGCGCGCTTTTGCAATTTAAACTGTCTGCGGTGGTTGTTAAATTTCAGATTCAGAGTTACTGCACTCACAAATGCGTTTGCTATCTAAAATTTCGTGCCTATMTTCAGTAACTCCTATTACATTCGCTTACAAAATCAGTAAATGTTTCGAATTTTCCGAACGTTATGGAGCTTTCATATAGAATCTGCATTTACTGCCATCGAGTAAACTATTTTACGTCTACTGCATCAATTAAATCACAAAAAGGTATTTGTTTGTTATATTTGTTTAAATAAATAATAATAAGGGGCGGTATTTCAGCCAAGGTTTAAACCAAAATTGTCAAGATAAACTGGTTTAGCAGTCGCGCAGCGTATTTCAGTACTCGATTACGAGTAAAACCGGGTTAAATTCCTCGGCAAGTTAAACCAACATATCGAGGAGGGTTAAACCCGTTTATGGATTAAGCCTGCGCACTCCACGAAACGAGGACTTCACGTTTGTAGAACTAACTGCATTTCGTTTCGGTTTGTTGTTGCAGCGTGCGGTTTTGTCTTTTACGCATATTTCTGTTGTGTGGGTTACTTTTTATATCACTCGTAAAAAGAAACCTTGCTAATAATGAAGAACGACGAGTTTTCGCACTAAAAAATTCAAAACAAACTAATCGATTTGGTAAAACTGCTTCAAGCTAAGATCTATGTAGGTATGACAGAGCAAGGAGTTATGTGTTGTTCGCAATTAACAAAAAAAATTGGCATTGGTGGTTCTGGCGAAAGAATTTAAAGCCCAATCTATATTTTTCCCAGAACAACCAGCTGACGACCCCTTTGTAAATTGTAGTTGTTGTCTCGGCACTTTTCTTTGTGGATGTAGGTAAACAAGCGAATGTATAACTTGTTCCTAATCCGAAAATTTCAAACTGGATGAATACGGGGGTTAACGGCCAACTGCAAGTACCATACTGTCAATATCATTTTAGAACCGTAACAGTATTTTATTAGAAATGACAACGAATTTATAGGTCAACGAACTGATACGTAAACATAGTATTAAACTACAATCAACAAAGAAAAATGCCATGACAACAACTACAATCCATAAAGGGATCATTTTTTGCTAGTTATTCTGGGAAAATTACCGGATTGGGCTTAAAATTCTTTCGCCAGAACCATCAATACCAATTTTTTTTGTTAATTGCGAACAACCCCTAACTTCTTGCTCTGTAATACATTAATAAGTTTGAAGTAGTTTTACCAAATCGATTACCTTTGTTTCAAAATTTTTGGTACGAAAACTCGTAGTTGTTCATTATTAGCAAGGGTTTTTTTACGAGTAATATAAAAAGTTACCCATACAACAGAAATATACGTAAAAGACAAAACCGCACGCTGCCACAACAAATGGAAACGAAATGCAGTTAGTTCTAGTATCGCGCAGTGCGCAGGCTTAACCCGAAAAATGGGTTTAACCCTCCTCAACGGGTTGGTTTAAATTGCCGAGGAATTTAACCCAGTTTGACTCGTAACCGAGTACTGAAATACGCTGCGCGACTGCTAAACCAGTTTATCTTGACAATTTTGGTTTAAACCTTGGCTGAAATACGGCCCTTAGTAGTTCCTGTAGCCTGTTCTAGTTCTTGTGATAGCCTACTATTTTTTAGACACACTTGTAACATGCTGACTATTTCTAGCTCACACGATAATGAATTTTAGCCTTGTTTTGCAAAAAAAAGGCACATTCAGGCTAAATTTTGACAAATTTCTTGTAATTTGTCACGGTTAGGGAAGTGTTTGAATTTTCTTAGCTTTATATCAATATTCCTCAGTAAGCGATTAGAAATTATTGATTCAGTCTTTTATTTTCCTCATACTAGACAGAAGAAGTAGGGAAGATTTGGCAACGCTGTACAGATTTTACAGACATGGAGAAGCTAGAATGGAACAAATTAGAAGTTGAATCCGGCGCAAAATCCGTGCGGTATCCTAWCTTCAAATTATGAAGATGYTCGAACCATCTAGATATTTACTTTGATTAGCTTTGAGCAGATRTTTGATATTGGATAATTGATATGCAAAAGACGGAAAAATAATTTCGCGCGTAGATGGTAAGTAAGGGTTCTATATTCTCGGTCCATCCAACCGCGCACTAACCCAAAAGACCAGCGACGTAGAGTGAAATCTATTATTACGTTCTTCTGCGTAAAAGTGCGATGCTGTGTCGAAAAAGTAGATTCGCGTATTCGTTTTGATATAATTTACATAAATTTCGAGTTAGTCACCCTTCTTCGTATTTTTGAAAACGTTTTGGTTAATCAGTTTATATTCAAATTAAATTAAGTTAGTCAATTCCATTTCTAAAGAGTAATTTAGCTAACTCGCATGTAATAATTAAATTTTAAAGTGTTATAGTTACTTACCGTAATTCCGATAAGGTGCGTAAGTAGTTTCGGACCAGTTAGTTGTAACCTGTTCAGGGTTGTTTTCTCGTCTTCTGAACTATACTATGTAAACGATATTGGGGCTATTTGGTTCTATAATATATATAATTAGCCTCCCTAGTAATTAGCCTCCCTCAAAATAGTAAGCCTCTTTTGGTTCCCTACAAATATGTTAATGCACAACCTAATTTGTTAAAATGTACTTAAAATATTTGAAACCTCTGATACAAACAAATCGCACAAATAATGTAATGACGTGGTAATCTAGAAAGAAATCTAAATCATACATCAGTTGAAAATATCCTTTTATAGCCTTCTCATGTTTTTTTTTTTATTTAACCTGGGTACAAAAACACACTCAACGTCATGTTTATAGACACGAGTGTGGAACTACAATTTTATTCACGCAAACAAACACAATTATATCAAAGTAACAAGTGACAAGATAAATCGCACTGATATACAAGCACTATGTGTTTGCTTTAAAGCGAGATAAATGAAAATGGCTTTTTAATGTATCTATTGAAATTATGATACGTGCATACACATTTTGAGCACTTTAATGCATTACAGTTCCAATGGTGTAATATGTTAGTTTATAAAATGACAATCTGTGACATAATCTGGAAGCTCCATAAAGTATGTTTATAAAGCAAGTTTTGTAAACTGCCATTTACAATGGAATTAAGGGTGGCTGTTCATAAAAATTAATTTTGATAAATAAGACAATCGTCCGTATTACGGCATAAATGAATAAGTAGGAAATGATACATAACATGTTCATCATAAGCTAAAGCTTAATTGCATATGGTCCTATAACGAATATATACCACCTGCATATAGCCTACTAGAAATACAGATTTATTCTAATTCTGAACATAAATTAACGTCTATTACTGGATGGATATGCACTAACGTATAAACCACCCAGAATAGAAATACAATAAACACCGGTACGTACCCTACAATAAAGCAGTAAATGCATGTATGTACACTGAACTAGCAATGCATAGATTCAAAGCTTGTTTTATATAACGAACATTCGACGACACAGAAACAACAACAAGAATGTAGAAAGGTGAAAGTTCTGTTTACAAAGGAAGTAAATTCTTAATGTTCCTTGTTTAAAAGTTGTATCCAACTTTTACTCACGAACGAAGGTTATTTGCGGCAAATGTGTATCATTGCGTTTTTTATGAAAGAACAGAAAGTGCTACAAAACCGACTGTCTATTTAAAGTCGTAAATACCAAACAAGCGTAAACTGTAAACATAACAGTTACTCTTATTATATTAATATCACGAAAAGCTGGCATTCATATTTTTCCAGTTAACGAGTCATGAACAGAGTTAAATTGTCAATGAACAGGAAATTATACTGCCGTATTTCAATACACGAACTTTAATTAAATTTGCACTCTGGGTTTCGCTTTACGTAGTTTACTAAACTAGATTGTAGTACTGTAAAAATGAAATCCAATTAGACCTTTAAATGCTCAGGTTACTAATCTTATCATATTCGTTAACGCAATTCTGTTTTTTCTTTTGAATCCTCATGTATATAGGGTTTCCCGCTTGTTGTTTCTATGCATGGGAATATTATTTGAGGGGTTGCAACTTTAAGTTGTTTGCAACGGTTTTTGAGTAAAAATTCGAATGTAGATTTTTTTATCGCTTGCGGTTTTTTGTTGAACTTTAGAATTCCGAAAAAGGGAAACATTCCTACTGTACCTTTTTTAAGTACTTTTTAGTTCACACACAAGTATTTTTTTACGGTGTTTCGGAAATTTGTAACCATCATCAATATATTATTTCTTATGAAGCGGTACTTCATTTTGATATTTAAAAAAAGATCTATTCCAATTTTAACGATATGTAACATTTAGTATCTTACTAACGGAAAACATTTTTCAATAGCAGTATTGATTGTTGTTGATTTAGAGTAGTATTCATTGCTGTAGTCAGCTTATGTTAAACAAATTGCATTTCTTGTTCATTATGTCAGTGCATTACTAATTCCTTGAAAAAATTAGCTTTACGAGTAGAACGAAAGATTGATATTAAAATGCATTATTCTTGTAAAAAATACGGAACTTCTTATGCGGGTGCTCATTTGTAAACAATTTTATATTCCTGGAAAATTAAATCACCTTCCGTTCATAAACTCACATTTTTGTGAAGCTGGGCCACAAGTCAGATTTTCACTAAATGTGTGGTGCGGATGTGTGGAATAATGGGTGATCAATATTTGGACCGTATATTTTCGAAAATAATTCAACACAGTTAATAATTATATCAATGAGATTCTAGCGAGGGTTTTACAGAATATCTGGTTTCAACAAGACGGTGCACCGCCACGCAGAACTGTTTGTCAGGAATTATGTAAATGAATTCTTTAATGAATTTGGGACACAGGGACTTGTGGCACGACCAGCTCGCTTACCAGATTTTAGTTTTCTTTTTTTTTCTTCGAGGGGTCTTAAAAGCTAAAATTTACGAAACTAGGCTAAACAACATTGTCGAATTAAGACAGAATATCCTAGTTAAGTGAGAGAGATGATCCATTGTGCTCAAAGTACAGTTACTTGGTTATTATGATTACTTAGTCTATTAGAATATCCTAGTTGCCTGAGAAAGTTTATATCATCGAGATATCCAATGTGCACTTAATAGTATAAGAAAACGACTGTTTTATTCTAGAACACAATGGCGGCCTTTCTTTACTTTAGTAATTGTAGATTACTGTTATTGTTTAATATAAAATTCACAATTCTAATGCTTACCATGCCTCTTATTAATTTTGTACAATTAAAAAAAAGTTTTATGTGGTGGCTTTTTGTTCATAAGTCTTCTAGCATATCTAGCGGAACTAGCTCTGTATTTTTCTTTCGAATTAAATGTTTATTTGTATTGTAAACTTTCTATTCAAAAGGTAAATTTAATTTTCAAGCATAAATTTTAATACAGTATTTAAATAACCATAAACATGAAGGCGACATTACCATTTGTTCTAAATCTTCATCCGCCGCTAAAATGGATTTAAATATAATCCCTTAGTAAAATACTACATTGTTATATGTCATAAAATATCAAAAGCCTTGCTCCGTAAGAAAATATTAACTTCATGATGATTAAAAGCTTCTGAAACGTCGTAAAAAATGTATGTGAATTAAAAATTAATTAAAAAGTGTCCGGATAACGTATTCCTGAATTCTAAAAAAGTTTAAACCAAAACCTTTAAGTGACTTAAACAATCACATTATCTTTTTTATATCTCAAAAACTGTTGCAATTAACATCCGCATACCGACTCTACTCCTCGAGTTGCTATCACCACGTCCGCCTCAATATGTATAATAATTTAACCCATCTTTAGCCCATGTTGTATAAAAGTATACACTTGTCTACTAACTCTTAATTTGGTGATGTTGTCATCACCCTTTTCTACTATTTTCTGTCCTTTACCTCTTCCCAGCGTCCCAACTTTAGCAAGAAAAAGTGGTGGGTATTGCATTTTTTATCACAAGGATGTGCTGCTCTCGATTTTAAGGAACCTGGCATTAAGATTAAAATTGAATTATACTCGGTTACCTTAAAAGGAAAGCGTGCGATTGGTCCTTCTTACGCATGATAATGCTCGGCTTGATTTGGCCTGCATGGATATATTAAATGCAAAGGTTTAGAGCACTGTATTCAGCCCCAAGTAAAGAGCTGCGGTTCAGCTTGGATGCACATCTAATAATGCTGCATGATATTGAAATTTGATATCGAATATCGATGTCTAAAAATATCTATAGGTATTTATTTAGTAAACTTCCAATATAGTTAATTAGGTGTGTATTATTTTCTTAATAGTTTAAAATAAAATAAATTTGTGATAATTATTTCGAAAATAATTCAAATTAAAAAAGGTTATGCTCCTCAGACGTGAAAAAAACACTGGAACGCGTCCTTATTATTTTAAATTATCAGCTAGTAACGTTTCAAAATTTTAACTTTAATTAAATTGAAAATGGCAGATCTCCAATATAAACTTTCTTGCCCCATTTCACTACCTTAAGAGTGGAATTTTCAAAATCGTTGGATGTTTATTACTTCCTAATCCAAAGCCTAAGTAATAATGTTTCAAGTCTTTAACTTCAAAAATGACAGATGTGTTTATTTATTTCTAATCAAAAGCCTAAATATAGTTTCATGTTCTAAGCTTTAAAAATGACGGACTTCTATACATACTTCCATCCACTATTTGACCTTCTTGGTAGTAGGATTTAAACAAATCCTTCTTTAGTGTGTGTTTACGTTATGAAAGGACCTTAGTGGCCTAATTTCATTTTTTCCAGCTTTAATAGTTTACGCTCGGCAATGATAAATCGGTCAAGATATGTTATTTTGTAAGTATACCTAGATACTGATGTACCTATGAAGATTCAAGGATAAGGCTGCGCGATATTTTTCAAATTCGAACCAAAAACAAGAACTCTACACGTCAATGGTTCTTACGACCTGCACTTGAAAATGAGTTTTCTGTTGCCAGCTTAGCGTCTAGGTTACTTAGCACACTATCACGGCATTTTGTAAATTTGCACGATACCTAGACCTACAACCTATTACCTATCGTATCTACACCAATAAGTAGGTCGGCTACATTTTTTTGTTAGAGTACATAGACATGGTCCATGCTATTGGGGTTACCCCGTTGCACTATATTGAAAATTATTATCGCGTATATCAATAATTCAAAATATTGAGACATCGATTGTGTCGATATACCGATATGTCGACATGTCTATATATCGTTACGATATCATCAAAATGTCGATATATTGTAACTACATTTCGATATACCGTGTAGCCGATGTCGTTATTCGATATATCGTTGACATAATGATGACGATGACGATGACGGAAGCCCTCAAACCAAAATCGATATATCGATACTGGAATCGATAAATTGAAAAAGGTCCCACTCCTAATAGTACATAGATTTGTTAGTTCCGAAAACAGCAGAAGACATTTAGTCAAAAAGGTGCCTGATTGAACAAACACTAGGACAAGTGCGCTGCTGTTGATAGCCACCTATGAAAAAAGTTTGCCATATTGGATTTTTGGCGAGGTTCTGCACCATCAGCAAGTTTATAAACACGCCATTAGGCATCTACTGGTTTATTCCGAGAGACCTCTTCAAATACCGACCAACCTATTAACAAAAAACGGCACAACTTCCGTTCGCATCCACTAGTATCTTCACAGCCGGAGTTGAAATAAAAAGGTGGTGTTTAAAAACCCAGGCGGGTCGACTCTGCGAGCCTCGTTAAAAATATGAACCGCTCTTTACCAAATGCACATGCACCGCGAATGCGGCAAATTGATTCAATCAGGCAGCTGTGATGGGGCCTGAAGTAATAAATCGTGCCTTTCGCAGTTTTTGCAGCGTTCGATTTAAAAATGCATCCGCCTGTTTTGCCAGTCAGAAGTATTCCGCCTCGAGGGCAAATAAAACTAAACAGAGTCGAACACTTGGAGCAACAAGCTCTCTGGAACGGCTTCCGTAACGCTGGGATGTTTAAGTGGAACGTGTGTTCGCCATATAAAAATAGAGTGATGGCAAATGTTGGTATGTTTGGTGTTCAAAGCGATTCCAATGTGGATATGCTATTGAGTGAAGAGATGTTTCTATATCTTTTAAGGGGAGGGAGTACAATATCCATGACCGTCGCATCAAGGCATGTTGGAGAATGATCCAGTTAATACAATAAATTAAAATCCAAAACTGTATATTTTATTAAAATGCATGTCTATGCTGTGCTGTCTACACCTCAACCAACTGCAGATAGTACTATTTCGCTGTCATTACAGCTCATCAGTGCAGTTTAGGTCTAGTGTAGACAACACGGCATAGAACTGGTTTTGTATATTTTATTGAATAAAAAAAAACATCGCATAGTGTCTCTGTAGAATTTACGAGTATGCCACTAAGAGACTTTTCTCACTATATAAAAAATTGGGGTGTGGGAGAATGCATCACCTAAAACAAAAATAAATAAAAGCTAATAAATGTGACACACAGGTACGTCCGTGAAGTTGGCCACAATGTCAAAGCACAAATTATACTATCATATCCCATCCTTAGTGCTTCCATTGTGCCTCATTGTGCTTAATAGAAATCGACAGCCACATCTATTGTTTTCAAGCTATGACCGTTATGATTTTTTGTGGCCAACTTCGCACTTAGCCACCAATTTTCAAATTTAACATATCTAAAAGCACCAGCCTTTAGTGCTTCGTTAGTGCTTCATTTTGCTTCAACTATTATGCTCCTTAAGCCAGTATGTGCCCATAATAATTACTATATAGTTATTAGGTCTAGCCACTGACATGAAGCACAAATGTTATTCTTTGCACTAATCTTTAGTGCTTCGATTGTGCTTCATTGTGCTTCATGTGTTAACTTGGCCACATGATCACTTTTTAGTAAAATAAATATTTTTATATTTGGAAGTTAGCCACCAAATTGAAGCACAATTGCCCATCTTTTACTAATCTTTAGTGCTTCGATTGTGCTTCATTGTGCTTCATGTGTTAACTTGGCCACGTGACCCCTTTTTAGTAAAATCAATATTTTTATATTTGGAAGTTAGCCACCCAATTGAAGCACAATTCCTCATCTTTTACTAGTCTTTAGTGCTTCAATTGTGCTTCATTGTGCTTCATGTGTTAAGTTAGCCACACGACCTGTTTTTAGTAAAATCCATATTTTTATATTTGGAAGTTAGCCACCCAATTGAAGCACAATTGCTCATCTTTTATTAGTCTTTAGTGCTTCGATTGTGCTTCATTGTGCTTCGTGTGTTAAGTTAGCCACACGACCTGTTTTTAGTAAAATCCATATTTTTATATTTGGAAGTTAGCCACCCAATTGAAGCACAATTGCTCATCTTTTACTAGTCTTTAGTGCTTCAATTCAATTGCGTTCAGTTATCCATTTTCAACCTCCAATTGCCAAGTCATTAGAGGCAATAGGCCACTACGCCACCTATAGTAGAAGACTAGATGGTATGTGGGAGCTATATGACGATATTAACCGAGAGTATAAAAATGCTGCATCTAATGTAGTAGTTAACCCTCATTCTTTGTTCTATTGCTGCTAATATTCTTCTTATATTATTATTGGAGCTTTAATAAAAAGTTTCAGTCAAAATATTACTATGTAGTTGTCACTCAAAACCCGTTATTTCCAAGGATTGTTAACCTGCAGTTTTAGAACTTAGTATCAGTATTTTTTATATTGAGTGCTGTAAATAATATTGCCCACTACATACTAAGTATTTTCGACATGCAAATTATTGAATTACAATTTGCAACGCATCATATTTTCTTAATATATACAATATGAAAAAAGTACTCTTATACAGGTTGCAGTAACTATAAAAATATAAAATTCATTCCCCACAATAAAGCATAATCAAAGCACTTAAGACTAGTAAAAGATGGGCAAGTGCGCTTTAATTTGGTGGCTAAATTCCAAATATAAAAGTATTGATTTTACTAAAAAGGAACATGTGGCCAGGTTAACACATGAAGCACAATGAAGCACTAAAGATTAGTAAAAGATGGGCATTTGTGCTTCAATTTGGTGGCTAACTTCCAAATATAAAAATATAAATTTTACTAAACAGGGGTCATGTGGCCAGGTCAACACATGAAGCACAATGAAGCACAATCGAAGCACTAAAGATTAGTAAAAGATGGGCAATTGTGCTTCAATTTGGTGGCTAACTTCCAAATATAAAAATATAAATTTTACTAAAAAGGGGTCATGTGGCCAAGTTAACACATGAAGCACAATGAAGCACAATCGAAGCACTAAAGATTAGTAAAAGATGGGCAATTGTGCTTCAATTTGGTGGCTAACTTCCAAATATAAAAATATTTATTTTACTAAAAAGTGGTCATGTGGCCAGGTCAACACATGAAGCACAATGAAGCACAATCGAAGCACTAAAGATTAGTAAAAGATGGGCAATTGTGCTTCAATTTGGTGGCTAACTTCCAAATATAAAAATATAAATTTTACTAAAAAGGGGTCATCTGGCCAAGTTAACACATGAAGCACAATGAAGCACAATCGAAGCACTACAGATTAGTAAAAGATGGGCAATTGTGCTTCAATTTGGTGGCTAACTTCCAAATATAAAAATATAAATTTTACTAAAAAGGGGTCATGTGGCCAAGTTAACACATGAAGCACAATGAAGCACAATCGAAGCACTAAAGATTAGTAAAAGATGGGCAATTGTGCTTCAATTTGGTGGCTAATTTCCAAATATAAAAATATTTATTTTACGGAAAAGTGGTCATGTGGCCAAGTCAACACATGAAGCACAATCGAAGCACTAAAGATTAGTGGAAAGAATAGCATTTGTGCTTCTTGTCAGTGGCTAGACCTAATAACTATATAGTAATTATTATGGGCACATACTGACTTAAGGAGCATAATTGTTAAAGCACAATGAAGCACTAACGAAGCACTAAAAGCTGGTGCCAATAAAGATGTTAAATTTGGAAATTTGTGGCTATGTGCGAACTTGGCCACAAAAAATTATAACGTTCATAACTTGAAAACGGTAGATGTGGCTATTAATTTTTATGAAGCACAATGAGGCACAATGGAAGCACTAAGGCTAGGGTAATGTAAAATAGTTTGTGCTTCATGTTCGTGGCCCAATTCCTGGGACCCACACAGGTATGTACCATTCAGAAGTTTCGATTGTTTTAATCGTTTGCTTCTCTGGCTGTCCAAGAACAAATACGTGCCAATGCTAATTCGCCTTCTCCAATGCAATGATTTCTAAAAGAAATTTATATCCTGTGCAGCTGTCGATTACCCAAACTATATTTGATGAATAACTAAAACCATAAATAACAATTTTATGAAACGAATTGGAAGCATCAAAGCAAGAAATATTGAATTAGTACACAAAGTTCTTAATTTTTAATGTAAAATGTATGTGACAATGTTTCAAATTTCATAAACACCATATTATTATATTATACCTACTTTCAAAGCATAAATTATTAATCTATACGCCAAACATTTATATTCACAATTCAGCTAATAAAGAGTGCGGCTGAAGAACCCTCCAAATTTTAAAGATTAGTAAAAAGGATGCTAATATAAATACAAAGGTTTAGTTTGCTATTGTAAAGCATGATAAGGTTTAATTTATATTGTTTTAAAAAGAACATTCTGCAGGTGATGTCAATTGTTGACAATACACTGTTGTAAGCGCGATTTGAAGTTGTGAGCCCTGGCTCACTCAATAACAGCTTATGATACATCGGCTATTTCTTGACAAATTGCGTCTTGTTATGTATGGATCGAGGACGTTCTATAAAAACTTGGTCTTAAATCCGGAAGTCGCATTGGGCCCTCAGTTAAATGCGATTTCTACGGCGAAAGCACGGTGCTCGTTATTATACGCCATTTTTGCCACTGCGGAGGATGAAGACATAAATTTCAACAATCCAAAATAGAAATACAGTAAACCCTGGTACCTCCTCTATAAATAAAGTAGTAGATGAATGTACACTGAATTAGCAGTACGTAGATTTAGAGCTTATTTTATATAACGGACATTCAACGACACAGAAACAACAGCAAGAATGTGGAAAGGTGAAAGTTCTGTTTACAAAGGACGTAAATTCTTAATGTTCCTGGTTTAAAAGTTGTATCCAACTTTTACTAACGAACAAGGTTATTTGCGGCAAATATGTATCATTGCGTTTTTATGAAAGAACAGAAAGTGTTACAAAACCGACCGCCTTTTAAAGTCGTAGATACCAAACAAGCGTAAACTGTGAACATAACAGGTACTCTTATAATATTAATACCACGAAAAGCTGGCATTCATATTTTTCCAGTGAACGCGTCGTGAACAGAATTAAATTGTTAATGAACTGGAAATTATACTATCACATTTCAATACAAGAACTTTAATTACAGTTTTGGTTAGAGCTGCGAACACAAGCACAGGATAGAGTCGCACACTGTTCTCAGTTCCTGCAGTCCACTCCCGCAATCCGCAACCAGTACAAAGGAAAATACCTAGAATAATAGAAATCAGATGATCACAGATCAAAACAATAAGGTTTAATAATGACAATCCTACTGATGATACCACAAAAACATCCACTCACTAATTTCCAACGAATTCGGAAGTACAAAACTTGTACTATGTAGAATTAATATTTGGGATAAAATATCTTTCTAATCTTTGCAAATTTGCATTTCAGCAACGTTTTCTTTAGCTACGTCAACAATCCCAACACTGTTGTAATTGTTTTTGGGGATGTCAGTGCAACGTTTAGTCAATTTAACGATTCCATTTAAACGTATCAGGACCTACACGAACATCGTATTTAACGTTTTATTTGATAACGAAGCTGTGATATTTTATTGCGAGTTGGAACATACATGTCGCAGTTTCAATCTTATCTAATGTTTACTAGACGTTTTTTGTTCAGTCAGTATCGTTGGTATTTCTTGAGAGCATCCTGAGTTTAAGGTGTTTCTCCAGCTGCATGTAGTATCTTTAAAACCACATCCATATTGTCAAGATTTCATTATTTTAGGCTAAACAGAGTTGTTTATTATCGAACCTAACATATATATTTAAATAAAAATGTGCTAGAATGATTTCCCCAAATCATTTACCTGCACCGAATAGTGACACATAGGGTATCGCTTCAGTTTCATGGAATTACGCATTTTACTGCCAAAGAAGCTCAATGCTGAATGGATTTCGCCCCTAAGAACTGCCTGCTTTCCAAGGACTCTGCTTACAAACGCCGTTGAATATGATATGATGTCTTAAATAATTGTGTTAGTCGAATCTTATAAAGGTGGTGGGAAAAGTAGTTTCGTCTTCGCTATATTGTGTTTTACTGGATATTGTACTCGTACAAGCATTTTGATGGTATCTTGATTACAATGATAAATTAAATAAAACTGATAATAAAAAACAACAGGCGAGTTTAGCATTAACATATTGAAGCTTTTTTGAAGTGATCACATTTGTATAGATGAAAAGGCTCAGCGTGTTCTAAAATTTTCACCGCAGTACCTCTGAAGATATACTGTCCCACTCCCGGCGCAATGTTTGCTTCAGACTCCATATTTTATTGTGGTTAGTATAGGCGCAGACTTCCAAAATAAACGGCACACTATAGTTTATTCAAGTGAGGCCCGGCGAGCAGCACTGCAGGCATACGTGATAAAATTTGGAAAGTTAGCTTTACACTATTGAAGCTGTTTTCACCCTGTGCTCCACTTTTGTAGAGTAATATTCAATAAGATGCAGTAAAACGTCTTTGTAGAAAGACGATTTATACTTTGTACGGGTTATTTTGGGACACGCTGTACTATTAAGGCCCAATTGCTGCAAGCATCCGTCAGCTACTTTCAGTTACAGTTTTAATGAACTTTCTCAAATTATGAACCGAATATGCACGTGAATATTTTGATGTTCTACACATTGCCCAGACCCTGTACTCGCAGATTTGCACGTTATTTTTCAAATCGTACTGATTACCAAAAAGTACACTTTCCTCTAATGTGTATCAACTCCAAGATTTATATTGTACTGGTCTGCAGATTGTAGATGACACACATACCATACAAGAATGCGACCCAAAGATGTGACTCTTAATTGAACACCCTTTATATGCTAGCTGCAAAAATCTTGGTAACTTAAAACATTTTATAAAATATTGGCTGTCGTCTTATAACAAAATAATATTGCAGCTTCTCATCAATATAAACCTTTGAAAAATTCATTTATTTCATGTCACGCAAATGCATTAATATGACATCCCCCAAATAGGCATTCTCAGAACTGCGCCTACGTTAATCTGGAAATCTGGTGCATGCATAAATCCGAGCGCTTTATGCTCACGAAATTATCGAACTGTCCATTTGGTCGTGTAATGGGCGCGGGCGTTTTGACAGCCTAACAATAAAATCAATTAACCCTTATTGATTCTGTGCTTAGCCCACCACTTTCGGGCGTTATTTTCTCCAGTGGCTGCCTGCCGTTGGCGTGCGGTTTGCCCTTCACCAGTACTCATTTGTTCACAGTTCTTTGCAGGGTGCTGCCTTTCTGCTATAATTTTAACATTGTAAAGTTCAAGGTCAGTTGATTGTCTCAGCTTCATGTTAGTATACTCAAGTATGAAATTGCTGTACCTTAACATTAAAATCAAGACAGCTATATTGTCATTAACAAACTTTTTATAGAACATAATAATAACATTCCCTTCGCGTATAAAGTTGGCCGATCTCCTAGGGAATACTACAACTAAGCGAGTTAGTGAATTCTATTACTATTATGTCTTATCTCTTACGTTTAATTGAATGCACTTACTGATGTTACATAATAATATATTTAGCGCAAGAATAAAATTAGGTTTCTAACTGCAAATATATTCAAAATTAGCGAAACAATATTAAACAATTTGGAATAAATGCACATCAAATCTAAAGAACACGATTTACAATTAAGTTTGAAAACGTAGTGGAACCGCCAGTTAGTAACTTGGACCTTCCTGTACATGGTACAATGCACCACCGATTTGGAGAAAAAATCTTACTGCAACTGCAAAATGAAGCAAACGTTTTCGAGAAACTGCAACACCCAAAATTTTTATGAGATACACTAAAACGACWGCGCAAAACTAGATCTTCAACAAGACTTGCGAATTTACCCTCAATCACTTTCTAAACTGACTTTGTTAATCTTCTGTTACCTTAAATTGCGAGCCTGACTACGCTAGTACGTTTGACAACTGTATGAGGGATAATTCGTGACTAAATCAAAACGCGCTAAAATTATGTAGGCTAGTTCCCCGCTGGAGCATGATTTGTCAAAACTGTATGGCGTTGCTCAAACCCCATCTACAACTGCTAACTTGTGAATCTTCCTAATTGAGATCTAATATACCAGTTGAATATTAATATCATTCTCTTTAATTTCTATCAAATCGTTATTCTAGTCACCCATGAGAAAGTTTTGATGCATATGATGCGTTCGCACCGGCGCAGCTTATCGCCATCCACGGTTTCACCATATTCGTCATAAAACGCACATAAACTTCCTTCGTGGCAGTTTGCTCTTTCTAAAAAAAGCTGTATCATGACGTCACCTTTACGGCACAACGCTTGAACTTTTTCTACGATTGCCGGAGTCCGTGTCACGCGTTTTCCGTTTTTCCTTGACTGGTTAGCGGATATCGGATACCCGAATAAACCAATTATTTCCATTGCAGATTGCCCAGCGTTAAGACTTTCGATTATCGCAGCTCCTCCGTTGTATTCCGCAATAATGCGTGCTTCAATAAAAATGAGTCATCCTTAATAATCACTGTGGAAGAAAAACTTAGTAAATTCCTGGAATAGCTCGATTTTATTTCAGAGAAGAACATCATTTGTTGTAACATTGTTGTCAGAGCAATCCTCTGCCTCTGGCAGCTCGTGCTTTTCTATTCTAGATAGAGAAGAGGCGTCCAGATTTTACAATTTTACACCTTAAACATTTTATAGGTACTGTATTATTTTTAAAAGATACAGTGGGTAAAAAGATTAAGAAAACAAAAACATATCACTGAATGAAAATGAACTAGTTTCAGCAGGCCTCGGCACCTTCTTATTATCCTACTCCTGCCAGGCAATTCCTTGATTAAAATCTTCAAGGGAATTAGAATGGACGAAAAGGATCTATTGATTGTGCAGCAATGTCTCCAGATATTACACCCCTGGATTTTTTCCTTTGTATACACTTGAAGTCGAAGGCTTTTAAAATATAATCAGCATCCTTGAAGGAACAGAGAAAAATAGAGTTTAAGTCGTGGTCAATGTAAGCTATTTTAAAAATATAATCAATTAAAGCTTTATGTAATTTCATAAACGGTTTTTAATGAAAATTAAATATTTCGAAAGTTTTTTTTTTAGAAATAGTGCATTGAAAGACGTTCAAAATGAAGAATTATTGGAGCTCCTTCTCTGTTCAAAAATTAAGAATGGGAGCTGTCAAGAACGCGGGGTTGCTTTTATAACTTCGAAAGTTTTGTCGTAAGATGCCCCCTCCAATATAAAGTCTACCAGTTTAAGGATTTGAGTTTAATTTGTCTCCCGTAGTAATTATGTAGTGATGGTGGCTTGTTTTGATTGAAACACCCGGTACAGATTTGAAATAATTTCAGATGTGGCATCTTTAGCCCAGATATACCTACGGATAACATAACTGAAACAAAGAAATTGCGTACCTTTTAGCGATTTAATCGCTTACTAGGTTACCGATTTTCATAAGAAATCAAGTTTTTGTACAGTTTTTATACATTAACATTAACTTAAATATCTTGTTACCTTCTTGGAAGGAACACAACATGTTGTTTTGTATACTTTTCAGTTTCTACATAAATAATTATTAATATAGTGTGAAAATATAAATAATATTGAAACTAGGGTATTGTAACTAAGCTACTTAAACATCCAGAACCTTACACAACATATTTTGCTGCTACAGAAAGGAACTTTGGTTAATGGAAACTGTAAAAAACTTTGTTCCACTGCCTCTTTATAACACCCTTTACAAGTTCGCTAGAGTGAGCTTAATAAATTAAAAAAAAAACGTATTCAGGGGTGTTGGAAAGATTCGCCGCTGAAACCTGTAGGCGGCAGAAATTTAATATATCTTGTCTGCCGTAGACAGCTAAGGTGAGGCTACTTTTAGAGTATTTATTTGTTTTGATAAAAGACACTGCGACATTTGATTAGTTTCCAAATAAGTTGAACGATATAAAAAACAAAGTTTATTTTTAATTAGCAAAATGGGTTTTGCACGTATTGATAAACAAGTATTTTATTACAAATAAATATTACGACATCTATATGTAACACCTTTTTATAAACTTGTAACATTTCTGTTCTTAGGGTTCGCGTCAAGTTTTCTGAGAGTCTAGAGGCTATGAAACACTTGTTCGCAGAAATAGCCAGTTTATTACATGCAGTCATAAGCCGCCCAACAGTGACTTTCAAAATGAAACGACGAACGACGATACATCGCGCGTGAACGGCAACGCAGTAAGACGCTATGGGCACACGAGGACTTGAATGCGAATGAAAACAGGCAAAAGTACTTATCTAGAGCATTGCGATCAGGGTTGGTAGCTTCCTGGTACCTACGATCCGTATCAGGTTGCACCACATTGCCAAAACCAGCAGTCTCCTCTTCACAGGTCACAAATCTTCTTTTTTCCTGGCAGTGTGGTCAGATTTCTGGATAGGAATGGGAAGTCGCACAAGTAAAAAGGAATAGCAAAACTTAGTAGAATGCGTTCAGTTCGCCTAAATGGTTTCTGAGTAGTTATGAAGTATGTTGTACCAGTGATAAACTGCATTTTTTGTAGGATAAAATGTTTTTGTATGAGTCAGATTGTCATGGCAAATACTCAAAAGTTAAAGGTATGAAAAAGATGACAATCAAACTTGGGCTTATAAAAAAACACTTTTCTTCCTTGGGTGTATTTTGAAAGGGTTAATTCATGACATGCATTAGACAATAAGTAAAAAGATTATTCTAACAATTTTAACAGACTAGATTGAATCATTTAAGTTCTCGAAGCTTAGTGTTACACTTTAACTAATGGCATCTGTTATTTTATTTTAGAGCAATGACAGTACACACTTGATAGTTTTTTTTTTCACTTTTAAATGTCCGCTTAATAAGAAAAATTTATTAACCAGTGGAATCGTCCAAAACAAAAAAAGCATTTTCCCGTGATCGACTCCAACTCGATCAATAACGAATATTAATATTACCTCGTGGTACGATCAATCAGATAACGAAAACGATATCTGAAAACGCGCACAATCCGACAACATCTAGTAGTTCCGATCGTGGTCCACGCTAATGTTGTAAATATTCGGATGATTTTGAAATTCGGATGATACGGAATCGGATTATGAAAATATTCTGATTAATCATCCGAATACGTATTCATATTATCATTTCATACTTATAGGAACGCAACAGGCAGTACCTCATGCGACATACAGTACGAGTAGAGATGATATTCGGATATACTATAAAACGCATGCGGCGCGGTATGCCTTCACCTTCACATTCACATACTTTAACAACAAATTAATATGAATATGTGCATGCCTTATGTTTTAGAAAATGTGCGTTATGTAGACAGTGTTGTAAATAAGAACCAGGAAGGAGAGGTCCCATTAAAATATAGAATACGATTACGTTTGTTTTTACTTGATTAATGTTATTAATCAGAGATTGTTTATTTGATTTTAATTCACTTTCCTCTGCAAATATAAAATACGTTTTATATTCTCTGTTAATCAGTCATAAATTTTCAATAAATACAAAATACATACTGGTTTTGTTTTCTACATAAAATTCAACTGTGCATTTGGAAATACCGGGACGCCAATTAATTTAATGTTAAATAAGTAGTAAGTACATGAATAAACACTATTATGTTTCATTTTTAATTTTACAACGCCGATACCGAATAATGAAAATGAATCGTGGATTACTTACTTACTTACTTACTTAATTGTTATTACTTCTACGTATCCTAAACAGCTACTCAGCGCCCGAATTGTGGTTCGCATTCCATATAGGCACTTGATTTTTTGACCCATAGAGTGGAGGGAGTTGCCGGTATGCAGGTTGCTGTCCGTTCAAGAACAGTCTAGCTCCACATCGCGTCGTTCGTATAATTCCGAATACGTATTATTCTACAAAGTATTCGTAATAATCCGAATATATCGATATTCGGATTCAACGAATATTTTAATACGTATTATTACATCACTAGTCCACGCGTACTTCCAACCTACTGACGTTAGTGCACGGCCATCTGCAGCAAATTTGATGTCCTGTAACTTTTTCTTCTACCGCATTGGAAGCAGGAAGAGTTATAAAGTAAATGCAAAAAAAGACATTCACCTGCAGAATTTCTAAGAGTAATAACCGTCTTCCAAAACTGAATGGCCTGTAAGTCAAAACCATTCGCACAACCAAAATGAGGTTCCTGGAAGTGGTGAAGATAGTTTAAGTGCTATTGCAAATTTATTTGCTGAACCAGATCCAGGAACGACATACACAACGCAAACGCCAAAATGACGAGTAAAAAAAACCTGATCGGTATTTTTGAATGACATTTTAGTGTCACTTTCTGTAGTTTTACTTGGTCTCTGAAGGAACTTCGGCTGTCGGAATACTCTACCATCTTCGCTGTCACATTTTCTCTTTAGTTGTATGTATTACACCCAGGAAGGGGTACTACGCACGCCAGCTCGCCGCATTCTGTTCTTGTAAATTAAGGACTCCAGTGAATTATTCCTCCTTACGTACCCTGGGCGACTATCCTAAACAAATAAGCCTGCATTACAGAACCGAAATAACTAATGCGGTCCAAGCTCGTGGGAGGTATTTGTCTAAATATCGCGCTACTTCCCGTCTCGCCTGAGTTTCCACTTTTGGTGTTCCATAATTACCCCGAACACAATATAACTTTTAATAGTTTGATCAACAATTAAAACTCATTGCTGCGCAGCAGAGGCGTCGGAACGGTTTCAAACCGTGTTTTGTTGAGTGTTGAGTAATTCCTCCACTCACACTTTAGCTGGGTGAGGAAGGGGGATTTTGGAAGTGGAAGCATTATCAGTTCAAGAAAAGACTTTGTTTACATCTTGGACATACACTCTCACGTATAGTAAGGCGACAACTATACAAATGGCAGGAAAGCTATGTCTTTTATATAAAAGCTTATTGTGCAATATCTTGTKCAATAATTTTAACCGTCCGTGGGTCGTTTTGGAAAAAATAATAATCGGTGTTATTTTTTTATTTAATTACACTGTAGTACAGGTTTGCACCCAACTACACAAAAGGAGGGTAAGAGTTAATCAAAACGTACAGACAAAACTAATCATACAAAATATCTTTTAAAGCAGTGATGCTGCCACCAAAAAGATCAAAATTTATACCCCGGGCATTATATAGAACACACATGCTATATAGTGGTGAACGCTTTATTATGTTCGTTCTGGCAGTTGGCAGATAAAATGTGAGATGTTCTGGTAGACACTCTAGATAGAAAAAAATTGAAAGAACGCAAAATTTCGGCCCTATCAAATAAATTCTTGACAATTTTGAATAGAAACACTAAAGCGTGAAAGTCTCTTCTAGTCTGAAGACTCGAAATATCATGTTTCTCAAGCAGATCGCTGTGACAAACACCTCGGGATGGGAAGACGCCGTCGAGTTTAAAACTAGTAGTTTTAGAAATTTTCTTTGAACATTTTCAATATAATTTGTATGTCGCATATAATACGGGGTCCAAACAACCGCTGCGTACTCCAATCTAGATATAATAAATGAGTAAAAAAGCAAATTTAATGTGTTATAACAGAAATCACGTGTGTTACGTGAAATAAAGCCGTATACTTCACTGGTATTAAGACACATTTTATGAATGTGTGGAATAAAAGATAACTTGCTATCGAAAGTTGCGCCAAGATCATTAAATGTATCGGGTCTAGACAGAGAAACACCCTCAAGACCGTAGTCATATATTATAGGTACAGATTTTAATGTGAATAATAGAACGATGCACTTAGCTATGTTCAAAGGCAGTTCGTTAGATCTACACCAGTCATTCTGTACGTCAAGATTGTTTCGTAAACGAATACAATCGATGTTTGAATGTATGGTAGTGTAAAGTTTAAGGTCATTCGCATAAGTAAAATGTTGACATCTATAACGTCGGTTATGTCATTAATAAACAGTATAAAAACAAAGGACCTAAAACAGAACCTTGCGGCACTCCAGATGATTGTATGCGCTGGACTTGAATACATTATATGCCACGTATTGAACTCTATTGTGGAGGTAAGATTTGAACAAATCAATCAAAGCATCAGATATGCCGAAGCGATTAAGTTTGTGATCCAGCTTATCGAACGCTTTGGAGAAGTCCGTATAAATCACATCGGCCAGCAAATGACCATCCAAAGCTTCAGCGACAAACTGTGAAAAATAAACCAAATTGGTGGTAGTAGAGCGTGCCTTGATCAAGCCGTGCTGGTATACACTAATA
This sequence comes from Rhyzopertha dominica, assembly GCA_025024175.1. Lineage (NCBI taxonomy): Eukaryota > Metazoa > Arthropoda > Insecta > Coleoptera > Bostrichidae > Rhyzopertha > Rhyzopertha dominica. The sequence goes on from QCXZ01000138.1 coordinate 36,500,629, forward strand.
TACTTAGATAAATTATTATATAAATAGTTATGTAAGAGTATCTCAACTAATGCTAAAGTTGCATATAATAGAAATTGGTCTGTAATTAGTAATGTCTCGTAAATCACCTTTTTTGTGGAGCGGACATACCTTAGACTGTTTCCAAATTTCGCGGATATATACGCGTCCTTAGACATAGATTGAATACCATCAAAAGACGGAAAAATATATGTGCACAGTCTTTTAACAAAAATGCAGGAATGCCATCGGACCCTGTTATCATCTTAGGTTTAATTCGCTTTAACGCAGCTAATACTTCATTTTCAGTGAATTCTAATAAGATAATAGCAGGATGTGTGACCGGCAAATTTATTGACAAATGTGAAGATTCTGCGTAAGATTTGCTAAAGAAATCAGCAAAAGCATTTAGAATATTATCTGGCGTAATGAGACACTGGTCGCCGTAATGCATGCACTTTGAAATATTGGATTGTCTTTTTTTGTTATTAATAAATGACCAGAATTTGCCCGGATCTGTCATTATTTTGGTTTCGATATTCTGTACAAAACGTTTATAGGAGTCGTTGACCTCAGTTTTTATCAATCCTCGCCGAAGTCTTCTAAATTCTGCAAGAGCTTGAATGTCATTATTATCTTTACATGTTTTCCAGTATTTAGCTTTAAGTTTAAAGTGTTTTGTAGTCAATGAATCAAACCACGGCGGATATTTACGAGAGCGGCGGGAAGAAAATTTGGTTACACAGATATCGAAAACGCTATTCAATTTACTATAAAAGTAATCTGCAGCATTATTTAGGTCGTCGATATGTTAAAATCAAATCAGATATTAACCAACAATATAATAGGTATATTTAACTAACGATTTTCCAGTTTATGTGTACTTTTAGGTGTAGGTAATAGAATTTTTTCACAGGTATTTCACTTAACTAACTATGCTGTTTAACATCTCCCTCATTCTCTTATCCAGTCCTTTGTTTGTTTCGTACTTATTACGCACAAACTCACACTACATCAACCTTTTCACCTTTCGAAAAAGAAATGACGAGCAACTGAGCGAGCAACTGCTGGCCCCTTTGTTTTAAGCATGCCTATCATGAAGACTATTACTCATATAAAGTTAATGACGATACCCGAAAAAGCGAACGAAAAGACATGTAGAAATTTCGTGTGTTGAGTTCCACACGTCGAATCATTTTGTTGGTAGAGCTCTAAACATGCACAATAGGTCTTCTAGCGGCTCTGCTATGCGAAAACTACAGACCGCTTCACATTATACAAGAAAATAGAGTCTTAGAGGCTTGTTCGATTGCTTTCTCCTTTTTAGCATCTTCTAGACTGAATTCACAACAACACAAATCACGGCTTTCAGTTTAGGAAAACAAGAGATTGCTTCATATTTATTTAATGCAAACACTGTTTGATTTCCCTGAATATAGTCTGAATTTCTATTTCTGATTGTTCCAGAAAAGTACGTTAACTTAACACCTCTTTATACATTGGAATCGTTTTAAGAAATTTATTTATGGAGCCTTTCAACTTTAAAACATTCATTTATGCTAACATAATAACATACTTTGAGCTCTGCTAGCTAACTTCTGCCAAGAAGTCAAGAAATTGGCAGTATTTTACTCATTTCACTAAAAATTGGTTCAGATTCAGTACTACCTATTCACGCACAAGCTCGAGGTATATTTTCAAAATAACGGCTATGGTCACGTGTCTAGTAGCTCTACTAAAGAATTTGCAGGCGAACGTTCCATTGTGTTTTTTTTTGGGGGGGGGGGGGGAACGGCGGATCTTCGCATATTCTATCGTAAAATTGTAGTCCTTTGACTTTAGGCAAAACTGCGTTTCAAAACCATACTTTTACCAAAATTTTTACTAATAGCTCAATAAAAACATTGTCTCTATAAATTTTTGTAGAAAGCAAACAAGTAAATTCTTGGCTTGAAACAATTTGCTTACTTGTAATGCTCAGAGGTTATTAGCACTTGTCTGAACAAACTTCCATGCGAGGAAACGCGATAGCTAGTTATTCCAGTGTTGTCGAAGGTATTTGAGCGTCGATTTAATTAGGTAACTTATTTTATCGGAGTGAAACACAGCAATACAAGCTACCTAATTGATTCAGGATGTTTCACAATGAATACACCTTCGAATCCATTCAACATATGATGTCGATTTATTATCATTTATTTGAGAAAGATAGCTTTCTAATTTAAATCACGGAGAGTAATGGCTAAGTATAGTCTGGCAATAAATTGTTGCAACTAACAACCGCGCAGAGCAAATGTTTTTGAGAACGTCTTTCTCCAAAGAAGACAAAAATTCGTCTACTTCACATTTTAAGGGACCTAAAACTAAACACGCCCTTCCTCCCATCGTAAAAGACCCACATTGCGCCTTCTCCTGTTAAGCTCCGTGATTAGTATTTAGCTTACCCACGACAAATCTGTGTGGTTAATAAAACTGCAAGTATACTTGAAATAAAGTGTTCGATTCGCTTTAGGGAAATCATTACCTTTGTTTTCACAGACTTTCATCAGAATTATGACTTGTCGAATGAGGGAAACAGTTTTTCAACTAATGTCGCAACGCGAGGTGATGTGCTGCAGCTGTATTTTTAGTATAAGTTGCACTTGCGTATACTATACAGGATGTTTCACGAATGATAATGACCCTGACGAAATTAAAAATGCCACCCAAAATACATTCTCATAGCCAATGTGGTTATTTTACATAATGGTATTATTTTAAAAATAAATTTGGAATCCATGACGGCTATGCGCTAAGGTTCCTGTCACTGTATTTATTAAGAGTCAAAATCTATTTGTTCGGTACTCTATAATTTTAAATTCAAAAATACTACCGCCATTCCACCGATGGTGGCCCGATCTGTTGCGGCAATAGCCGATTAACATATTGTACGTGTATCGACAGCAGTCACATCATGTCGTGTATAAAGTGAAATAAAAGTGTTTAAAACCATCAAGGTTACATCATTTAAAAATACCTAAGTGTGAACCAGTGAACATCATATCAAGCAAATACATTTTGGTCCTTCGTGAGCCGCATTCACCCAGCAGAAGGTGAAACACAGCATTCAAAAGGAACAGCGTTCCCGTTGGCGAGCACTCCAGACGGTACGCAACCGCACCAGGTGATTCAGGCTAGCAACACGCCAAGCCAAGACGACAGTCAAGGTCAGTCCATTCCAATTTATACTATCGATTCCTTAATCACAGTGAGCTTACCCATAACAAAGCAATACATTGCTTATCTACGGGTACGCGTATTTCATCATTTTCAATTCATAACAAAATACGATTCAAATATCACATTTCGGTGGTGTTTATGCGCAAAATTCAAATCATTTGTATTTTTTTTCAAATCATTGTGTTTTTTTTGCGTAAATCATTCAAACATTTATAATCATGGCGGAAATAGAACTAAAACGTTTAATCACACAAAGAGGTGTTATCAAGGGTCAGTTATCACGATTTGCAACCTACCTAAACAATTTCATAGCGGATTCAGATTCAGTCATTGAATTGCAAGCTCGGCTTGACACAATACTCGGTGTTTTAGATTCATTTAATAGTGTTCAAGGTGAAATTGAGTGTATTGATCAAGATCCTCAATCGCAACAAACACATGCTTCAGAAAGAGATGCGTTTGAATCAAAATATTTCAGACAAATTGCACAAGCAAGAAGATTATTAACAGCTACGCCTAGTCCCCTATCAGAGCAGGGAACGGACCCTGTTTCAAATGCGTCAAATTCATCTAAAATTGAAGTAAAGTTGCCACAAATACATTTACCAGAATTCAGTGGTGCTTATGATAAATGGACCCAATACAAGGAAACATTTGAAGCGCTTATCAGTAAGAATCAGTCCCTCAGCAAGGTTCAAAAGTTCTATTACCTGCAGGCATTTTTAAAAAACGAAGCAGCGCTAGTAATCAGCTCGTTAACTATATCAGAAGCAAATTACGATATAGCATGGCAGTTGCTTTCCGAAAGGTACGACAACAAAAAAGCTATCATAAATGCTCATATAAAAGGCATATTTGACTTACCAACAGTAACACGTGAATCACATACGCAACTACGAAAATTTCTAGATGGTTTTCTTAAACATTATCGTGCTTTGGGTATACTTGATGAGACAGTCAAATACTGGGATACTATTTTGCTTCACATTCTCTCATCCAAATTAGATTCAAATTCCAAGCGTGAGTGGGAAACATTATTGCGTAATAATGCATCACCAAAAATTGAAGACTTCAGCAAGCACATAGCACAACGTTGTCAGGTTTTAGAATCGCTTGATCCAAGCACCATTTCAATCAAAAAACCAGAGTGTAGAACATTAGTTCATTTATCATCAAACAAAATTGTATGTCCCATTTGTAGGGCATCACATTTCGTTCATGCATGTAAAAAATTCCAATAAACGAAAGGTGTAACGAAGTAAAAAAGCAGAAACTGTGTAACAACTGTTTACGAGGAGGACATTACACGCGCGATTGTAAATCGCAGCATACTTGCAAAATTTGTAAACAAAAACACAATACTTTGTTACATTTCACTCGTCAACAGGAAGAAAAAGAAGCAACGAATAGCAAACCAACACAAAAAGAAGATGCTACTGATCAAGAAAAAACCACAAACTGCGGATTTATCATGGAAAACAATGAGATTCTGCTATCAACAGCGATAGTCGATGTACTTAGCAAAGATGGAAAACAAAAAATCACATGCAAGGCGGTTTTAGACTCTGGATCACAGTCCAATTTCATTACCACTCGATTGTGTAAATGGCTACAGTTAGAAACAACCCCAGTGTCACTAAAAGTATTGGGAATCGGACAGATGGCAACAGAATTTACGTCACGGTGCGAAATAAAAATACAATCAAAAAACACAGCATACTCAGAAATAATCAGCTGTCTAACAATACCAAAGATCACAGATAATCTACCAAGTATTAAAGTCAATAAGTCTACACTCAACATACCAAGCAATATCAAGCTGGCAGATGTTAGACTAAACGAACCGAGTGAAATCGATCTACTTTTGGGTGTAGGATTATTTTACAAACTCATGTGCGTAGGACAAATCAAACTAAATAAATGTGGACTTATAGCACAAAAAACCAACCTAGGATGGGTAATATCAGGTGAAATTCCTAGTCCAACATCACGAACCATTAAGTGCAATCTTTCTCAGACGGTGGATATTCAAAAGCAACTCTCAAGGTTCTGGGAAGTAGAAGAGGTGTCTACAGCATTACCATTATCAAAGGAAGAACAAACGTGTGAGGAGCATTTCATAAACACACATACAAGAGATACAGATGGAAGATTTCGGGTATCAATACCACTAAAAGCAGATGTAGAATTGTTAGGTGACTCAAGAGAACAGGCACTTAAACGACTTTTAGAATTAGAAAAACAATTCATTGCAATCCCCGGACTAAAAGAGCAATATGTACAGTTCTTGCGGGAGTATCAAGATTTAGGTCACATGTGTGTAGCAAAAGAAGATAATGAGAAAAAATATTATTTTCCACATCATGGGATTTTGCGAGAGGACAGTGTATCAACAAAGCTAAGAGTAGTTTTTGATGGGTCTGCACCCACAACAACTGGCATTTCGTTTAATGACATACAAGCAGTGGGGCCTACCATTCAAGACGACCTGTTTACCATTTTGATCAGATATAGGCAACATCCAATAGTCATATGCGCAGACATCACAAAAATGTACCGGCAAGTGGCTCTAGCAGAAAAATGTAAGCCTTTGCATAGAATAGTTTGGAGAGAAAGCCCACAGGAGGAGATAAAGGAGTATCAGCTCGAAACAGTAACCTACGGCACTGCTTCAGCACCTTTCCTGGCTGTAAGGTGTTTAAAACAACTCGCCCTTGAAAACGAAGGGAAATATCCAGCAGCAGCATCAGCAATGTGTCAACCGTTGAAGAAGGAATATCATTATACCAAGATGTTACACATGTATTAGAACAAGGATGTTTTCCTCTGCGCAAGTGGTCATCCAACAGCAAAGAACTATTGCAAGCACTACAACAAATTAATTCCTCATCAGACGACTTATACTTTGCACCAAAAGAAACGTCAAAAACATTAGGATTATTTTGGTCCAGCAAAGAAGATGCATTCTTCTATGAAATCAAGAGGGGTGTCGCAAGAAAATCAGTTTCCAAAAGAATCATACTATCTGAAACAGCCCAGGTATTCGATATATTAGGATTACTAGGACCGTGTACAATGATAGCAAAGCGTCTATTACAACAACTTTGGATTCTAAAACTATCATGGGACGAATCAGTACCTAACGAAGTACACACCCAATGGAATCATTTCAGAAACACTCTGCACATGTTAAATCAAGTAAAAATAAAGAGACATGCACTCTGCATAAATCCTACCGCAGGTAAAGGTTCTCACAACAAATAAAAGTATTTCGTTTGAATTTGAAAGATTTTCAAGCTTCAGTCATTTAGTTAGAACTGTAGCATACATTAAGCGGTTTATTCACAATTGTAAACGTGTAGATGGAAGAAAAAGTGGATCTTTAAGTCTTGAAGAATTAAACGAAGCTCGTACTCATTTGATCAGAATCAGTCAAAATCAGTCATTCACAAATGACATTAAACATTTGAAAAAACATCATTGTGTCAATCCGAAGAGCAAAATTTGTCGTTTTACACCGTTTCTCGATAATGAAGAAATTGTTCGAGTAGGAGGCAGACTTCGTCATTCAAAATTTGATTTCAACAAAAAGCATCCCATTTTGCTTTGTGGTAAACATCATTTATCAAAATTAATATTTAGATACGAACACATTCGCCAGTTACATGCTGGTCTCCAATTGTTACTTTATACTGTCAGGCAAATTTATTGGGTAACAAATGCACGAAATATTTCTAGACAAATTGTTCATGCATGCATTAAGTGTTTTAAACACAATGCACAACCTCAATCTGTAATCATGGGTAACTTACCACAAACAATATTTCAAATCACATATCCTTTCTTTGTCACAGGCGTGGATTACGCAGGTCCTTTCATTATGAAAGATCGAAAGGGCAGGGGTACAAAAACAAGTAAAGCATACATATCTCTCTTTATTTGCTTTTCAACAAAAGCTTTACATTTAGAACTTGTTACTGACCTCACAACACAATGTTTCTTAGATTGTTATAAGCGTTTTATAGCAAGACGTGGCAAACCACAACACATTTATAGTGACAACGGTACAAATTTTAGAGGTGCAGCATCTCAGTTAAAATTAATGGGAGATTTCTTACACAAAAACGCAAAAACCATAACATATAGTGTGAATTTTGAAGGAACTGAGTGGCATTTCATTCCTTCGCATAGCCCTCATTTTGGAGGATTATGGGAGACCGGTGTTAAGTCCATAAAACACCATCTGAAACGTGTTATTTCCAATACTCCATTAACGTATGAAGAATTTTATACATTACTTACCCGTATAGAAGCAATCTTAAATTCCCGTCCGTTGTACCCAATGTCATCAGACCCAAATGACCTAGAAGTATTGACACCAGCTCATTTCCTCATTGGTCGTCCATTGACATCCGTAGCCGAAAGGGATGTAGGAGACCTAAAAATAAACAGATTAACAAGATATCAACATCTGCAACAAATAGTTCAGCACATTTGGTCAAGATGGGCCAAGGAATATGTTTCCGAGCTTCAGCAGCGAACCAAGTGGCGAACTTCCGGAGCAAACATCAAGGCCGGCACCATGGTAATCATCAAGGATGACAACAATCCCCCATCCAGATGGCAGCTTGGACGAGTCATTGACATCCACCCAGGCTCAAATGGCGTCGTTAGAGTGGTTACTGTGAAAACAGCAAGTGGTGTTCTAAAGCGGGCAGTGATGAAAGTGTGCGCTTTACCTATCGAAAATGACTAATACTTACCTGACTGAGATAACCATATATTGAAAGACTATTGAAGCCTTTCAAGGCCCGGGGGCATGTTCGGTACTCTATAATTTTAAATTCAAAAATACTACCGCCATTCCACCGATGGTGGCCCGATCTGTTGCGGCAATAGCCGATTAACATATTGTACGTGTATCGACAGCAGTCACATCATGTCGTGTATAAAGCGAAATAAAAGTGTTTAAAACCATCAAGGTTACATCATTTAAAAATACCTAAGTGTGAACCAGTGAACATCATATCAAGCAAATACACTATTCAAATAATGAAAAACATGATTTTGATTTATGTTGAATGTAAGAAAAATGCTTCTGCTGCTCCCCGTTTATACACACGTTTTCCAAACAGAAAAGCTTCTGCCGATACAATTTTCAAGAGACTTGAATTAACTTTAAGGACAAACTGGCCACCACCGAAAAAATCAAGAGAAAGAACAGCAACAGGCCCTGACAATGAAATTAGAGTATTGGAAATGATTGACGAAACTCTTCATATTAGTCAAAGGGTAGTCTCAAGAGCAACCGCTATTAGCCTGTCTTCAGTACACCGAATAATTACCCTAAAAGACTGGCTTTTTGTAACCTTTTTCAGGAACACCAAAATTTGAATGTGAGATTTTATGACAACATTTGCTTCTCAGATGAAGCAAGATTTTCTAATAATGGTGGAGTTAACAAACATAACATGCATTATTATACGCAAGAAAATCCACGTTGGATTCGAAAAGGACATTTTCAAACTATCTACTCTACGAATGTCTGGTGTGGAATATTGGAGAATCAAATTGTTGGGCCTTATTTTTTTCGCTATAGTTTAAACGGCAATACTTATCTAAATTTTTTAAGAAACATTTTACCGGTACTTCTCCAAAATGTAAATTTACAAGTAAGACAAGATCTATGGTCTCAACAAGATGGGGCACCTGCGCATTATCATAGAAGAGTGTGCGAAATAATCTTGATTTGGTTTTGCCTAACTGATGGATAGAAAGAGGTTCAATTAATCATTGCCCACCGAGAAGCCCGGACCTTACTCCATTGGACTTTTTTTGTGGGGAATGGTAAAAGAGCAAGTATACCAAACAACAATTGAAACTGTAGAATATTTAGAAAATAAAATATGGGATGCATGTAGATACATCACTCCAGAAATGTTAATGCATGTTAAAAGATCGTTTTGGGCACGAATTCAAGCTTGTGAAAACAGTGGAGGGCGACATTTTGAGCATTTATTACATTAATGTTATTGAATAAACATTTTTCAAAAATAATAATTGTTTTACAATACTGAATTTACTTAATGCAAATGATTGAAGTATATGTCATATTTACGAATTTAAACAGCTCTCTACGTATTATATTTTCTAAGACGATGAACAATTATCAATGTTACCTCTGCAAATGTATCATTCGTGAAACATCCTGTATATTATATCACTTTTCAGTATTTGCCAAGGACAGCTTGCTATGTAGGGGCCCTAAATATAAATCTAGGGGTTTTACTTCGCCACTTAACGCGACTCCCATCAGTTTTTTTCCACAATATTTAATGTTTCCGGTTCCGTTTTATAACTTTGATGACGCCATCGAGTAGTCGAACCGTTAGAGCGCAATTTTAGCATTTGAAATTTAATGCGTTGTAATTTCACAGGTGTACTTCAAATTGAAAAAAAGATCAGCATATTGCTTAATGTATCTCAAAAGATCTATCCAATATCACTAATTTTTGTATGCAAAAACCTCATTCAGCGTGATGTAGATATATTCGAATACCGAAAGTTTGTTTGTTGTTGGAGCGGAAGCTGAAGGTAATTGATCAAGCTGGATCAGATAACGAATATGTAATGAATAAGGCGAGTCATCAAACTCTAATCCTTTATAGGGTCCGAGCATGCAGAGTTGGCGAGTTGGTCAAATACCTTGCAAAATGCAAAAGACCTCCAATTTAAACTTATATTTAACATACCTGCTATAGGTATGTCGTTAAACATAAGTATTTTAATATTTTCCTGAAGTAATAGCTTTTGAAGAAACATTATTGGCATAGAATAGCAACAGGTGCATAAAGGTATCCATTTTAGAAAACAGCCTGCGAGTATAGTTATAACCCTTTTTGTGTCATTTTGATTGTTAAAGTGAATTTACGATGATGCCCGGGTTCGTTGTGCGCCTAAAAGAAGAACCTGACCGTTCGAAATAAAGCTGTAAAAGTTGACTGTTTCAAACCTTAATTGCGTGTCAGGTCATGGATGAGAAAAGCATACATTTCCTTTTGTTACTTTAATTTTAATTTAAATTTCTATTCCGGTTGTGAGATTGGAAGGGCGGGTATCCTAGGCGGAGCGGCTGGAAATGAGGATTCTTTTTTGGTCAAGGACTGTCGGTATTTCGTGAAATTAAAAAGCGGCGGAAGTATAGCAACGCCACGTGTCGACATAATTACATTGCACTATCTTGCCAACCCTCGACCGATGCATGAAATTACATTTGCGGCACGTTCGTATGTCTTACGAAAATGTACCAGCTATGCGATGCGCGCCCATAGCTTAAATAAATGGATGTCCTTTTCGTTTCGTAAAACAAGAGAATTTCCTTCCACTTTTCAGTCTTTACTAGGCCATGAGGGGCAGTCGAAAAATTTTTTCGGGAATACCAATAAAGAACTATGTTTTGCAGAAATAAATGACTTAATGTTTTTCGAAATATTGACTTTTACATTCTACATCTTCTTTCTTACGTTCAAATGAATTGTTAAAATTATTATTACTTTTTGAATTGTTCATACCCAAATATAAGATTCTTCAGGAAAAGCTCATTTTTGACTGTAGGGAAGTAAAATAAGTTACTTGGAGCCAAGTCGGGATTATGGGGTGGAGAAATCATTGATAGGATACTATTAGTTTGCCAAAAATCAGCAGTAGCGCTTTTAGTATGGGGTTTAGCATTATCATAAAGAAGAATGATTTCACGTTTAGGGATGTCTTTTCGGTATTCATCAATAATTTTCGGCAATCGAATTATTGTATATTATTCAACAATTACTGTACGATGATTCTCTAAAGGATTGTCGCCACACTACCCGATTTGGCTACAAACCATGCAATTGTTTGAAACTGTTTCGTGATCGAAAATCTTTTGTTTGTTTATTCTCATTTTGAAACACCCAAACAGTCGATTTTGCTTGACTTCCGGCTTATAAGAATATATCCAAGATTCATAACCTGTACTAAGGTTGCTGGCATCTCTAGAAGATTCATCCTAACAGTTGTTTGCACTATTTGGTGCGATCTTCTCATTGGGTCGTGGTCCAGTGGCGGCTCGTTGCCTTTCAGTTGGGTAGACCTAATGACCATAGTAGGTTGCAACGTTTTTGCAACGAAGAGCCATCGCCCGTGTAAGCAAATAGTTGCATATTTCCCCACAAATGCACACTACAAATTAAACCACACATGCGAACCATTTAGATTATGGACACAGAATGGATCTTATGGTCTTATTTTCACTGTAGTTTATTAAAATTATTGTGGTTTTAATCAACGACTTTGTTATGTATAATGTTTTTATAATTACATACATTCCAATTAAAATACCTCTACACCCAATCAAATATATGGATCATCTTTAAACACGTGTACCAAGTAGTCAAGCTCACTAGCTTTACAGCATTTGCTACGTCAGCTGTCTTTAAAGGTACTAATTCTGCATGAGATAAACCAAAATACAACTGAATTTTGGGCGGTCGGGTGGAAATGAAATATTAAATACACATATAAATATAGTCGGTCTACCCTTATATMGGATGTTTAGTATTTTAAAGCATTAAAACACTCACACTGTATCCCACACATTTAACATGTGTGTACCCCTTCTATAAATTTCATAACGACCAGTACCCCATTCCAATAACAATCAAATTACATATTTTTTTCCATTTAGATCATAAATAAAATAATAATAAAACAAAAAACTTAATTCATAGATATAAGTAAGAATTTTGGATGGCAATGCCATCTGTCAGCATTACACTGACATGATGACAAAGCCATCTAGCTGCCTTAACGGTTACTACTTCCTAAAGGAAGTGACCTGTAGCCTGACAAATTCGCATACAACTGCATACTTCAATTTGACAGCAGGCCCCCACGGCCAATTTGTCAGGCTACAGGTCACTTCCTTTAGAAAATAGTACCCGTTAAGGCAGCTAGGTGGCTTTGTCATCATGTCAGTGTAATGCTGACAGATGGCATTGCCATCCTAAATTCTTACTTACATCATACCATTGCTTTGGTATATAAGCAAAACCACTTCTATGCCGTGCTGTCTATACTAGACCTAAACTGCACTGATGAGCTGTAATGACAGCGACATAGTTCTATCTGCAGTTGGTTGAGGTGTAGACAGCACAGCATAGACATGCATTTTAATTCATATATATTAGAATACGAATACATATTACATTACTAACCACATTTATTAGTATCCGTGATGAAGATGATACTGTTTATACTATTAAAATATCGCGTTCCTTTTTTGACTTAATGTTTACAACCGCTGAAAAAGTAACTTCACATATACTTATATGAAATTGAAATAATAAAATAAGATGTACTGCAAGAATTTTTCTGTTAGAATAGGACAAACAAGGTGTATTTTCAACTAGAATGATATTAAGATGCACGCCTACTGTTGCTACTTCTTGGCTTGAATATAGCATTAGTGTTGAGCAGATACCTTTAACATTCAATATTTTTGTTTAAGTTATGATTTGCCTTTGCACCTGCTGACTGTAGATTTTCTCAAATGCTTTTATTTACTAGATTTTGAAGACAAATTACACTTATCGTCCCCATTTCATGAGAATCTTAATTCAAGATATTCTTTGTCGTAATTGTGATATCTTGTTGCTTGTCAGTAGTTATTCGCCGTCGTTAATTTCATTGTTTTCTGTTAATTGCTATTATAATTTTTTAGTTTAGAAGTTGCAAATTTCAAATCGCGATTTACAGTATTGAATGTGAGGAATGAAAATTATATTTTGTAAGCGTAATGAATTAACTAAAGCACACAACATAGTTTTCTTATTAGAAATATTGCACTAAAGCTAAAAATACATACGCAGGCACTGGAATATTGTTGCCTGCCATAGGGTGGAGTGGTTGAAGGAATGAGTGACGTTAAGTTTGTATAAATCAATCGGTTGCTCGCATAGTAAAGAATCTATTTTTTTTTAGCCAGTGAGGTTTTTTTACTACTTTATTTCTTACCAAGAATAAATGCTTTATATATAAATTGTATAACAGAACGCATTAAGTTGGATTTGTGATTTAACATTTCAATAGCTCGACAAGAACACAAACAAACAGGACCTTTCAGAATATTAATTACAAACAGGAAAGGCTTAGAAGTTTAATTTAGAACGCCTAATACTTTTCAGTGAAGGTAGTAATTACTTAATTAATTAAGCCGCACAAAGAAAACGTGCATTAATTAGCTGAGTATATAACACAAACGGCATTGCTTCATCTATATGCATCAAACAATTATTGGCAAATTCCCTAAGGTTCTATACAGTGAAGCTTACAGCATACTGTACAAGCCGCAAAATCATGGCTAGGAATTTTAGTTTTATTGAGTTATAAATTGTAAAATCTGAGGAGGTTAGAGTCTAATATTGCGTTTAAAAACACCACCACGAAATGTTACTGAATTATGTCTGCAATATACTTTATAACTACGACTCTCACCGAATCTCAAGCTTTAGTCACACTAAAACATTCATTGCGGTCTTCATTCCTCACTAAAGCTAAAGCTCCTTAGGAGTGACGTAAATTGAGAAATTCTCGTTTACACAGAGCTGGCTCGACTTTATTTACTGCACTTTTAACGTTTGAGACAAAGTACAACATAAAATTTGTAAAGATGGTTGAGTTGTTAGACGTTGTGCGTCGTAAAGCATTGCAGCCAGTTTTAGAGTAGCCATTTAAAAGGTTTATTACGTGGCGATAAAGAAACTTGTTAAAATAATTATTTTATAGTTTGAGATGATAATTATGGCTGAAATGTTGACATTGTGTAAATATGTTGTAAGTGGGACACCGAAACACTATACAAAAAATTGATTAACATCGCAGTTAAAAGTATAATTTGAATCACATCTTAGTTGTGCCATACACAATATTTTTCTCACTTTTTACTCCAGTAGTGTATAATATGTATGTACACTGCAAATAATAATAATTTGTATACGAAAAAATAAAACCATCAATTTCAGAATTGATACGAAGAACTTAAGTATGGTATACAACAGTTTACTTAATAAAAACAGTTAATTAATTAAACCTATAATTAAAGATTTTTTAACAATTAAAAAAATGCGGTCATTTAAGTGGACTAGTTTTTATACTTGTTAATGGCATGGTAACATTTTATTAAAGTTCCTATATTGACATTTTGACGTTATACTCCTTCTAGTTCTCTGTGGAATACATCGGTATAGAAAAATAACGAACACAGTCCTTGTGTTGCCGAGCATGCCGATGAATAGGTTTTCTGATTTCATATTTAAAAATTAATAAACTATCAATGTGTTCCTAAGTGTAGCGGTATTACAGGTAGGTTATGATTTTATTAATTGTTTATTTACCTATTAACCAATATGACTGATAATATATGTTGCTAAAGTTTGTAATGTCGGATATCTGTTTAGCGTTCTATGTCATTGTGATTGCTAATTTGTTGCTATACTATTAGCTTTGATAAAGAAGTAAATGACTTCGTAACGTCGGCAAAGATACGTCTTTTATTAATTTCCCCTTCACAAAATTAACTTATGTACTACCTAGAATTTATAATTGGGACGAAGCATAATATAACCAAAATTTTAATTATAATATTTTGTAAAGGGCATATCACTCGCTTTCCTATAACGATTTAATTCGCATTGAGATATAATACAGGTACCTATGGCAAATATCCGTTTCCATGACAGTAGCGACTAAAATACATGAATGCTGGTCATGTGAGTGCAGTTAAAGCAATTAATATTTAATTTTCTATAAACGCACTCTAAATTCATCTGAAGCAGACATCACCACTTCTATTATATCCTCGATTGTATCAACCGTCTTCGCCTCCTTTGACTGATAAAAATTTCCTTCACGCTCCACCAGAAAGGCTTTCTCGAAGCAGATCTCCAGATCTCTTCCACACCCAGCATCCTTTGTTAACTGAAATAGTTGGCACACAAAGCGATTTAATTCCGCATCTTAAATCTCTCGGCAATGAAACAGCTTCAGTGTCACGATGAAACGTCGGGACTGCTGCGAATTAAGCGCGTGCTTTAAGAAACTTTCAGCCGTCGCAATTACCCAGAATGCCTTTAGTTCATTAATCTACAGGAGCTGGCTTATTTAGTATTTAGACCTGAAGACGTACTGCCATGAGTGTGCTTGCTCTTCCTATTACCCCATTAGTGAGAAATAGACCTAACTAGGAAGATACGCATTAGAGTAATGTACATAACATTTATAATTATCAAATCATTAAAAATCGTTAGTGTAGTACTTAAAAAGAATTGAAGTACTGATGTGGTCGAGACGCCCAACCTAAGAATATGAAATCAATCTAATATTGGCTCCTGTTTAGATTATTTTACCGCTCAATCCATTTTACGGCTTAGTCAAGCTTGGGCTATTGCGTCATCGTTTAGCCGCATGAAAGATCTTGAGTTATTGTCAACTTTTTAAACTCTGTTAATTTAGTTTCGTCTTTTTGTTGTATTTATTGTTTTTTTTATTGGAATTGAGAACAAAATAAGAAACTTTCTCTTTGTGCTGTCAACTAGTTTCTTTAATGACCACTTTATCAAGGCTAAAAAATACAATATTCAAAGACCATATTAACAGGTACCTTATAATGCTCTTACCGTTAAACGATTCGGAAAGTGACTTTTGATGAGACTGATCGACATTTTCTGACATGTCGTTATTCTTACATACTTGTAAATTTTGTCTTATTTAACAGTACCATCATCAGTATTAATGCCCATTATATGCGTATCTATTATTTTGTCCCAATGTTATTTATAATGTTAACATAAACTTTCCTTAAATCCTTAGTGTTGGTTTTGTAGTTCATTGTTTTCAGCTTCGTCATATCGTATATCATTTCACTTCATTTTCATTTCATTCTATTTTATTCTCTAAGGCTTTTACTTGTTTGAACTTTAGAAGATAATGTCTGTCATGATGGTGGTGGCTAACGCTGTTTTTTTAGTATATTTATGAATTAGGTATTTTTTATGCCAGTTATTATTGTAATATTTATTTTCTCGCACCAAAGTAAAAAATAATGAATGTATTTTGTAAAAAATTGTTTTTCTTGATCAGTATTTTTTAATGGTTTGACCTTATAGACTTAGAGATTATATTGTTATATCTTGCACTGTAAAATAAAATTAAAGCTATCAGTCCTTTTATTTGATCTAAAAGTAATAAGTAATAATAATAATAATAGTTAACAGAAATAGTATTTTGTAAACCTTATTCTTTATAAGTAATAAATGATACGTTGTAAATAACAATAAAACTCAGAAGTTAACTAAATGATAGCTTCTTAAAAAATTACGACTATTGCAAAMCTTAWATAATATTTATTATAATTAATATACATATAACGTGTAAAGTTTTTAAATTAGAAGATGCAATACTTTCACAATTGTTTTTTTTTTCTTTATTTAATCCCAAACTGATGCAAAGTAAATAAAAAACTGTACTTRTTCTACACAATGGATTCAAATTTAGCCCCATATTTGAAATTTGACATTTTAGTTTTTCGTGTCCAGACTACAAACTTTTTTGTGTTAGTAATTTAATGGATGTCCCGTGGTGTTAGCTATTTTGTGCTGTGGGTTACAATATTACGGTAAAGAACAAATCTGACACTTTTTTTATACAAGCGTTAATCAATAAAAAAAAACATCATAGTAAGGATCGTAAAGTTTGCTGTGTCAGGGCGCGAAGAAAAAACGAACGCCAAAAAGAATAATGGGTAATCGCTGGAGCGAATCAATCCTTAATACAAATATTTGCCTTCCAAATATGCGATCGCCATTTTGAGACAAAGTATTATATTATTTACTACCAGGTACGGTTAACTTTGTGTATGTATATAACTTGATTCATTTTTTATTTGTAAGTCGTCTTTTGTGAAATTTTTTGATTTAGTAAATATTCTTGTACTTAAAAGGTTGTTTGATTGCGGATTCGAAACAAAAAAAAAAGTAAGTAACTGAATATTCCGTGTACACCTCCATTCGAATTTCCCTTAGTCTCGAAGAGGCCGACCGTATGGTGACGCTCCGCTACTTATATTCATTATTGCAATTTATGTTCTACTAAAGTCTGTACTGTCGGTAAAGTTGGTATAACTACATGTAAGTTCTACAATGTTGCCGCAATAGGATCATTAATGCCTTAGAAACACTGCTAATAACTTTGGACCTTTCTTGTGATCATTCAATACTGTTTGGTTGTGACCATAGTGATAACATAATAAACATCGCAACATACAGCTTAAGCAACGAAATATTGAATAACCGAATGCTGTACTGTTACATTTTTGCATATGCATTCAGCATTACCGTAACATCATAAAAATCGAATGTATGATCCTTCCAGATTACAGAAGAGAAGAACCAAAAAGTTTGACACAGACCTCTAAATAATTATTAAATAATGTGAAACAACCAAGTATATTTTTATTTTAATAATTATTCTAAGTTATAAACACAAATGTAGCATACATAGAGAACAGTGTCAAGCAGAACTAAAAATAGCAGTAAGAGTGCAAGGAAAGCAAACAGTTCTGCGGTTACAATTAAATAGTTTACTTAGTCATTCTTCATGTCAAATCGGGCAGCTTAAATTTGGACAACTGCAAAACAAATGGTTGGTACAGTAATTAAGCAAAATATGAATAATATTATTCCCAGAAGCTGTGCTTTCCTGCAAGCTCATTTTTATAACAGTTTACGAACTGCATCGCTGGAAACCCGATAATTTAACGCAGGTTTGTTCTGGGTGAAGCCTTTGGTTTTATGTAGGCATTCACTTTGTGGAGGAACTTGTGAATGAGTTTGAGTGTTTCCATTATTTGCGTCTGACTGGCTGCTCTCGCGATTGAACAATAGAGTATCGTTAAAGGTGACTTCGGGGGCGAACATACAATCGTGGGTGTATTCGATAAGGTACTTTATCGTTCACAGCGAAGTAATTCCTATTATTTCATTCCACCGCTAGAAATACTCGCTAAAGTGTTTATTGCAGTATTTAGTAATTAATGAACGGTATATACTCATATTATTTTCAGTGTTTGTAATTTTAGGTTCTGGCTCCTGATTGTATTAAATTAAATAAACTTGGATTCATATCACGGTTCACCATTTTATTTAGGTCTTTTTCAAATAATTTCTTATTGTATAATTGACAAATTAGCATTAAATGTACGTATGAGTTTGTTTCTTTGCTATTATTATGTGGATGGTAAACTTAAAGGTGTGAGTGTGAGATGGTGATAGGCGAGTGTATTTGTGTGTTTAAATTATAGTGTTGTAGGTGTCACTCAGTTCTTGTATGTTTGTTCTATCGTTTATACATGTGCTTTTTTTGTATGTGTATCATTTCCAAAAATTGTCGTTTGCGTTTGCGCTGCTCTCTAGCAATGATTATTGTTTTATCGAAGTTGAAAGTGTGATCAGTTTGTTCTTAATGTTTTGTCAAAGCTGTGTAGTTGTTATTGTTATTACGTTATTATATCCCGTTTTTTTTCGTATTGTCCCGTTTGTCCTACTCGAATATACTGTTTGTTACATTGTTTACATTATATATTGTATATTGTGCGTGTCTTTATTTCGTGTGGCGTTTTTGTTTTTAAGGATATCTAGAATTGTTTAATCGTGTTAATTGATCTATATAAGATTAGTTTGAATATTATATGGTTTTTTATTTCTTATGTAGCTAAGGGGTTGAATGTATGGTAGGGTTTTGGTATGTTATTGTTGTGTTTTTTTTTCTTATTTTTCATATTGCATACTATTGTTCAGTTTTTCCGACGGTTATATTGTAGTTACGTGTTAGCGTACTGTGATGCAGTTGGTTCTGATTACCATTTTGTGATAATTATGTTATTCTTTTTAATTATAGCGCAAGATCTAGATAGTTAATTGTATTGTTCTTCTCTGTCTACATGGTAAACTTAAATTTTGGGTGATAACTATTAAATATATTTAAAATTTAATTCGTTTTGTCTTCTGGTATTATTAAAAACAAATCAACTACATATTATCTTGTATATAGGTTTTATGTTTATTGCTTATTGTTTCTAAGTCTTCCATTATCAGTTGTGCTGTACTGCTTGAGATCCCTACCCTTTTCAGCTTAACATATTTGTTTGTAAAAAGGTTTTTAAATTGGAAAAGATTTGTAAACAATATACGGTTTAATGCTTTTATATTTGTTTTTTGTTTGTTTAAGTACTGACACAGACCATGTTTTATTAGAAAATTCGCTATAAATACGTACTGTAGGTAAGGCAATATTCCTATCACAGACTCCCCCACGTATATAGACATGTATACAAGTTGCTTACAGTTTGCGCATAAGTAGTAGTCCTGTTGAGGAAATATATTGGATCAGTTTAGTCGTAACAAAATCACGTTTTCAGAAACTTCCGTTAAATGATTTTCAATTCAAAATGATTTTCTTAGGTTAGCATGCAACAGCTGAATTCAAAATTGACTTTCAAATTTCATTCATGAAAACATAACGAGAACCCAGGATAACTTTAATTGGATTAAGGCGGTGGTGGCCGTTATTACTTATGTTATTTAAATATTATGCAGAGTAAAACGGAAATTTTGGGTATAGCTAAATGTAAATAAAATATATTCTACTCGCTCTGTAGGCTGCTCGCTGCTTAAGAATATCCTCCAGTACCGCCGTAATCTTTATTATCCTATGGCGCTACACTGTAGTTTTGTCCAAATCCTGCCCATCCTTAAAATAATTTTAATAAAAAAATTTACTCTTGTAACCGACACGTAATGCCGTGGTACGTTTCGATCAATATTAACTGTTCGTAAGTCTATCTAGTAACTGCATTAATGTTGTAAAAAATTACATATGAATTACTAAATCTGGATTAATTTTCGACTGCAAATCCAGCTGGCGTTTCAAATTCATATGCAAAATCTTTTTCAGCAACTATTATTAGCTAAAAAAAGCAATAACGGTAACTATACTCACTGGATTAATAATACTCTACTTAACATGCTATACCAAATTAAAGTATGGCAAATAAGTTTGTAATTGTAGTTGTTGTAGTTGGGGTTATAGCCCTACTACGTATTCTCCAGTAGCATCAGACGGATTTTCAAGTTTTTTGTTAACAAAATATTGCACCTTCTTTCTTCCGATTATAAAAAAATATCCAGTATATGTTGTAGTACTACACAGCAATATACAATTTTACTACATTTTTATCTTTTAATTCGTCACAGTACAATTTAACTATCTTATTATAGTCACAACCTCAACTTCCCAAAAAACACCGCAGCGTATGTTGAAAATACACACCCGCGCGCATTTTCTCATATTAAAAAGTATATCAAATAATCCGACAATTAACAGATGACAAGTATCTGTCAGAGCAATAATTGTGTTCACTTTCCTGAGAGGAGGCAAAATGATTTAATCGATCATTTCCATAAGCGCCTGGATGAATGAATCATTTATAGAAACTGTGTAAATATCCAAAGCACTTTCCCTTGCCCAGTTACCGACTTCTATACTTCTACCGCAGTCTACATAATTAACGTTATAGTACTAATAATTTAATT
This sequence comes from Rhyzopertha dominica, assembly GCA_025024175.1. Classification (NCBI taxonomy): domain Eukaryota; kingdom Metazoa; phylum Arthropoda; class Insecta; order Coleoptera; family Bostrichidae; genus Rhyzopertha; species Rhyzopertha dominica. Next base: position 36,521,526 of record QCXZ01000138.1, read on the forward strand.
TAAAAAATGGGGATCATGTAACGGTAACCGGTAATCGTTAATTTAATCCATCCAATTCACTCATTTCTAATTTCGGCGAACTATAGTTCCTTAAACCACAATTTCAATATGAACGATTTGTTTAACCATTTACTTTTTACGTTGTGTTTATTTCTGTTTCGATATCGTTAGTTCCGGTAAAATGGAATAATTTATGTGACATGTAACATTGTTAGTAAAAGCATCAGGCCAGAATCGCACCTAATTCAGAACGATCAGGCATAAGTTTATCGTTCAGCTGGTTGATTATGGGAATCTAAATATAATGGTATCAGATAAGCTACTCTTTGTTGATTTGACTTTCAAACATACCAAAGACAGTCCCCCATTTCCTTCAGCCTAAATTATCATTGCGGCTGACTGATATTCAGAGATGTCCATAGTAACTATTGGCACCGCTAGAGGATACACAGAATGTAACAAAATATCAGACGTACTCGCGCTAAAAGTCATATTATGGTACATTCAGTTTGGAAGAAGGTCCTCTGGTCCCAATTATTAAGGTCTAATATATTAACATTTTTCAAAATACGACGAGAATGGAACTAACGTTTAATGAACAATCAACACAAAAACATTTTTATAAATACTGTTTGTGTCTCGTCAGAAAACGTACAAAAATTCTGTAATACTCGTATATGAATCGGAATACTATGGACTATTGTCGACTGCCGTATTCTAATTATGTACGCACGTATGTCATTTCTAAAGGTCGCACTCCAACTAATAGCTTTTCAGTATGATGTAGGCTGTTATTAATTGATAAATTCTATAACATATAGCAAAAATGTAAGCAGAAGAAAGCACGTATTGCGGTGTACTGTTTTACAGTGTCGCAGAAAACAAATTTCACCACGAACCAGAGTCGTTAAATACATTGTAACTGACGGCGACGGCTAGTGTATTGGATTGTAGTGCTTACTGGGTTCTAACATAAAAGCTATGAGGGTTTATTAAGGCGAAAGTGAAGATTACATTTCGAAAATTATGGAAAATCTTTTCAAGTGTGTATTGCGTCGTTTTTAGCGCAACCCACCAAAGTTGGTACCGCTTATATGCTCGATTTTGCCTACCGCCGTCAGTGGATAGTGAGATCACATTTGGTCTTTACAGACCAAAAGTACGGGCGCCCTACTTTTTTCTGAGGTAGGGTCGTTAGGGTACTGTCCCCGGGTTCAGGATGCCAATTTCTGATAAAAAATTGCTTCATGGATATGGATAGTAATGTCAGTATTTTAAGAAAGTAGTMAACMAGTCGCGGGATCGAAAGTAATAGTRGTAATCGCAGAGTCAAAATAACAATGCATGTGTGTAGCAAGCTCGGTCCATCCCGGTTACTTCAAATTCAAGTTATCGGGGAGCCGCAACCGTGAGGAATCGCTGGGTTACTTCTGCCACAGCTACCGTATTCGCGCTCGTAATTCGTGGACGCGGATCTTTGGTTCCCGGGTGGCTAGTCCATTAGCGCAGTGGTGTTTGGTTTCTACTACAGATACTTAGGACAGACATGCATGTTTTGACATGACACACTACTAGACAAAGTATTCGTAGTTCCAGCTAAGCAAGACGCACTCTGATGTCGTTTTTGACAACTATTCTAAATGAGCGTACATAGCATGGGAGTGCGCACATGGTTGCCTTTGGGGTCGTGTTTTCCATCTTTTGGAAGAGTTTGATGCTGTGTAATACCTTGTGCTTTGCATGAAGCTATAGTTAGTTTCGTGAATCTTACTAATACAATGGAATCCTCTACAAAAAACAGATAGGAAAAAGAGCAAGTCCCAAGTGTTTTGCTCTTGATATTGCAGGAGTAATTGAAAATTGTAATTGGAATTATTTAAAATAACCAGTTGCAAAACAGCAAGGTAGGCGCAATGCGCTTGCATTTCCCTTCACATCCTGTCTTGCAAGTACATGTCACATATGAAATAACCGCTATGTTATGTTGTCCGTCACTGAGATTTTCTGAGGACTTTCTGACAATACCACCTTCTGAAAACATAATAATAACCACTGACACTGCAGTATATTGTTTTTTCTTTATACCGCACTGATTAAATGATGTAAAGCTATGTAAAAACGCTTCGCCTAAAAAGCGATCGTAATATCGCTGCAAGGGTAAGCATTATTAAATGTAAGTAAACACTTCATTGCCTTTTTGTAAATTTCTAGACCCTGGTAAAGCGTTTAAATAGTCACGCACATCGCTCATATTCAAATACATTGCAACTTCGTTCTAGTGAAAAAAATCTGTGTATATACCGCGCTGTCAACGCGATATGACAACCGCCACTCACTAACGATCAGCTGATCGGATGCAGGAAACTAAATTTGAATGGCGAATATTGCCCTTGTCAGACGTCTTTTTGCGGAAAATAAATTAATGAATGACATATCAAAATTTTAAATAACTGCCAATAGGAAATAAAAATGCTTATACCAGATGCATGTATCGGATACTTGTCTCGAATACTTGTGTCGAGTGCATGTATCGGATTCATATATCGAATACATGTATGGAATACTTGTGTCGAATATTTGTACCGGATGGATATATGTATCGAATACATGTATCGGATGTACGTAGCAAATGCATGTATCGATTACTTGCATCGAATACTTATATCGAATACGAATATCGAACTCATGGCCTCGAATACTTGTTGGAATGCATTGACGATAATACCATAGAAGGTCTGATGCAAACCTTGACTTGTGATGAAAATAAGGAATATTTGGGCCAAAAGTATTATAAGATGCTGATCAAAAGCGCATTCAAGAGTCAACGGCAAAGAAAACCGCAGACTATATTCTTGCTTTAACTAAAAATGAATAAATTCGTCAAGTAAGAATTTAGTCTAATTTCGGAATTCGCTGTGAACGCATAATAATTATAATCAACCAGATGCATAAGAAAGCTTGTTACAAGAAGATTGTACTGCTTCAGAATCTGAAATGAATATCCCAAGAGCGTCGTTGCAATAAAAGTTTAGCAGGAAACTTGGCTTTGCAAACATCGGCGACTGTGTATGCATATATTCAGTTTCTTGTAAAGGCGCGCCAGATTCAGACACTAAAAACTTTACTCGTCCCAGACATCGAATGTCGGCTTCCACCCCCAAAACCGTTCGACGGGGTCGTAAAAGTCGGTCCGTCTTTCGCCTCTAGAAAGCCGAATTAACACGCATGTTCACTTCTAACTGCATCCATAAAAGACGAAAGGCAAACATCGGGTTGCCTCTMCCGACCGAAGCGTAACCCAATAACATTTTYACAAARTGAAACTAGAGGTGCCCTGCGTTCCTTCGGAACGCGGGACCTCAAGCGCGCCCCTTCGGGGCGCGGGGAGGTCGGCGCTAACGCGCCGACCTCCTGTGGCGCGCTCGGAACGAAAAGCCTTCGGCTTTTCGTTCCTCGCGTCGGTCGGGGACCGGTTATCAGAAGTGGGATGGGTCCGCCGCGTTCCTCGGGTCGTGGGCTACAAAAAAGTATACCGCACTCAAAGTTGTGTGGCGTCGCGTTTAAAAGTTATAAGGCAAAAACGAAATTTCTTCGAAAAATCCTAAAAAATGWACAATTCGGCAATCGCGGAAAATCGCAATTTGGGATTTACAGGTAGATTAAAAAGTTAGATAGGATGTTCTATTTTTTCAGTTTATAAGTTAATAATTAAAAGAAACGAAAAAACGTACGAAAACGTAAATTAAAATACATATATTAAAATAATATAAAAACAAATTGTGCACAGGATATTGTATATTAAAGAGTACAAAAAAGTATGATGTTTCAATAAAAATAATAAATTTAATCTAATATTCACTTTTATAATAAAAAGAAATTTGAGTTTAGTAAAATCACAATGTAAATAGAATAATATAATTTTGTTTTGAGAATATTTACTGAACAAATGTTATTTTTAAATATATTTAATTTTGTAAGAAATTTATATTGCATTTAGTCAAAAAAGTAGAAGGTGTAATTTGTATAAATATTTAAAAATAATATTCGTTTAGTAATATCGTATTGTAATGTTTCTATAATAGTATGAAGTTAATATTTTTTGGGTTTATAACATTTGGAATACCTTAAAACTAATAACAGTATGAATTTTTGAGGTTTATACAATTTGGAATACCTTAAAACTAAGTACAATCTTCGTTTCTTGATTACTTTTACACTGCCGTAAGGTGTGGTGACTGCGATGATGTTCAGCTGGACTGGTGGAGGTGAAAAGCTGATATTGTAGAATACCGTTAACGCGTCGTAGGATTGATGATGTTGTGTAGATTGCCAGGATGATATTCTAAGAAAGGTGGAAAAAGAATTAGTGGGTTATAATAAATATAGTGAATATAGGTTTATTACTTCTTGATATCTCGGGGCAATTAATATTATTTTCTTTATTTATTGCGAAAGTATCTGGTGATGTCTTGTTAGAGATTTAATTATCAGCTCGATTCATTTTGAAATTTTGTTGGATTGTTGGAGGCGAAGAGCTGATGTTGTAGAATACTGTCGACGGGTAGGACTGAMGTATGTTCTAATGTTGCGTGGACTGTCAGGATGGTATTCCTAGAAAGTTAAKAAGCAATTAGTGGATTGTAGTGAATATGCTAAACATAGGTTTATTACTTTTTTGATGTTTTGAGGTAATGAATGTTTTTTTTCCTGTTTACTGTGAAGATATCTGGTGAAGCAAATGTAGTGGTCGTATTGTTGGAAATCTTCTAAGTATTAGCTCCATTCACCTTCTTGGGATTATTAAATGATTTGATTGGATATAAGTTTTACGAATCGTTTGGATAATTTTGTAACTTTCCACTCAGATTTATTTTGTATGGAATTGTCTGTAAAAAAATTGACATAAATAGTATAAATAAATTTTGATTTGTATTTACTTACAAAATGCATATCGAAATGTTTTTATATTTGCAGTATTTTATGAGGAAGTCTATTCTTGATTCTTAATAGTTTATGCACTACTTTTAAAATATATTAACTGAAGTATTCCATTCTTGGATTGTTTGATGTGTTGATGTGTCATTATTTAAATAATGTGTGTGGAAACATTTTCAAGTTTGCAGTGTTTTGTTAATAAGTTGGTCAATGGGTTTCAGAATACTGTAATTTTCGTCGTGCTGAAAATTTTCGAAAAAGAAAAAATATGTAAGGGGTTATAAGTAAAATATAATTACGTTACTTACGTGATGTTTTGAAGAAGGTAGATGCTGTAAACATATAGATCCTTGCTTCGTTAGTGGAAATATTGACTGCGTCATTGGACATGTTTCCTGAAAAAATCAGTTGTAGATTTTTATATTATTAATTTATATAATAAAATTACCTCGTATGAATGTTGATCTTGTAATTTAACTCAGTCGACTTTGTTTTCCATTTTCTACTCGTGTTTATCGTAGTTTACATCGTAACAACTGTTTTTATTGCTTTAATTCATTTCTTTATAGCTAACTGGTTTTTTGGAAAATGCGATGTTTATATTTTATTGTATGAGTTTCTTGCTCTGAAAATTATATTTGTACGTAATATGTATAGAAGAACAATTATTTATCTTTATAATGAATATGTGAAGTAATATATAGCCTTACTGAGTTGCTGATATATTGTTCTTCTGGTAACGATAACAAAATGTGAATTCTGGATTTGAAAATCTGCAAGTAAAAAAAAATTAACATGTTTTTTAAGTGTAAATATTACATACGGTTTAGTAGTGCACTTTTAAGAGATGGTCGTTTGAAGAATTTAAGTATACATATCAATGATGTTATTGGTAATTTTCTTCCTCTTCATATTGATTGATACATCAAGGATTTGCAAATTTCTGGAACTTATTCATTGTAGTAATAATAATTTAAAAAAATTGTTGTACTTACTATTTGGTAATTCATTAATGTTTCATTTCATACGGTCACTATTTCTCATCTGTTCGTTTGAAATTTTGGTGATTTTTATAATCTGTAAAAATAGTAAGTGTGATTATTAATATCACTATTTATGTAAGTATAAAATACAGTTACCATTAACTCTAGCGGGACTTGTTTCTTCTTACGGCAGTGTATATGGATATGTTACATGTGTTATATATTAATTGCTAATGTTAAACTAATTAACAGATGTGTGTGTATGGAATTTAAGAATTTTTGTTTATATTGGCACCTTTAAGGTGCATTATTTGTTATTTTTTCAGTAAATATTTTACTGTATCGGACCTTGTATTTGTCCGTTTGCATTCCCGGTCGGATCATTTTTACTGTGTTAATCGGTTTTGTTGTGCGTGGGCGTAGCTAACATGATATTTTTTTGGGGACTTAAGTATCTCGAGTAGGAATAATAATTATTTCCGATAGATAATAAAACATTAAATATTGAAGTGGGCCCTCTTAGTGGAGGTAGTTTTACCTTATTTAATAGAAATTTAAAGTCAATATGTATAAATAAATTATTATTATATTTAAATCTTGAGAAATATTTTTAGGGGGGCTATCGAGAAGTTTGAGGGGAGCTTTAGTTCCTCCCAGATTCTTCCCTTTAGCTATGCCCACAGTGATGTGTAGTATTTTAGCGTTGTGTATGGTACCCACGCTTTAATTTAATTAAAATTGAATTCCTGTGGAACCACATTTCAAAGTATGAAATGCATTCCTGGAGGTTTTCCCATTGGGAGGCAGCATGTCGTAAGATGCTCTCCCTGGGCCGTCAGAGACGACTGTGGGATTTATAAGTGAAACCGGCGCAATGGTATCGTACTTTCGTACACACCTAGCGTAACTCGGTTGTTATACATACCGACCGGGATATCGAGTGAATGGAAAAGTGTAATATTTATGATGTTCAGTATGGAATATTTAAATTTATGAGTGCACATACTTACAGAACTTCTCTGTATACTAAATTTTTAGTGTATGTCTTACGATCGGCCAACAGAATACCTTGAGTTCTTGTGTTGACGACTACAAATTTGAGACCGTTTTTGGTTCTTACTCTTGAAGCGGCTACGTAAAGTTGTCCGTGGGAAAATACCGGATTCGGAAGATAAATTCCAATAAAGTCTAAAGATTGCCCTTGGCTTTTGTTAATGGAAATAGCGTAGGCTAGTTTGACTGGAAATTGTCGGCGTTTCAAAATGAACGGGTGTCTGGTGTCACCGGTCTGAAAATCTATTCTGGGTAGAAAAACTTTCTGATCGGTTAATCGACCCGTCGTGTCTATCACTTGTGCTTCTAAGTAATTTTGCCCAAGTCTGTTGACTACCAGTCTCGTGCCATTAAATAAGTTGTTCCTTACGTTGAGATTTCTCAACAGCATTACGATGGATCCCTGTTTGAGACGTAAGGCGTGGGGTGGGTATCCAGATGGATCCATGGAATTTAAAAATTCTGGCGGATACTGATCGATTTCTGTTTGGTCGTCTGATATTACAGAATCTATGCTGTGATAGACTGTTTCTTCACCTTCTAGACGTTCTAACACGGCGTCGTTTATTTTATTTACGTCTTCGTTGAGTGGTGTTACGATGGCTCCGTTTGGAATATCACCTCTTTGAATATTGCCAAAACAGTTTTCTATGAGGTTATCGATGTTGTCGATAACACATTCCTCAGGTATGGCTATCAGATTAGTCATGTTACCTATTTGTGTTGTAGGTAATCGATCGTTTCCTAATAATTCCAACCACTGGATAAACTCTCGTTCGTCTTGATTAACTCTCATATTCGTTTCTAAGTGTTTTTCTTGGAACAGTTGCCATTGTTGACTGAATTTCACGGTTTGTATTACAGTCGTGGCGCGGTCGGCGTTGATAATTATAGGCAGACATTGTTTGAAATCGCCACCTATAACTACGCATTTGCCTCCGAAAGGTCTATCGTTTCGACAAATATGTTGTAAAGTTGTGTCTATTAAGTTGAATATAGTTGAAGTTACCATACTGACTTCATCGCAAATTATTAGCTTTGCGTTTCTTAGAAATTCTGCGTGTTGTGAATTCGGTCTCATTGAAGACGTGGAATCCGGTAAAACGGGAACTGGTAGCATAAATCTGCTATGAATAGTACGGCCTGTTTTAAGCAAAGCCGCTGCTAAACCCGTAAAAGCTACAGCTATGGTGTGCTGTTCTCTACCATGAAGAGTTGTTATTAAGGTGTTGTATAGGAAGGTCTTTCCTGTCCCGGCTGCTCCAGATATATAAAAGTATCTTTCTTGCTCGTCGTCGTTATTTACAGCATTCATGACGGCGTCAAACACTTGACGTTGATCGTTGTTCAATTGTGCTTGCATGTTTTCTGCAAGTCGTGCTTCTTCTTGTATGTCTATAGGATCGTTTATACCCACGGGTATGTCTTCTGGAGGTTCCATGAGACGGTAATCCGCCAAGCGTCTTCCGTTCACCATCAATATGTATTGTATGTGGCGTAAAGCTTTTACTTCAGCTACGTTCTCGTCGTAAGAACGTCGAAAATCTTCGATGAAAAGATGGCGAAATCTTTCCCATAATCGAACCGGGTCGTCTACTTCGCCAAAAATTAGTATGTAAGCGAACATGGCTCTCAGTTGTCCGGGCATGTCTCGCGCTCCCGCTTCTTCTAGACATCTTATCCATTCTTGGTCGTCTGCAAGTAAGTTGCGTTGACGGCATGCCTCTTCGAAAGTATCACAAATTTGTCCGTTGACTGTGCGTAATATTTCAAAGGATTGTGCGCCTCGTACGTGTAACAGGAGTAAACGTAAATAATATAATTCCCTGTACCGTATCGATACGTTATACATTCGGGGAATGACTTTGTCATGACCTCTTTGACGAACTGCCCAACCTGTAGATTTCCAGGTGTAATGTTTGGGAATTTCAGTATACAAATACTGGCGGGCATTCGGGTCTCTTACGTTCAGTTCGAACCATCTGGTTAGTTTCGTGTGGCGCGGTGTTTCGAATCTTTGAGGATTCACTTCTAGTTCTCTTTCTGTGAATATTACTCGTTGTCTTTCTGGCAAGTGTACAGGTAATCTCTCTATCACATGAGATAGTTTATTCATCGGTAGCTGTAGAATGTGCCAGCTAGCTTCTGTCGGGGTCATGTATCTTCCGGAGATAAAATTTTCTATCTCGTCATGATGTAGTTGTCCTGCATTTCGGTCTATGACCTGTACGGTAGCTGCAGTCGGATTTTTGAAGAAATATTTGAACAAATATTTTATCGTTTCCATTGTTGCGCAGGCTTCGACGTTGATGTGCGTTTTATATTTTTTTAATAAATATGGGTTGTATGGTACCACATATTGGTTGTTAACAACGTATCGTCTATTATTTCGGCGTATCTCAATAGTTCTGCCGTTTTTCCTTCGACGATAGTTTATGATACCGTCACGTATAGTTGTTTGATTGTACCAGTATTTGGGAAATTTTTTGTTACAATTGCCGTTGTCTAGCATACAGACTTCTCTAGGATTATGGATTCCGCATGGTCCGTGAATCATAAATTTTCCCACCAGTTCGTAGAGTTCTGGTTCGGCGATTGGGTGTGGTAGCTCGGCGCTTATCAGCTGATTAATTTTCTCTGGGTCGTTTAGTTTGTCTTCGTTGCGAAGAAATATAAGAATATGTGCATGTGGTAAACCTCTTTTTTGAAATTCAATAACATGCAAATGTGCAATACATTCACCCATAACATGGAATGAAGTGAGATCTTTCATTAACTGTTTTAGTTTAAGATTGAACACTCTATTTACTAAAAAGGGATGATCGCTTGGTTGTTCGCCTTGTAATAAATGTTGTCGTATTTCTGTCCAGTTAGGGTTCGTTGTCATCGTAATGAACAAACTTGGATATCCTTTTTCTTTCGCTATGCTTAGAGCATCTTGGAATTTTTCTAGTTGATATCTGGGAGATAAAACGTAACTACTTGGAAGGATTATTCTTCTTCCCAGTTCCACAGCTTCGTTTGCAGCTCTGTGAGTTAAATAATCTCTGAGGCCGACATATTCTTCGGCTCTTAATTTGTCTTGGTTGTATCTGATGAAGTTTAATCGATTTTCTTCGACTTTYACATAAGCAAATACTATATATTGTTGTAGTAGTTTTCCACCTCTGTTCATAATATTGAAACCGTCGTTAGTGTCGCGATAAGCGAATCTATAGGAGTAGAATTCACATACGGACATGTTTTCTCTGACTCGCTGATTATTTTGATTGGCGAACGGTATGACCATACTCCATCCAGTTGTTCCATGAGGAAGCAGCAATGGATAGCTTAACGGATCAGTTATTTCATTGTTAGGTATGATTTGTTTAAGACCGCCGTCGTGATCCAAAAGATGGACCCACATTTGAGTTTTTGGCGGCAACGTTGGATCGTAGGGCATGATCGAGGCTATTTCATTTGTTTCGGGCAAATCGTATTCCCTGTTAAGTCGGTCACGATGCTGTCCAACAAATTTGATCGTGTAGTTAGGAGCAGGTTGGTTATTTGCGTGTTGTGCTTGTCGTTGTTGTTCGTAAACTTCTTGTGCACTTCGGTATATATGTGCGAAAATATTTATATTGTGCAAACAATGTGTAATAAGCCGAATGATTTCAGGATCTACTTGAAACTGTCCAGCGTTTGTAATTCTATTTTCTATTGCGTCTTCCGGGTCGATAAAATATAAGGAAGCGTAATTTTGAACTTGACGTTGGAGGTGAACATCAGAATAGTTCACATAAACCTTGCCTTGAATTGCGTACACGTAAGGTCCGTTGCCTGGTATGTTTCTCAGATTTGTTCTCACGCTACAAAACTGGAAAGCATTGTTGTAAATAAGAATTTTGTTTCTAAACTCTCTTGATCGAATGTCTTGTCCGTCTAGTAGTTCTTTCATTTCTGCTGGATATGGGGGTATAGGAGGTAAAGCGATTTTTCCTTTTTTACAACACGTCGTATATTCATTTCGTGTGGTAATTTCGCCTAGGAAATATTTGGCTTGGCAATAATCACATGTGCGATTCATCATGCCAACCGAATGTTCTTGTACTTCTTGATGATTTACAGCTGCAAGATATAACGGTCCGGGATGTCTTTGCTGTATTTGATCGATATACTGCTGTGTATTTTGAATTTCTATCAAATCAGCTTCGCTATCATGTAATGTTTCATCGTTATCTATTTGTATAACGTGTGGCTCTACAACATCAAAATCGTCATGTTCTCCCTCGGGTGTTTGAACGTGAATTCTGGCGTTTCCTGTCTCGTCTTGGGTAAGGACGTTTATTTGGGCGATCAATATGTCGCCTATATCGTCGTACATAGCTAGAAGATGAATAACTGAGTCAGCTTTAAGGCGACAATTATTATTATTTACTTGAAAAATATAATATGTTTTTAAAGTTTTAATATCATTGTTGAGTATAGATTGAAATAAATATCTTTTTGTTAATTTTTTTTTGGCATTAAAGGTAATAAAGAAATTGCTAAAAAGCATATAATATAAAATGCACAGCTATGTAGGCAACATATCTTGAAATATCAGCAAAAAATATAGTTGTTGTTAAAATGATTGTATAACATTAAAAAATGAACAAATTTATCCACACACAAATGAGCTGTACTTTAAAAATAGTATGTACACCTTGGAAACCACCTACTTTTTATGTCGAGTTTTGATTATATATTAAATTAGGAGCAAAAAATTATTAAGATATATGTGTCTTAAAATTGGCGGTTTTGGAGATACTACTTTTTATGCCATATTATGAGTATACAGGGTGTTCTCGAAATATACCGACAATGTTTGACAGGTGATAAAAAAGGTAAATAAAAAAAATCTGAAAATGCTTTGTTTTTAATATACAGGGTGTTGAAATTCAAATTTTAAAAAATGTTTTTTTGAGATCATTCCTGAATTATAGCAGATATCATTTTCAAATTTAATGGGAATCATAACGGCATAAGGTGTAATACGCAAAAGTTATTAGTGTGCGTTCGGGTAACATATATTTCCTCATTTGAATAGAATTTTTAAGTCTGTGGATTTTTAGATAAAATTAATACAATTTTGCAATTTCTAATCAATTCTAAATAAAACGTGTCTTTTTGAAATTTGCCTTAAAACGACGTATTCGCCTCTAAAAATTTATTTTTTGATTGAAAAACATTACACCATTATTTTGTGAAATCACAAAAATGTTATTGAAGTTAACAACGCTTAAAAAGTGACAAAAATGCAATTTTAAAATTTTTTTTTCAGATAAAAAATTGCCGAAAACGCTTTGTTTTTGATATACAGGGTGTTGAAATTGAATTTAAAAAATTGTCTTTAAAAATTGCAATATTCTATATTAAAAATTAAACGTTTTTGGAAACATTTTATTTGAAAAATATTTTTAAAATTGCTTTTTCTATTACTTTTCAAGTTTGTCGGTTTCAATAATACTTTTGTGATTTCACAAAATAATAGCAGTGTTTTTTAATCAAAAAACGATTTTTAAGGATAAATGAGTCGTTTTTTGGTAAATTTTAAAGAGATGGGTTTTATTTAGAATTGATTAGAGAATATAAAAGTGTATTAGTTTTGTTTAAGAATCCACAGACTTAAAAATTCTATCGAAAAGGAGGGAAACCAAGTGTTTTCAGAAATTTTTTTGTTCGGAAAAAGTTTTTAAAATTGCATTTTTTATTACTTGTCAAATGTTGTCCGTGTATTTCAAGAACATTTTGTATAATCTTCATAGGTGTGTATCTCGTAAACTGCTAAATTTAGGTTACATACCTATATCTTAATAATTTTTTGCTCAGAATTTAATGCTTAAAAAATAATAATTAGAATCCGGTATGAAATGTTGATAGTTTTTTTTTTAAATTCAAGTTTAATTCGGTATTAGGAATCTGATAATGCTGTGTAAATTTGCTATATCGGCTTATTGAGTACTTTTTGGTCGCTACGACTTTTATTTCAAACATTTTTTCCTAAAGTTTCATTTAAAGCCTTCAATTGAATGAGCATGATACTGATACAGACTTCAACATATTTTAGATAATTTGACCATTTTCAGCTTTTTCATGGTAAACCTGGTCGTTTTTAAGCCAAGAAATGTAAAATAAAACTTATGGATGGAGTAGTTTAAAGGTATAGCTCATTTGTCCGAGAATAATGGAGAAAACATTTTTTGAATTAAACGTTTGAAATGTAATTCTTTTTTCTTTATTTCTGTATAAAAGTGTGGTGATGAATATTTTGTCTTATTTTTATTATTATTATTTTTTTTCAACCTCAACTACATATTTTAAATTGCACATAGAAAACGGTTTCGTTTAGAACATATGGCCTTTTTGGAAATTATGTAATTACGATTTCTTTATAAAGTACTGGATGGAATATAAAATCTTGGTGTATTTAGCAACTGAAATAAATTGCCAAATTTGAAATGTACAAATTATTTTATATGTAAAATAGTAATTGCCTGTAGTTGTTATTTTTGTACGATAAACGTGGCATTTAATATTTTTTCGGCAAAAATAATGAAATTACTCACCCTCTCTTTGGTTATTGTCAATAACTGTCTCGACACCTAAGGCAGTACTAATTTCGTTTACGGTTATTATTTGGTTATTTTCGTCTTCTCTTTCTTCTATATGGTCTACTTCCATATTCTCTGGTATCGGAGGGACATCACCATTTGGGTGGTGGTGTATCATCACCGCTATTGTTATTACTTGAGGTGATGCAGGAGTAGTATCTGGGGATGAATTTGCCAATGCATTTGTTCCAGGCTGAGCCTCAAGAAACAAATCAGGTTCTATATCTTCCACTGTGGTATTTTGCAATTCCGATGCAGACGTTGATGCAATTGACGCTATATCATCTTCGCTCTGATCAGAGCGTTTTCGTTTCCTTCCGAAACTGTCAGTACCTTTTCTAGAATTTAGGTGTTTTTTTCCTTTCTTAGGCATTGTAACTGCAAAAAAAATGGAATTCTAACTTAAGGTATTTTATTTTATGCAGGTGTGTCGTAAATTCTGCCTTTACAACTTAGAGAAGGAAAAAAATGTATAGTGTAATGAAGTTAATTTGTTTCATAGGTTGTAATATTTTTGCAGGTTTTTATGAAAAAAAGTTAGGCATAGTATTTTAAAAAATAATTAATAATAAAATACGTATAAAATTTTTGCCAATGTTAATTATTATTCATGGTTGAATTAATAATGTAATGTGTAATGTAATGTAATGTTTGACATAGTTGGTAGTATTTGTGATAAATTATTAACTGTTAATATAATTTATTCGTATATTATAAGTGATAATTATAATTTAATGATTTTATATTGTTGTTTCTGTATCAGATGTATAGGCAATTGGTATTTGTGATATCGTTTTATTTGAAAGAATTTGGTTACAATTTGTTGTTATAGTTTGTTAATTATAACATTATTAGTGTACTTTTATAGTGAAATGTTTGTAATTTTATGAAATAAGTACAAAAAATTGAATTGTGTAATTGGGTGTTACAGAACTTTCTATTATATTTAGTGACGGGTAATTTCTCATTTTAAAACGATATTAATGAGTACGTTCATGGGGAAGATATGAACATATTATTTTAAAATAACTTTGACTTACCTGAATATTATAGAAACAAACTTAAAATACCTTAGTTTTTCAAATAAAGGGTGATTTAAGCTAGGCACTTCACAAAAGTATAATGGCGACGCAATWTTTGAAAATTGTTGACTGGTTGCTAAGGCGACCAAGAGCCGGTAAAGAAGAACACGGCTAACGCGATTTGTTCTGGAATAAATGTCAAATGTCATTTATAATTTTTCTATTATAATCATTTAAATTAATACGTTAATACTGTAGTGATTAAATATATAAAAATACAACTTTTTTATTTTTAGTCGCACCACCTGTGTCATATTTGCATTACGTAAATTTTGCTGTAAAATTTGCACTTGGAACTTTATCGGAAATAGTGTTTATGTAAGTAAATGAGAAATAATGATGTTACGGGAAGGAATAATTGTAATTTATTGTTACAGGGTGAAATTTTGGATTGGTACAGAGTATGAAGATTTTCTCATGTTTACTGCATAACAACATTGTTAACCTGACTTGTTCCGGAATACCTATACGTCGAATGTCATTCATAATTTTTTTGTTAATCATTTGAATTGACATGTTAATATTGTAATGTTCAAACATAAAAATACAATTAATTTTTTTATTTTGTCGCACTACCTGCGTTATATTTGTATTACATAAATCCTACTGTAAAATTTGCACTTACATTCGTATACGATTTATGTTAGTAAGTAAATGAGAAACTATTACCTATGTCGCAAGAAGGAATAATTGTAATTTATTCTTACAGGGTGAAATTTTAGATTGACATAGTTTCGTACAAACAGTGAAAGAGAAATACACTATGACAATATATCTGTGCAATGCTAACAGAAGACTTTATAGTATCACCGATTTTATAATTGTATGAAGGTTTGCTGTCAATATAATAATGTAGACTTATTGTGATGTTATTATTTAGCTGTGTACAAAAATAAGGGTGGAAAAATACATATCATGTTGAAGGCATTTATGTTTTCGTATGTGACACAAAATGTGCCTATTTTTGGAAGAACACACATTTCGATTAATGATTCTTCGATAAAAATGTACTTTTGTGAAAAATTCTTTGGCTGTATTCATCTATGGTTGTTGTCGCAGAAGTCTTGGAACATAATTGTTTGTGAATTTTTTTAATTTCGATTGTAGATTGTTTAAAATATTGATAATTATACTAAGAATGGAAATAAATGCTTGTTATATATTTTTTTATTGTTAACATCACCATAGCATAATAAAGGTGAGAAGTTTTAATGAAGTGTATTAATTTGATGGAATAGTGAGTTAAGTGATTTGAGTGTGTGAATAGTAAAAAGTTTTTACTTGAAAATGATATTATTGGAAAGAAAGAAAAGTCAACTATAAAAATTGGTGCACAGTAATATATAAAAAAGGTAGGCAAGTATAAGATTTTATTTCATATGTCTTTGTAGGTCAAGTTTTGTTAATGTTAATTATTAATTGCTGATACAATGTTAAGTATTAGTACTATTTAATCATATATTATAGATGATAATTACAATTTAGTAATTTTATATTGCTCTTTTCACATCAGATGTGTAGGCAATTGATATTTGTGATATTATTCTATTTGAAAGAATTTGACTACAGTTTGTTGTTACAGTTTATCAGTTATAACATTAATGTACTTTTATAGTATAGTATATAGGACTTTTTATTACATCATTTCATCATTTTCATCATATTTTTACCTTAAAACGACGTTAATCAGTACGTTTATGGGAAATATAAGAACATATCATTTTAAAATAGCCTTGACTTACCTGAATATTATACAATTAAACTTAAAATATCTCAGTTTTTTAAATAAAGGATGATTTAAGCTAGGTATTTTACAAAAGTAAATGGTGACGCTATATTTGAAAATTGTTGATTCGTTGTTAAGGCGACCAAGGGTTAATAAAGAAGAACATGGCTAATGCGACTTGTTCCGGAATATATGTCAAAGATAAGTATAAGAAATTTTTTTATATGTTGTTACCTTTCGTAGTAAAAAAAATTTTTGTAGGTCAGGTTTTATATTGTTAATTATTAATTGCTTGTAATACAATGTTAAGTATTAGTACAATTTAATCGTATATTATAAGTGAAGGTGATAATTACAATTTGGTGATTTTATATTGCTCTTTTTGTATCAGATGTGTAGGTAATTAGTATTTGTGATATTTTTCTATTTGAAGAACTTGGTTATAATTTATCATTACAGTTTGCCAGTTATAATATTTTTAACGTATTCGTATAATCAGATGTTTGTATTTTTATGAAAGAGCTACGAAAGATTGAATTATATAATTGGGTATTATGGGACATCCAGTGACGGGTAATTTCTGATCTTAAAACATTATTAATTACCATATTCATAGGGAACATAAAAACGTATTATTTTAAAATAACCTTAACTTACCTAAATATCGGGCAATCAAACTTATAATACTTTAGTTTTTTAAATAAGGAATAATTTAAGTTAGGCACTTCACAAAAGTACAATGGCGTCGTTATATTTGAAAATTGTTGATTCGTTGTCAAGGTGATCCAGAGTCGGTAAAGAAGTACACGGTTGAAGGCTGATGCAATCTGTTCCGAAATATATGTCGAATGTCATTTATAATTTATCTGTTAAGTAATCGTTTTAATTATTACGTTAATGTTGTAATGTTTAAACATATCAAAATATAACTAATTTTTATGTTTAGCCGTTCCATTTGTGTCATATTTGCATTACGTAAATTTTGTTGTAAAATTAGTACTTGGAATTTCTTTGGAAGTGGAGTGTATGTAAGTAAGTAAATGAGAAATAATGATGTCGCAGCAAGGAATAATTATAAAATTTATCGTTATAGGATGAAATTTTGGACTGACGCAGTCTTATACAAATAATGAAGTGGGGATACACCATGACAATATGTCTGTGTAACATTAACGGAAAATCTAGTGTCACCAATGTTGTAGTTGTATGAAGAAGATTTCCTCATGTTAACTGCATAATAATATAAATTTGTTGTGATATTACTATTTATGCGTTTAGATTTTCAAACAACATAGAAAATTTGCTCGTTTTAAGAAGAATGCATATTCTAGCTTACAACTTTTTTAAATTATTTGAAGTATTGATAAATGTATTAAAAAGATAAATAAAAGCTTGTGTATTTTTTTGTTGTTAACATAATTGACATCCTGAGGTATAATAAAGGTAAAAGAATATAGTCAAGTAAATCAGTTTAGCTGAATAGAGAATTGAACAACTTGAGTGTATCATAAAGTAGGTAAATGTTATGTCATGTCGGAGTGAAATATGAAAAAATTTTGTTTGAAAACGATATCAAGTTTTGAAATTGATAATATTATTATTAGATAAGTATAAGTAGGAAATGTGACTATTATAAAACATTTGGAATAAATTATAAAAGTTGGTGCTTAGTAATTTATACAAAAGGAAGGTAAGTATAAAAAATTGAATGGGACGTAGTAATTGAAAGCAATTTATTTTAAAGTAGATATGATAGCGATATTGTAATTTAGAAAAATGATTTGTATGGTTTGTATTTATATACAATATAAAGTTCACATCAATACATGTTTTGTAATGACAGAAAAGAATTTTAAACAGTGAATATTAGCTATGTAAAATAGGTGTCAGTTTTTTAAAAAGAAGATTATTTTGTTGTATGGAAAAAAATATGCAGTATTATTGGTGTATCGACAAACTTGTTTTAAAGTAATATTAAGGTTGGAAATTGATAGAACGGGGTCAATAAAACCTAACTAAACTTTTATTGTGGAATAAAAATTATTGGGTTTTTTTAGAACGGCTTATTCAATTTTATTGAAAATTTACATCTTAATACAATGTATTTTTGCTACTTGTTTTAGGAATAAGGATTCACACATTTATCATTTTGAAACAGATATAGGTGTTTTTGAATTGTAGAAAAACAAATAAAAGGCAATTAAGGATTAATGCATGTCGTTCGAACATTTTAATGAAAAAACTTCTAACGGCAATGTATATTTCCATTTCTTCATGTTGAAGAATTGTTTATTACAGTACTGAAGTTATATTCACCACTGTAGATTTCTTTTTGCTATTAATTTGCACATTTTGTAATCAATCATTAAGAAACCTATTAAACACAGAATTAATCTTGAAAATGCAAATATTTAGTTATGTACATAATAGGTAGTTGTACATGGTAAATGTGTTATGTTCTATGTGTGCTTGCGAAACATCTGTTAGTGTAAAAATGTTTCTACGGAGGGCTCTACATTGGATAAATTTAACAACTGATCTATATGAACATATAATACCATAAGCTAAAAATAAAATTTTCAATTAAACACTATATCTTTGTGTTGCTCTTTATTTGTGCAATTTATATTCATGTCGAAACAACCTTTAAACGTTATGCAAGATTCTGAGCTGAAAATTCTAAAAACCACATTTCTTCTTTTTCATATAGAATCTTGATAAAAGTATTTTTACATATTTTAGCTGCTGATATGAAAATATTTCTGTGGTGGGCTTCATTTAAAATTGTTTGATAAATGAAAAATGAAGTTGAGCTATTTGTAGAGTACGAAAGTAACACGCTTGTGTTTTCATCTACTATTTTAATAATTGTGTAAAAGATATCATTCCATTTGTTTATGTCAAACTATTAGAAAGTGCCATTAACATATGTGAATACTAAAATAGAAAAGTATAGGATAAACTTATTATTGAAATTACTTTTTAATTACTATTCATATTACACTTCATATGGATAATATGCTATTACAATTGTTGAAAACGTACATACATCGTAATGTTCAGCAAAGTTTTAAAATAGCCGTAAGAATAGTTTTGATGTTTTTTACAAATACTTACTAAGAAAATATACATATGTGTATTTAGATATTGTCGTTAAAGTTAAAATAACCTTATGCATCCATTGCCTTGTTCGTGTTATTCAAGTTGCGATGTTGTCAAATGACTATATTTTGATTAAAACAGTTGAAAATTCATAACTTGAGAAAGAATACGATTATCATTTGTTTATTGCTATTATTAAATTTGTACAGATAATTTTAAGGTTAAACGGACGTGATTATATTATAATAAATAAATTAGTGGTGGTGTAGAAATAATTAAAATGGATGTTGATAAAGTATACAAACATTATTGTATGTGGTAAAAAAGTTGTATTAACATTTGGAATGTTTTAGAACGTGCATGATATGGTAGATTTAATAAAACAAAAGCAGTTATCCAACGGTTTTTTGAGGTATTGTACTATGCGATAAATGTATAACTATAAAAATAAATTAAAATTTTTTAGGCGTATGGCAAAACAGCTCCATTTGTGTAAATACCGTTTGAGCAAGGTAACAAATTATTACTTAAGATAATAATCAATTATTTATATCCGGTATATATTGATATTGTGTTGCCGAGAGGGTAATTATTTATGTTTTTTTAGAAATATAGCGGAACAGAAAAGGATAATTCGCGAATATAGAATGACAGCGCATATGATACAGTAATATGCTACTTTTTTATCGCTTAATTATTAATTTAACATTTATTCGTTTCATTTAGGAACTACATGGAAAACCGGCGAGATGAAAGATTGAAAGAAGTTGTGTTAATAAAAAAATATAAATAGAGAAGTTTATTGTGTTTTATTTGAAAATAATAATCTCGAAATTTTAATTGGTGTAAGTATACCTCGGGTTGAATGATGAGTATACAATTATAACAATCGTAAGAACGAATCCTTCAGATATTCCACTTGAAACCAGCGGGATCAAACAACGTTGCCAATTCACCAATAATTGCGGTGCGAGGAATTTTATTTTCCAACATGTAAATTTTGAAAAGGCACATAATATAAACGTCCTTTACTGTCATGATATGTTACAAAGAAAAACAATACCAATTAATCTAAGAATTTTATAGCGTCATTGTTTATTTTTGTATTAATAGTTTTTGAAAAGTTAAGAATTTGAGTGCACACTGTTGGCCAACCTGCTTATTTCGGCGGCAGGCAATTGTTTCTAACAATTAATGAGCAATAATTGTTTTCCTATTTTTCTATTATATGGTAACGCAGATCATCAGAGGTAAGTATATATCTTTAATTTCATAATTCAATTAGGCGCGTATAATATAATTGTAACGATATCCTCGTGCGTGGAGCGTTCTTAATCGCATAAATACGTTAGTGCGCGTCTTGGTTTTGAATAGGCCACCGTTCAAGAGATTAAAGTAAATAATCATTGTAGGCAGCTAATGCTATCAAAATAGGCTCGGATTCTTAGTAATTATTTTATAAATGATACCGCCAATGATAATTATTGTGTACGGTATTATTTTTTGTGATTCGAAATCATTCTACGGCACAATTTAAAATGACATGACTAAACGACGTTGCCAATGTATAGCTGTAACGTCGATACCTGATTTTCCGATAACAACGATATTAACGAAGTAAATAAGTTTCACTGCCATGAAATATAATAAATAATAAAGCAGGTAAAACGGCCTAACATGATGAGTCTGTTATGATAATGCCTATTTGCATTAATAAAAAAAAAGTACGGTTCGAGTACGGAGGTTTGGCAAACCTGCTTATTTCGGCGGCAGGTAATTGTTTTCAAGGATTAACAGGCAATTGTTTTAAACAATTATGGAAGCCGCCGAAGGTAAGCACGTCTATTTAATTCGATTTATTACAATGTATGTACAAATATCAACCTCAAATTGCATGAAAGATGAATTAACGATTAACTGTAACAACGCGATTTACAAAACAGATGCGAACGGTGTCGGATATTTCGAAGGAAATGCATTCAGGCTCGTGTTAATCGTAATCACTCGGAAACGTCTAGAATAGAATAGACAGAGGCTCTCTTTGATAATCTGATCTGATTAGGCGGATATCGCCAAATCGTAACGATATCTTTGTCCTCGGCGCATTTTTAAGCGCATAAATACGTTAGTGCGCGTCTTGATTAAAAAAAAAATGAGCGCATGAGTCATGTCCACGCGAAACGTTTTCAAAATAAGCAGTCATTTTGCAAACGATACGGTTTATGATATTATCCTGTAGGGTGGTTGTGTTATGTAATTCGAAATCGCACGACTATTTGCATTATGAAAATTATGTTTGAATGCGAACAATTGGCAAACCTGTCTGCATGACGGCGCGCGTTCGTTTGAAAATTTGAAGTAAACCTACCTATTTAGATAATTATATTAATTTAATAAATTAAACAATTTTGGGTTAGTTGTCATTTTGTAAACGTCTACGAACAGGGAAAGGTTTAGTTAGATGCAGTTACGGTATGATTTGTACATAATTAAAACAATCAATGTAATAATAGTTGTATTGTAATTTGTTTTTAAAGAATATAATTTTTTACGTTTATTAATGCGTGCCTGTTTCGAAAAAACTTATATGAAAAAACCAAGACGTGTAACTGACAATTGTTGCGATTAAGTATCTTTAAATGTAAATGTTAGAGGTAAACACAAAAGGTCTTTTCGATTACTAATAAAATTATTATTATTATTGTATTATTTCAGAAATGAGCGATAGCAACGGTTATGAAAGAGAAGTGAGCGTAAGTTAACATTTATTTCAAATAATATTTCACTTAAATACAATTCAATTAAAATGTTGCAGATGGACTCCTCTGATGGCCCTCCCACAGAGGCAAATAATGAAACGGGAAACGGTGTAAGTGCTGCATTTTTAAAAATCGATAAGAATGTTTGTTTATATTGATTAAACAAATATTATTTAATGTATAATTGCATTTTAACGATGCATCTGTCAGTTATATATCCTTTTTGTTTTTTAGACCGTGACAGCAGTACCATCAGTACCAACGGGGCAGCCGCCCACTGGAGCCGGACGGCCATCCACTGCTCCAAGCAGGGGCAGAGGACGTGGATTCACTCAAGGGCGTCCCAGGGCTTTGCCACGTCCAGGGTATGGGCCCATCGCTCCACGGGCACCTGGACGTGGTGAAAATGGGATGAGGGCGGCTCCCGTTCAAGGAGGTGTAACTAAAATTTTTAAAAAAAAAATTATTATAATACAGGGGGCCAATGTTAATATAAAATTTTAATTTAATTAAATTGTTGTTGGCTTTGTAACTGTTGTTTGATTTATTTTCAGGCTTTTATAATAAAATGTACGGAATGTACCTTTGGCTCTTCCACCTGGAGCTGCACGCTCCGATAAAAGTATTCCATCTATATTTCTGTACCTATAATTTATGAAATCAGAGGGAGGTACAAATTTACAATTTTAATACTTACCTGCAGTTATCCGTAGTATAACTCTAAATTCAGCTTGGCACCTGATGGTTATTTTAAAACAGAGCTCCTTATCGTTCGAAGCTCCATGCAACTGCAGTTGTCGTGTTTCCTCATCATTCGCCTGAAGACACTCGTCTATAATATGTGTTCAAAAAGTGTTTCTGAAAGAGCATACGTCACAGCGTCGCACATTTCGATGTTCGTTTTGTAAACCCAGCATCAGCATAAGGTGACGAAGCTGCGGCAGAAGTCCAAATAATTATAAACAAACATTATTATCGATTTTTAAAAATGCATCACTTACACCGTTTCCTGTTTCATTATTTGTCTCTGTGGGAGGGGCATCAGAGGAGTCCATCTGCAACATAATTACGTAACGATTGCTGAACGTTACCCAATGTAACGGCATGTTATTCTATAATATACAGACTTATGATATTAATAGATATCAGTTCACGGGAGCTGTGGGGCTTCACAACATGCGCCTAAGCGTACGCTGGAACACCATTTTGATACCCCGTTTACGGCAGTAGGTGAAGTATGCAAAGGTTTAAAAAGGAGAAACTTGTGTTACCTTGGAGAAAGGTATGAAGGGCACGGTGCCCCAGATTGAGACTATAATTGTTCGTGTGATGTTGGAAAAGACAGTTTCTTTTGGACCTCACCGGTGTATAACACACCACTTGCTTTAGAGTCGGGGTGATTTTATGGCAATACAGGTTCTGAAAGTTCTAATGCAGGAAGTGGCTCCACAGACAATCTTTGACAGCGGCTCAAACTGGGATTACAGTAGGTCACTTACTCAGAAAACCTCGGACCGGCATTTATTTTCAGCAGCTAACAACTTAGAAAACAGCCAGCATTATATGTACAGCTAAACTAAAGGTGAAGTAACCCAACTGGAAAATCTCGGCGGGGAGCTGAAAAGAAAAAATTAACCTTACTTCAGGGAAAATGCATGAATGGTGCTGCCCGTTGCTAGTATTCACCTCGGAGCCCCAAATCAACAGGTAACAATTCTCTGGTAGATGGGAACCATTTGTAGCTTCCAGACAACGTTTTAGATGCAAAACTCATCACAGTAAATACAATTACAACTTACTTGTCGCAGCCTCAAGCGAAGAAGATTGTTGTCAAAATATGACTTGACACATGACAGCCATGTAGAGATGCACATATTAATTTAAAAAACGGCCAATTTACGTGACAAAAACGATTAGGGCTGATATATGCTTCGCCAAGAACCTCGGTTTAAGGTTAATAAAAAATTTAGAATGTTTTGATTAATTATTGTCTAAGCTCGATGTGTGAATTGAAAAATCAGGCGAAACGTATTTATAAATGGCAATATGAAATAAAAGATATGTTTTCTGCATTATATGAGATACACTACTGGGTTACTACCTACTTATKTTGACTGATCKTACGTTTTTCATGAAGTTTTCTGCGTTGTTTTTTTAGCACTTAACTAAGCCACCAAGTGTGAAACTGGAAGCAACCGTTTAAATTTCATGTGCATACCGAAAGAATAGGAATAAACAACTGGCTCTGGGTATGACTGATGTTTTATGCATTCCATTGTACAGGTGCAACAAAAGGTTGGTGTTCTTTCATGCGGTTTCCACAGTGGTGTTTGATTCTTATTCTTTTGTAGCATTTAACAAAACGGAGAGCACGGCGAAAACACAGGTGAAGCAAGCAAGCGACAAACATATATGTAAAACATTATCTTAATTAAATAAATTATACTTACCAGTAGTGAATTTTATGAATAAACTATAAGCTAAAATGTGTTTATTTTACAAAGGTTACCATTAGGTAGAATGAGTACAATGAAAAGATAATGAAACCACAGGGTTTTCACATTACAATATATACCTCTTAGTAATAAATTGTTACACATAGAGCGGAATCAGTTGACGGTAGGTAAAGCAGAAGGACAAAATTCTTTGTTCGTGGAGTGGTGCGACAGGGAAGCTTTCATGTATATTACAATGAGAATATATTACAGTGGTTACATGGAAGCTTATGCCCCTCTTGAAAAATATGTGTGAAAATAGTTAGTGGTGGGAACCTTTCACAATAGCCTGTATTCATATCAGCATTGCAGAGACTGCATGAAACGATAGCGATGATCTAAAACAGGAAAATTTAAATGTCACAGTAGATTGTTTTGGTGCCATGACAAACTATAAGTGTAGAATTATCCACTGTTATCCCAAAAAAGCGAATCACATTCCAAATGCACTTGCGGAAGGGCTGCTTGGCATGTTGCTCGGGGTGTATCGCAGAGATTCTGTGAAAATCCATAAGCCACGTAGTGAACGGATGTAATAGGCGTTGGGGGGGCTTCCTTTCTAGGCAGTAAACTTACAGAAGAGTCCTCCAAGTGTTCTGGGTGTTTCCGAAACGCTTTTTTTGTCGGAAAAGCTTCACTACCACTCAAAAAAAGCGGCCATCATGGAATCGCTGACAGCTAATATGACATGCAAAAATCATATGTAGGGATGGCAGTGTAACTTGAGGGTGGCAGTTATCAACGCAACTTTCGAAAAGGGGGCCCTTAGCTCATATATCGTATTTTTACCATATTTCGGTTAATTTTGAACGTATAGACACGGGGGATGGCTCGTTAGAGCGGGATTTTCGAGTAGATTAATATTTTGACACGATCAGAAGCTAATTAAGAGCCGATCGTTGGAAATGTGGATAAAAAGGGCGCGCATCATTTTTCGTTCGTAATTTCGGTAATTTGTAAGAAAAGTGGGTTATGAGTTGACAGAATCGAAGGAAATGTGAATCAGGTCGTGACATGTGGGTCAGTTTTAAGAATTTATGCGATAAATGTACATTTTTATAATAAACACGGATTTACACTGATGGCTTCGTATTTTAGAAATTTGTAGGAGTATAATGTTGTAATCGATGTGAAATGTTAGAAACGGTATAATTAACGATACGAACCCAGGAATTTGGGGAAAAGTGCCGTATTTCAGAAAAAAAGGGTAAAAACGGTACATATCATTTTTCGTTGGTAATTTCGTTAATTCGATAGAAAACGGAAATGTGAAGTGACAGAATCGAAGGAAATGTGAATTAGTTGGCGACATATAGGCTGTTTCCGGGAATAAACATAGTAAAAGTGTTTTTCATCGATAAACGTACTTACCTCGAGCGGCTTCGTTTCTTCTAAACTACGTAGAGTGTAACACTGAAATCGATGTGGAATCTTCGATGACATGTACTTAACACAATAAACGGGTCAGATTACTTAAAAAAGCTTTATTTCGCAGAAAAAAAATAACAGGGGGGAAATCTTTTTTAGCATTTTATTCGTTTATTACAGCCAGTTAACCCCACCGAGGGGTCAAAATCATCGAGTTTTGAAATATGGAAGCCGTCACGACCAGTTTTAGGCCCGCGAGGGGCTTTTTCGAGAAAAAAAGTGTTTTCGTCTCGGTCCGCTCGCGACGAAATATGGCGTGCAGAGGTTTCGAAATTTGCTCAGATCTCGGCGAAAACCTGTCGCAGGGCCTTCCTAAGGATACCGATCGCAAGGGTAAACTGCGCCAAAACTTCTCGTACCCTCACGTTCGAGCAAAAAGTTCCAGTTTCTACAGCATCCGTGAACAAAAAGTGGCTATTTTGACGTTTACGTTGACAATCGGTATTTTCGCTTCAAACACACGACAATCGAGAATCGTCTTTCTCTCTCTTACGCACGCCGAAACCACATCTTCCCTCTCTTTTCCCTAAAGGGACGTAAGTCTTAGCCACAAAACCGATATGTCTATCTCTTTCCCACCGAATCTACCCCAAAAAACGCGATTTTCGAACGCTGTTTTCGCGTGGAAAACCCAAAAAAAACCCAACCAAAGTGCGCCAATACCGTCCGCTCGTCCTTCGACTCGCCCTCCCGACCGTCCGCTCTACCCCCCAGGCCCCACCAAAAAAGGAGATACCGCCACAACGACCCCCCTGCTGTGCGAGAGAGCGCGGAGTGTAGCGCTTTAAGAAGTCTGACAAGAAACTAAGCCGCCTTCGGCGGCACGTTTCTCGCAGGAACGCGCTAACGCGCGTTCCTGGAGCACGGGCTTCGCCCGCGCTCGGGACGCGCTATCGCGCGTCCCTTGCATGCAGATTCCTGTGTTACCGACTTGCCAATTCCTGCATTACCGACTTGCGAATTCCTGCATTACCGACTTGCGATTTCCTGCATTATCGACTTGCGAATTCCTGCATTACCGACTTGCGAATTACTGCATTACCGACTTGCGAATTCCTGTATTATAACCGATCTGCAAATTCCTATATTACCCAGTTACAGATTCCGATGTCACCGAACACATATTCCCGTAGTACCAACAACAACAAATCCTGAAGTTACCGATGAAAGATACCTATGTGGATATTGGTCATAATGCTTGCTTTTGCTCGCCTGTAACCGCAGAAATCATATCATAATTGTGGGGATCAAATCGAAAATAGGTGCACGTCTTACAGCGGCCGGTGACGTCCTCGGGGAATTTCGCATATCTTCCAGTAAAAACTCTTCTCGAACCCTCGAATCCTTCACGTACCGCTAAAACGGGGTCCCCTCTTGCATTTCCGTACCCAAGATTCCATCCAAAAGCACTTTAACACCTTCTTTTTAGCACGGCAAGTCGGGAGCGATCTGACGTCTAGCTGTCATCATCTGATTATAACCAAATACCTGCAATAAAAGATATTTCATAAAAAAACACATCGCAAGCGGTCCGAAACGGTCTCTATCGATCAGAAACGATCAAATTAAGTAAGTACGTGTCTTACTTTCCGGCAAGAAAGCCTCATATCTACGAAACATGCAAATTTCTATGAGAAACGTACTCACGTTGTTTTTCGTGGGAAAAATCTCGCCGACCCCTCGAATCCTTCACGTATCCACTAAAACGGATGACCTCTTTCGTTTTCGTACCTCGACGTCCATCAAATGGCGTCATTTAACCATTTTTTCAGCTTCTTCTTCTCGGAGCAGTCCAGCTGTCACCGGTACGGCCTTGCGTGTGGCTGTCAGATTAAAATAACCTGCTTTAAAAGAAATTTTATTCAAAACACATCGTACACTGTCGAAACCGGTCTCTATCGATCAGAAATGTTCAAATTAAGGGAGAACGTGTCTTACTTTCGTGGAAAAAGCCTTATCAAGCGAAAAAAAGTTAAAGATCGCGAACCCTTTATGTGCACTTTTCTCCGTTAATTTTGGGGGGCCGGGAGCACCCGATCTGGCTTAGTTAAGAATTATCGGAGCCTCGGAGTTCAGGAATAGACTCGGGAGCTTCGCTCCCTCGTAGGAAGCTTGCCCTGGAAGGGGGTGTCAGGGTTGGTGTTCAGGAATAGACTCGGGAGCTTCGCTCCCTCGAAGAAAGCTTGCCCTGGAAGGGGGGTGTCAGGGTTGGTATTCAGGAATATACTCGGGAGCTTCGCTCCCTCGTGGAAGGCTTGCCATGTAAGTGGATAGCGGGACTGATGAAATGTGTCTACTCAATATTCGAAAAAAGAATTAAAAAATTTTTTTACTTGGTGCACATCTCTACTTGAATCGATCTTGCTCTCCTGTAAATCGCACACATCTTTTTTTCGTCACCGTGCCAGTATATTATTTATTATAAACATTCAATTTCATTAATCACAACCTCCTAGCCTTAAACACTTGAACATAAATTATTCGAAAAAAAAAGTTCAAAGATTCTCTAGTTTTTTCCACTGGCACATATTCATTTCGTGTTTTTAGCAGGGCTTTGAATCCCTTCTTGTGCCAGGTGTGTGACCTGCATTGCATGCTTTTCACAACCTCACTCTAGGAGGCCTGGATCCTCATCAAGACAGGCCCCCATACACACATTCATGCACCGCGACGCTTCGATTCACCCCCGTATATACGCTACGCAACGCTCGATTATAGCAACGCTACCTATGTTTCGTACCCTGTGCGGGTCTGTTCCTGCTGGTACACTTTTGACATTCGTATATATGTTAAAAATTCGATTCCTGTAAAAGGGAGAGCTGACGCTTTTCGATTTTAATTTCTTCGGAAATTAATGAGCAGAACTGAAAACCCATCTACAGATGGGTCGAACGCAATAAGAACTTGGTGTTTTAGCAAGCTTTAAGAGGAACGAACGCATAATTGTAATAATAAAATTAAGGAAACTGCACTACTCGCGGTTGACAACTGCCGCTCGAATTTCAGGTATTCTAAAAACTCACCTGGTGCGATCGAAACCGGTCCGTATCGATCGGGAATGTTCAAATTAAGGGAAAAAATACCTTACCTTTGGGATATGGAGTCGTGGTTCGATAATATTTGTAAAATTTTGTATGAGCGATCACCGTCCACCTCCCTCGTAGGAAGCTTGCCCTGGAAGGAGAGTGTCAGGTTGGTGTTCAGGAATAGACTCGGGAGCTTCGCTCCCTCGAAGAAAGCTTGCCCTGGAAGGGGGGTGTCAGGGTTGGTGTTCAGGAATAGACTCGGGAGCTTCGCTCCCTCGAAGAAAGCTTGCCCTGGAAGGGGGGTGTCAGGGTTGGTGTKCAGGAATAGACTCGGGRGCTTCGCTCCCTCGAAGAAAGCTTGCCCTGGAAGGWGGGTGTCAGGTTGGTGTTCAGGAATGGACTCGGGAGCTTCGCTCCCTCGAAGAAAGCTTGCCCTGGAAGGGGGGTGTCAGGGTTGGTGTTCAGGAACGGACTCGAGAGCTTCGCTCCCTCGAAGAAAGCTTGCCCTGGAAGGGGGGTGTCAGAGTTGGTGTTCAGGAATATACTCAGGAGCTTCGCTCCCTCGTGGAAAGCTTGCCATGGAAGTGGAGAGCGGGACTGATGAAATGTGTCGTCTACTCAATATTCGAAAAAAAATTAAAAGGTTTTTTTACTTGGTGCACATCTACTTGAATAGATCTTGCTCTCCTGTAAATCGCACACACCTTTTTTTCGTCATCGTACCAGTATAATTATTTATTATAAACATTCAATTTCATTAATCCACAACCTCTTAGCCTTAAAAATTGAAAATAATTATTCGAAAAAAAAAGTTAAAAGATTCCCAGGTTTTTTTCACTGGCACATATTCATCTCGTGTTTTTAGCAGGGCTTTGAATCCCTTCTTGTGCCAGTGGTGTGGACCTGCATTCGCATATTGCATTTACGCAACCTCACACCTGGGGGGCTGGGCCTGATCCTCCTCATCAGACCACCCACCATACACACATTCATGCACCGCGACGCTTCGATTCACCCCGTATATACGCTACGCAACGCTCCGATTATAATAACGCTACCTATGTTTCGTACCCTATGCGGGTCTGTTCCTGCGGGTACACTTTTGACGTTCGTATATATGTTAAAAATTCAATTCCCGTAAAAGGGAGAGCTGACACTTTTCGGATTTATTTTTTTCTGAAATTAATGAGCAGAATTGAAAACCCATCTACAGATAGGTCGAACGCAATGAGAAGTTCGTGTTTTAGTAAGCTTTTAGCGGAACGAAGGCATAATCGTAATAATAAAATGTAGAAAATTGCACTACTCGCGGTCGACAACTGCCGTTCGAATTTCAGGTATTCCAAAAACTCACCTGGTGCGATCGAAGCCGGTCCGTATCGATCAGGAACGTTCAAATTAAGGGAAACGATACCTTACCTTTGGGATACGAAGCCGTGGTTGGAAAATATTTGTAAAAATTTATGTTAGCGATCACCGTCCACCTGAAAATTTCACTTTTCTCACGCACCGAATCACAGAATGAAAAACCCCCGTACAATTAGGTAGCTTTATTCAAGAACAGTACGTTTCACAAAGGATTTCTTACAAAAGAAGTATAATTGGGAAAAGGTGCACGTTTCACGGGGGTCGGTGACGTCCTCGAGGAATTTCACATATCTTCGAGTAACTACTCTTCTCGAACGCTTCGAACCGACACACATGGACCAACGAAGGTCCCCTCTTGGATTTCCGTGCCCCGGATCCCATCCAAAGGCACTTTTTCACCTTCTTCTTAGCACGGCAAGTCGGGAGCGATCTGACGTCTAGCTGTCATCATGAGGTTATAACCAAATACCTGCAATAAAAGAAATTCCATGAAAAACACATCGCACATTGTTCAAACCGGCCCGGATCGATCAGAAACGATCAAATTAAGTGAGAACGTGTCTTACTTTCAGGGGAAACGGGCTCAATTCTACGAAACATGCAAATTTCAATGGGAAACGTACTCACGTCGTTTTTCGTGTGAAAACTCTTCCCGAACCCTCGACTCCATCACGTATCCACTAAAAAGGGTCCTCCGTTTCGTTTTCGTGCCCCAAAGTCCATCAAACGGCGTCGTTTAACCGTTTTTTCAGCTTCTTCTCGGAGCGGTCCGGCTGCCGCAGGTACGGCCCGGCTTCTGGCTGTCAAATTAGAATAACCTGCAGTAAAAGAAATTTCATGAAAAACACACCGTACACCGTCCAAACCGGTCTCTATCGATCAGAAACGTTCAAATTAAGGGAGAACGTGTCTTACTTTTGTGGAAAAAGCCTTATGAAGCGAAAAAAAAAGTGCAAAATCGGTAACCTTTACATGCACTTTTCTCCGTTAATACGGGTTCTGGACGGCCCCCGGCGCCCGATCCGGCTTAGTTATGAATTATCGGTGCCACCAAGTACCACCGGGCCCCCCAAAACCCGTCCCTTCTAAAAATCACTCTTTTCGTACGGGACGGCAAAACGACTCGACAGTACTTACACGTATTTCGTGCGAAAACTCTCCAAAGACCCCTCCAACGGGCACCGATCGCAAGAGGAAGGCGAGAAAGGACGCTCCCCACGCTCACATTCACACGGAAAGGTCGCAGTTTAGCAAGACGGGCGAAATTAAATCTCCGACACGAACTGACGTTTCCCACTGACAAATTAATCTGACGTTTTGCTCTTCGCCCGCGACAAACTAAACTCTTCCGTCTCCTTCTAACACACGCGAAACTCCCATCTTCCCTCGCTTTTCCCTATTGGGACGTACGTCTCGACTCGATTCGGAAAAATCCATCTCTCTCGCACCGAACCTCGCAAAAATCGGTACTTTTTAAACACTTTTCCCGGCCAAACTAACGAAAATCACTCAACCGAAATACCCCTAAGCGACAACTACGACCTTCCCCTCGCGATCTACACCCCGCACTACCTCCCAAACCCACCGCGAAAAAAGGAGTTGAGGCGGCAGACGACCCCTTCGTGTCAGAGAGAGCGCGACTTATCAGTAATTAAGATATAGAGAGACAAGAAACTAAGCCGCCTTCGGCGGCACGTTTCTCGCAGGAACGCGCTAACGCGCGTTCCTGGAGCACGGGCTTCGCCCGCGCTCGGGACGCGCTGTCGCGCGTCCCTTGCATACAGATTCCTGTGTTACCGACTTGCCAATTCCTGCATTACCGACTTGCGAATTCCTGCATTACCGACTTGCGATTTCCTGTATTATCGACTTGTGAATTCCTGCATTACCGACTTGCGAATTACTGCATTACCGACTTGCGAATTCCTGTATTATAACCGATCTGCAAATTCCTATATTACCCAGTTACAGATTCCGATGTCACCGAACACGTAGTACCAACAACAAATCCTGAAGTTACCGATGAAAGATACCTATGTGGATATTGGTCATAATGCTTGCTTTTGCTCGCCTGTAATCGCAGAAATCATATCATAATTGTGGAGATCAAATCGAAAATAGGTGCACGTCTTACAGCGGCCGGTGACGTCCTCGGGGAATTTCGCATGTCTTCCAGTAAAAACTCTCCTCGAACCCTCGAATCCTTCACGTACCACTAAAACAGGGTCCCCTCTTGCATTTCCGTACCCAAGATTCCATCCAAAAGCACTTTAACACCTTCTTTTTAGCACGGCAAGTCGGGAGCGATCTGACGTCTAGCTGTCATCATCTGATTACAACCAAATACCTGCAATAAAAGAAATTTCATAAAAAAAACACATCGCAAGCGGTCGAAAACGGTCTCTATCGATCAGAAACGATCAAATTAAGTGAGTACGCGTCTTACTTTCCGGCAAGAAAGCCTCATATCTACGAAACATGCAAATTTTTTTGAGAAACGTACTCACGTTGTTTTTCGTGGGAAAAATCTCGCCGACCCCTCGAATCCTTCACGTATCCACTAAAGCGGATGACCTCTTTCGTTTTCGTACCTCGACGTCCATCAAATGGCGTCATTTAACCATTTTTTCAGCTTCTTCTTCTCGGAGCAGTCCAGCTGTCACCGGTACGGCCTTGCGTGTGGCTGTCAGATTAAAATAACCTGCATTAAAAGAAATTTTATTCAAAACACATCGTACACTGTCGAAACCGGTCTCTATCGATCAGAAATGTTCAAATTAAGGGAGAACGTGTCTTACTTTCGTGGAAAAAGCCTTATCAAGCGAAAAAAAAATTAAAGATCGCGAACCCTTTATGTGCACTTGTCTCCGTTAACTTTGGGGGGCCGGGAGCACCCGATCTGGCTTAGTTAAGAATTATCGGAGCCTCGGTGTTCAGGAATAGACTCAGGAGCTTCGCTCCCTCGTAGGAAGCTTGCCCTGGAAGGGGGGTGTCAGGCTGGTGTTCAGGAATAGACTCGGGAGCTCCGCTCCCTCGAAGAAAGCTTGCCCTGGAAGGGGGTTGTCAGGGTTGGTGTTCAGGAATATACTCGGGAGCTTCGCTCCTTCGAATAAGGCTTGCCATGGAAGTGGAGAGCGGTACTGATGAAATGTGTCTACTCAATATTCGAAAAAAGAATTMAAAAGTTTTTTTACTTGGTGCACATCTCTACTTGAATCGATCTTGCTCTCCTGTAAATCGCACACATCTTTTTTCGTCACCGTTCCAGTATATTATTTATTATAAACATTCAATTTCATTAATCACAACCTCCTAGCCTTAAACACTTGAACATAAATTATTCGAAAAAAAAATTTAAAAGATTCCCAAGTTTTTTCCACTGGCACATATTCATTTCGTGTTTTTAGCAGGGCTTTGAATCCCTTCTTGTGCCAGTGTGACCTGCATTGCATATATGCTTTTCGCAACCTCACCCTAGGGGGCCCGAATCCGCATCAGGCCACCCACCATACACACACATTCATGCACCGCGACGCTTCGATTCACCCCCGTATATACGCTACGCAACGCTGCGATTATAACAACGCTACCTATGTTTCGTACCCTGTGCGGGTCTGTTCCTGCGGATACACTTTTGACATTCGTATATATGTTAAAAATTCGATTCCCGTAAAAGGGAGAGCTGACACTTTTCGATTTTAATTTTTTCGGAAATTAAGAAGCAGCATTGAAAAACCATCTACAGATGGGTCGAACGCAATAAGAACTTGGTGTTTTTGTAAGCTTTTAGCGGAACAAACGCATAATTGTAATAATAAAATTAAGGAAACTGCACTACTCGCGGTTGACAACTGCCGCTCGAATTTCAGGTATTCTAAAAACTCACCTGGTGCGATCGAAACCGGTCCGTATCGATCAGGAATGTTCAAATTAAGGGAAAAAATACCTTACATTTGGGATATGAAGCCGTGGTTCGAAAATATTTGTAAAAATTTGTATGAGCGATCACCGTCCACCTCCCTCGTAGGAAGCTTGCCCTGGAAGGAGAGTGTCAGGTTGGTGTTCGGGAACAGACTCGGGAGCTTCGCTCCCTCGAAGAAAGCTTGCCCTGGAAGGGGGGTGTCAGGGTTGGTGTTCAGGAATAGACTCGGGAGCTTCGCTCCCTCGAAGAAAGCTTGCCCTGGAAGGGGGGTGTCAGGGTTGGTGTTCCGGAAAAGACTCGGGAGCTTCGCTCCCTCGAAGAAAGCTTGCCCTGGAAGGGGGGTGTCAGGGTTGGTGTTCGGGAACAGACTCGGGAGCTTCGCTCCCTCGAAGAAAGCTTGCCCTGGAAGGGGGGTGTCAGGGTTGTTCAGGAATATACTCGGGAGCTTCGCTCCCTCGTAGAAGGCTTGCCATGTAAGTGGAGAGCGGGACTGACGAAACGTGTCTACTCAATATTCGAAAAAAGAATTAAAAGGTTGTTTTACTTGATGGACATCTCTACTTGAATTGATCTTGCTCTCCTGTAAATCGCACACATCTTTTTTCGTCACCGTGCCAGTATAATTATTTATTATAAACATTCAATTTCATTAATCACAAC
The DNA here is from genome assembly GCA_025024175.1 of Rhyzopertha dominica. Classification (NCBI taxonomy): domain Eukaryota; kingdom Metazoa; phylum Arthropoda; class Insecta; order Coleoptera; family Bostrichidae; genus Rhyzopertha; species Rhyzopertha dominica. The sequence continues at coordinate 36,556,697 of QCXZ01000138.1, forward strand.
CTCTTAGCTTTAAAAATTGAACATAAATTATTCGAAAAAAAAAAGTTAAAAGATTCCCAGGTTTTTTTTCACTGGCACATATTCATCTCGTGTTTTTAGCAGGGCTTTGAATCCCTTCTTGTGCCAGTGTGTGGACCTGCATCGCATATGCTTTTCGCAACCTCACACCTGGGGGACCACCCATGGGCCTGATCCTCCTCATCAGGCCACCCACCATACACACATTCATGCACCGCGACGCTTCGATTCACCCCCGTATATACGCTACGCAACGCTCCGATTATAATATCGCTACCTATGTTTCGTACCCTGTGCGGGTCTGTTCGTGCGGGTACACTTTTGACGTTCGTATATATGTTAAAAATTCGATTCCCGTAAAAGGGAGAGCTGACGTTTTTCGATTTTAATTTTTTCTGAAATTAATGAACAGAATTGAAAACCCATCTACAGATAGGTCGAACGCAATGAGAAGTTCGTGTTTTAGTAAGCTTTTAGCGGAACGAACGCATAATCGTAATAATAAAATGTAGAAAATGGCACTACTCGCGGTCGACAACTGCCGTTCGAATTTCAGGTATTCCAAAAACTCACCTGGTGCGATCGAAACCGGTGCGTATCGATCAGGAACGTTCGAATTAAGGGAAACCATACCTTACCTTTGGGATACGGAGCCGTGGTTGGAAAATATTTGTAAAAATTTATGTTAGCGATCACCGTCCACCTGAAAATTTCACTTTTCTCACGCACCGAATCACAGAATGAAAAACCCCCGTACAATTAGGTAGCTTTATTCAAGAACAGTACGTTTCACAAAGGATTTCTTACAAAAGAAGTATAATTGGGAAAAGGTGCACGTTTCACGGGGGTCGGTGACGTCCTCGAGGAATTTCACATATCTTCGAGTAACTACTCTTCTCGAACGCTTCGAACCGACACACATGGACCAACGAAGGTCCCCTCTTGGATTTCCGTGCCCCGGATCCCATCCGAAGGCACTTTTTCACCTTCTTCTTAGCACGGCAAGTCGGGAGCGATCTGACGTCTAGCTGTCATCATGAGGTTATAACCAAATACCTGCAATAAAAGAAATTTCCATGAAAAACACATCGCACATTGTTCAAACCGGCCCGGATCGATCAGAAACGATCAAATTAAGTGAGAACGTGTCTTACTTTCAGGGGAAACGGGCTCAATTCTACGAAACATGCAAATTTCAATGGGAAACGTACTCACGTCGTTTTTTCGTGTGAAAACTCTTCCCGAACCCTCGACTCCATCACGTATCCACTAAAAAGGGTCCTCCGTTTCGTTTTCGTGCCCCAAAGTCCATCAAACGGCGTCGTTTAACCGTTTTTTCAGCTTCTTCTCGGAGCGGTCCGGCTGCCGCAAGTACGGCCCGGCTTCTGGCTGTCAAATTAGAATAACCTGCAGTAAAAGAAATTTCATGAAAAACACACCGTACACCGTCCAAACCGGTCTCTATCGATCAGAAACGTTCAAATTAAGGGAGAACGTGTCTTACTTTCGTGGAAAAAGCTTAAATAAGCGAAAAAAAAGTTAAAGATCGCGAACCCTTTACATGCACTTTTCTCGGTTAATAGGGGTTCTGGGGGGCCCCCGGCGCCCTATACGGTTTAGTTATGAATTATCGGKGCCCCCGAGTACCACGGGGCCCCCCAAAAACCCTCCCATAGAAAAAATCACTCTTTTGCTACGGGACGGCAAAACGGCTTGACAGTACTTACATGTATTTCGTGCGAAAACTCCTCCGGGGCCCCTCCAACGGGTAGGTACCGATCGCAAGAGGAAGGCGAGAAAGGACGCTCCCCACGCTCACATTCACACGGAAAGGTCGCAGTTTAGCAAGACGGGCGAAATTAAATCTCCGACACGAACTGACGTTTCCCACTGACAAATTAATCTGACGTTTTGCTCTTCGCCCACGACAAACTAAAATCTTCCGTCTCCTTCTAACACACGCGAAACTCCCATCTTCCCTCGCTTTCCCCTATTGGGACGTACGTCTCGACTCGATCGGAAAAAATCCATCTCTCTCGCACCGAAACTCCGCAAAAATCGGTACTTTTTAAACACTTTTCCCGAAGAAACGGCCCGCAAGAACCTCAACCGAAATACGCCTAAGCGACAACTACAACCCTCCTCTCGCGATTTCGACCCCGGCGACCCCGAAAACACTCCACGAAAAAAGGAGATGTGGCCATAAATCACCCCTTCGTGTCAGAGCGAGAGGCGACTTATCAGTAATTAAGATATAGAGAGACAAGAAACTAAGCCGCCTTCGGCGGCACGTTTCTCGCAGGAACGCGCTAACGCGCGTTCCTGGAGCACGGGCTTCGCCCGCGCTCGGGACGCGCTTGTCGCGCGTCCTTGCATGCAGATTCCTGTGTTACCGACTTGCCCAATTCCTGCATTAACCGACTTGCGAATTCCTGCATTACCGACTTGCGATTTTCCTGCATTATCGACTTGCGAATTCCTGCATTACCGACTTGCGAATTACTGCATTACCCGACTTGCGAATTCCTGTATTATAGACCGATCTGCAAATTCCTATATTACCCCAGTGACAGATTCGATGTCACCGAACACATATTCCCGTAGAACCAACAACAACAAATCCTGAAGTTACCGATGAAAGATACCTATGTGGATACTGGTCATAATGCTTGCTTTTGCTCGCCTGTAACCGCAAGAAATCATATCATAATTGTGGAGATCAAATCGAAAATAGGTGCACGTCTTAACAGCGGCCGGTGACGTCCTCGGGAATTTCGCATGTCTTCCCAGTAAAAACTCTCCTCGAACCCTCGAATCCTTCACGTACCACTAAAACGGGGTCCCCTCTTGCATTTCCGTACCCAAGATCCCATCCAAAAGCACTTTAACACCTTCTTTTTTAGCGAACGGCAAAGGTCGGAAGCGATCTGACGTCTAGCTGTCATCATCTGAATTATAACCAAATACCTGCAAATAAAAGAAATTTCATAAAAAAAAAACACATCGCAAGCGGTCGAAAACGGTCTCTAATCGATCAGAAACGATCAAATTAAGTGAGTACGCGTCTTACTTTCCGGCAAGAAAGCCTCATATCTACGAAACATGCAAATTTCTATGAGAAACGTACTCACGTTGTTTTTCGTGGGAAAAATCTCGCCGACCCCTCGAATCCTTCACGTATCCACTAAAGCGGATGACCTCTTTCGTTTTCGTACCTCGACGTCCATCAAATGGCGTCATTTAACCATTTTTTCAGCTTCTTCTTCTCGGAGCAGTCCAGCTGTCACCGGTACGGCCTTGCGTGTGGCTGTCAGATTAAAATAACCTGCATTAAAAGAAATTTTATTCAAAACACATCGTACACTGTCGAAACCGGTCTCTATCGATCAGAAATGTTCAAATTAAGGGAGAACGTGTCTTACTTTCGTGGAAAAAGCCTTATCAAGCGAAAAAAAGTTAAAGATCGCGAACCCTTTATATGCACTTTTCTCCGTTAATTTGGGGGCCGGGAGCACCCGATCTGGCTTAGTTAAGAATTATCGGAGTCTCGGAGTTCAGGAATTGACTCGGGAGCTTCGCTCCCTCGAAGAAAGCTTGCCCTGGAAGGGGGTTGTCAGGGTTGGTGTTCAGGAATAGACTCGGGAGCTTCG